>CAJQZP010001558.1:4307500-4950000 GCA_907164705.1 Parnassius apollo
AACTAAGATGGAGGTCTGGTGACCTATAACTCTGGTTTTAATTACCTATTCTAGGCATCAGGGATCACAACCATTATTGTTGTAGATATTAAGTTTTAATGTTAAGACATTTTTGTGGGTTTGTGGTGAAAAATAAATAAATTCTCAATTTCAATTTTCTATTTCAATATTATGCAATTTTAATGTGACAACATTAAAAATATCACGATACCTCAACACCTCCAGGATAGTGAAGATCTAGTCAAACGCCACTCGAAGCACACATGCACACACAGGTACACACGTGCGTGCGCACACGCGCACACATACGCGCACACACACGCGCGCGTGCACACACACTCGCACCCACACACGCACGCAAGCAACTTGACTGTAGGACTGACTGTAGTGTCCACGTGAAGCTATTATTTTACCTAATATGACACAGATAGAAATGTGCAAAAGTTGTGATCTTCTTTTGAATACAACATCTTGAAGGTTAGGCACCTTGGTGGATAATATAATATCTATTCTTAGATCGTAGTATTGCATAGACTATTACACGCGCCAACTCTTTGTTCCGTCTTATCTATTTCACGCGCTCTCCTTGTGGACACGTGCTTCTTCGCCGATATTAGAGCTGTCTGTAACACGTACATTCCAACTATCGATACCAATGTTTGCCTTAAGTATAATGTAGTAGTGTGTAAAAAGTGTATAAATAAGTACTAATGATTGTTGGAAATTGTAATATACACAGGTAAAATTAAAAACCTGTTCTAATTTGATGTTGTTATGAAGGTGACTTCGATCTGCTTGCCTGAGACTATAAGGTTTCGAATAGTTAAATAAATAATGAATATTTTGTCAAGGACATTAACTTACTTAATGACTTGATGAATTTCTTTCGCTCTATAATGAATATATTTTATTTAATTTCAAATTCCAGTCCGTAATTTCAAATTATTATTAATTCTGAAAACCTTACTGAAATCTCTGAATATTTTGCATGCATATAATTACCTCTTTTAAGACTGAAACACTTAAAATTATTAAATCTTATTGTAATCAAAACCTTAAAATGGCGTTAGTTCTGTCGTTTTACAAACTTGAGGATTTTTTATAGAATAAGAGCGACAAATGAGCACACAGTCCACCTGATGGTGAGTGGATGCTGTGGCCCATAGACATCTTTATTTATTCTCGCAGGGATGATTTCTGGATCTCGACAATAGCGCCACCTATCGGATCCATCTAGGGACCCATTCAATACATTAAAAAGTCATCAAAATCGGTCAAGCCATTTTTTGAGTTTAAGTGATACTAACGTACAGCAATTTATTTTTATATAATAATGTGTAAATGGTTAATGCAAACTTACAATTGACAACATATTGCAATGCGCATATAAATTATTAGGAAAAAATATAAAGGTCATCGTCTTCTTCGTTCGATTACATTTTCATGTTCGTTCGTCAACGATCTTCATTTTCTTCATAAAACATAAAGCCAAATCCCATAAAAGACCTCTTCTGAATTTATCCCGTTGCAGGAAAGATCTGTTTAAAATTTCACGCTAAAGATCCCAGTACCATACACCTTTGATACTGCTAAATAATAATAATAATAAGTTTATTCTTTCCTCTCACAAATTTAGTAATAAATATAAACATACAACTTAATATTAATATGTTACGATTAATTTATGAGAGACTGGTGTCCGTACTAGGATTCAATGTATGACAGATCACTAGCTAATATTATTATTTATTTATATTACTAGGTAATATTAGGTGTATGATAAACAAGAGAAGAAAAAAATATAAAAATAACGAAAAATGTTTTGTGTGTGTGTGTGTGTGTGTGTGTGTGTGTGTGTGTGTGTGTGTGTGTGTGTATGTATGTGCTTGTATTTATAGCGTTTAGGTTTTATTTCATGATTTTAAGTAGTTCCTCAGTCGTTTCATAATCTTGCCTTAGTAACCATAGGGTTACCGTCTTTTTGCATTTAAATTTGGGAAATTTGTATATAAGGCGTAGGGAAGTGACGACCCCATCGCCCGCTGACGTAACGGTTATGTGACAAAACCGCTACGTCAGCGCAGTCAGTCAGCACCTTGCCAAGAGGTGTTACTGCCGTGCCTCGGCAAAAATTGAAGGTGAAAGGCCCGCTTGTGCACATGACCTCACCATGAAACGGCGCCGGGTCTGGGCGTCTCCCGCTAAATGACGCCCTAAAAATGGATGATGGAATTAAATAGAACGCGCAAAGGGCCGCTGCCTGTAGGTCGCCAGGGCGCGTCTGGAGCTGGCCCTGGACGCGACAGCATGCGAACCGCCAGCCGAGCGCGAGGTGCTGCACGACCACCCAGCAGCCCCTCGCATCCATCATCCCCACCAGCTGGCTTTGTGTCGGCAGGGTCTTCGCGGGCCCAGTAATCGTAACCCGCCTCTGGTAGAGTAGGCCGCATGCGTTGGACAACCCAGATGTACATCAACGCATTGCGGGCATATTTTAGGGCGAAAGGGGGAGAAACTGGAGGTTTTGCGTATCGGGCAAGTATGCATCGACTTTTTTGCTGAGCTGGAGCCATCTGTAACCGTCACCGAGCAAAATCTGGCAGACCGAGTTCGGTATATCTTGCGCTCAAATACATTTGATGTTACCGAACTCTAACAGCTACGACGTGAGGCTGTTCCTTCATCGGGTGAAAATGCTGCGGCTGAGGATGCGGCGCCACAACTTGCTGAGCAAACGGCAAATGTGGATGCCGCCGTGAACACGCCAGTTGTGGTTGATTCAGACGATGATGGAACAGTCACCCAGGAACTGGAACTAGAGCAAATGAGGTATAGATTGGAAGAGGCGATTGTGGAAACGCGCAGTACGCCTCTCGAAAATCGACCGCGACTTCCCCGCTTAGCCCTAAGCAAGCTGAATCGGGCTGTCGTGAGGGCTCTGAACCCAATGCTGGTTACCTATTTGGAAGCCAGCCGGGACCTTTGCAAGACGGACTCAATTCTTTTTGGCGCCGCACTGGTAGTGCACCGTATTATAGGCGCCAAACTTTCTACGGCTGGACGCGCTACTGGACAAAGTAGTGCTATCCCAGCCTAGAGAATAAGAATTGAAGAGCGTATCGCAAAGGCTAGGGCCCTCATCGGCAGACTGATATGCTTCAGGTCAGGCAATACCAGGCCAAGGATTGTGCGCACCGTCAGGATGGCGTTTGCTGGCATAAATGTTAGTTTGTCCCAGCCGGATATAATGCAAAAACTGACGGAGCGCATAGACGATCTGAAGCAAAGAATCGCTGCTTGGGGAAAGCGGATTCGGCGTTATACCGAGAGGTCGACACGGTTCAACCAGAATCGTCTCTTCCAGAGTGATCAGAAGAGGCTCTATAAATCATTGGAGCGTCCAATAGTAAGTGGAACGGGCCCAGCACCAAATCAGGCCGACACGGTCGCATTCTGGCGCAGCCTGTGGTCAGAGCTCATAAACCACAACGAGGGCCCTTGGACGGAAGTTGTGGCGAATCAGTGTGCGGGTATTACGTCTATGGACCCCGTCATCATAACGCTGGATGACGTAGCTGAGGCGGTCCGTAGGGCCCAGAACTGGAAAAGTCCGGGGCTTGACGAGCTGCATCACTACTGGCTGAAGGGGTTCAAGGTGTGTCACGCTGTGCTCGCCCGACAGTTTCAAGAGGCTCTGAACCAGAAGTCACTCCCAAGCATCTTCACTACTGGGATCACTCATTTGGTTCCTAAAGATCAGGGTGCCACAGACCCGAGCAAATACCGCCCCATTACGTGTCTATTGACCATATACAAGACACTGACATCCATTTTGAGCGCGAGAATCGCTCGTCACCTGGACTCAAATCAGGTGATGTCGCGCGCTCAAAATGGATGTCGGGGCGGTGGTCGTGAAACCAAGGAACCACTCCTCATTGATGCGGTCATTGGCAAAGTGGTGAAACGCAACCGTCGGAACTTCTCCGCCGCCTGGATAGATTACAGAAAGGCATTTTACTCGGTGCCCCATACATGGCTAAAGAGGGTCCTCGAGCTGTACAAGATTGACTGTACAGTTCGAGACTTACTCGAGCAGTGTATGGGGCAGTGGAGTACGATCCTCTGTCATCTAGGCGAGCGGATGACGGCTGCGGAAAGCCGCATAAGGATAAGAAGGGGTATATTTCAGGGCGACCGTCTGAGTCCAATCTGGTTCTGCCTCTCTTTGAACCCTCTCAATACTTTTCTGGAGGGCTCTGGGAGAGGATTTCAGCTTCGGAAAGGAGGTACAAAAGTGACCCACCTCTTCTATATGGATGACCTCAAATTATTCGCCTCCAGTCGCTCCCATCTTATGGAATTGCTAAACATCACTTGTGAATTTAGCAATTCTATTAGAATGGAGCTGGGGACGGATAAGTGTGCGGTCCTCCATGTTGAAAGGGGAAGGGTTGCTAACTCTGAGGGCATAGATTTATCTATGCCCGTCAACTTAAGGGCCCTTTCCGAGGCTGAAACATACCGATACCTGGGTATGTCACAGAACATCTGTATCGATGAGGCTGGTATGAAATAGTCAGTTTGCGACGTGTTTTATGCACACTTGACCAAAGTGCTTAACAGCCTTTTGTCTGGTTCACATGAGAAACATGCATATAACGGTTGGGTCATGCCTGTGCTCATGTATACCTTTGACATACTCAGGTGGAGTCAGACTGAACTTAACGCCCTGGATAGAAAAGTCCGCACTACAATGACGTCCCATAGGATGCATCATCCGAGAACGTCGGTAATGAGGCTGTACTTACCGCGAAAGCATGGTGGGCGTGGCTTCCTGAGCGTGCTCACCATGCATAATCGCGAAGTGTGCAGCCTCCGTCGTTACTTCCTGGCGAGATGGGGTGATCCATTCTATAATGACGTCATTTCTAGTGATAAAGGACTTACCCCTCTATCCTTAGCCAACGAGCAATGGCAAGACCCGACAGTATAGAGCATTTCCGACCGGGAGACAGTATGGAAGGAGAAGGAGATCCATGGGAGGTACTACAGGGCTCTACATGAGCCTCATGTAGATACAGCCGCCTCCCTCAACTGGCTACGTTTCGGTGACCTCTTCGGGGAAACCGAGGATTTTGTCTGTGCAATACAGGATCAGGTTATTAAGACCAACAACTATCGGAGATACATCCTAAAGGATGGCACTGTCGACGCCTGTCGAGCTTGTCGCCATCCCGGGGAGTCACTTAGGCATGTCATCTCCGGTTGTTCGACGCTTTCTAACTCTGAGTACTTGCACAGGCATAACCTAGTAGCCAGAATTCTACACCAGGAGCTCGCTCTTAAATACGGTTTCGTGGACCGAAAATTGCCGTATTACAAGTACTTGCCGGAAGCCATGCTCGAAAATGACCGCACCAGGCTCTACTGGGACTGGGCCATCATCACAGACAGGACTATTCTTGCGAATAAGCCTGATATTGTGCTGATGGACCGGGCACAGTCAAGGATATTTTTGATCGACATTACCATTCCGTATGACGAGAACCTCGTAAAAGCCGAAACAGAGAGACGAACAAAATATCTGGACCTGGCTCAGGAGGTGACCGACATGTGGGGTGGTATGCCGACCGAAATTATTCCTGTAGTCGTCTCTGCGAATGGGCTAATCCCAGTCAGCCTCTCGGGTCATCTGAGGCGACTGGGACTCCGTGACGGACCGCTCCGGGCTCAAATGTAGAAGGCGGTGCTCCTCGACACCGCCCGCATCGTCCGCCGGTTTCTTTCCCTTTCCCCCGAACCCTCGGCCGTTTGGTCTCCCCTGCCGAGGGCTCCCATCTGGTTGGATCTTATTTATTTATGTAGTTTTTGTATTTATTTTATTTTATTGATATTTATGTATATTTATCTTTTCATTTTAATTTATAATTATATATTTATAGAACCCAACCAGGTGAGAAAATTATATAGATAAGTTTATTCTTTCCTCTCACAAATTTAGTAATAAATATAAACATACAACTTAATATTAATATGTTACGATTAATTTGTGAGAGACTGGTGTCCGTACTAGGATTTCCTGTATGACAGATCACTATCCCCCACCTTCAGACCTTATAATCTAGGTAATATTAGGTGTATGATAAACAAGAGAATAAAAAAAATATAAAAAAATACGAAAAATGTTTTGTGTGTGTGTGTGTGGGTTACCGTCTTTTTGCATTTAAATTTGGGAAATTTGTATATAGATAGAATGGAATTAATTTTATTATATAGATGAGAACCCAAGAAGCAGAAGAAATTATGTGTAAAGCTTCTTTTGTATGGTAAAATGGGACAAATTTTACTTTTATTTCTTTTATTTATAAGAAGAGAAGGATTGTAATATAACAGAGAATGTTGTTTTAAAATAGTGTGGAGAATAAATAATTGGCGAACTGTGAGAACTTTACAGCTTTGGTATAGGTCTTTAGTGGGATAGAGAAATGGAAAGAAATGACTCACCTTAAGTAGTGCTCTTTGGGCACGTTCTAATTTAAGTAGATTTGATTTAGAGGTACCACCCCAAGCTGTTATGCAATAGGTAATCAATGATTAGCAAAGTGACAAGTAAGTTGATTTTATTATTGTTTCGTCTGCCACATGTCGAAGATTTTTAAAAATATAGATCAACTTGCGCAACCTATTAGTTAGAAGATTAATGTGTGCTTGAAAATTCAGATTACTGTTAATTATTATACCTAAATACTTTATTTCATTTACTTTTTATAATATGATTTAACCGTCCTCTACCCCAAAGTCAAAGATCTTTTTGGTATTTCCCAAAGACACCTCTTGTGGCATGTATGCGGCTAAATGAGGTGATGAATTCTTCCATCGAAATAATTATTGGCCGCGATATCGATACAATTCCTAGTGTTTCCTCTCTAGCACGTATAGGATTTCAGATATGAATCTGAGCCGTGGCAGCCTTCGTCCCTGTAATAGGGAAAAGCGTTAGTTTAAATAATTTACTGTTGTAGTTGATGTTATCATACTTTATTTTATTTTTATGCAAATCCGGTACTAAGAAGACAGCAATAGATGAATACCTGTCATCTTCTTGTTTAAATTGTCTGCTGGTACATAAGCAAACTAAACATCACTCCTGTACGTAATATGAAATGATCGCTTTACATGAGTACGATTATAGTTTTTTTTAAATGACGCATAAAATAATGTCACAGTCTAAATTAATCTTACTTATGTACCCACTAGACCACTACACTACTACACTACTAGATTACCCTATACTGGAGTATTTTCCATAGTTACTACACTTGTTAGACGAGTTGGCAACTGCAGTTTTTATTATTTTGCAATCTTATCAGAAATATGCCGCTGTCTGTTACCTCGTTCCCTTTTATAACACTTTTGTGGTGATACGGAGCATTGGATTGTCTATTCCCGCCACTGCATAGAAGAGCTTAAAAATTACATTGGATTTGAAAAAGTTATAAAAAAAATGTTTAAGGATCTTTGAGTTTACGGTTTTGCCTGATTAAAAATGT
Source organism: Parnassius apollo (assembly GCA_907164705.1). NCBI lineage: Eukaryota > Metazoa > Arthropoda > Insecta > Lepidoptera > Papilionidae > Parnassius > Parnassius apollo. Next base: position 4,315,051 of record CAJQZP010001558.1, read on the forward strand.
TTGCCTAGTCTATGAAAATGGTCGGAAATTATCACCTAGCTAGCTCCTATTATGGTTTACATACTAATCTATCAGTTTCCGGTGAAACCGCCCAAATAGGAAAGTTGGTTAGAGATTATGATGTAGAAAAAGAAAGATATTAGTGCAATCATAACTCAACCATATTATAATTAAGAGAGGCATTATTTTTATATAATAAATAATTGACAATTAGTACTGTTGTCAAATAAAAAGGTATAACTATAACTATTTTTACTGGCAAGTAGCAGTTCAGCATATTCTCTTTGTGTTTAATAGTCTAATATGTTATCTAAATTAACACCACTCTAGAGAGTGAATTTAATGTTTTAATGTTAGGTAAATTTGACTAAAGTCATATTTACCTAACATTAAAACATTAAATTACCTAAAGAGTGGAAGGCTATCACTATAATTGGTATGTTTATGTCGTCGTTACAATATACTCTTACATAGAGCTTAACGTATGTGTCGTGAGAAAAACGAAGGAAAACTTTATTTTAGTGACTTTTAATATATCTAATGGTCTTTTTTAGTAAATAAGTAAATTTCGGTATTTACGGTGGAAATAGAAAAGGTTATGTTTTTAAGATAGTCATTATCCGGTATATTTTGTATGAATAAATTAATGTCTGATATGAAAAATGTATTACAAAAATTATAATAATGAACTTAACTAAAATAATAATTAAAATTATAATATTTACGATTAAAGCTAATTATACACAATATAAAAGAAGAAACTATAATATAGAAAATCTAAAACTAAAAATTTTAATAATCTAAAAGACCTGCTCCCCGTGGTATAGTGCCAAGAACGCTGGCTACATTTCCTCGCTGAATAGCTATAGGGTCGATGCGCTGGTTTTCGGCCTTTTAGTGGAGTTGTCAACTTTAAGGTACAATAAAAAATAATAACCATTATGTTGACCTAGTGCTCTTAAGAGGGCCCTTCCCGACCCGTGTATCGTCAACGCGAGTATGGTTAAAATTAAAAAGCATGTTGTTTCATCCAGCGCAATGTTAGAAAAAGAAGGAAAGCGAAAAGAGAGAGATAGCGCCTGAGCGCTCGGTTGGCGTTCGGTAACATTCGCCGCTGACTCATGGGCGGTCGACTGCTAGTCTGTAAGCCATTCATGATCATGACATTAATATTGAATTGTTCGCACGCGTCTCGCTACTATGCATTGATTTATATAACCCTAATGAGTGTTGTATAACTCAATGCTACTATGGCCCCACGTGCGCATAGCCATAGTTTTGTAAATTTCTCTGCATACAGGACAGGTGTATACCTACATTTAGTACCGTTTTATTTTATTATATTACATACTTTGTGCAGTACGGACGACGGAAATTAGGTAATTAATTATTAATTAAACTACAAATGTATGTTTGGTTGATCAAATAAAGTAGTCTAAATAAAGTTGGGTAAATATCAATTTTAATCTAAAAAACTTTGTTACACTTTACAAACAATACATAAAACATCAGAAGTGATGGAAAATTTAGAAAAAATAATATTATTATCTAATACAGTCAATCATCGAATCTATCTCTCATTGGCAGTTTGGGTGGGAAACGTGGGTCAATAATTTCTGGCAGAACACATTTAAAGTAGAACTGCGTCAGTTTCAATATTTTATCATCTGACCAAAAAGTTGGATCTTTGTATATCTTTTCATACAAGAATCCCCGGTATAAAAAACAAGATCGTTTTGGTAGGTAAAATAGAATTAACTTAAAATAAAATGCAACAGCACATTCGCTTACGCGCAGTCAACAAATTCTATACCTGCTGCTAACAATTCGCGGGAGGCCCGAGAGCAGAGCGCGGGTGCACCAGCGTCTCACCCCGCCACAACCCCGCACGACTCGTCCCCCGCATACCTCACCACCACTTGACTAACAAGCGAGTGAGAACGCGATAACAGTCAACGAAAAATTGTGTGCGGAAATTTCATAAAACTTGATCCAGGAAATACGTGTTTTTCAGTAAGTCTTACTGAAAAACACGTATACGTATACATACACTTAGCAACTTCATTATATTTTCGAGTTTTCTATCAAAATATTTTCATTGGTTTTATTATTTATGAGTACATTATGAACGGCCAAAGTTCAGGTAATATTGTGCAAAAAAGCAGATTTTTGGAGGCTTATACTGAATTTGTTTCTCTAAATTTTGATTTTTTGTTTTGAGACAAACTTAGATATAGTGCACAAAAATACCTATTAGTACAAAAATTTCAAAGAAATATCTATTACAATGCCTTAATCATGTACGAGCGTTTGTATGAAAAGTAAGACGGGTTGGCCGCTCTTAATGTTAATTTGTAGCTTATATAATGTAGTTTTCATTTTTATAACTCATTGATGCTACAAAAGAAATCTATTTTTTATAATAATTTTTTGTGCAAAAGTCACATCCAATATAATGATTTCTTATATTTACGCGAACACTACACATTGATTAAAACTACTTTTACGGATTTTATCGCGTTTAATTTTAATTGATTTTTTCACATCACATCCAATATTTTTTCCAGATCTTCTTCTGTATCGTTTATTAAAATATTATGACACAAAGCACAATTTACTCTTACAGTTTTTCTCCTTCATAGGTTTCTTGGATTTAGCTATTTTTCGTATTTGAACTTTAGCACTTTTTAATATTTCTTTTTAATTTTTTTTCTTTTCAAAATATTTTAGTTCTTACTTCTCTATTTTAACTTTTACTAACCTTCATAAAATTTTCACCACACCGCAGATGAAATTGCTGCAGAAGAAGGTGCACGTGTACTGTAAGCAGTTAATTTTTTTACGGGTTACGGTTTAAATAAATGTTTTTTCTATTGCGTCTCTATACTCTGTCTAGTCTGTTTAGTTGGAATATCAACCCACACATTTTCTAAAGTTTCAGACATCTTGTTTGTTATCGTCGGTGTTTGTAGTGGTATCATCGTAGTCATTTGAGTCGTTATTGTTTCATTACTGAAATATATTATCATTTCAAGCATTGTCAGTACTGTTGTCGTTGGTAGGCTTATTTGAGTTTGGATTACAAGAACAAATATCCAAATAAGTTCCTGACAAATGCAATGTTGAAATTTTGTTATCGATTAACGATTCTGATGCATCGGTAGTTGAATAAATAGTTACCACAACATCGTGAGTTAGAATATTTTTATCTTGATCTTTGTTGCACAGACTTTCTGGAGACTTAAATGGACTTAGCGGTCTTATATTGCTTAATTGGAGAATTTTCAAGTCTTCGTTGACCTGTCTGTGTGTAACAATATTGATCTGAGAAGACTTTCGTTTCAATTTTTATGTTTTTTTTCCGCCTAAGTTGATTTAAAATGTTTCTAAACTTTTCTAGTTAGAAACAGAATACGGCGGCGGTAATGTCTATAGACAGCATTCTATTTTCCGCCGCCGTTTCTTTCATACAATTTTTCAAGTTTGCCGAAAACTAAATAAATATTTCAGGGTCAATCCAATTTTCGCCCGCACCTGGAAAAAATGGTTATTTTTGAATTTCGTCACTAACTGTTCAAATTGCAGTAATTAAGTGGCCGTAAACTGAACAAGTCAGATGTCTACTCACGCTACGATTCAATATAAGTAAGAAAGATGAATTATAGTACGTAACCAAATAAACGAAAGAGAAAAAGTATTTAGGCTAAACTCAGGCTACTTTTCGGCCGCATGGCCGACAACCAACTAATGGGAAAATTTTATGTGTCACTTTTCGGCCACTTAATTTATTAATTTTATCAATAAAGTATTATAATAATCAGTGTCAATTAACTGTATTAGGTTATTTATACAGTGAAATATAAGCAAAATATTAAGTAATTGTATTAAATACAGCACGAAACTTACTTTTGAATGGAACGCGCGCCACTATTTTTTTTGCTCGATCTTACCCGTTTTGACAGTTTCTGTGCCGGTGTCGAACTAAACTATTTATTATAAATCGCATGTTGTGTTTACCTGATTAATTAATGCTACCAGATATAGTGCAACTATTTACAAATGAATTAAACTTTATCTCGTACGATAATATTTATTAAAATTGATATTAAATCAAATTTACTGCATCACCTCGTGCTAAAGGCCGAAATCTAGACCCGGCCGGCTTACCGGCGCATCGACCCTACTTAGCCTTTGAGCGAGGAAAGAACCAGCCCTCTTATCACCAGCAGCGACGACCAGTCGTGAATAAAGTTCCTTTAGAAACTTCACTGCACGTGGACCCCACGGACCGATAGTCTCTACAGCAAATGGTACAAATATGTAGCCATTTCTCAAAGACTCATATTTGCGCCATTTACTAAATTCGGCTGCCTCTGATGCCATGATAAAAGAGTTACCCCTGAGATGAGAGGCCGCCAAAGTGTCAACGCAAGTAGCATCCCACACTAGGGCTTTACCTCTCTCCCAAGAGACCAAAGTCACACCATCGGGTCTCCTGCCATCGTCTCTAAATATCCCGCAAGACTCTAAAACCGAGGGGATATTTATGGAGAAAAGAGCCCTTCGGATGATTTCGTTCAAAGAACCGTGACGGGAAAACCTACCTGCACTTTTCTTGCATGAAATAACATGCTTCCGTGGAGCCCAAACTCATCGACGCTGCTACCACAGGGGCACTGGTGAGGTTGACAAATTGCCACTCCTAGCCAGATTCCTACGGCAATGCGCAAGCTTTCCCCATCAAGCAATGTGCCGAGATTGATGATGAATTGATGGTAGAGCATGTAACCAGTGGCTAGATTCCTTAGTCGAAACAGCTAGACGGCGAGCCTGATCTTGTTGACTATAGAAATTTTGAAATAAATTTTTCTGGACACTCCGTACCACATCCTGTTTTTGTTGGTTAACTCCCAGTGGGACATTTTCGCCGGGACAGAGCGTTAGCCATGTTTGCCTTGCCTCCGCAGAAAAGCACAGGCTACTTTATTATTTAAAATTGTGTTACATAGATCGTTGACACTATGCACGGCAATGCGATGAAAACAAGGAAAGCAGGCGTTTTAATATAGAATTTGCAGACGACTAAATGACTTGAGCATACAAGGTAAATTAGTACAAAAAATAAAATTAAAGAAAGTTTAAAACATATAATTTATCAACGTGATTTAAAAATTGATCAAATTTTGTGTTTAAACCAGGTTTAATACTATCGAAAAACAACGGAGCAGCGAGCAGGTAAAGCGATTCCGAATTGAAAGTTTTTATTCCTGGAGAAATCTGATTGAAATTTTGAATTAAGGTATCTCTGTTAGAATTAGATAAATTATTAGAAATAAATATTTCACATTTATTGGTATTTGGTTCAAGAACAATATTTTTAAAATTTTGAAAAATATGAGTAAGATCATTGAGGACGTCATCTTCTTTACCTCTCAGTGTACCATCGTCTAGATACCAGACATTCAGTTTGGATTTTAAATTTGAAATAATAGGTTGAATTCCCAAATGAAAAGAGCTGGACCTAATGAATCACCCTGCTGAACACCGACAGCAGACTAAATAATATGGTTTTGATACAACAAGTTTGAATTTTGACTGTAACATTGCCAAACGTAATGATATATTTCGGGGGTAGTTAGCCACTTCTTTCAGCAGGGTTATCCTATCAATAGAGTTAAAAGCATTTCTAAGATCAACCTTCAGAAGAACATCTGCATTGGAATTAGCCAAGAAAGTACGCACCGAATGTATTGCCGCCTCACAGCCACCTTTGTTGCCAAAGCCTAGTTGAGTAGGTTGAAATTTTGTCTTAAGGTTTGAGATTATGTGCCTGCAAGCTAATTTTGAAGTGCGTCGAAATGTGGAACCAACAGCAATAGGACGGATACCGTTGTCCTTTTTTTTTGAAGGCACACAATCTTGCCCCATATAAGTAGGGAATGAAATTGGGATTGACATTATCAGAAAGTATAAAATTACATAATTTTGTAATGTCATTAAAAAGTACCCTACCGGCGTCACCGGCAGATACGCTTACAAGATCTTTGAGATGATGTCGATGCCGCCGGCAGAGCCATTCGAAAATGACAATATTGCGTCTAAAGTGTCTTTTTCAGAAATTTGTAAAGGTTGCATGGAAGTATTGGGAGGCAGCGATAAATTCTGGGAAGGATTGACAGAAGGATGTTTCTAACGAAGGCCTTCAAGAGTTTCGACATTACGAGGAGCGAGGATGTCATCTGAGAATAGAATACGGGATGCATTTCTTAAGTCGCCGTCCATTACTTTTGTTTCAACTACTTTTTTTAAATCAAATTTAGGATTTAATCCAAATTTTGAAAAGAATTTTCTTTTAGTTGAGACGTAATTGATTTATTTATTATTTTATTAAAATGAAAATGGCAATACGCGAATGTAAATAATTTTTGCCAACTCTTTTCACAATTCGTTAGACAATTTTGAATAGTGAATGATAATGCTTTAGCAAGTTGCATCCTCGCACCTCTGGGAATTCTTTTAACCACTGGTACGTTACTATACAAATTGTTTAATTGTTCCGAAAAAAAGTGAAGAATTTGTGTCATTAGGTATATTACCAGAAGAGTCATGAATTTCTACGGTAGGCTGTGAAGCCGAAATACTTTTACTGTGGCATCGTTTAATCCCTTTTTACCTTTAAACAGCTTACCGTCGGTACAATTTTGACACCGTAGGAAATCCGGCTGTTAATGTATCGGTGCTATAATAGTCATAGAAAAAGTAAAAAATTAAAAATGTAAGAATATATCTACAGCACTCAAAATCTATAATTTAGTATAAATCAAAATCTTGAGTTAAAAGAAAAACCTAGTTCTCGAGCTTTGTTTATCGCCTTGAAGCAATCTAATATTAATATTGTGTACAATGAATCACCAGGCGTTGCATATTGAAGTGACCTACAACTATAACCGCTTACAGTTGATGGTTTCAAAGCTTCTTTTGGTGACAATCTCAATAAAACGCTCAAGTATCTCAATAATAACGCGGCATTCCTTGTTTTCTTGGGATCAGAAGAAGTGTAGTGAGCATTGGTTTTGTTATTTTGACGTTGTTCTATTTTCTCATTTAATATTTCTTTAAAGTTCTCTCTGGCATTATTGTTGCAAAATAAAATATATTCTTGGTGTATTCGGCCATCGTTATTTCGTGTCATCACTTCAAGCTTGCGCCCTCCTTTCTGCCAAGTAGGGTCGCGTCCGTATACGGCTTAGAGATCTCTAGTTAGACCGTTAAGCCAGTCCCTAAAAGGCGGTGTTCAGTGGGTAAAAGTCTCCACATAACCACGCAGCCGGCTGCGTGTTATGCTATGAGCATTCGCCGCCTCCCTCCCCCGCTTTCCGGAGGGTTGCCCATATTTGCTTCGGGCGCAAAAAAAACACTTCAAGCAAACGAACTTGTAAATATATTATCACATATTCATTAATATTGAAATGTATTATTTACACAAAACATTATTTTTCGGAATCTCAGGAATAAAATATAAATATATTTTAATTAAAATATTTGGGTAAAATATAAGACAGCTGTCACCTGTCACTTTCCAGTTCTTCATCATATGAAAATATATTATTTATAGTAAAATTTTTTGTTAAGCCTTTAATATTAAAAGCTATAACGGTAAGCTTTGTCAGACTTTGCTATCGTTATAATGACTTCGTTTTAATCCCTCATTGGAAATGCACGGCTGGCGTTTGTGAGTGAATTGGATATGACAAAGCAAACATCGCCGGAACTTTCGAATCCGGTATAAGCAAATTGATCTACGCATACCGTGCATTATTAGTGCAGTTGTGGAGTATTTATTATCTCAAACTTTACTTGATCAAGTAACTTAATAGTTACACAGTTACCAGTTAGTTACTTTTGGTTTTTTATTAAAAAAAAACTCATTTAAGTGGTAAAGCCACGCTGCAGCTTATTATGGTTATGGTGAGATAAGTTAGCTCAAATGGGAAAGCTCCATGCCCGCACGGAATACCAGCGTAAATAGGAATGAAAGACCTGTTGTATGTGGTGAACGACGAGAACCGTAAATACTTCTTTTTTAGAAAATTAAAGTGATTTTTTTTATAAAATTAAAGTGAATTCCGTTACCATCATTACAAAAAGTAGTTATTTCAGCCCATAGACACCTGCAATCTTTAAACAAAGAATCCTAAAACTGCGTAGTCATCTCTAACATTTAAGATGGAATGTCTTACAGCCTGTAACCATACTGGCTCTCTATACCCTTCAGACCTGAACACAGCAGTGCACTGTTGTATGGCGGCATAAGTATGCACCCAGTGCTACCCAGGTGAACTCCTAGGTAGAAAAGAAGACCTAATATCTAGATAAAAGTGGTAGTTCTTACTTAGTTTTCGTCTTAGTCTCCTAAAGTGAAAATACTTGCATTTTGATTCTAAGCCTACATTGTATATGGGTCACAGTAAACTTACCGTCAGTTAGTCTGTGAGATTGTTTAGCACCCTTTTATTAAAAATCCACCACACCAAATGTCATAAACCTAGTAAATTGGCTAGTGCAAGCGTATGATGTAAACGCAGCACAACTTTGCAACGGCGCTTTAGTTTGTATGTTTTGTTCCAATGTTCGACATTTTCAATGTACACTAACACGTGAAACTACTCATATTATTGCGATGGCTTTGCACTGGCTTTAACGAGATGGATGCTTTGGTGTTATTTTACTAGATATTCTATAAATAATGATATTCTCCTGATCGATTGTCGACCACGGCACTAATTTTTGTTGGCTTTGTCCTTTGTAGTACGTAATGCAAAGGAGTGGGATAATTTGCAAGCATCTGTATTTCCGATTAAAATGTGATTATCTTCGGAGCAAAAGTGAATAGACTTATTTACACTAAGTCAGTGCACCTTGCCATCAGATGGACTGTATGCTTGTTTGTTACCCTAATTTTTATTATTATTTTAAGCAAGCACTTGACTACTATCCCACTTGATGGTAAGTGGCGATGCAACCGATAATGTTGAAGCGCACTGACGCAATGAAAGCCTATTCAATCTTTCTTTGATGACACTCAGATTGTAGTCGGATGGAAAGACAGATGCTGGCAAAATATTCCACTTTTTTTGCTATACGCGTGACGAATAACGAAGCAAACCATTTGGTTCAAATACGTGTCAAGTCAATAACTTATTCTATAAAAAATTATGTACGGTGTTTCATTGTTCTTAACAGTTACTCGCAGGTCCCTGACTTGTAACGGTCCTGAAAAATCACCGATGGTAAACGAATCCACAAATTAATGTGATGTGAAATTAGTTAGATGATGTGGTTGTTACCGTGAGTTTTGTCGTGATGGGCATTGGTGGAATTTGACAGCTGCAATTAATCCGAAAAATTTCTCTGCGTACTCACCGTAGTAAATATATAATAAATAAGTAAATGTGTAATAATTGTACAAGATACAAAGTTGCATCACTTTTCACATTTCTTCGCAGCGCCAGTGAATTCAGCTGATCAGAAAGACCTCGGCAATCGACAATTCGAGCCGCTCTATACTGGGTGCTGGATTTGTATTGCACCATGACAGTGTTTCGGCGCACTCCGCGAAAAATACAAAGCCATTTTTGGCTTGTGTTAAGGTAGAGCTCTTGAACCATCCCGCACACAGTCCGGAACTCGCACCAAGAGATTTCTTTATTTTCCCAAAAATAAAAGATTATGAGATTGATGGGTAAATGATTGATGAGATCTTCGAAATTTGCGGAACGTTGAGGAGACCGTGATAAACAGGCCCTCAGACCGATTGTCCTTATGTTTTCAAAAATGATTTGAACAAATAAAAAGTGTTTAAAATGTAATGGGTAATACTTTGAAAATCAGCAAAAACAATTGTGCCTATTTGAAGCGCCGCGATTGCGTGTACCGTAAACTAAATTAGACATACATATTTATACGAATGACCATTGTTTTGCTCAAAACGTCTAACAGTATTCTTTTAAGTTTTAAACGAAAAAAAAAGGTGTGTGTTATGTAGTTCTGTTATATGTATTTCATGTTAGTAATACAATAAAAAGTATTTTTAGTAACAAAATTAATGTAAAATTCGTTACCAGAAGGTGTGACAACATTCTATGAGTAAGGAGAATTACAGCTTGTATTAAAAAATGATTTTTTTTTCATAATATAGGCACTTAAAAACCTATTACTAATCTAAATAAGCGTAATTACTAACATGTTTGGCTTTAAATTACCGCTTTTTGAAAAACAATAAAATTCAATAGGGTTGACGATTTCCTTGTCGAAAATACTTATCGATATTTTTTCTACTAATATCTCTTTAAAACAATGTCGCTGATAACAGATAATTATCAAATATTTATTAATTTACCGGTTTTCAACTGACTATACTAAAACTGTGAATTAAAAGCATAAAAATTGTAAATTGGCGTCCGAAGAAAATTGATTATGACGTCAATTCTTTGTCGTATGGTATTCTTTAGTGTAATTTAAAATTTGTAAATTTTTAATTGAAGCTATAGGTATTGTTGAAATAGGCACAATATCTTGGCAGCTTATTGATTTTCTCTATTACGAGAGCGAAATTAATGGCAAACAATAAATTCTTTACAAAATTATTTTATTTTATTTTGTAGTTACCTACTTCCAACTTTTCCTACTCATTGGACTTTTTGAATTCCTCGAATAAATCATAAATACCTATAGTATGTATGATTCATTACCGACCCATTCATTCCCGAACAAACTAACGCAGTGTCGATTTTTGTTTTAGGTATATAAGGTATAAAGCTCGTGTCTAAGGCAAGACATTAAAATTATGTATAAATGGAATGGTAGGTATGAGTATAGAATTTTAATCTATGTATTTTGTCTCACTGTCCTATTTCTATTAATAATAGCTCCGTGGACACTCACTTCTACTACCAGCGACAAATTGGCGAAAATCAAATAGCCTTATTGTATCACAGTATGTAGCCAGTTCAGTGTACTGTATATTAGAGGTCATTGCACGCTGGGTATGTTTAGTGGAATTAAGTGGTTTTCGACAGTTGATTTTAAAAGCAGGTTATTGGCGGGTTAATTTGTTACCATTATCTATTTAAATGTTTACACTATTAAAATGAAATAACACAAAACTAAATAATGATTTTTTATTATTTTATTATTACCGGAATTTACTAAGCATTTTATAAATGTAATTATTTGTACATATAAATATTACTTGTTTGTTGTTGTTGACAGAAAATTAATTTACTATATGTCCTTGCATTTTATGATAGATATCAGTGTTTGAAATAGTTATAACGTAGATCGTCGACGTAGTTTTAAAACTTATGTTAAACCTTATTTATAAACAGTATATACGTTTGAAATATAAGTACGTTATCCCTATTATAACTATTGAAATCGTTAATTATCATTATGAAAATTAACTTTTTATATAGAATAAGGGTGACAAACGAGCATACAGTCCACCTGATGGTAAGTGGATGCTGTGACCCATAGACATCTACATCTGTCCTCGATTACGAATCAATATGCAGATGCGTTGTCACCCTTGAGGACTAAGATGAAATGCCTCGATTCCAGTAAAACGGATCTCCGGTTCTCTAAACTCAGCATACGAAACACAGCAGCATTACCTAAGCTGCTAGTTTACGCTGGTATTCTGTGAGAGCGTAGACTTACTGTGGTCGTGCAGTGTGGCTCTACCACCTAAAACTTCTAAAGGAATGCAAAAATATTTGAAAAATATCTTGACATTACCGAGCAGCAGCTTAGTAAGCTTGAGCGCATTCAAAATTTAAGCATTAGATTTATATTTGGGCTTCGCAAATATGATCATACTCGTATCTCCGAATTTCGCAAACAGCTCAAATGCAGGAATTCGCAGGAATACTCACATTCTCGCCGCGTTGTATAGCGTGCTGTTTAATTCTTCCATTCCTCTTTATTTAAAAAACCGTTTCCTGTATGAAAATAGTAACTCTCTTACCCATAATCGGTTCCTTCGATCCTCCGTCAATCTTTCTCTCTCTGCACCTTTGCACTCTTCTTCCTTTTTCAAGAAATCCTTCACCGTAACTGCTGTGCGATTGTTGAACGCTTACCTCTCCATATTCGTCGTGCTAAATCTCTTCACTCTTTCAAAAGTCTTGTTAAATCGAATTATTTAGAACGCTATTAGATTAATTACTTTACCTTTCTCGTACTCTTTTCATTTAATCTATTATATGACATTTTATATATAATTTTCACTTATCTTTATTTGTATGTATTATTTTATTTTTTATTATTACTTTGTATGCCCCCTCTTTTTTAACTTTTGTTTGCATCATTTCACACAAATATTTCGCAGATGAATAAGCGAAGGTACCCTACTTTTTTGAAGTTAAGTGCAGGTGCTCTGGGTATGTAGACAATACGTTCTTTTGACACTTCAATTTTATAAAAAAAAAATAAACGTGTTAGCGCCACGTTACAGCATCTTATTGATTCAGTCCGAATCAGTTAGCTCAACCGGGGATGGATCACGTTCATATAGAATACCGGCGTGAAACACTACATTTTTTATTTTAAGGAAAATATATAGCATAATATACACATACATATATGTACATAGGTAATTGAACATTGAACTAATACATAATACCAAAACAAAGAATCTACTAGATATTTTCAATTTTATGTAAAAATATTCATCTCGTTGCTCTCTGCGTAATTCTAATGATTGCTATGAACTGTCTGATAAAGTTTAATACCTATTTTTAAGTCTTCTTTGTGATTTATTTTGAATTCGTTCCAACTGATTTTATATACCGTGTACTGAGGATTCCAGGCAATGACCCATATGACAAATTTAATCGTAAAAATGAGTTATAAATTAATGTATAGAGATCATTAAAATCTTTGCTCCGTCGGAATATAAATATAAAATATGTTTTTCAAGTGCAATGAAAATAGTAACTTGTCGTGGAGTTGAATTCAGAGATCTTTAGCTTCCAAAACTCTTTTAACCGCTAAAACGGCAAGACATCCGTTCGGAGAATCAAATGTCATCTTAGTAGACCCTGCTAAAAGTAAAAGTAAAGTTACAGCCTATATACGTCCCACTGCTGGGCACAGGCCTCTGCTCATTTCTGAAAGGGTTTTAGGGCAAGGAATTGTCCGCCGCGCTGCCCCAATGCGTGTTGGGCGAGCGAAAGAAAAAAAATTTCGAAGACTTAACATGTCTTCGAAATTTTTTTTCTTATTTCTCTGACACGCAGGTTTCCTCACGATGTTTTCCTTCACCGCCGAGCACATGGTACACAACATTAACATCATTGGTGCCGGCGGGGAACGAACCCGGTTTGCTCGCGTACTGTGAAATTTACAGCGAGCGCTAATCATCTGAGCTACCACGGCTCTGATGGTTACCCTGCCAAGGAGTATAGTAATATTTAGAAGGGACCCCTTAGAACCAAAGAGTATATAATAACTACCTTTACTCAGAACCATAGATACTCGTAAGAATGCTGAGAACGATTCTTTTTTAAATGTTATTTATAAGAATTATACAACTAAAATTTTATAAGAATTCGTTTCATTACTAAATTACGCTTCTAAAACTGAAGTATCCAACTAACTTACAGTCCACCTGAAGATAGCAAGTGGCTATTGCAGCACATGGAAACTTGCAGCTAAGTTGTAAGTTGTCACCTATACGAACTGAGATGAAATGCCTTACAGCCCTTATTTATACTGGTACTAGTACCAGTATAAATAAGGGCTGTAAGGCATTTCATCAGCAGTAAGAGGGTGATTATACAGACGATCTCGCAGACAGAAAGGGGTCTTACCACTTATTTCAAACATAAACTTAAAAAATTGGTACTTTAAAGTCGGTTGTTTTTGTGAGCTCTCCTTAAGGATATTTTGAAATTTTCCGACATACTTTATTCTAATAATAAAATAAGTTTCAATATGTAATTTAAATTATACAACTAAATTTTTTTGAGAATTTGTTTCGTTACTTAATTACGCTTCTTTAAATTAAGAGGATTTATTTCAAATGACGAGTTTCCCCCTTTACCCACCCATCGCGTTTACTTCATATACTTCAGTCTATTTCCTTCGACGCGTGAGTGCAATAGACCACTACATTAATAAAAAAAATGGTAGGTACGAAAGTAAGTTTTTTTTTCGGGTAGTATGGGTGGAAAACTGGTACTACTTTGGTACTACTGGTACTTACTACTGTCCTTCAAAAGCTCTTCAACTCCGTCCTCCATGATGGCACTACTCCGGAGGAGTGGAGCAGAAGTGTGGTGGTCTTGTTCTTCAAGAATGACGACAATGTACTCTCTTGAAGAACTATAAACCGATTTCCCTTCTGAGCCGCGTCTACGTGCTGTTTTCGAGAGTCATTACGAATCGTCTCACACGCAGACTCGACGACTTCCAGCCTCCCGAATAAGGCAGTTTCCAAAAAGCCTTCAGTACCATAGACCACATACATAGCCTGCGGCAGATTATACAGAAGATCGAAGAGTACAATCTGCCACTTTGCCTTGCGTATGTGGAATATGTGAAAGCCTAAAATCCGTCAAAATTTGGGCGGTGCTACAGTCCTTTCAGCGATGTCAAGTTAACTGTCGGTATATCGAAGTGCTGAAGTGTTTATACAGTAGGGCTAAGATGACTATCCAAGTACAGAACCAGAGTATGAAACCTATCCATGGTGACGTTATATCCCCAAAACTCTTCACCGCTGCATTGGAAAATGTTTCACTACCGAACTGGAAAGGCCGTATGTATTAACATCAATGGAGAGTACATTACTCACTTTTGTTTAGCCGACGATATAGTCCTTATGGATGAATCGCTGAAGAACCTAAGTACTATATTCAATGACCTCAATAGTGTCTCCTAACGGATAGGTCTTAAGATGAACATGGAAACAACAGAGATCTTGTGTAATGTCGACCTATGCCGATAGTTGTTGGAAGCACTAAGCTCGAAGTTGTTGACGAGTACATTTACCTGGAACAAATAGTCCGACTAGGTAAGTCCAACTTTGACCGAAAGGATACGGATTCAACTCGGCTGGGCAGCGTTCGGGAAAGTACGACACATCTTCTCTTCAGGTATACCTCAAAACCTGAAAACTAGATTGTACAACCAGTTCGTGTTGCCAGTGATGATTTACGGATCTGAGACGTAGTCCTTCACTGCTGATCTTATGAAGATGCT
Source organism: Parnassius apollo (assembly GCA_907164705.1). Classification (NCBI taxonomy): domain Eukaryota; kingdom Metazoa; phylum Arthropoda; class Insecta; order Lepidoptera; family Papilionidae; genus Parnassius; species Parnassius apollo. The sequence goes on from CAJQZP010001558.1 coordinate 4,330,315, forward strand.
CAAGGTCACTCAGCGGACTATGGAGATGGCTATATTCGGGGTTTCTCGGCTAGATAAACTTCGAAATTAGGATATCCGCAGTAGAACCAAAGTGACCGACATAGCACAACGGATTAGTAAGCTAAAATGGCAATGGGCCGGCCACATAGCTCGAAGAGCCGACAACCGATGGGGAAAAAAGGTTTTCGAGTGCCAGTCTCGTACTGGTAGGCGTTGTGTAGGGCGACCCCCACTAGATGGAGTGACGACCCGGTAAGACATGCAGGAAGTCTATGAATGCAGGTGCTCAGGATGTGTTTTGTGGCATTCCTTGGTGGAGGTCTAAACAGTGTCAAGGGCTGTAATGATGATGATGATAATGATCGGAAGCAATCGGCAATATCATTCCATAAGATATGAAATAACTATAAATAACAGATCTTGGTCAGAGGAGACCCAGGATGTACCGCGGAAATTATTGGTTATAAATTGAGGTAAAATCTTTCACAAAAACTACCTGCGCACGATTTCTAAGGTATGAAGGCAGTCAACGAAGCATTTTGCTGGGAACATCAGACTCTTCGAGTTTGTTAATGAAATGCGAAAGTTTTTCAACAACTTTTGAAAAGTCAGCGTACACGGCAGTCACCTGCAAATTTTGGTCCATACTAGACATAACAAGTTCTAAGAATTCGCAAAGGCTATATTCCGTAGAACGTTTGTCATAAAAACATATTGGTTCGAATTGATTTGTGGACAAATATCTGGAAACAATTGGTCATAAACAATTTTTTCACAAAGTTTCAGCATTATGGACAATTTTGATATACCGCGATTATTTATTAACACATTACTATCGAAAAGCGATATATATATATATATATATATATATATATATATATATAAAAAAAAAATATTTTATAACTTTATCAACGAGCGAAAATGCACTAGCTGAACGAAAATTGCTTTATTTTAAATAGATATTTTGAGGCCTAAAATTATGTTTATTTCTACTTTCAAAAAGAGAAGTTATAGGAATAAGGATTTTGAAATAAAAGGTAAACGGACAAAGCTTAAATCTCCCAACAATTTTTATAAAGAATGGATGAATACCCTTAATTATATCACTCTTAGATTAAATACTTACGGATTTTCTTTACGGTAATTTTAATATTATTTATTCCGTTTTCATTAATTACTTTTAATTATAGTTTTCAAGTTGATGGAGATGAAATGTTTATTTTCAATCATAAATAATAAATAATGCTTCTGTTTCAATGTAATGCTAATATGCATTTTGTATTTTAAAAAAGTATCTAATATGCATAAAAATCATTGCAATAATTAATATGTTTTTAGTACTAGCGAATATTCGACGTGTGCTACTACGCTAAAAAAATATACATTTTGTTTATTTGTGAGGGAAAGAGGAAATGTTGTTTATTTATTAACTATTTTTAAAGTACCTAATATATTAGTGGTCTAAAACCTTGGTTATTGCCGGTTGAAACCGGGAGTTCAAATCATTTTTGCTTTATATTTATAAATAGATAAATAATACGAAATTTAAGTGTTTTAGTTGTCACTAACATTTTTTGTGTAAAATTTGAAATATTTTAGTACGTTCTTTTAATCCGATTAGGGAATTTTAAATAAATTCTGCAATTTTTTTTAAAAGCATTTAAATTGAACTGAATGTACTGGAAATTCATGCTAAAATAAACGCTTTAATTAACATAACTTCCCCATTGATATAAATTAAGCAGTTAACCATGGAAATAAAGGGACGTAAAGGGTGAATCCAGATTGTTGCGCGAATAATACAGCATTTGTAACTAATAGAGCGTTAATATTTTTGGTATTATAACTCGGCTTTTCAGAAGAATATTTTAGTTTAATGTTTTATATAAAATATGTGTGACAAACTAACGCACAGTCCACCTAATGGTGAGTAGATACTGTGGTCGATAGACATTAACATTTAATCTCGATAAGGATTCAAAATGCAAATGCGTTGTCAGCCCTGAGGACTAAGATGAAATACTTTGCATCCAGTAAAAAGGTTATCTTGTTCTCTACACTCACCATACAAAACACCGCAGCGTTAAACTGCTATTTTACGCTGGTATTCTGCGAGAGCGTGGTCGAGTTGACCCATTCGTGCTACAACCAAATTATCAATTAATACAATTAATTCTACATTTTCATAATTACCAGCCTTTTAAGTACACCGTTGAATAAAAGTCTAAACAAGAATGAGTCTTCTGACATTATCTTCTACGGATTTAAAAGCTCTTATCATGTTCTATGACCTACAACGAACCAGTGTTTATTTGTGAATTATTAGCAAATAGTACTTGTCTGTGTTATAGTTCTTACAATTCAAGAGTACTGTCGCATTTTGGATGTGGTTCGACATGTACGAGTGCATGCACATTGCATAGTGTGTCAGTCGCGAGCGCAAGCTCGCTCCGCCAGGCACGCACACTATCACACTGTGCATGTACATGTCGAACCACATCCAAGGGTCGACCGCATTCATGAATTGCAAGAACTATACTTGCCTAACAAGTCATAAAAGGCAGTTAATGGATAATAAATTTTATGATTGTACAAGTAATGGGCTAGCTGCCTATTACTTCTTTCATAATTTATTTACTGAATTCGTGTGAAGAACAAGCACACAGTCCACCTGATGGTAAGTGGATGCTGTGGCCCATAGGTCCTCTTCCCCCCGGACCGCCATAATATGGTGTAAACGTCTCTCATCTTGTTGAAATTATTTTTAAAATAAATTAAAATTAGTGTTAATAAATTACTTAAGAAAATAGGAGTGCATAAATCAAGTAAAGGTACTAAGCTACTGAGAAGAAAAATTAGCAACCGCTTCGTTTATACTGCCGCCCTGGTACTTTCTGGCGTATCACCCACTTACGAGGTACTGTAAATTCTTTTGTTCTCACTTTGTCAAATCAGTGCACACGCAGGATACGCCATTTTTAACATTCGAAGACAAAGGGCCGTCATTGGCGACAGCATAAAGTGGCCAAGGCCTATAACAGTATTAACAATAGTGCGGTTTGTACATGCAAAAGCGTTATTATCTCCTTGTACTTAAGATGGATAAGTATGACAGATCAACTTCGGAATATAATATTTATTGATCGATTATAGCGCACGCCACCAAATTTTGTTACGGTTGTTGTTATTTTGTTGCGTCATAAACAGGGCAGAGAAAATGACTGGGAGCAAGATTTTGTCACTTTCTGAAATTATATAAAGTCAATGATTTCCCAAATATTGACTGAACATCAAGCTGAAATAAATAAAATACTACCTACAATGATGGAAATTAAAAGCACAAATAATAACATAGAAGCTTCTATAGCATTTCTCACCTCACAGAATGAGGAATTAAAACATAAATTGAACAAATGGAACTTCAAATCAAAAATGATAAAGATTATATAACTATATTGGAGGAAAAATCGAGGATCTGCAACGCGATAACCGTAAGACGGCCATAGACCTGAAAAATTTTCCGAAAATCACTAAAGAGTCTAAAGACGACTTAATGAAGATGGTTTATAACTTTATCTAAAAATATTGGTTATAACCTTGAGAAAAACGACATCAAAGACATCTATAGAGTCCGGAATAAACTTGACATTAATAAAAGTCCAATCGTTGCTGAATTGACGTCAACACTACAAAAGACGGAGTTTTTAAAAATTATTAAGTATTTCAGAATAAAGAAAAAGGAGAAATTGTGTGCTAAGCATCTAGGCTTTACCACGGACGAATATTCCCCCGTATACGTAAGTGAGCAACTGACAGCAAACGACTGCACGACTGCATTTTCTTGCTCGCGACCTTGATAAGACAAAAGAGTATAAGTTCTGCTGGTCTGCATATGGAAGAATTTATGTTAGAAAAAATGAGAGCTCTTCTATAATTTTAATTAAAAATGATTCACAAATTCAAAGCCTTATGCAAAAAGGTTGACTATTTGTACTAAATATTTACTTTGTATTGATACATTTTTATTTGTATGTTTATTGTTCTTGTAAGCCTAGTGTTTCTAAAATATTTAACCTATATAAATGTAAAATTATTATTCTTATCATAATGTCAACACACACACACACACACACACACATAAAAATAACACACATCACACATATCCATCCACTCTCATAAATATATTAAATAAACTCATCTTTAGCATATTTACAAATTATTCACATTATACCTACACATATCATAAAAGTACTCATTTACAATCAATACATAAACACTTAAAAGAAACCTTAGAAAAGTAATGCAAATTATAGATAAAGAATCTGAATTTAATACTGATTATGGATAGTTATCTAAATACTTTACATGAATTAGACAATATGGGCATTGCACAATCCAGTGAATGTCGAGTCCAAGACTTTATAGTACAACAAATAATACATAAATCCGATATAACTATTATATCACAAAATATTCGGAGTATTTACAGAAATTTTGATGACTTATATTTAAATCTTACTCAACTTCAAATAACGCCTGATTTTATTATCCTTAGCGAGTGTTGGTTAGACAAGAACAAACCTGTTCCTATGTTAAATAATTACACGTCCTATAATACAACACAGCACATAAATCATTGCGATGGTGTAACTGCTTATATTAGTAATAAGCATTCAGTGAATTTCAATGAAATTTCACTATCAGAAGCGTCTTGTCTGCAAATTCAATTTAATGACTACATTATTATTGGTATTTATCGCTCGCCATCTAACTTACATGCTGAAAGTTTTATCAACTCTCTTAGTCTTTACTTAGAGTCCTTAAAAATGTGCAAACATATTCTCTTGACGGGTGATATTAACATTAATATAATACACAAATGTAATGAAAGTACACATGAAAGAATAAATAGACTAAACTATTTAAATATGTTGTGTACACATGGCTTGCTTTCAGGACACTCGATACCTACGAGAGGTAGCAACTGTCTCGATCACTGTATGTTGAAAATAGATACAAATAAATCAAATGCAACAATCGTAGTGATAAACACAACTATCACAGATCATTAGATGACTTTCCTTAAGTTAAATAATCGTTATTATAAAACTACATTTAGTAATAAATACAAAAGGTTAGTTAATTATGAAAATGCTATTAATAGCCTTAAAAACACAAACTTACAGGAACTGCTTCTATGCAATTGTTTATAAATGGACGTAACAAAATAAAATAAAATAAAATACGGTCGCTGGTAAAAATGATATAATGGGTGCGTTTGGCAGAAAAAAAGCGCTAGCAAGCGCTTGTAAGCAAAATGGCGATCGTAAGCGGTAAGCGCTATCAAATCGTAAGTAGCTATTTTCCTCCAGGACATGATGTTAGTTTTAACCGGGGAACCTAACCTAATTTAAATATATGTTTGTAAAGTATTTATATTAAAAACTTACCAATCATGAATTTTTAATAACATGTATATGTTTATTCACGTTATTATATTACTTAAAACTAATATTGCACAAAACAACTTAAAAACTCTACTTCAAAACAAACAAATTAAATAAGCAAAATGGCGGATTGTGTCAGCGCTACTGAAGTAGTAATCGTGTCCTGGCCGAAAACTATTTCAGCGCTTGTAAGCGCTTGCTAGCGCTTTTTTCTGCCAAACGCACCTAATGACTTGCTAATATCTTTGCTGGTACAATGGTAAGACCTTTCTAAAAGAAGATTGCCGCCGGGCGCCCTCTGGCGCTATACTGCTGATTATTAGTCGGTGTTGCCGCAATAGCAATGATTCTAACATTTTAACCGAATTGTTGATATATAAAATCCAAACACATATTCAAAAAAATACCTCTATGAAATTGGTCCCCAAAATAAGTCGCACAATAAAACCCTGGATGACTCAAGGTGTCCTACGATGCATTAGGGAACCGTAATAATATGCAACTAAAATTAAAATCTGATCCAGAAAATGAAGTGTTGAGAATCACGTATAAGCGCTATAGAAATCACTGCAACAATTTAATTAAAAAACTTAAGCGCAAATTTGAGCGACAACAGATAGTTAATGCCATCGGAAACCCTAAGATGCTCTGGAAAGCAATAAATGATATTATACATCGCAAGCAGTCACTAGACAAAAATATAGAGTTGCTGAAAATAGAATCGACCCCCCTTGAATCCGTTAACTTGGTTAATAGTTACTTTTCCAATGTTGGGAAATCCCTGGCGGAGGATATTCTATCAAAACGCAACTCTATTAATTTTTTCACTACGGATAAAACAGTAAGCTCCCATGCTTCATCTTTTGCTTTGCTGGAGACTGATGATTCGGAGGTTAGGAATATTTTGATGATTCTTAAAACAGAGAGTGCCCCTGGATATTACAATATCACCACCAATTTTCTAAAACATGTGAATATAATATTAGTACCCATAATAACACACTTGGTTAATCTTTGCTTTTGGGATGGCGTTTTTCCTACTGCTCTGAAGTTGGCATTAATTACTCCTGTATACAAGGGTATAGACAGAAGCGATCCAAGTAACTACAGACCTGTATCTGTTCTTCCCGCAATATCCAAAATTTTAGAAAAATTGTTAAATAATTGTTTGACTAATTATTTAAACAAATACAATATACTCTCAATATCACAATTTGGCTTCAGACGAGGTCTTTACACAGAAGACGCTATTTCAGGTCTAACGTATCATTATGACCAATCAAAAATAAATGTTAAATAATCGTTTGATTAATTATTTAAATAAATACAATATACTCTCAATATCACAATTTGGCTTCAGACGAGGTCTTTGCACAGAAGACGCTATTTCAGGTCTAACGTCACTCATTATTGACCAAGTCGACAAAGGAAATAAATGTTTAACAGTTTTTCTCGACATAAAAAAAGCCTTTGATAGCGTCTCTGTCTCCCACTCTTGTAAAGAAACTTGAAGAAATAGGCATTCGAGGTAAACCCCTAGATTTATTTAAAGATTATTTAACAAACCGCAGACAACCGGTCAAAATAGGAGAGTCATGATTCTACCATTACCTACGGTGTCCCACAGGGGAGTGTACTGAGTGCGACTCTATTTTTGGTTTACTTAAACTCCCTATGTAATATGTCGCTACAAAATTGGCACGTGTTCTCGTATGCAGATGACACTGCTTTGGCGTTCTGTGGTCGAAGCTGGGAAGATGTCCGGCATAACGCTGAAGTGGGGTTAGCCAAGGTTGCAGAGTGGTTGAGACTACATTTATTAACTATCAATACATCTAAGACTAACTTTAATATATGTTTTACTAACTACAATAGAACTCAACCTAATTTTAATATTAAAATTCATTCTTTTAATAACTCTAACTGCCCATGCGCTCACATAAACAAAGTATCAAATACAAAATATCTTGAAATACTATTGGATCAGCGATTATCTTGGCATCTCCATATTGAACTGTTAATGACTAGGATTAGAAAATTCATATGGTTTTTCAAAATTTGAGACATCTCGCAACACCACCTATATTAAAACAAATATATATTTCTTTAGTTCAATCAGTTCTGGTATATTGTATTAGTATGTGGGGAGGTGCTACAAAAACAAAGTTTTTAGATTTAGAAAGAGCTCAGAGATCAATACTGAAGGTTATGAATTTAAAACCTTACAAATTCCCAACACAAGATTTATACACACTGTCTGATCTTCTTGCAGTTCGTAAGTTATACATATTAAATATAGTTCTTAAGGTACACAAGTCCCTTGAATATAACACCGAAATTGAAAATAAAAGGAGGAAAACTAACGTAGCTCCAAGTGATCCGGTTAAAACAGCATTTGCTAGACGGCAACAGGCAAAAAAAGACCTCTTATTTATATAACTACTTAAATAAAGAATTGAATATTTAGTCTAAAACAAGTAAAGAATGTAAGGTAATTCTCATTGAATGGCTCAAATGGAAAGACTGTCACGAAATAGAAAATTTGTTAAAATAACACGGCTTACAAAACACGCACGCACACATATGCAGGCAGACACACACACACACACACACACACACACACACACACACACACACATACACACACACACACACACACACACACACACACACACACCACACACACACACACACACACACACACACACACACACACACACATGCGTGCGCGCGCATCACAAGTATTTAAAAATATTTAAAAGGAGAACTCTAATATACTGCTATGATTGTAAATTTATTGTTACAGAATAAACATTTTTGAATTGAATTGAATTTTGAATATCTATATTTATCGTCGGTTAACAATTCTAATGTAGTTGCATTGTCACCCTTGAGGACTAATATAGAATTCTCGTTTCCAGTAAAAAGGGTCTCCGGTTCTCTACACTTACCATACGAAACACAGCCGACCCATTCGTGGTACAAGTATTATATCTGCAGCATGGCTCTATCACGTATAAATTATAAATATAATATTAAATTAAACAATTTTTCATCTAAGCCCGCTGCCATTCACTCCTAGATTACAGGCGCGTTGCTATGTACGATCAAGTACTGAGGAAGCAGGTTTGTGATCGCAAAAATAATACACATACTTATAAGGCATTTTGACGGTAATGAAGCCTAAGTAATTAAGGTGATTTTTTCCGGACTGATGTGACCTATGGTTCATAAAAGATCGCTTGATCTCTGCGACAGCTGTCAGTAAAAATCACGCGAAGTCAATCTAATTAGGTCGGCATGCCCATAAAGTATGACATTGACAGGTACTGTCTGTACTACTAAGAAATTCAGGACTTCATAGGCGTGAATTTTACTGACAGCTGTCGCAGAGATCAAGCTATCTTTTATGAACTATAGTATCCTTCTTTCCGATTATATGTGGATCTTCGTGGGCCTGTAAAAGTTCAAAAAGGCATGGATCCGTTGTAGAGAGGATTTGTCATAATCGCCATGCTTGTAAGGCGAATTGACCAACTTTGCCAAAGCTGCCACGGCGTCATTGTATGTTACGTCTCGTACAAAGGACATGTTTATACCGCCATCTATCGGAAACGATTGGAATTTTCTGTCATTTCCCATAGTTGCTTCTTACAGCGTCTGTACGTGGTTAGGTTTATTTAATGAAGACCTAGAATCATCAAAATATTATTTAAATAATATTTATGCATCAATGCGATAGTCAATAAAGGAAGCTTTTTAAAGATTGAAAATATATAAAACTTAAGTCAAAATAAAGAATTTTTAAATAATATTTGTCAAAATTAAGACATATTGGGTCCTTACATATGAAAATAGCGTTTTGTCGCACTGACCACTTGAATCTGAAATATCTCCTCTTCGGTTAATAATTCCAAATTCAAATGTATAAATTCATTTAGCTGGTACATTTGAGTTTTGAAAACAGTCATTCATTTGTTTTTCCCTCACTATTTTTTTCTTTGGCGTCGCTTATTAACGCACCATGGAAAACATGAAATATCGGTATATTTACGAGTACGAGTACTACCTTGGCACCAGTGCTGCAGAAACAGCTCGAAGGATTAATGATGTGTACAGCACTGGTGTCGCAAAAGAAAACACGGTACTTTTTTGGTTTCAACGTTTTCGTTCTGGAAATTTTGACCTTCAGAACCAACCCCGTGGACAGCCGGAGGCGAAAGTGGAAAATGAAGAATTAAAGGCTATTGTGGAAGCGGATCCACCAGGAAGCAGTTCAGAGATAGCTGCAGGCTTTGGGGTAAGTGACAAAACTGTATTAATCCACTTGAAGCAAATCGGGAAAGTAAAAAAACTTGAACGATGAATTGAGTGAATCGAACTTGCAAACACGCGTCGACTGCTGTGTTACTTTGCTCAACCGACACAAAAATGAAGGGATTTTAAATCAAATCATTTCTTGTGATGTAAAGTGGATACTGTACGATGGTCGGAAGTGCTCGTCGCAATCGTCGTCAATTAAATACACATTATTAAAGATAACTCAAAAACTACTCGTCGAATCTTAATAAAATTTATATGGGACCACAAGAAAGCACCAGCTTTTAAGTAAAAAAGAATCATCAAAATCGGTTCACCCAGCAAAAAGTTCTGAGGTAACACGCATAAAACATACAGTCGAATTGCGTACCTCCTTCTTTTTGAAGTCCGTTAAAAATAAAAAGTAACTGAACATATTTTTATTTGCTACATAAACAGTTTTTTTTTTCTATTTAAAAGAGGAATTTTATTGGCGAGAAACTAACATGATACAGCCACTTAAGTAAACGAAAATCTAAAAATTAATTTTATAAAAGTGGATTTTAAAATCACTTAAACAGTTCGGTACGTGTCGGTAATACAAATAACGGGAAAATGAAATAGGATAGTAAACATACTGATAACCTGTATTAAATAATGTAATATAAATTTATAAAAAAAATTAGAAAACAATTAAATAACGTTTTACATTTACTGTTGGGTTTGTGGCCCTGCGCAGTAATCATCATCATCATTACAGCCCATATGCACAGTGACACATTATTGTTCAATATGTAAGTTTATACGTTGTAAAAGCGTGTTTGCTGGTCATGTGTTCCCGCGTTACCCGGGCTGCTACTTATAGTAGTCCGCTGTGATCAAAATTTTGTCTGGAAATATTATTTTGAATGCAGCACTCTCGAAGGACACTAGCGTAAAATAAGAGCATAATACTACTGTTTCGTGTGCTGAGTCACTAGATCTATATATTTTTTTTATTTACTAGATGCTTGCAGGTATTTTGTCTTGGCCCTCAGGGTCTTCAAATGATTTGAATCTTTATAGTGGACAGAAAATGTAGGTCTTTATGGACTGTATCATCAGATGTACTATTTTCTTCTTTCGTACCCTGTGGTTATTCGTACGCAAAAATATCGGTAACGCATCGTTTTGATAAACGAGTTTGCGAGGCATTGAGCTCGAATCTCACACGCAATAAATGTTTATACGGTCTACAAGTAATTTTTACTCCATTTGCAAATTATACAATATATAAAACACATCGACAATAGAAAAGAAAATCCTATTTGAAAGTAACTTTTTTTAAATGTTGCAAATTGGATCTGATTGCGATAAGAATACTCCGTGTCTCCGACAGTATATTCTGGCCTGCTTTCGATATTATCTCAAGCAATGCATTAAAAGGCACAGATAGGTTAAGCCTGCGTAAGCGTTCCATGCCTGGATGTTTGCATATTTGTTCAATTGATGTACCTATATGAGACATCTCCACGGTACAGTAAACATATCTTTTATAGAAATACCGTTAGAAAACAGATTTATCTTATTTTAGTGATTTGAATATAGTCTTTGATAAACTTTTTTTTTGTCAAAAAGATTTAATTAAACTTTAATAATTCTAAAATGAATATTTCATAAAAATATTTTAACAAGAAAATTTAATAAAATCTAAATTAACCTAATGAATACCTATCTAAAAATGTAATAACATTTCTGCCAAAATCGATTTATAATTTATAATATCTAACAAGGGTTTGATATTATTTTCTTTTTCATATTATTTTATATTTAAATTAAATGAAAACAATTTTATTTTACAAAAACGGCTTACGTTAATTTATGTAAATAAGAGTCTATTAATTGACATTATTCCTTAAACGGTGTCATTGTTAATGGTTTCATTGAATAAGTTCTTATTATAGTATTTTTTTATAAATTTATATTACATTATTTTGTATAGGTAATCAGAACGCTGTTGACCCTCATATCAGACTTACCATTGCATTAACAAAATGGCGCGAAATTGACGCGGGACACGTGCGCTCGCTCTCGGAGCGGGAATATGAAACATGTCCCGCGTCACGTAAAATGTTGTGGGCCACGTTGCGGGTCACTGTGCAACGTTACATCGTCACGTAGATTGAGTTACGTAGTACTATTATTTATTCTGTGATTGAGTGTTCCGCGTCATGTTGCGGGACAAAATGTCCCCTAGTGTATCCGGGGCTTTAACATTAATTTTATTTAAATAATTTTAAGGTTGTAAGTGTAAGTTCGAGGAATATAACGGATTACAAGAGAAAGTAGCTAACTTGTTGCTTATAACTTAAACAAAAGTAAGTTTTGCAGGTTGTATGTATGGCAATTGCTTGCAACTTACTTCAGTGCAAGTAAGTTTGAAGTTACAACTATAAATAGTACTAAACTCGTTGTGCTTGGTAATACACAGGCTAGCGAGACATAATTATTATATAGACAATTAATAAATAATAACAATTATAATAGCCGTATTCCAAATTCAATGTGTGTATGTTTATGTAATATAATAAACGTTAATATTAAATAATTATTTAACAATAGTAATAATAAAACAACATAAATGTTCCTCTTTCGTAATATTGCTGTGCCCATGAGGGTTTATAGAGATACCATAAAACTATGTAACACCTATTGTAACCTATGGAATGCAATAAAAGTAGTTACGTTGTACCAATTCTGGCTCATTTTGGCATGCTCTGATCACGAATCTGCGGTCCATTTTTGCGTAGGATGCAAGGTTCCGGAGATGTGCAGATCAATTAACTCTTATCTAATTGATATCCGGTGCGGGCCTCCACCGTCATTAGCGCCCCATTGTTCTTATCTACTTATCTATTGTTCATTGAATACCGTCATTATCTATTCTTCCTCAGCGTGGTGCTATTGTATTATACTCCTTTATTCCTATCTACACTAATCTGATTCATCAATAAAACACATTACCTAATTTTGTTTACAATTTTTATTTACAAAATACAAAATCTTATTAGTTATTATCTATAAAATAGGAGCAAAACATCTCATCCACTAAAATATCGTTGTACAATGTGTTCCCTGTAAATATACTCGTACAACTATGCATTGAACATCCCTGAAACTTATATAGCAAATACATTAAGCAATATTCGCCACAAACTGAAGTCCACTCATTCTGAATCCTATCAACATTCCAGTTTCCATCTTTTACAATTTCTTTTTAAAAACTCTAGATGATATCGTACAAGTGCCCGTCCGAATGAATCAAAATATTGACCGACGTCATTCGTATCGATATATAAAGCTACCCAATGTGACCCTGGTTTATCATCTGTATCCAAATTGCATATTACCTAGTCAGGTCATAAATTATATCACATGTTTAATATAAAATAATTGAAACAAGTTTATTCATTATGTAACCATTTATATATCAAAATGAACTTAACAAAACATAGATTCTTATGACACTATAGTTTATTCAAAATGACCTCCGTGATTTTGAATACAGGCCTTCAATCTGCGCGGCCAGTCGTCTATCGCAGCACGGACGAAGGTCCATGTCAATATCGGCGGCTGCCTTAATCAAAGGTGTCTTGAGTGACTCCGAATTGGGATGAGGCTTTGAGCACGCCTTTTCCTCCAAGTGTTGCCATATCTTGTAATCTAACGGATTCAAATCTGGACTGGAGGAGGGCCAGTCTTCGTGCCGGATGAAGTCGATTTCATGCGCCGCCAGCCAGTCTTGTGTGCTCTTCGCTCTATGAGCTGACGCCGAATCTTGTTGGAATACCCAGTGCCTGTTATTGAACATGGTATGAGAAACAGGTTACACAAGGTTCGTCAGGACTGTATTTTGATAAACAACTGCATTCGTTTTTACATCTTTCTCACAAAAATGTACCTCTGTTAAGCCCCAATAAGAAACTCCCAACCATACCATGAGCGAGGATGGAAAATGACCTCGTTGGACACGCGGAATACGGTTGCTCGCTTTTTCACTACTGTGTGCGTACACCTTATCATTTTGTTTGTTGTTGCTCTCTTCTACGGTAAAAAAATTTTCATCCGAAAAAAGAACTTTCCCGTAATTTTTTCCCGCGTACCGCTTCAACAAAGCGCGGCATCTCTTAAGTATCAGGTCCATTAGACGAGCATTCAAACGATGTCCTGTTTTTCTTCGATATGTCCGAAGCCCTAAGTCTTCATTTAACACCCTTTTCACCGTGATTCTGCTTAACTCCATCTAAAGGGCCAACAGTTTCTGCTTACGTTTGGGATTTCTTTAAATTCGCGCCTTCACAGCTTTTATCACTGCTGGAGTCCTAACAGACCGAGGGCGACCACTTCTTGACCTGTCATCTACACTAGAGTCTTCATTGTATCGTTTGATGGTACGATAAACGAATCTTTTGGATAACCAAAATTTGAATATAAATTCAAATTTTTCAGTATGTCAAAAGTTTGAATTGGCGCGTAACCGCAACGATGCAACGCAATAACTGCAATACGGTCTTCTTTAAGCGTCCACTCCATATTTAAAAATGAGTAAAATTATAAAAAGTATACAGTTTTATTTTCATGAACAATTCGATTTCAATAAACTTTTTTGTGGCCAGCATTCTAAAAGAAAAGTTTTTACTGTGTGATAATACTTATGACCTGACTAGGTATATACGTTGGTACGTGGGTGTACATGGGCAGTCTATTAGCAGCATAAATATTATTTTCTAGACTGGGATGAATCTTTTTCAGATGTTGTTGTACATTTAGTGTATCCATGATATTACTGCTATTAGTAGATTATTACAATACAATCTACTCAATGACTAACATAGAAATGATCAATTATAGTGATTACTAAATATTAAATTGCATTATTTTGTGTTACACAAAACGTATTTGAGTCATTAATACACTGAACAAGACGCGACACGAAGTAATGTTGAGATAAGCAACAAAATGTGAGATAAGCTTGTTGACGCATAAAGTTATTATCAATTCCACTGTAGAAATTCTTTAGATTAGAATTATTACTTACTGGTACTATATAAGACCAAGCAACCGCAGTCATGGAGTTAGTGTATGGTCGTTTGACCCCAGTGGATCTATCAATACTAAATTTGTGTTACTTCAACGCATCAAAGGCCATATATGTAAGTGTTTAATCTATGACAAACTTACTTTTCTTTCTGTTATTTTCTTACGTGTGTATGATTTAGTGTTAACAAATTATATTTAAATATTGTGTGTGTATATTAAGCCGTGGTTGCTCAGATGATTAGCACAAGCTGTAAATTTCACAATACGCGACCCGGGTTCGATCCCCGCCGGCACCAATTAAATTGTTAATTGCAATTTTAAGTGTTTATTCTATTGACAAACTTACTTTTCTTTCTGTTATTTTCTTACGTGTGTATGATTTAGTGTTAACAAATTATATTTAAATATTGTGTGTGTATATTAAGCCGTGGTAGCTCATAAGGTTAGTGCAAGCTGTAAATTTCACAGTACGCGACCCGGGTTCGATCCCCGCCGGCACCAATTAAATTGTTAATTGCAATTTTCAGTGTTTATTCTATTGACAAACTTACTTTTCTTTCTGTTATTTTCTTACGTGTGTATGATTTAGTGTCAACAAATTATATTTATATATTGTGTGTGTATATTAAGCCGTGGTAGCTCAGATGGTTGGCGCAAGCTGTAAATTTCACAGTACGCGACCCGGGTTCGATCCCCGGCGGCACCAATTAAATTTTTAATTGCAATTTTAAGTGTTTATTCTATTGACACACTTACTTTTCTTTGTGTTATTTTCTTACGTGTGTGTATGATTTAGTGTTAACAAATTATATTTAAATATTGTGTGTGCACCGCATCTACGAATACTAGAGTAATTAAAAATACTTTTTTAACAATGACAGTCATTAGTTGATCATTAGTGAATGTGATTCTGTTTACTTAAATTACAGGAAGACAAGAGCAGAAGGAAGAAATGGGATGATGGGAAGTAATGAAGCATTGTTATGTGAAGTTTGTTGGAACAAACATATTTTTAGTCACGTGTAAATACTATTAACATTTTGGTTCAAAATGACACAAAATCTAAAAAATATTAGATACATCATCGACATGGATGGATTTTACATTACATATCCTCATAAACATTTTCAATGTAGAGAAATGGCTATTCTAGACGTAAAACTATCTAATAAAAGTGATGCTTTTATCGATCATTATTTGTTTCGGCCAAGTTATCATTTCAATTATTTGTCGCCAAAAGACAAAAAAACTGTTCGTTATTGTGAAACACACTCTCACGGCATTCCATATTTTTGATGTGACCGAAGAATTAAAATGTGCCCTCTAACAAGAGAACATCATTCCCATATTAAATTGGTATATTAGAAATTTGTGCAAAGACGAAGTGATCGCATACAAAGGTGGTTCAACAGAAAAAACAATTTTTAAAAATATTGACGACGAATGATAGAATTTTTAATATTGAAGAATACAAATGTCCAAAATACAATGATTTGGTAAATGTCATAAATTTGAACAAACGTTATGTGTGTAATAATTATATATTTGCAAAAAATAATCACAAAATTTTACATTGTTCTTGTGACGAAGTGTGGGTTATTTTACAAGTGGTTATTGTTTGAAAATAAAATTTTAAATTAATCATAAATTTTGTTTGATTTCCCAAAAATATTAGTTATAGTACTCGCATAAAAAGGTGGTTCAACAGAAAAACAATTTTTAAAAATGTTGACGACGAATGATAGAATTTTTAATATTGAAGAATACAAATTTCCAAAATACAATGATTTGGTAAATGTCATAAATTTGAACAAACGTTATGTGTGTAATAATCATATATTTGCAAAAAATAATCACAAAATTTTACATTGTTCTTGTGACGAAGTGTGGGTTTTTAAAAAGATTCACCCCAGTCTAGAAAATAATATTTATGCTGCTAATAGACTGCCCATGTACACCCACGTACCAACCTATATACCTAGTCAGGTCATAAGTATTGTCACACAGTAAAAACTTTTCTTTTAGAATGCTGGCCACAAAAAAGTTTATTGAAATCGAATTGTTCATGAAAATAAAACTGTATACTCTTTAGAATTTTACTCATTTTTAAATATGGAATGGACGCTTAAAGAAGACCGTGTTGCAGTTATTGCATTGCATCGTTGCGGTTACGCGCCAATTCAAATTTTTGACATACTGAAAAATTTGAATATAACCAAAAGATTCGTTTATCGTACCATCAAACGATACAATGAAGACTCTAATGTAGATGACAGGTCAAGAAGTTGTCGCCCGGTACTTTGACAAAAACGAAAAACAAAAGTTGGCCCTTTAGATGGAGTTAAGCAGAACCACGGTGAAAAGGGTGTTAAATGAAGACTTAGGGCTTCGGGCATATCGAAGAAAAACAGGACATCGTTTGAATGCTCGTCTAATGGACCTGAGACTTAAGAGATGCCGCGCTTTGTTGAAGCGGTACGCGGGAAAAAAATATCGGGAAATTATTTTTTCGGATGAAAAATTTTTTAACGTAGAAGAGAGCTACGACAAACAAAATGATAAGGTGTACGCACACAGTAGTGAAGAAGCGAGCAACCGTATTCCACGTGTCCAACGAGGTCATTTTCCATCCTCGCTCATGGTATGGTTGGGAGTTTCTTATTGGGGCTTAACAGAGGTACATTTTTGTGAGAAAGGTGTAAAAACGAATGCAGTTGTTTATCAAAATACAGTCCTGACAAACCTTGTGTAACCTGTTTCTCATACCATGTTCAATAACAGGCACTGGGCATTCGGCGTCAGCTCATAGAGCGAAGAGCACACAAGACTGGCTGGCGGCGCGTGAAATCGACTTCATCCGGCACGAAGACTGGCCCTCCTCCAGTCCAGATTTGAATCCGTTAGATTACAAGATATGGCAACACTTGGAGGAAAAGGCGTGCTCAAAGCCTCATCCCAATTTGGAGTCACTCAAGACATCCTTGATTAAGGCAGCCGCCGATATTGACATGGACCTCGTTCGTGCTGCGATAGACGACTGGCCGCGCAGATTGGAGGCCTGTATTCAAAATCACGGAGGTTATTTTGAATAAACTATAGTGTCATAAGAATCTATGTTTTGTTAAGTTCATTTTGGTATATAATTGGTTACATAATGAATAAACTTGTTTCAATTATTTTATATTAAACATGTGATAGAATTTATGACCTGACTAGGTAATACGCAATTTGGATACAGATGATAAACCAGGGTCACATTGGGTAGCTTTATATATCGATACGAATGACGTCGGTCAATATTTTGATTCATTCGGACGGGCACTTGTACGATATCATCTAGAGTTTTTAAAAAGAAATTGTAAAAGGTGGAACTGGAATGTTGATAGGATTCAGAATGAGTGGACTTCAGTTTGTGGCGAATATTGCTTAATGTATTCGCTATATAAGTTTCAGGGATGTTCAATGCATAGTTTTACGAGTATTTTTAAATATGAGTCGATTTTCTTCAGACTATATTTAAACCGAAATTGTAAACCAGGGTGTTCGATAATGTTAAAGTCGCGCTGTGATATATAAGTACGCAGTATCGAAGATATGGCATGCCTTGCCGGCTTAGCTCGGGTGATTTCTGGATCTCGACAATAGCGCCACCTACCGGGTCCAATTTTGAATATAAACCATTCTCGAAAAGTCTCAATCACATACAAAATTTTATTGAAATTGGTCCGGCCGACCAATTTCAATAAAATTTAGAGAGATTAAAGTCACATACACAATGTCGGAAGATATATTATATATATATATATATATATATATATATATATATATATATATATAATCATCCTTTCACGGTAAATGTTGATCCAGTGAGAAGTTAGAACAATTGTTGATCCACCTATTTGAGGTGTTTGCTCAGCCTCGTCGCATAAACTGATATACTTTGATCCATTATTGATGCGCGTGTGACGTCGGTGGATCTGCACTAACAGGATTTCAATATACTCGTCAGCGATTTGACCAACATTTGTTGATCTATCAACGGTCGAAAAAATCATACTGAATATGATTTTTTAGATCCAGAGTATATTTAAATCATATGCGACATTTACTTAGACTAAGTGGATCCGGAGCCATAATTCACGAATAGGTACTCGAACACGAAGCGGCAACGTCGCGTTCTGTGTGACAGAGAACTCAGTAGGCTACTTCGTTATAGTAATAAGGTAAGAAAATACGTTATCTGCTGATTTTGTGGATCAAACTTTGGCAGGTTTTATTGTGGAAAGACGTTTTTGAGTTTTTGTTATCGTGTGAGTGAATTTGTGTTATTTTATTCATTTGTCATAGATCAATTATTTTTTGATGGAATAATATTTATTATTTGATGGATAGTATTTTATTACAAATTTATTTGTCACTCGAGTGTGTGTGTGTGTGTGTGTGTGTGTGTGTAAGGGTGGGGGGTTCCATTTAGTTCGCGCGCGTGTGTTTGCGTGTGTTTGTGTGTGTGTGTGTGTGTGTGTGTGTGTGTGTGGTGTGTGTGTGTGTGTGTGTGTGTGTGATTTTTATGCGAGTTTGTGTGCGCGCGTGCGTGTGGGTGTATGTGCGTTCAAGTGTGTTCGTATGAACGCATGTGCGTGCGCGTTTGTGTGAGTGTGTATGTGCGTGTGTGCACTGTTGTGTTTTTTTAGTACGTGTGTGTGTGTGTTAGAAAGTGTGCGCGCGTGTGTTAACTGTTGTTCGTGTGTGTGTGTATGCGGTTGTGCGTGTGTTTGCTTTTGTGTGTGGGTACGAGTGCGTGCGTGTGTGCGTGCGTGTGTCCACTGTTGTTTTGTGTTTGTGTATGTGCTTGTGCGTGTATGTGTGTTCGTTCGTGCGCGCGCGCGTGTGTGTGTATGTGCGAGTGTGTGTGTGTGTGTGTGTGTGTGTATGTGTGTGTGTGCTAGCGCGCACGCGTATGTATGTGTGCGCGCGCGTGTGTTTGTAGGTGTGTGTGCGTGTGTTTGTGTCTGTGTTTGTGTGTGTGTGTGTGCATGTGTGTGTGTGTGCGCGTGTGTGTGTGTGTATGTGTGTAGGTGTGCGTGTGTGTGTCTGTATTTATGTGAGTACGCGAGAGCGCGCGTGTGTGTATGCGCGTGCGTGTTTGTGTGTGTATGCGCGTGCGTGTGCGTGCTCGTGTGTGCGGCGTGTGTTCTAGTGCGTGTTTGTGTGTGTATGCGTGCGTGTGTGTGTGTGTGTGTGTGTGTGTGTGCGCGCCCAGAAAACGGAGGCGGAGAATGGAGACGTGGAGGCGTAGGTGAATGCAGCGTAGTATGTGGTGAAGGCGGAGGAGAGGAATTTGTGGTGAAGTCGTAGATAGTGGAAACGGGGAATTATGTTGGAGGCGGATAGAATAGTGACGGCGCGTGGTGGTAGCGGCGGAGGGAGCGGAGTTTATTGTTGAGGCGGATGGAGCAGAGTTTATGGCGGAGGCGGAGGTAGCGGAGGTGGAGAACGAAAGCTTAGAGAGGGGTGCGGTGGTAGATGTGGAGGCGTAGGTGGAAGAGGTGGTGGTGGGTGCACTGGAGTGCAGTAAAGTGGGTACCGCGTGTGGGCAAGTGAGGTTCATATAAAGGACAGTTGGTTACAGCGAAAAACAGTGTGGCTAGTAAGTGGATATCGATACTGCCCCTGACTACTGATAAGATGTTACTACGAGGTTATTCATTTTTCCGAATATCAGCTTGAATACCTGTTGGTACTAGAGACAAAGTGAAAAGAACTTTTGTTTTGTGACGGTTTCATCATAACTAACAAAACAAACCCAAACTCGGCATACCTAGTACTACTAGTCCAGGTGTTACAGTGTTAGTTACCATAGTACACCTTCAGGTCACTTCAGCAAGTCCGAAAGTAAGGACTCATCATAACTAACAAAACGAGCCCAAACTCAGCACACCCAGTTCTACTAGTCCAAGAGTACCACTAGTAATCCCGAATTACATTTTGAGGTCACTCCATCAAGACCGGAGGTAAGGTCTCATGATAATATCTCATGTAATAGTTCGATTCTATACCTATCAATTTTGTAAACGCGTGCTTAAAAATCTTGATTACGAAGATGTAGAAAACATGTTAACTGGTTTATGGTAAACACACACACACACACACACAAACACACACACACACACACACACACACACACATACACACAAAACACACACACACACACACACACACACACATACACAAACACGCAAGCGCGCGCGCAAACATGAACACATGCGCACACGCACTAACGCATACACACACTTACACACGCACACTGCCGCACACACACAAACACAACAGTACACACAACCACAAACACACACACGCACACCCATTACACACACACACACACACACACACACACACACACACACACACACACACACACACACACAGCGCCGTACACATACGCAGACGCACACATATGCCACACACACACACACACACACACACACATACACAAACACAAGCGCGCGCGCGCGCGCAAACAAGCACTCAGACCAATACCTTACGTCACCGTTGCCACCACTTCCGCTACAAGACGGGTCGTTGTCGAGTAAATCGTTAAAAAAAGTCGTTTATTTCGACCACAAGGATCATAGATGTTAGTAATAATACAAATTTTAAAACTAATTTTCGTAAAACTTAAAACTATTTATCTAATTTTAAAACTATATATAAGACAGGCCCGATTAGTCTGCACGTGCACCATATGACAACGGTTCAGGTACTGACCTCAAACCTGTCAGAAAATGCCCTCAGGATACCATTGGAACTGGCCCGCACCCTGCGCACCAGGGATGTGCATCGTTTACGCATGGTGGTGTAGAAACAATTCCACATGCGCATCCGCCAAAATACCCGGCGCATTACAAAAACGAGGTAGACCAAATAGCACCCTGAATGCATTACATAACACGCATTTAATCTGTAGCTTGTACCGCCTAAGATACGAAACGGCAACGTCGCGGCTGCATTCAGCCAATCCGATCGTTTATCTTATCGTTTGCTGTGCTCTGATTGGCTCATTTAAATCGGATCAACATTTTCCGTAACCATCGCAGGGTGGATTTGTATATCGGATCAACTTCGGCCAACGCTAGCAAACAGTCTCGTGAGTGCTGATGTTGATCCGGTTGGAGCCACATTAGTTACCAGAGATGCATATTGGATCAACAAAAGGCGCCGGATCAACATGAGTTTTCGGATCAACAAAGTGCTCGCGTGAAGTCGCGTCTGATCAACATTTACCGTAAAGAGATCTCTATATATATATATATATATATATATATATATATATATATATATATATATATATATATATATATATATATATATATATATATTATACAAACTAAGAGAAACAGCATGTTCTGTTCATTAGGAAGAGGTTTCCATCATCACAAATCACGTTTACGAATCAACGCGTCTACATTTATAAAGAACACTACTCTTAAATTTAGATATCCCTATTATGCGAACATAGCTAAGCAACTCTACAATAATTTCATTTACAGACTATCATAGACGAGGGGGGCAAACAAACATACAGCTCACCTGATGTTAAGTGACTACCGCCGCCCTACCAACACGCAACACCAGGGGAATGCAGGTGCGTTGCCGGCCCTTTAGAAAGGAGTAAGCTCTTTTCTTGAAGGTCCCTAAGTCGTATCGGTCCGGAAAAATCGCCGGTGGTTAACTATTCCACAGAGAGGTCGTACGCGGAAGAAAACTCCTTGTGAAACGTACAGTGGTGGACCGCCAAGCATCCAGATGGTGTGGATGGTATCGGGACGTTTGCGGCGTAGTGCTTTCACGAAATTTGGTGGCTGGGATTAATCCGAACAATTCCTCAGAGCACTCCCCGTGGTATATGCGAAAGAAAATGCAAAGAGATGCAACATCTCTTCGCAGCGCCAGTGAATCAAGCCGATCGGAAAGCACTCGGTCGTCGACAATTCGAGCCGCAGCTCTGCGCTGGATGCGGTCAAGTGGAAGGAGCTGGCACTGGGAAGCGTCAGCCCAGAGATGGGAACAGTATGTCTCAATACTGCGCACAGATCTCTAATTTATGAGTTGTTATGGAGCGATTAGTCCGCCACGCTACTCAGTACGTGTTAGCGAATTTCAGATGTCTTTGAAGTATATTATTTCTCTGAGGAAGCCTGCATCCTCGCGATGGTTTCTTCCACCTCTATTAGTACGTTATAAATCAGCACTATAAATTGCTATTTACAATTTAAACATAATAGTAACCGACTGAGTTTTACATGGAACGTTCGCACCCCTGACCTACCACCACTTATGTGTGTGTTTTAATAATATTAAATGTATAATATATATTTATACAACAGATAATATATATTATACATTTAATATTATTACATTATATAACCGTTTAGTGGCGGTGGAAGACTGTCCACTACCCCATATAGTTCCGTGGGTGTCGTAAGAGGCGATAGTGGGAAACAAATGAGCAACAGTGTTTACCTAATGACGTCAAAAAAATTAAAACCGCAGTTGTCAGACTGCCAAGAGTGGCAACTATGGCAAATATATATGAGGCAATGGGAGATGTCTCTCCCATAGACTGCAGCATAAGCTGTAATGAATAACATATTTAACATGTTTTTGTTTATATAAAAACATATATTATATGCTTAGATATCGTATAGTTTATGTACAACACTGTAACCATATATGTAATTACACTTGCTATAATATTTTGTCACAAAACGGGCAGAAAATGAGATCATGCTCAATTTTCGCCTTTTGTTACCTTAAGATGATAACAATAAAATCTAATTACAAAAATATATTAATATCTATTTTTCCTTCACTACCATATTGGCATTTGAACGAAAATCAAAGTGACAAGCTGTAGGCGGCAAAATGCTCGAAATATTCTTAAACAAATAACAATGTTAAAGTCTTAGAAAATAACAGCGAAGTTTAAGAATGGAGGATTGTTTTAAACTGTACAAAATTCGAGATGTACCAGGCGGTCCCATAATGAACTGGCCTGATATAGTTCAACGCGACATGTCGCTACATGTTGTGTTGCATTAAATAGTACGTTTATCGTGCACTTAATATAAGAAAAATGCATCGACATTAAATGCTTAGTCTTAGTTTAACAGTCATTTGAATAACGAGAGTCGCGTATTTTTTTCAAAATGTCGAAAACTGAGTACCGAAGTGTCATAAAGTTTCTGTTTAAAGAAGGTTTATCCCCTGCCCAAATAAAAGAACGATTGGATGGCGTGTATAAAGAGTCTGCCCCCTCCTATAGCACAGTGAAAAATTGGGTGAAAAGGTTTCGCCTCGGGAGAGAAACCGTCGAAGACTTTGGCCACGACGGTCGACCTGTAGAAGTGCTCACTCCCGAAACGATTGCTCTTATCGAAGAGGAGGTTCTGAGTGATCGCCGTTTAAAGATTAGAGAAATTGCAGCAAGGCTTGGGCTCTCTAAGAGTACCGTTCATCGCGCGATCCATGAACATCTTCACATGAAAAAAGCGAGTGCAAGATGGGTACCGAAACTTCTTTCAGCGGTAGAGAGACAGGAAAGAGTGCGCTGAGCTTCGGAGTTTTTGGATCTTTGTGGCGAAAATCCAAAGACTGTGATCGAGCGGCTAGTGACTGGTGATGAAACTATGATCTTGTATTATGATCCACAAAGCAAGCGCGAGTCAATGGAATGGCGTTATAAGGGTGAAAGGCCCCCTAGAAAGGCAAAGGTGCAACAATCGACTAAAAAACTGATGTGCACAATATTTTGGGATTTTCAAGGCATTTTGATGGTGGATTTCAAAGAACTTAATACAGTCGTGAACGGCGAATATTATGCTTCTATAATATATAAATTACGAGACAAGATAAAGGAAAAACGATGATGCAAGCTGTCTAAAGGTGTCCTGTTGCTCCATGACAACGCCCCTGTTCATACCGCTGGTGTTTCGAAGGATGCAGTTCGTCAATGCGGGTTCACAGAAGTTCAACATCCACCTTGCAGTCCAGACATGGCCTCGTCCGACTATTATTTATTTCCAAATTTAAAGCGGGACTTAAGAGGAAGAAAATTTTCAAGCGATGAAGAGTTGCAGGCGGCCGTCTTCAGTCATTTTGAGGATAAAAAATGTGATTATTTTTATAAAGGTTTAAAGATGTTGATTCACAGATGTCAGAAGTGTGTTAGTATTCACGGTGATTATATTGAAAAATAAAATTGGTTTCGTTTCATTTCCTTCATTGGTTCATAGTTTGGCCAATTCATTATGGGACCGCCTACGTATATTGATAAATAATAAATGTTGCCGATATTTTTATTTATGTGAATACCAAACTCTACTTTTATGGTTTCAACAAGACAATATTTTGCAGGCTAAAAATAAAAAAAATATTTGTAATATAAAAAAGAAATTGTATAAATAAAAGATGAAATCAAACAACGACATTCCGTTTCTGTGTGACAGCACGCTTGTTCATAAGAAGCGTTGAGATGAACACAGTACTGATAATTTTAGATATTGCTTGGGGCGATGTATATTTAAAAAAAAGAAGCTAGCAAACAATCCATTAACAATCGGGACACCGTTTCAATAATAATGTTATTTACAATTTATTTTTAAAATGTTAATTGGAGATCAAGTTGGCTATGGAAATCATGGATGTATATTGTGTTGGATTACTTAAATGCTCAAAATTTTATTCCCCAGTTATATGTAAGATTTGACTTAACCGACAAGCTTAGCAAGCGTGCATTGTTACTAGGTTAGGTAAAGGTTTTTGAGGTGGACCCATGTTTGCTTGTGAATACCATAAGCTAACAAATAGTATGATAATATTATTATTTAATAATACATTGGTAATCGTGTTTACAATAATGTAGAATTAACCAGAATATTCGGGAAGCTTAAACGTAAAAAATAAAAAATATTTTTTAATCAACGGAATAAAGGCTGCATACCAAATTTATTTGTCTCCTATCAACCTGGAAGACGAAAAAATTGCATAAAAATGTTATACAGCATTATGGCTTTAAAATTGTAGTTTACTTTTAAAACAATATAGATGCCGTGTGATAATTTATAAACTACTGCAATAATACAATGCTAGTGAAAAAAAAATATTTTAATTTGTGTCTCCAAAAGTTATCCAGTGTGTTATTCTGATTCGATATGGCGTAGATTTTTGTTTTAATTTTCTATTGGAGCAGTTGTACGTAGGCCAAAAATATCAAAAAATAATTATGATAGTAGCACAGATACAGATATTGATGAACAATATTCCCTGCATAATTCTTCAAAAGAGGAGTGTTTTGTTTCTGATGGTGAAAACGAACAAATTCATGAAGACAATGGCATGGAGTTAAAAAATATCGGTTACAATGATAATGTAAGGATGACACAAAAACAGGAAAACATTCATACAATATCAAATATAAGTAAAGATAATGTTTTGTACGTAGAGCATGATAAAAGAACAAACGAAAAATTATAATTTTAAGGATATGACTTATGATCATGATAATAATATTATAGAATTACAAACAAACGATAGCGTGCTAGTTAGGCACAGTGATCTGTAACATGTATGTTTTCGTAGAAAACATACATGTTACAGATCAGGTAACTTACTTCACAGTACTATTTTTAAAAACACTGAAAAAGGCCACGACGCCATTTCGTTGTTACAAAAAAAAAATGGATCGAGACAACATCGTCACGGCAGAATCAATAGTAAAAAGAATTGTATTGATACAAAATATTGAAAAACCCAAGGAGTATTAAATTAGCGATGAAAATTATGTGTTTTTTTTTTCGATATTTGATTAGATAAGTTATGAAAATAACTATAATTTTACAAGCCATAGAAGTAAAAGTTTAAGATTTTTTAAAGTGTTATTTTCTTTAATTGTTAGTTTTATTAATATAGTTTTGTTATACCTTTTTGAGAGGGTCCTCGCCTTTTGTCACCTTTTCCACTCGCAAAGGACCGTATTTTAAAAATGTTTAGAATTATAAGAAGCATTTTTTTGTTTTGTTTTGTTTATTATTAAAAACACATTTTTACTGTGACATATATTACGTTTATATGCTGAGTTTATTAGATAAATACGTAAAAGGTGTTGTTTTTTAATCATTACCTATTAAATTATTACTATTTTATGTTCGCCTATTAATTACGTTTAAAACACCGCATTTTTATATATATATATATATATATATATATATATATATATATATATATATATATATATATATATATTATATTACTGTAAAACATGTTTTACAGAGGAACTAAACTACAGTATAGACTGTTAGCTTAGATCGTTCGCCTTTCGTCACGCCGCTTTGGTACGTGCCGCATCTAGTCAATGGTGCCACCGCGACATCAAAAGTCACCGCGTGCGGCGTACACCGACAAGAGAATTTGGTATTTTAAAACTAAGCGCCGCCCCTTAGTGAAAGGTTCTTAGCTACTTAACTTGTGTTTATCATTTTTATTCGTATTTTATCACAATAACCATAAGAATAAAATATTATTCTATTTTATTCTTAGAACAGAAAAACATTTATATAAAAAACTCAGTAAAAATAATAAAATAAATAATAAGTGCGCCTCCGGGTGTACTGATACTATTTTAGCAAACAGACTATATTTTGTATTACCACAAATAAGGTAAAAGTAACTACGTAATATTACGATTATCAAGCGCAAACGCCTATAGATTTTATAATAAGCATGCGTGTTTTAGACATTATCAGTTTAAGCGCTATCATTCGAGAAAATTTGACCTCAGGGTTTTATCTATGAAATTGTTGTTTTCTCGATCTGGCCACTTTAAACTGTAATAGCGATGGTTTGACATGGAATTCTAATTTCAAGTAAATTTTACATTTGAGGCAATTTTATTTTTAATTTTTTTACATAATCTTAAAGTTATTCATTTTATTTTTGGGTTCTTTGTTTCCTGCATTATCGCAATACTTGTACTTTTAACCATGGACTTATATTTTATATTTAAAAGAAATGTGTTATTTTATTTTTACTGCACGCAACATCAATGGCGTATATGAATCTTCATTTTAATTCAGCCTCGTCCACTGTTTTACTTTCCAGACCTTGTCCCCACAGGTTTCCATTTTTTGAAGTTAAGATAACTTTTTAATGGCACTTTCAATTCCAAAGAAACAATAAAGGACGCACTTAAAGAGTTCATCTATTCTCGTGTACTCCTGTATCAAGTACATCAACAAGCTTCCGATAAAATAGCAAAAATGTGTTAATAGATAACGCAAATACTTTGATTAATTAAAGAGCTTTTTCTAAAAAAAATATATAATAAAATGCTTCCACATAATACCGCAATTTCATATTTGATGATGTGTAGCTTGAATCTGAAGATTAAAATATCCCATTCTTAGTTGTAATATTTGAATCTAAATGCACTATAATTTCTTTGTAACTACTTCTATTGCTTCATCATCATAATTGGTTTCAAAACTTTAATTACGTAAACGGCCAGCAGGATAAATCTAAACGACTTTATTTATATAAATTTAAAATAGTTCAGCTTTTGTCTAAAAATTAAAGAGGTTTTTACTACATTTTCAACAGATGTTAAACGTGCCTACACAAAATGAATGACTAAATGACCATTAATTACCGACGGACCCACTTAACAAAACTTTGTAACAGCCGTTTTATAATAAAGAGAACAATGTGTTCTCTTTCCGCTTAAACTTTAACTTGCAAAGAAAATTCTTTTCATACTAAGTACAAAGTATTATAACATAATAATTAATTGTAAGGACCAGCCTGTCTAGAATTTCTTAAACTGCTGAGCAGTTTTACATTACATTACATTGAGTTTCAAAATCGGTATTTCACCAAGAAATTTGCAACTATTTAGCTACAAATTCCCGTGAAATTTTCACTGTTTTCTGCAGACTTTTCACTGCTGGGCTTGATTTTGGGCTTATTTTATAGCAGAGAACAGTGCCCCGCGCTACCCTAATGTGAGTGTAGTTAATAATCACTACGTTTTATAGAATTAAAATAATTTTAATTTCTTAGACACACAGGTTTCCTCTCTATATTTACTTTCACCGTCCAGCGCGGGATTATTACTACTCAAAATGTCTTTTATCAATTCCATTACAATCCAGTCCAGGATAAGGACGTTTCAAATTTCATAGTACACGAGCAATGTCGTCATTCCTTAAGCGAACGCCTGATTATTTTGTACTGGGTTACTGAGTTTAATGTTAGAAATTGAAGTAGAAACTCTTTTTGTAAAATAAAGATTAAAAATAATACCTATTGAAAGTGCCTTTTTTTGTTGAATTTACCTATGGTTCAGAAAATACCTCTGTCCTGAGAAGAATCAGTAAGAAACCCAGCGAAACTTTAAAAAAAAAGAATAGTTTACAACCACTAAAGTTACACAATAATTTACAACAACACAAAACAAAATATTAATAACTTGGTAGCGCTCACCTCATTCCCAGGGGTTAATATCATACAAAAATTCTTTAATATTGTAATAACCCTTTCAATCTTTGTTTAATAAAGATTTTAAGCTTAGCGAAAGCCAGATTTTGTATATTTTGGGATTTTGTTGTAAAAGCGTATTAATCGCCGCAAGTTTTTTTTTTATAGAATAGGATGACAAACGAGTACATAGTCCACCTGATGGTAAGTGGATACTGTGGCCCATAGACATTTACAATTTTCCTTAATTATGCGTTGTTGACTAAGATACCTCGTTTGCAGCAAGAAGGGTCTCCAGTTCTCAACACCCATCACACAAAATACAGTAGCATTAAGCTGCTATTTCTTGCTGCAACCCATTCATGCTACAACCACAACCGCAACGTACAAAGGTAAATCCTCTTTACAACAGGAGAAACCCATGTTCATTATTCGGCTTTTACGTTTTAAGAAGAAGAAGAAACTCTGTTAACTTAGTTACTAAAATGTATTGTATATGTTTACAGAAAAATTGCTTTATCTTTGAAGCCGTGTAATAACTGACGCATTGATTACAACGACAACATCAAAATGCAAATGGTTACAAAAATTATCAATTAATTTTCAAAGGAGACATCGGAAACTTGAACTTTGCCAATTAAGCCCCTCAAATTGGATGATGATAGCAAGTTACAGATAATTTGTAACATTTATATCATTTGTTAAACAAGAAATTAGGTTGTTAAAAATAATTTCATTTAAGCTGTATTGATTTTTGCTATAAGGCTATGAGATGTGCATTAATTTCTTATAGAAAAGCCGACTTCATATGCATCGAGGCTGCTATGGTGACTATCAAATGCAAAAAGAGCTTTGCTTAAATAATAATATTATATCTTTCATAGAGATCCACGGCCTCACACGTTGACTATAAAGATGTATTACTTACATTAAGTATTAATTATCCCATAAACTATCTCTTTTTATTATCACTCAGCAGTGAGAGAGAGAAAGAGAGAGAGAGAGTCAAAGAAAGAAGAGAGAGAGAAAGAGAGAGCAAACTAATGGGCATAGGCATAAAATTTAATTGCGATCGGGGGGCACGGCAGTGCCCCCGCCAAGTCGAGCGCGAAGCAAACACTGCCGTACCATCCTTTACTGGAACCATTTCGCCGCATTTTCAGGCCTTTATTTGAGAACCTCTGGATAATACCAGAACGCAGAAATTTTCGTCATCCGGTAAACTATAATC
This sequence comes from Parnassius apollo, assembly GCA_907164705.1. Lineage (NCBI taxonomy): Eukaryota > Metazoa > Arthropoda > Insecta > Lepidoptera > Papilionidae > Parnassius > Parnassius apollo. Next base: position 4,360,900 of record CAJQZP010001558.1, read on the forward strand.
ACATACTTAAAATCCAAAATTTCAAGTCTGTAGGTCATTTAGTTCCGAAGTTAAGCGAAAGCAAAGTTTCGCATTTTAGACACTCACTCACTCACTCATGATCATCAGAATAGAACTAGTACTTACCATAAACTCAGAGAGCTGAAATTTGGTACAAAGTTAGGGTTTAATGGTCACATAAAGGGAAAACGATCGACATACCGCCTTTACAAAAAAATATTCAACTTGGTGGGCCGCTTCATTTGATGTCAAAAATCGAAGGTCTAAAGTATCTGATGAAGAACCCTCAGCTGGTCTCAGCTGTATTAGAGATATGGTAATGCTCCCTTATACCATTGTTACATAAAAATCTACTGTCATTGCAAAAATCCAGCGTAGTGGGACACATCTAATTTAATCTAGCCTATAGCGTCCCACTGCTGGGCGATGCCTCCCCTTCTGCTTTTAATACACATATAAATAAAATTAAAGGAAAACTCTGGATAACACTAGATTGGCTTTTATACTTATACTTACAAGTTTACAAGAAAAAATAGTCGAACGATTAACTTTATTCTACTCGAACATTACTCAAATTCCTTTAAGGTACCGTGGACATGAATTCATCTCGACGAGACCGTTCAGTACCGCGGACATGAATTCATGTCCGCATTACGTGCTGCAATTTTCTTCATTAATTTATATAAAAATACACTATATTTTCAATTGAACTCTATTTCATTCGAATCTGAATGAAGTAAAGAGTATTTTGAAGAATTATATTCACTCGGTTACATAGACAAAATCAAATATAACAGCCATTCGCTTTTGTGCTGTTGGTGCTGTTTGTTGCGTAATCGTTGAAGTTTTGTGATTGTGATTTTAGTTGGATTTTCTTTCAAAAAACTGTAAGTAATGTTATTTATCTTTACTACGTAATGTTTTTGAATGATCTAAGTTACAACAACAGTAACTTTTTATGTTTCAATTGATAAAAAAGTAGAATCAAAAAACCTCTACGCGAAAAATTCATTACGGTCAAGATTTCTAATAAGATAATAATAGTATATTTCTTATTCGAATTCCATAGTAAATACTTTTTCTAGGAATTGCTAAATGTTATATCTATATGATTGTATAAGAAAAATAAAGAAAGACGCTATAATATATACACAAAAAGGTTTTGAAAAAGAGGTTACAAAGCGCGCGCAAACTGTCTATTGTCGAATTTTTAGCAAATGTTTGCAAGTTAAAAAGTAGAATTATTATAATTATTACATGCATAATTTCATTTAGGAAGAATACGTTGTATTGATTGTAAGGACATAAAAATAAAATAAAAACTTATGATATTTCATTCATAAAATAAATTTGTTGTCAGTAAGTACACTTTATCAAGATCCGTTAGAAACAAAGAGCTGTACAAAATAAAATAAACATTTAAATGTTATGGTTATTGTTTCTACTTATCGAAAATATTATCGGCTTTAAATAACTGTAACAAAAACCTCTTTAAACATAAGTGAGAAACATAAATGTTTATAACAAGTGCCGCCAGCTGAGGTGACAAAACTGTTTTTTGTTACGGCGGGCGCAGTAAGAATTACACTAGACTTACCAGAAGATACTCTTAGTTTACTACCGACTAGAAATATGTGTATGCAGTTAAATAATGCTATGTTAAAAGCGATTCCGCACCCAGTGATAAAGTTAGTTGCTAAAGATTCCTTGGATTGTTCAAAATGTATGATAACAAAAGCCCGGGCGTGTTTACAAAAATATGAAGATGATGCGTCGATGACTGCTGGACTGGAAGAAACTATAATCATTAAAGAGGGAGCTAAAGTAATGCTTAGGATAAATATTGATGTTAGTTTAGGTTAAGTGAATGGGTCATTAGGCGTTGTACAAAAAATGAGGTGGGACCCGGAAGACCAAACAAAGCCTAAACAATTGGTAGTAAAATTCGCTAATAATTTGATTCACGAATTATTGTCTATTAAGTCAAAATTTGAGATCATACCCCGGGCATACGTGTACAGGGAACAATTCCCAATCTGTGTGGCGTATGCCCTAACAATTCACAAGAGCCAGGGTCTAAGTCTAAAAAAATGCCCTCATGGACATTGGCGCCTCCATATTCACTTGTGGCCAAGCCTACGTGGCGCTTTCACGAGTAACCAATCTTCATGGGATGCACCTCATAAATGTTGACTTCAAGAATATAAAAGCTCAAGCTTCAGCGATCACCGAATACAACCGGCTTAGGCGTAAATACCGCGCCGATCTTTCAGATTTTAAACCGTCTAAATCGTCTAAAAGAATAAATAATGAACGCGAATGGGCAATACGAAAAACTGTTGCTACTGTACAAGAATCAGAACCCGAAAAAAAAAGAAAGATTTGTAATAATAATAAAATTACTCCTAAAAAAGAAAAATAATGTGTCGAATAAGAAAATCTAATAAAATAATTTAATGTGCCCACGTTTCTACAAAAAGAAGTGAAATCCCAAAAAAACATTCTGTAAAAAACTAGCCAAGTCTCGATGGAGCTGCTTGTTTATCTCTAAAAAAGTAAAGAAATCTAGACAAAGTCGTGCCAAGTCTAAGCTTCCTTACTGCGATTTCTTTATTATTATAGTTAATGTTGTGTGACTTGGCCGTTGAAGGGTATACAAGGGTACAAAATCAAGGGTACAATTTTTAATTTTTAATTCAATTTAATTTTAAATCAGGTGCTACATGACACCCTTGCACCAATCTGTCGCCAGAACCGCTATCCATTGACGATGGAAAATTGCCACTTGGAAAACGTTGATTGAATAACCAGTCAATTGTAGGCGTCAAATCGACCACCGATCTAACATAAAATAGACGTACAGACCGACTTCTATCAATGATTCGAAGTCCGCCTGTACTGGAAATAATTTTTTATACTGTTTGTTTCAGGCTCGCCTATACAAAAGTATTATTGAAATACGCAGCTTTATCAAGCCTACAATTGACTGTTTATTCAATCAACGTTTTCCAAGTGGCAATTTTCAATTGGCAAAATTTGGCACGTGCTGCATCTTGTCAAGGGCGCCACCGCGACATCAAAAGTCGCCGTGTGCAGCGTACACCGACAGGAGAATTTGGTATTTTAAAACTAAGCGCCGCGCCGTAGTGAAAGGTTCTTAGCTACTTAACTTGTGTTTATCATTTTTATTCGTATTTTATCACAATAACCATAAGAATAAAATATTATTTTATTTTATTCTTAGAACAGAAAAACATTTATATAAAAAAACTCAGTAAAAATAATAAAATAAATAATAAGTGCGCCTCCGGGTGTACTGATACTATTTTAGCAAACAGACTATATTTTGTATTACCACAAATAAGGTAAAAGTAACTACGTAATATTACGATTATCAAGCGCAAACGCCTATAGATTTTATAATAAGCATGCGTGTTTTAGACATTATCAGTTTAAGCGCTATCATTCGAGAACTTTTTGACCTCAGGGTTTTATCTATGAAATTGTTGTTTTCTCGATCTGGCCACTTTAAACTGTAATAGCGATGGTTTGACATGGAATTCTAATTCTAAGTAAATTTTACATTTGAGGCAATTTTATTTTTAATTTTTTTACATAATCTTAAAGTTATTCATTTTATTTTTGGGTTCTTTGTTTCCTGCATTATCGCAATACTTGTACTTTTAACCATGGACTTATATTTTATATTTAAAAGAAATGTGTTATTTTGTTTTTACTGCACGCAACATCAATGGCTTATATGAATCTTTATTTTAATTCAGCCTCGTCCACTGTTTTACTTTCCAGACCTTGTCCCCACAGGTTTCCATTTTTTAAAGTTAAAATAACTTTTTAATGGCAATTTCAATTCCAAAGAAACAATAAAGGACGCACTTAAAGAGTTCATCTATTCTCGTGTACTCCTGTATCAAGTACATCAACAAGCTTCCGATAAAATAGCAAGAATGTGTTAATAGCTAAGGCAAATACTTTGATTAATTAAAGAGCTTTTTCCGAAAAAAAATATATGATAAAATGCTTCCACATAATACCGCAATTTCATATTTGATGATGTGAAGCTTGAATCTGAAGATTAAAATATCCCATTCTTAGTTGTAATATTTGAATCTAAATGCACTATAATTTCTTTGTAATTACTTCTATTGCTTCCTCATTATAATTGGTTTTAAAACTTTAATTACGTAAACGGCCAGCAGGATAAGTCTAAACGACTTTATTTATATAAATTTAAAATAGTTCAGCTTTTGTCTAAAAATTAAAGAGGTTTTTACTACATTTTCAACAGATGTTAAACGTGCCTACACAAAATGAATGACTAAATGACCATTAATTACCGACGGACCCACTTAACAAAACTTTGTAACAGCCGTTTTATAATAAAGAGAACAATGTGTTCTCTTTCCGCTTAAACTTTAACTTGCAAAGAAAATTCTTTTCATACTAAGTACAAAGTATTATAACATAATAATTAATTGTAAGGACCAGCCTGTCTAGAATTTCTTAAACTGCTGAGCAGTTTTACATTACATTACATTGAGTTTCAAAATCGGTATTTCACCAAGAAATTTGCAACTATTTAGCTACAAATTCCCGTGAAATTTTCACTGTTTTCTGCAGACTTTTCACTGCTGGGCTTGATTTTGGGCTTATTTTATAGCAGGGAACAGTGCTCGCTACCCTAATGAGAGTGTAGTTAATAATCACTACGTTTTATAGACTTAAAATAATTTTAATTTCTTAGACACACAGGTTTCCTCTCTATATTTACTTTCACCGTCCAGCGCGGAATTATTACTACTCAAAATGTCTTTTATCAATTCCATTACAATCCAGTCTAGGATAAGGACGTTTCAAATTTCATAGTACACGGGCAAGGTCGTCATTCCATAAGCGAACGCCTGATTATTTTGTACTGGGTTACTGAGTTTAATGTTAGAAATTGAAGTAGAAACTCTTTTGTAAAATAAAGATTAAAAATAATACCTATTGAAAGCGACTTTTTTTGTTGAATTTACCTATGGTTCAAAAAATACCTCTGTCCTGAGAAGAACCAGTAAGAAACCCAGCGGAACTTTAAAAAAAAAAGAATAGTTTACAACCACTAAAGTTACACAATAATTTACAACAACACAAAACAAAATATTAATAACTTGGTAGCGCTCACCTCATTCCCAGGGGTTAATATCATACAAAAATTCTTTAATATTGTAATAACCCTTTCAATTTTTGTTTAATAAAGATTTTAAGCTTAGCGAAAGCCAGATTTTGTATATTTTGAGATTTTGTTGTAAAAGCGTATTAATCGCCGCAAGTTTTTTTTTTATAGAATAGGATGACAAACGAGTACATAGTCCACCTGATGGTAAGTGGATACTGTGGCCCATAGACATTTACAATTTTCCTTAATTATGCGTTGTTGACTAAGATACCTCGTTTGCAGCAAGAAGGGTCTCCAGTTCTCAACACCCATCACACAAAATACAGTAGCATTAAGCTGCTATTTCTTGCTGCAACCCATTCATGCTACAACCACAACCGCAACGTACAAAGGTAAATCCTCTTTACAACAGGAGAAACCCATGTTCATTATTCGGCTTTTACGTTTTAAGAAGAAGAAGAAACTCTGTTAACTTAGTTACTAAAATGTATTGTATATGTTTACAGAAAAATTGCTTTATCTTTGAAGCCGTGTAATAACTGACGCATTGATTACAACGACAACATCAAAATGCAAATGGTTACAAAAATTATCAATTAATTTTCAAAGGAGACATCGGAAACTTGAACTTTGCCAATTAAGCCCCTCAAATTGGATGATGATAGCAAGTTACAGATAATTTGTAACATTTATATCATTTGTTAAACAAGAAATTAGGTTGTTAAAAATAATTTCATTTAAGCTGTATTGATTTTTGCTATAAGGCTATGAGATGTGCATTAATTTCTTATAGAAAAGCCGACTTCATATGCATCGAGGCTGCTATGGTGACTATCAAATGCAAAAAGAGCTTTGCTTAAATAATAATATTATATCTTTCATAGAGATCCACGGCCTCACACGTTGACTATAAAGATGTATTACTTACATTAAGTATTAATTATCCCATAACCTATCTCTTTTTATTATCATCCAGCAGTGAGAGAGAGAAAGAGAGAGAGTCAAAGAAAGAGAGATAGAGAAAGAGAGAGCAAACTAATGGGCATAAGCATAAAATGTAATTGCGATCGGGGGGCACGGCAGTGCCCCCGCCAAGTCGAGCGCGAAGCAAACACTGCCGTACCATCCTTTACTGGAACCATTTCGCCGCATTTTCAGGCCTTTATTTGAGAACCTCTGGATAATACCAGAACGCAGAAATTTTCGTCATCCGGTAAACTATAATCACATACTTAAAATCCAAAATTTCAAGTCTGTAGGTCATTTAGTTCCGAAGTTAAGCGAAAGCAAAGTTTCGCATTTTAGACACTCACTCACTCACTCATGATCATCAGAATAGAACTAGTACTTACCATAAACTCAGAGAGCTGAAATTTGGTACAGAGTTAGGGTTTAATGGTCACATAAAGGGAAAACACGATCGACATACCGCCTTTACAAAAAAATATTCAACTTGGTGGGCCGCTTCATTTGATGTCAAAAATCGAAGGTCTAAAGTATCTGATGAAGAACCCTCAGCTGGTCTCAGCTGTATTAGAGATATGGTAATGCTCCCTTATACCATTGTTACATAAAAATCTACTGTCATTGCAAAAAATCCAGCGTAGTGGGACACATCTAATTTAATCTAGCCTATAGCGTCCCACTGCTGGGCGATGCCTCCCCTTCTGCTTTTAATACACATATAAATAAAATTAAAGGAAAACTCTGGATAACACTAGATTGGCTTTTATACTTATACTTACAAGTTTACAAGAAAAAATAGTCGAACGATTAACTTTATTCTACTCGAACATTACTCAAATTCCTTTAAGGTACCGTGGACATGAATTCATCTCGACGAGACCGTTGAGTACCGCGGACATGAATTCATGTCCGCATTACGTGCTGCTATTTTCTTCATTAATTTATATAAAAATACACTATATTTTCAATTGAACTCTATTTCATTCGATTCTGAATGAAGTAAAGAGTATTCTGAAGAATTATATTCACTCGGTTACATAGACAAAATCAAATATAACAGCCATTCGCTTTTGTGCTGTTGGTGCTGTTTGTTGCGTAATCGTTGAAGTTTTGTGATTGTGATTTTAGTTGGATTTTCTTTCAAAAAACTGTAAGTAATGTTATTTATCTTTACTACGTAATGTTTTTGAATGATCTAAGTTACAACAACAGTAACTTTTTATGTTTCAATTGATAAAAAAGTAGAATCAAAAAACCTCTACGCGAAAAATTCATTACGGTCAAGATTTCTAATAAGATAATAATAGTATATTTCTTATTCGAATTCCATAGTAAATACTTTTTCTAGGAATTGCTAAATGTTATATCTATATGATTGTATAAGAAAAATAAAGAAAGACGCTATAATATATACACAAAAAGGTTTTGAAAAAGAGGTTACAAAGCGCGCGCAAACTGTCTATTGTCGAATTTTTAGCAAATGTTTGCAAGTTAAAAAGTAGAATTATTATAATTATTACATGCATAATTTCATTTAGGAAGAATACGTTGTATTGATTGTAAGGACATAAAAATAAAATAAAAACTTATGATATTTCATTCATAAAATAAAATTTGTTGTCAGTAAGTACACTTTATCAAGATCCGTTAGAAACAAAGAGCTGTACAAAATAAAATAAACATTTAAATGTTATGGTTATTGTTTCTACTTATCGAAAATGTTATCGGTTTTATATAACTGTAACAAAAACCTCTTTAAACATAAGTGAGAAACATAAATGTTTATAACAAGTGCCGCCAGCTGAGGTGACAAAACTGTTTTTTGTTACGGCGGGCGCAGTAAGAATTACACTAGACTTACCAGAAGATACTCTTAGTTTACTACCGACTAGAAATATGTGTATGCAGTTAAATAATGCTATGTTAAAAGCGATTCCGCACCCAGTGATAAAGTTAGTTGCTAAAGATTCCTTGGATTGTTCAAAATGTATGATAACAAAAGCCCGGGCGTGTTTACAAAAATATGAAGATGATGCGTCGATGACTGCTGGACTGGAAGAAACTATAATCATTAAAGAGGGAGCTAAAGTAATGCTTAGGATAAATATTGATGTTAGTTTAGGTTAAGTGAATGGGTCATTAGGCGTTGTACAAAAAATGAGGTGGGACCCGGAAGACCAAACAAAGCCTAAACAATTGGTAGTAAAATTCGCTAATAATTTGATTCACGAATTATTGCCTATTAAGTCAAAATTTGAGATCATACCCCGGGCATACGTGTACAGGGAACAATTCCCAATCTGTGTGGCGTATGCCCTAACAATTCACAAGAGCCAGGGTCTAAGTCTAAAAAATGCCCTCATGGACATTGGCGCCTCCATATTCACTTGTGGCCAAGCCTACGTGGCGCTTTCACGAGTAACCAATCTTCATGGGATGCACCTCATAAATGTTGACTTCAAGAATATAAAAGCTCAAGCTTCAGCGATCACCGAATACAACCGGCTTAGGCGTAAATACCGCGCCGATCTTTCAGATTTTATACCGTCTAAATCGTCTAAAAGAATAAATAATGAACGCGAATTGGCAATACGAAAAACTGTTGCTACTGTACAAGAATCAGAACCCGAAAAAAAAAGAAAGATTTGTAATAATAATAAAATTACTCCTAAAAAGAAAAATAATGTGTCGAATAAGAAAATCTAATAAAATAATTTAATGTGCCCACGTTTCTACAAAAAAGAAGTGAAATCCCAAAAAAAACATTCTGTAAAAAACTAGCCAAGTCTCGATGGAGCTGCTTGTTTATCTCTAAAAAGTAAAGAAATCTAGACAAAGTCGTGCCAAGTCTAAGCTTCCTTACTGCGATTTCTTTATTATTATAGTTAATGTTGTGTGACTTGGCCGTTGAAGGGTATACAAGGGTACAAAATAAGGTGCTACATGACACCCTTGCACCAATCTGTCGCCAGAACCGCTATCCATTGACGATGGAAAATTGCCACTTGGAAAACGTTGATTGAATAACCAGTCAATTGTAGGCGTCAAATCGACCACCGATCTAACATAAAATAGACGTACAGACGGACTTCTATCAATGATTCGAAGTCCGCCTGTACTGGAAATAATTTTTTATACTGTTTGTTTCAGGCTCGCCTATACAAAAGTATTATTGAAATACGCAGCTTTATCAAGCCTACAATTGACTGGTTATTCAATCAACGTTTTCCAAGTGGCAATTTTCCATCGTCAATGGATAGCGGTTCTGGCGACAGATTGGTGCAAGGGTGTCATGTAGCACCTGATTTTGTACCCTTGTGTACCCTTCAACGGCCAAGTCACACAACATTAACTATAATAATAAAGAAATCACAGTAAGGAAGCTTAGACTTGGCACGACTTTGTCTAGATTTCATTACTTTTTAGAGATAAACAAGCAGCTCCATCGAGACTTGGCTAGTTTTTTACAGAATGTTTTTGGTGGGATAAGCATTTCTAAAAATGACTTCGATTTGTAGTTTTATGAGTTAAGGCCTTTAATGCTTTATTCGAAATGGCCAACATACTTTTTGTTAACCATCTACGCAAGATCAACTTCATTAAAGATCATAAAATGATAAATACTCTCTTTTTCGTGTTTACAAACTAAAATTCAAAGTAACATTATGATGTCTTAATTTTACGGCTCGCGTAAAGGTATGGTTTTACCGCCAATTATTAGAAGCCATTAAAATTTTCTGGCATAGTCCTAAAAGTCGTCTTACGATACCGGCGGATATAAATGAGATGATGAATTTTTTACTTCTGATAGATACCGCTTCACCTATGCTCGTGTCAGTTAACAGGTAATAAAACCACATACAATTTGCAAACAAAAATTAATTTAAATATAATTTTTTTAAATGTAGATATTCTGAAGAAAAAATTATTTATATACGTTTGATTACCGATTCTAATAACGCACTTCACGGTAACCACAGGGTTTTTGTCACATGTTGTATAATAAAGAATCAGACTTCGAATCACTGTATTCGAATAATTATTTAAGGGATTATATACTTGTTATATTAATTTAAAGGTTGATTAAAACTACTTTTACGGATTTTATCGCGTTTATTTTACTATTATTTTTCACCACGTCAGGGTCACGGGGGCTGAGATGACTGACGTTAAGATGCCATTGTTAAACCCGGAGTACCTTCAGCTTTTTTAATTATTGTTTACGAACTTTATTGTTTCCGAAACGTCGGGAATTAAAAATAATAGTAAAAAAACGCGATAAAATCCGTAAAAGTAGTTTTAATCAATGTGTAGTGTTCGCGTAAATATAAGAAATCATAATTTAAAGGTATTATATTGTTACTATATATATTATTATATATTATATTGTTACTAGACTTAAAAATAAATAAAATGGCGTACTGTAAACTTTATACTAATTCACATAGAACAGTTTATCGCCTACAAGGCAGCGATAATAAACACAGTAAGGTTTCGTGTGACGACAGTAACGCTGATCCTGGATAACAAAGCATGGTCCTTGGTGTTGGTTTAATTGATCATTTAGCCGATAAGGTTCCTTTAGATTGACTACATTTTATGACAATCTGTAAAATTAATGTACACGCTGCATTAATTCTGTGAATTCTATTGTTCAATTTATCTTGATGTTTGGGTTATTGTGTTATTTGGTACATTGGTTTATGAAAATATTACTTTATTGAATATTCCAAAGTCAATATAATGCGCTTAAATAAAATCGAGGAGTTATTTCTAAGTAAAAATAGTTTTACTAAAAATTTTTAGAAATTACTTACAGTATGGGCGCAAAAGAGTCATCCCGTGGGTGTCGTAAGAGGCGATAGAGGAAAATGAGGCATAAGATGGACTGCTACATATTTTTGATAGCAACTGAAAATAATAAAAGAAACTGCGATTGCCAATTTGCCTACCAACTGTGGCAACTAAAGGGGTAGGCCTGTGGCGGCGCTGTCGTCGCGCCGCAAGCGAAACATACTGAAGCCTAAATCACGCTATCAACATTCCGAATCATAAACAGTATATATAGAACATTTCCGAACTATCACACGGAGCGTTGGCCGCTCCCGGGGCATAACACCTTGCCCGGCGGGAGATCTCCCCTTTTCCTTCCACGGCCACAGTGGTGACCCCGACGTGATCTGAACACGCAACAAACACCTTCGGAAACTACAACTTCAAGCCCTCGTCATTATCCTCAAGAAACCCTACCATTCACTACTGAGTATCGTCTTCTGCAGTCTTCAGTTCTTGCAAGCCAGTCCAACTTGTCTTCATCTCGACTCACCGCAGATTTATAAGGCAGACTTCTGTCACTTGCCCTTACGCACACAGCATGCATTCCCCACCGGCATTAAGGACGCACCGGCAATTGGACTGCACTATCGACCTCTGGTCTGAGCAGGGGGTTGATGTGGCGGCGCTGTCGTCGCGCCGCAAGCGAAACATACTGAAGCCTAAATCACGCTATCAACATTCCGAATCATAAACAGTATATATAGAACATTTCCGAACTATCACACGGAGCGTTGGCCGCTCCCCGGGCATAACACCTTGCCCGGCGGGAGATCTCCCCTTTTTCCTTCCACGGCCACAGGCCTATGTTTAATAGTGGATTTTTGACAGTCTGTATAGAGTGAAAATTGCAGCCGATACATTAGTACATCTTAGCGAACAGACTTGTAGTCTGTTCGCTAAGATAGTTCGCGTGGAAACGATACACACGCCCGTCCTGAAACTGCAACCCGCTTACTACCCTATTTTCGACTTATGCGCAACAACACTTATTAATTTGCTTTTATTTTAGTATTTGTTAAATAATTGTTTTTCTATTCTAAGAATAAAATAGAATAATATTTTATTCTTATTGCTGTTGTAATAAAATACGAATATAAATTATAAAATAATAAACCTTTCACTTACTGCGTTTTGTTTTAAAATTCCAAATTCTCCTACGGGTGTAGGCCACACGTATCAACCTGTGATATCGTGGCGGCGCCTTTGAGAAGATGCGGCACGTGTCATGGCGGCGCGACACAAAGGCGACAGGGTCAGCGAACAGACTATACATAAAATGATTTGTTTCGTTTGACATAAAGATGCAGTTTGTGTCCCAGAAACACGTGAATAAGCTACGTAGTTCTTACCATGTGTAAAACGTGTCGAACCCAAATATAAATTTCCTACTTCCAACGTTTAACCATGGGAAATGTATATTTTCAAAAGTAGCATTTACAAGGAAATAATACAATAATACATTATAAAGGTTTAAAATTAAACAGGAGGTTGTTTGGTATATTGGACTGCGTGATATGAGCATAGTTTCCCTCTTGACTTCTTCTGATAAAGTTGTGGCAATGAGTTTGTGTAATTCTAGTGAGATACGTCTGTCGGTGGAATCGACTCACAAATGATTTATCTTTTCTAATTATGGTTCCATTGTTATATTTTATTTGTAACCTAAGATTAAAATACCAAATATTTTCATCAATCATTATAGCTTATCAAGAGTCATCTGCTGAATGTAGTTATTATAATTTGAGGATGAAACTTGCACTATTTAATTATCCTAAGTTACAATGCTATCAATCTAGTTTGCACTAGTTATCTGGAATAAAGGCCTTTCTTAGATATTATCACAAAGCATTGTACTCCACAATCTACATCCGTCAAATTCATACCTATTATATATGCAAATTTTAGCATTCCCCTCAAAATAACTAAATTCACACATTTCACAAAAATAATTGCCACATCGTGCCGTGTAGTGGCGGTTAGGAATATCCACTACCCCATATCTTCCCGTGTGTGTCGTATAAGGCAACAGAGGGAAACAGGCAGGAGATGTGCAGCAGCATCTTCCTGATACCAGCAATTGCACAACAAAAAAAACCCGCTCTTCAAGCGTGGCAACTATGGCAATATACCCCCCACGATAGATTTGACAGCATACAGGCAATTGAACAGACAGATCTCCAAGTACGTGCAGCGGTACTTACGCAACTTTAATACTGCTCATATTGAAGAAGCGATCGAGCGGAACCAGGGTTCCAAAATCTTTGCCACAGATCATACTGCCCTTATCTCAGAGTAAATACAAGCTTAATGTATGTTATTACACCGAAACCAATAACATCAGGTGAGCCGTATGCTTCTTAACAATAATATATTAATCTGTGGTCAAACAGTGCCACAGAGTAGAGATTGTCGCAAAAGAATTGAAGGTGAAAATTTTTCCAACAAAAATTACTGACTGTACTGTGAAATTTCAAACGTTCTTTTTCAAATGGCGTGTGAAGATTTATTGAAGCGTGTATAATAGATACCTATGTTTTTTATATTAATAGGCAGCTAAAACTGAAATACAGCTTGCTTGATACACAAACCTAAAAATATAATGAATTACGGTTAAATTTCGATCATTAGACCACTTCCGTTAAAGCGACAACCCACTTCTTATGGGTTGCCGCTTTTACGTAAGAAAAAAAATTTTTTTTTAAGTGGCACTATATTAATGACAAACAAGCGTAGAGCGACCATCCACTTCATTAAATAAATGTCCGCAAGTCTTGTAAAAGACACAAGATTAGTTTTATGAATACAGCTGGATCTGGGCTTTTATAGAGCATTTTATGTCTGGCTCTATCAATGAGCTTTTGTTGTCATGTAATTAAAACAAAAAGTGTTTAAGTAAAAAAATCTACAAAAAAGTAAGTGACTCGTCGGTATCGTAAAAAACATGAAACTACCATAGGTGAGATTTTGAGTGATAAGATAACATGTCATGAAATGGCGGGCTAAGAAAATTCATTAAATAAAAAAGGACCCAGGAAAAAGCGTTTTCCTGCTATATATATTACCTGATAACTATGCAAAATTATGAAATAGTGCAGTTCCTTATGAGGTAAAAAATAAATGCAAACAATGAAACCGCTTTTTTAGTTTCATAGTTTTGGTGGTGACAATTCATTCCGTTTTAGAAGGAGCCGTATTGAAAACAAAGCGTTCCATCTTAGTACTTAAGAGTCACAACGCACTATGTTTTTTGATTCTTAATTGATGATAGACTTCGATCAGGTATTGTTGATCGAAGATGATAGATGTAAATTTCTACGGACCACAGTATCCAATTATCTTCAAGTGAACTGTGTGCTCTGTAGTCACTCTTATCTTTAAAAGAAATAATACTGCTGTGTTTCCTATAGTAAGTAATGAGAACTGGACGTGTAAGTAGACGTCTGGTACCTGGCACTAGCGCCATCTAGTGTCGGGTAACAGAGCGAGGAGAGCTTTCCAGAAAATGCCATGACTAATCTTACAACCAACAGCGCCATCTAGTGTCGAATTGAAGAACTAAGCTTTATACAAGCCCCCCCACACTCGAACTTTCTGCGTATGGTCGGTCAGCGCCCGTATCTACGGGAATATTCTGGATGTTTCGGTGTAAACGTGTATTTAAACCCACTGCATGCCACGATCGGGGCAGTATTGAATTTGGCGAGACGAGCGAGAGAGAAATAAAGTGAATCAGTGTGATTAATTATTAGTGTTTTAAGTTTTAATTGGTGTAAAGAAAATTGAAGTGTAAATTTTGGTAATTCAATCGGCAGTTTTTATTTTCACGAACCTCAAACTCGTAACAATTGGTGTCAGAAGTGGGATAAAATTATGCCGATTTTACCAAAGGATGAAATGGAGGGTGTCCGTATCCGAAGTCAACGCCAGCAGGAGACGGACCAGAAACGATTTGGTGGTGCAACGCCGCAGACATCAGAGGGCCAAGTGGCAGCCACGGAGGCTGGCCCGTCAGCAGCTCCTACACCTGCAGCACCTGACTTAGGTGCTCTGATGGTTTTTCTGCAGGAACAGGCCCGCTGACAGGAAGAACAGGCCCGCCGACAGGAAGAGCAGATGCTCCTCGTGAAGGACATTCACGCTAACTTTGGGAAAGAGATAAGGGAGGTGAAGGATAGGGTTGCTCAACATGACAACCGCCTGTCGGAAGCTGAAACCCAAATCAAGGAAGCTAAAACCCAAATCGACCAAGTGAACGATCGGGTCACTTGGTCGATTTGGGTTTTAGCTTCACACGCTAGGCGCTTGTAGAGTTGTCACGTGTTGTGTTGATTAAAAAAAATCTCTTGATAAAAACATACCGTCGTGTGTACTTAGATATTGCACAAATAATTCCAAGGAAATTTCCAAAGGAAATAAAACCAAGGAATTACTTTTCATCAGTTAATAAGATACTTAATCGATAAAAAAGTATTATAGATTAATAATAAAACAAATTATTTCTAAGACGCCATCTCGTGTCATGGAATATAGATTATAAAATTAATATGTTCAGATACGACATTTCTGTGGGTACTTAAGTATAGGACGAATATATTATTATACACAATTTTTTTATAAGTTATTATAATTAGGCTAAATTTTCATGTTTAAATCTGCTTATTATTCTTTTATTTTATTTTCAGGTTTCTAGGTCAAAGTCAAAGTGGAATAAATTCGTCCAATTTTAAATATCGCGTGCCCAGCATTTATGAACTACTCTTATTCTAATTTAAATAAATTTATTTGTAATTTAAATTTTATGTTAATAAGTTTGTTAAACATACATTCAGTATGTTTTTGTATATTTGCCATAGATACCTTTTAAAATATTCAGATAAAAATATAACTAAAATGTAATTGTGATATAATATTATGTAATATTATATTAAATAAGCAAATAAAATATACAAAATAAATGACAAAATTTAAATATTGTTCTCGATATAATTTACCTATTTAACAATACAATCTACTATTACCTACGGATCATTCTACCTATGTTTATTCTATGATAAAAAAAACCAACCGCGCGGACACAGAGTAGCGCACATTTTTTGTTTGAGATAGCTGTTCTAATACGTAAGTACATATTACTTCAATGTTTGTAACTATAGTAAAATATCTATATAACATGAATTGGATGTGGCATTATAGTGTTATCATTAGTTTTTAAGGCTAGAAACCTATTAAGAAAGGCATATATAGCGAAATTAGGTTCTATGAAAAAAGTACACCTTAGTATTTATTGTAAGACATGTAAAATGTTTACAGTAAAGAACCTTCTCAGAATACCTACAGTCAAAGTAAAAAGACATTAAGAGTCGAATAGGCAGTTAAGGAGCAACAAGATTCACATTTTACTATCACGCCACAGTTTAATGTCGTCACTTGATACCTTATTGTTTTAATTAACCTTTAATTTTTTATAGAATAAACGTGACAAACGAGTACACATTTCTTCTGATGGCAACTGCATACTGTGGTCAGTAGCCATCTACGCTCGATTAAGAATCAAAATGTAGATGAGTTGTCAACCCTGAGGACAAAGATGGTCTGTCTCGTTTTCATTAAAACTGGTCTGCGTTTTAAACACAAAGGCACCACCCTTTTTTGTAAAAAATCACAAATCAAAACAAACAAGAATAAAAGCCAGCGCATAACGCGCAATCGCACTGACTTAATAAAACCTATTCACTCTACACTTGAATATATAATCCGATGGAAATACAGACGCTGGCAACGTATTCCACTCGTATGATGAACGATGTAGCAAAATTTAAAAGCAGTAAATTTAATTGTCGTTTTGATGACACTTTTTTCTTGTATTGATGAACTCTATTATAAAAATACCTCTTTTTCATCATCACCCCTAAAAGCCCACAGCCGGGCACGGGCCTCTCATGTCATAGACTGTATTTGTCTTAAATAGAATAGCTTGGCAAGAGAATTGGCGATCGTGGTTCCAAATTATTCATATCTACGAAGATGATTCCCGTTGCCAAACTAAGTAATTTAGCTTAATCCTTGCGGGATTCGAACTCGCGGCCGTCAACGCTGCAATTCCTTGCTAGGTCACTGCACCAGGAATTTTTAAAATTCAAAATTTTTAACTTAAATTTTAAATATAATACATGCAAACAGCAGTGCCAAACCTTGTTAAAAACTATTCACAAAGAGTAACGAGGAAAATACTTCTATAATAAGCAATCTCGCCGAGCGCTACAGTGCAAAAGTTACAAGAGACTTGACTAGCTACTTATGTAAATAACGAAGCATAAAAACTAGCAAGATAATGAGATTAACCTTTAAGAATTATAATACTACTGCGACAGAATAAGATTCAGCGTAAAATAATAAACAATGATTGTATTGTTATTTTTAACCTTACAAACCAGCCAGTTTCGTCAGTTGTACCTTTTTGTAAGTATTGCTTCTTTTTTACTTTATTTTCATGTTTGTTGACTGAGCTATTGCTATAGCGAGTGTAGCGGCGGTGTAAGGTTGGGTGCGTTTGGCAGAAAAAAGCGCTAGCAAGCGCTTGTAAGCAAAATGGCGATCGTAAGCGGTAAGCGCTGTCAAATCGTAAGTAGCTATTTTCTTCCAGGACACGATGTTAGTTTTAACCGGGGGAATCTAACCTAATTTAAATATATGTTTGTAAAGTATTCATATTAAAAACTTACCAATCATGAGTTTTTAATAGCATGTATATGTTTATTCATGTCATTATATTACTTAAAACTAATATTGCACAAAACAACTTATAAACTCTACTTCAAAACAAACAAATTAAATAAGCAAAATGGCGGATTGTGTCAGCGCTACTGAAGTAGCAATCGTGTCCTGGCCGAAAACTATTTTAGCGCTTATAAGCGCTTGCTAGCGCTTTTTTCTGCCAAGCGCACCCAATCAATTACCCCGTATAGTCCCTTGGGTGTCGTAAGAGGCGACAGTGCGAAACTGTAACAGGAGATGGGCAGCAGCATCCTGCTGATAACAGCTCAAAATTATTAAAGTCTACGGTTGCCAATACACCAGCCAAGCATTGCAACTATTGCAAAATCCTATCGTGAGGCAATCTGTGCAGGAGGCCTATGTTCAGCAATGTACTTTTATAGGTAATTGGATGTACAATAAAATATGTTTTATTCATTCATTATTGGTTAAATAATGAATGAATAAAACATATTATAGAGTAATCTATTAACGTAAAACATCATGAGAAAGTCGATATAAAATATTTTGAAGACGTAGCATTAATTACAAAAACTCTTTCAGTAATGAGCCGTGAGACATGACGACATTTAGAAGTCCGTCTGGATAAGTATCATCCTTTTACCTAATGCCGCCCAATAACAGAGCTTACATTGCTATGTTCCGTTCTTTAGGGCATATACTACCTCAGCTCAAATTCTAATTTCGCTCCTACTTCCCCGCGCGTCATACGCTATCTACTGACATGTTCGTAATCACTAATACTGTAAGTAGATAGGTCATTAGATATTAATTTCATTAGGTTTATTATATTTATGCCTGTTAGGTACGCTGCCGTGCCGTTACGCCAAGCCAGTCTTTCTTATTTTTATTACGGTCATTTTCCATTTTAATATTACGTCGTCCTGTTGTGTAATGTGTATGCTGATCGTAAGCGACACAGCTTTCCCATTCGAAAGCCGTAGCGAGACTGATCGGGAGCCAGGGAACAAGGTTCAGGATGCTGAAAGTTTAGGTAATTACTTTTTACAGTGAAAATAATGGTAATTTAAAAAATACATAAGTCCTGCTTTATAGTCAGTTCAGTTAGTATGCAACGTTTTTAATTTTAAAGTATTTTATGAATACCAGCGGTTTAATGTTCAGTTTGGAGGTAACTTTGATTTTTTTCTATCGAGAAAATTTTACGGAATCGTGTTTTCGTCTAACATAGTACTTTACATTAATCCTCAACTTTACCATACATTTATATCAAAATTAATGCTGCAATATTTTCGGCATAACGGAAGATCTTGCTAAGCCATTTGAGGTAGCATAGGCCCCTATTTCGCTTTAAGGATATAGGCCAGTATATTATCAGGCTATTTACCATCCAACGTTGTAAAGATTGGGGTGTGTGACAACGAGAGTTGCGTACCTTATATTCAGAATCACAAAATGGTATTCGCTGAAGGTCATACTGGCTTACGCACCAACCTCAGCACATCCCAGTGAGAAGGTGGAGGAAATGTATGATGATATATTTAGAGCCATACATTCCACCAAAACCCACTATACGGTGTTAATAGGATACTTCAACGCAAAACTAGGCACATGAGAGAATGTTGAGCTGAGGGTAGGGAAAATTAGGGTAGGGCAACGGACCCAAGGGGCCAGCAGTTAACCGTATTCATACGGAAGGGCCTTTTTAGACGAAAACTTTCTTCCAGGAGTGATTTTTAATACAGAGATTGTGATTATAATAGTCATTTTGGTAAAACTGGCGCAGGTTTATGTATAATATACCAGAATGTATATATAATAGAATTCTAATACCTCTCTATGCGTACCAAAAACATTAAAGCATAATACTGAATACGTGTTTGGGGTACGTAAGTAATAAATATTACCGTGCGTCAAATGAGATTGGAACTCTGTAACTCAATTTTCCCTAAAGAACTATGGAATAAGACTCAAAACTATTAATTCTACCCACGAACTTCCCACTTTTGGGCTTAATCCTCTGCTCAGCCTAAAGATGTTATGAGTATTTGCCAAGTGTATGCTGCGCTAAACCAGTGCATGACGGCATATCTCTCACGCCCTTTATATATTTTTAAACTTTTCAGTGGTACAGGTTTTTTTTTACATTATTTCTCACCTTCCCACACGCGATAATTGCAGAGAATATCTTTCCTATAAATAATAAATTATAAAAATCTTGATAACTTTGTTAAACTGCCCGAGAAATTATTTCTTTAGTTTTAAAACCGTAATTGAAATTTTTTAAGGTTCCGTAATTTAACAACAAGGAGCCCTTATAGTTTCACCATGTTCGTCCGTCCGTCCGTTCGGAGTTTTGCTCTCGGACCCTAGGTGCTACAAATCTGTAATTTGGCAAAATTATACCATAGATATTAATCACGCCTACAAAACTGTGAAGTAAAATCTTAAAAAAAAAACATTTTTATTTTGGGTATCTCCCATACAGGTAAATTGATTTATTTTTTAGCCGTCTATTCTACCGTGTGGGGTATCGTTGGGCAGGTCTTTTAAAAACACTGGGTTTATGGAAGAACTTTTTTCGATTAAGGGATCCGTTTGCGAAACATTTAGCTTTAAGGTGGTATTTTTCATTAGAGTCATTTGTCCCCCCCCCCCCCTCCATCACATAAACCGCTGTATTTGGAAATAATAAGTATTCACGATAGTAGTATATATACTCGTAATTAAGTTAAGAAGAAAACTATCACAGCTAAGTAAAATTAATAAGTTAACGATTAACAGTCAGTAACCTAAAACTAGCTGCATTATAACTTTGTAATATTTTTGAGAACTATAAGAAATAAACATTTTATGAAGAAAACGGCTTGAATGCATTACTACTATAGCTTTATTTTTCCTTAGCGGGATAGGCAGGGTAAATCTGTCTTACTTACTTACTACTTTCGCTTATTTGTTAGTTGGTAGTTATTATAAGCCTTAATCGAAGTATATTCATACAATCATATAGCCTCATACAGTATAATTCGTGGTATTCTTGGTATACACGAACGACCTTCAGGATAATTTAGGGCAGTGATGGTTTACAGGAAGCTTCGTTACGGTCATATATATCTTAGGGTTGCACTGCCGGAAATAAATTAGTAGACAGTCCAACCATGACCATCTTTGTACAGACTTGGCATGTGAATGATTTAATGTAGATTGTATCATTTTCAAAATCGAAAAGTTTTTTAATCTTTTTGGTATACCACTCCCTATAAGTCTGATTGGAAAATAAGTTCTTTCGTTACCATCGTCCTATTTAGGGCCATTTTTAGTCGTTATAGCGGTCAAACTGCGAACTTAATACGCTCATTATGAAGAAAGCCCACGTATTGTGACAGCAACTACGGAACCCCACCTCTACATTGTGCGTGGCCCGACACGCATTTGGCCGGTTTAAAAAAAATATAAATTCTAATCTTATATAGCTGCTTTAAACTTGAAATCAAATAAAATCAGGAAATTCTAGGACATTTCTTGGTATTACTGATAATACAAATCCTTGAATTTTTAAAACAAAAGAGAGACAATAATCACAACTCGTCTTTATTAAAAATAAAACTGTTTTCTTTTGTTGTTTACACAGTAATGCCATTTATTTCATATTGCAATCATTTTCGTACACATATATATTTTTTAATTTCATGAAACATTTTAGTAAATTAACATTTACTTACAACTAAATTATCTATTAGAAACAATTACGATTGAGCTAAAGTGAAAGTATCCGAAAACATAATACAGAGTTCCCAGCCTTTATTCGGATACTCGCACATGCACTAATAATAGAAAAAAGTAAATAAAAATATTTGTTTACAATATTATTTCAGTATCTTTAAATAAATTTATAGTAGACGTACATAGGTATAAAAATGTGATTAAAAGTTTTAATATTAGTTATGAATCTTCAACAATTAAAGCAATGTTTCGATTACTTTTTGACAAAAGGTACAAAAGATACAATAGTAGTACATAGTTATATAATACTTTTACAACTCTTACGTGTCTTAACACCAGCATACCGTATACAGGATATCGATACTAAAATTTTAGTCATAAAGTAGGAAGTAATTTTACACGTGTAACATGCTTGAATATATGAATTCATTAACATCCAATCGTTAAGGAAAACCGTGACGTAAGTCTACAAATACTTAAGGTTTTATATATTACTTAAATTAGTTTTAAATCCAAGAAATATTATAATTAAAAAAGAACATCTTATTTTTAACAGTTCTTTAACAAGACCTAAAGAATTTAGGAAAGTTACGAAACGGTTTTCAAAAGAGATTTTTCTTGGGAATTACGTATGACAATCGCTGCAAACAGCTTCAGTAGATCGCTTCCTCCTCTCATCGAAGGTCTCTTCGGCTTCATTCGAGCTGCTGATATCTTCGCTGTCACGCCCGAGTCTTACAAAGTGGTCTCTCGCTCTACTCTTTCTCTGAGGGTAACCGCTAACGTACAGTTCAGAGTTCTGTTCAAAGCCTTTCTCGACATCACTTGCCCTGCCGAGCCTGATGAACTTAGGATCTCGGCCTAGCCTGACAAAGTTGGAGACTCTCTTAGCTACAGGGCTATCATCGTCTTCTTCGTAAGATCGTAGAAGAGTGATCAGGTCGTCAGTGGTGATCGTGACGGGTTGGGATCTGCCAAATCGCAGGAAACTGTTGCCTCTGCGAGTAGGTCGTTGTAAAGCTTCTTGAATATCAGCAGCTGATGCTTCGGGAGGAAAGGATCTTCCAAATCTGGAAAACACAAATTTGTTATAGAAGAGGATAATTTCACGTGTGGTGTCGATGGGAAAATCTATCTCTACAATTCGTCCCGTGAGTGTCGTAAGGGACCCCTATAGAAAATACCGGAAAGATCATTTCGCTTACATATGGCGGTATATATACCATTTATACCATATCTAAAATACCCAAATAGGTGAGGTGGTGTTAAAGTTGCGAGGCGTCTCATGTGATGATCGCCAACTCACATGTCTTACGTGGCAAACGAAGTAAATCCTCACCACAACAAAATGAACGAAAGGATCTTGTTCACCATTGCTGTTGAATGTCAGATAAAGAAAGATTATTATGACTTAAAATTGGGTATATTATTTCGATTGAAAGTGAGTATTTAATGAACTGCTATACGATTGAGTTATATAGTAACGCTAGCTGTGGCCGTGACATCGTTTGCGTTGAGTTATATTGTAACATATCCTTCTTTTTGTTTCAAGAATGCACTAACAATCAAGGGACTCTTTACTACCGACTTACCACGCATTGAAACCAACGGTTTGCTTCGTTGTTCTCATCGTCTCTGGTGACAAGAGGGTTGGTTATTTCATGCTCAAAGGCTTAGTATAGACTTATAAAACGCAACTAGTGTTCTTGGCACTATAGTGTGGATAGTACTGAATGATGGTTTTAGTTTTAAGTTTTTGTTTCCTTATTTGTAAATTTTCAAATTTTATCGATAACGGTACTGTTACAGCATATTAATGTCCACTGCTGAACATGGGCCTCCCAAATAGATTGCCTAGTAGGGAGGAATTTGCCATAGTTGCCACGCAGGTAAGCGGCTTATCAGTAATGTAAAGTAAAGTTACAGCCTATATACGTCCCACTTCTGAGCACAGGCCTCCTCTCATTTCTGAGAGCGTTTTTTTAGCGCAAGGAAGTGTCCACCGCGCTGCCCCAATGCGTGTTGGCGAACTTCACATGTCTTCGAAATATTTTTTTTCTTATTTCTCTGACATGCAGGTTTCCTCACGATGTTTTCCTTCACCGCCGAGCACGTGGTAAATCAGCACTTAAAATTGCAATTAACAATTTCATTGGTGCCGGCGGGGATCGAACCCGGTTTGCTCGCGTACTGTGAAATTTACAGCGAGCGCTTACCATCTGAGCTACCACGGCTCTAGCGGGTTATCAATGGCAGCTTTTTTTATTTTTTTTATTTTTGTCGTTATTAGGAAGGCGCTGCTGCCCATCTCCTGATTTTTCTCCTCTGTCGACTCCTACAACACCCATGGGATGATATGGAATAGTGTATATTTTTACACCACCACTACACTATAACGGACGGTTTGTCGATATTATGTATTATCATATTAAATTTTGTGTAATATTATGTTATGTAACCAAAGTTCATAACTGAATATAAATAATTTTATAATCAGTTATGAACTTTGCAAATACATAAGCAAAGATTTCCAGGTGGAAAAGTTGTGAAGCACCATCTTATAATACTCGTAGTTAAAAAAAATGTTATTTATAACACCTTATCATGCTTCGATCTATAGCGCTTCTTCGTCGTGCTTCCAGATCAGGCGACCGTCGAACTGGGTTGGATACCACGCTGACTACCAAACAGAGCACAGCCATCAAAGTAACGCCCCGAGAACACGCCATCTTTATAACGAATTCTGCGAAAGAAACAGTTGTTTTATTGAACAGTTGTTATATCTTTTGTGTTATAATGTGATAAAATGTGATGTGATAAACGTGTCCAGAGTAGGTTCTTCTTAAGAAACTAAAGTATATTATGGTCAAAGAACTGAAATAAAACAAAAAGTTAAATATTTTAAATAAATAAATAAACAGTAATTTTGATAAATAAAGAGTAATGCGGTTATTTGAAATTTCGACGACATATTTTTTGGAGCTACTTGCACAATTTTAGAATTTAGTACCTAGATGAACGAGCTTTGCTCGGTTTTTTTTTTGAAATTACAATTAGATACAAATTACATACGGATGAAACATGAATAATATTTTTTGATCTTATTGACGTAATAGAAAAAACTGAACTGGTTATTTGAATAAAAATCATGAGTGTAATTAGTTTAATTAAAATTTTCGTATTTTTAAAAAATACTAAAAAAAGGGGTCGAAATAATAGATTTTCTCACAAAAAAGGGAACTTGAAAAAAAAAATATTGGTTGCCTGTAAAGTCGGTATACGGGCGATAGTTTTACGTGACAACGACTCTCTCACTCTCTCTCTCTCGCTCTGTCTCTCTCGCTCTTAGGCAGGCTAAAGCGCTTACTACACTATACAATTTTTAGGAAATCTAATTAGGAAATAGGAAGGTGTAATCGTAGTTAGAACAGTTAGTATCCGATTTAGTCAAATTGGAGGTCCCAATCGCAGTACTTCCTAAATTGTTTACAATTTAGGACAGTGTAATCGCAACGTTACGATTTAGAACAACCAGTCGACGCCCGCGCTTTGATACAAGCGGATGTCTTGAAGTTTTGATAGAAGTCTGATATCAGAGAGCAGTACTTTAAATCTTAATATTAATTTCCGGTGACTATAAAACGTAATGTCACCATCAAACATTCTTTGGTACTCACACTTTATCGAAATATCGTGACTTTTTCAATATGTTTCGATACCAAACTTAACAAATATTCAAACTGTTTATAGGTGGTAGAACCATGCTGCAGTTATATTAGTAGTATAGTTGTAGCACGAATGAGTCGGCTCGACCGAGGAAGCACCACGCTCCCACAGAATACCAGCGTAAAGCGTTTCGTATGGCGAGTGTAGAGAACCGGAGACCCTTTTTACTGAAAACGAGGCATTCCATCTTAGTCGTCACAGGTGACAACACATCTGCATTTTGATTTGTTATCGGAGATAGATGTAGATGTCCATGGGCCGCAGCAACCACTTACCATCAGGTGGGCTGTATGCTAGTTTGTCATCCTATCCTATAAAAAAACTGCTTAGAATCTAAAAATATATACTTAATTATATTCATATTGGACAGTTTTTTCTCAATGATAAGTACTCTTTTCTCTTCTTTTAATATCCATTGTTCCCACCATGGCTAAGGAAAGTCCTATTTTCTGCTGTTTTGATAAATACAGCGCCGTCGATCAAACGTGCAACCCCGTCGATACTTCTTTACGAATGCGGTTCGTCACGATTTAGAATCCAATTTAGTGTAGTGTGATCACTAGCTTCCAATTTAGATTCCTAATTAGATTTCCTAAAAATTGTATAGTGTAATAAGCGCTTAACTGTGCTCGAGTGGAAGGGACGCGTGCCTTTCACTTTTTATGTCTGTCTCTCTCCCTCTTAGGCGGGCTAACCATGCCCGAGTGGAAGGGACGCGTGCCTCTCACTCGCTCTCATTGTGAGCGCATAACGTGAGCGGAGCGTAACGCAGTTTCTTGAAGTGTCACCCGGCAAACCAATTTATAAGACGTTGTCACGTCAAAAGGAAAAAGTCAGACCGAAGACAGGACCTAAACTAAGGCATTACGATTTCGCGACCGCTCGATATCCACTTGAGCTATTACGATCACTAACACAGTGTCAAAATTTACCTTCTTATAGTGTAGCAGTTTTTCATTGCCTGAAAACACGGACAAAAAGACATTTTATAAAAATAAATCCTAGCTAGATCGATTTATTGCCCCCGAAACTCCCTGGACACCAAATTTTATGAAAATCGTTGGAGCCGTTTCCGAGATTCTGATTATATATATATATATATATATATATATATATATATATATATACAAGAATTGCTCGTTTAAAGGTATGGGATTATTATTTTAAGTAAGTTTGTAAGTTGTGGTAGACCTCTCCACAGAGCTAATTTTTATTCAAATTTATTTCTATTATAAAAGCAGAATTTTGTATACCTTTATTTTAATAGAACATATAATAGTATTAAAGAGCCAGAAATAATAAAATACTGTTTTTAACATTATGGTAGCCAAGTAGTCCTAACCTAGTCCAGGGGTCGCGGCATACATGGTTAAACATTTCGGAGGTCAATCCCTGAGATCGTCATCTGACTGCTGAATCTCCTCAATTTTATGACTCAAATTATCAAAATATTTCCTGCCTACACACAAAATAAGCGCTTAGACGTGGAGCTACGGAAAACAGCCCGTGAACTAAACTAAACTAATGTACGATACATATAATATTTGCTGTGAGATGGTGGCGTATGAGAATCCTTCACTTTATTTAGTTCAGTGGGTGCCGTGAGAGGTAATTAAGGGCAAGGCCGAAAATACCTCACGGTTTCCGATAAATAGCGGTATATAGAATCGTCAGACAGGTGACGATGAGCAGTGTCAAAGTTGCAACTGCAGGAAAAAGCATATATTACATTTCTGCGATTGCCAATTCGTAGCCAAGCGCAGCGACTGGCGATTAAGTCAAATCCTTTAATAGAAGAGGTTTATTTCAACTGTAATAAAAAGAATACCGAAACATAATATATTTTTAAAAATGAAATTTTATTTTATTGAAAAACAACTAACAATGTAAAATATCTTTCTATATTTGCAGAGTATTTTGCACTTATCTAAAAACAAATTGTTTTATTTTATTTGTACACGTATTAAGCAAACAAATCAAGCAATCCAGACAATGTCCATTATCAAACGTGTCAAAGTTGGCTCATTAAAGTAAAATAGTTATATTTCATTTTGCAACTTTTCTCTGACGAATAACCGCGAAAACTTCGATTATGACGCATCAGAAAATAACACAAAAATATACATCATAACACAAATTGAGTCGATCTATCTAAAATAAGCTCAAATACAACTTAATAAGGTGCACAACGAGACACTGCAACACAAGGTCGGTGGACTAGACATAGCGGCGCCACAGTGGGTGGATAATTTATAGTCAAATGTTCCTGGAAGTATTACATCCGTTAGAATGTGCTGACTGTACCACAATTTCGAATAATGAATTTGAAAGTATATTTGTTTCACATTTCATATTAAGTAAGTAAGACCCTTAAAATCTAATTTCTCAAACATATTCTTTTTTTATGACTTCCCTTAACTGCCGAGACTTATGCCCAGAAAATTATTTCGCTGGCTCCGGCGTTGGCATGAAATTTACCTTTAGTTTATCCACAGTTTAATGAAAATATTTTCGATGTATTGTCGAAACTGATTTGGTACTACCGGACACACATAAGCCATCCGAACAGAATCTCTTCGCCAAAACAGGGAACGCAATATAGCTGATGTGAAGAATCGACGCTCCGGGGATTTCTGCATTCTGTGAACACGTACAGGATCGCCCCCGTTACTCCATCAGCTTTGATAGACCATAAATCCTCGCTAAAGAATACCAATTCCTTCCAAGGATGATTCGCGAGGCTATTGAAATCAAAAAAACATCCTAATTTCAATAGAGAAGATGGCTGGGTGCTACCATCTGCTTGAGATCCTATAATAAATAAAATTAAATCCCAACCCAAGCACACAACTGCAAGACTTGAAGCAGGTTGTACCATAAGTTCATACTGTGTAGATCGGAACAAAAGTTAAATGTTTATCTATGGTAACCGCTGTTAACTACGACATTTGGACGTTGAACATCTCAGTGACCGTGACCATGGGCGCTGTAAAGCGCTCGAAACGTCGGGTATTTATTGTTAAATATACGCGATAAAATCCGTAAAAACTAGTATTATTTCAAAGAATATTTTTTTTAATGTGCACAGTAAATGTATTATTTAATCTCCCCATCTCCTTGCCATCGTTTGACGTTACCTCTACACGAGGATTTTCTCCTGTATTAATTACTAGTAACAATTACTTGTAAACTATACAAATACTTGTTCCGTGCGGGATTCGAACCCGCGGCCCTTAGCGCTGTAACTCATTGTTAAACCACTGTACCACGGAGCCGTCAAACTATCATTACTACTCTACTCTACTGTCAAATGTCACTTCTGAACAAAGGCCTCCCCTCAGACTGCTTCATAAAAAGAATATTTGCCATAGTATCCATATTTGCCAGGTGAGTTGGAAACCGCAGTTTTTTTATTATTCTGAAAATACTCCCACTCATCTCCGGTTTCATTGCCCTCTGTCGCTTCCTACAACACCCACTGTATAATATAAGGTACACTGTACATTATATCTTTTTCTGTTCGATTTGGCATTTATCAAATATTAAGTCAACCGTACACTCATTCAAATGTATATATCATCAATCTAATGTTGTATTCATGAAATTAACATGAACATAAGTTAATGAAAGGCAAACCGGCGAAATAACAAATGTAATAAAGCATTATAATAGACAAAAGACCGCAGCAACTTGGGAAATGAACTGACCTATTTATTATTTATGAATATTCGAATAAGTTGTTCATAGTTTTGTTAACCTAGAGGATAATTACTGTAACTCCAAAATCCCAGTCGTTTATTATGTACAAGACTTGTGACAACGGACTTTATACCACTGCAATTGCTGGTTTTGTGGTTTTAATTTCGTGCTTAGTAATTAAAGATGAAAATTTTAGATTGCTGAGATCGACTTATAAAAATAAAAATAAATAACATTTCCTTTATAGTACAGGATGAAAAACGAGCACACAGTTCACTTGATGGTAAGTGGATGCTGTGGCACATAGACATCTACATTTATCCTCATTTAAGAATCCAAATGCAGATGCGTTGCCATTCCTGAGGACTAATATAGAATGTCTTATTTCCACTAAAAAGGATCTCCGGTTCTCTACACTCACCATATGGAACACAGCAGCATTAAGCTGCTATTTTACGCTGGTATTCACACTAGCTAGCTTAAGTCGTGGTAGTCGTGGTAAGTATTTTTATAGCTTCTTAGGTGATAGGACTACTTTCCTACCTAGAAGTAATTTTGGGTAGGTATCACCTGTTACCTATTACTGCCGCAAAATAGCTGTGCGTTTTTTTTTATAGGAGAGGGGGCCAACGAGCATACAGCTCACTTGATTGTAAGTGACTACCGCCGCCTATTAACAATTGCTGGGACCAGGGGAATTGCAGGTGCGTTGCCGGCTTTTTGAAAGGAGTAAGCTCTTTTCTTGACGGTCGCTAGGTCGTATCGGTCCGTTCGCGTTACGGATTGATGTCAGTATAGAGAGCTAGTAGTTACAGCCTGTCAGAAATTCCATCTTACTACTGAGAGGTGACAACGCATATAAATGCATATTTGTTTGAAATTGGCTGTAAGTGTCCACGGACTGATGTCTTCTTATCATCAGATAGACCGTGAGTTCGTTCATCACTCCAGTATCTCACAAAAAATAAACATAACTTAAATTGTAGTTAACATCACCACATAAAATTGTAAGGAACAGCGTCAATGGCACGAATGGGTCGGCTCGACCGGGGAAGGACCACGCTCTCACAGAATACCAGCGTGAAATAGTAGCTTAATGCTGCTGTATTTCTTATGGTGAGTGTAGAGAACCGGAGACCCTTTTTACTGGAAACGAGGCATTCCATCTTAGTCCTCACGGGTGACAACGCATCTGCATTTTGATTCGTAATCGAGGATAGATGTAGATGTCTATGGGCCACAGCAACCACTTACCATCAGGTGGACTGTATGCTCGTTTGTCACCCTATCCTATAAAAAAAAATGGCACTTACAATTAGTGTCGAACTCAAGTCGCTCGGTGCGAAATTTTATTATTTAAGGTAAATAATAAAATTTATAAAAATAAAATAATAAATAAATAAAAGGTTTTCCCTTTACATATAGTTTTACTAATTTATACCTCAATATATGTCCATATATTAACTATACATACAAATATGCCAGCTGTAACACGAATTGGCCGGCTCACCCGAGGAAAGACCACGTTCTCACAGAATATCGGCGTGAAGCAACAAAATAATTCTGTTGTGATTTGTATATCGAATATGGAGGACCAGACACTCTTTCTCACTAGTAACTAAGTGTTCTAAATATATATAATTGATGATAGACGTAGGTGTCTATGAGTTACAGCATCCACTTACCATCAGGTGGGTTGTGTACCCAATTTGCCACGCTTATTCTATAAAAATAAGCTTTCATTCTCTAAGTTAAGACTAAATCTGTACTAGCATTTTAACGTCGCTGTGTTTATACCTACACAAAATCTTTGTACTCTCTGTTGCGTTATATTCTCACCAAGTAAATGACTTCCCTCGGGCGTTCGCAACCACAGTGACATCTAGAGGTAATTACCGGAATCTATTACTGCATAGTCTATCGCAGTGGAGTTGGAATATAATTCTTTTCACAGAAGAATACAGGTATACTAAGGAAAGAAACGAAAGTTTGATATTGCTGATGTTAAGAGAATTATAAAATGTTTTCATGATTTTCATTTAACCAAAAAAGTTATAATAACAGCAATATTGTCATTTTTCGCAATTTTAAGCGTCATATTTATTTGTTAAAAATTGTTACCTCATTCTAGAATTTTTTCTGCGCCCTGAATGCGTTTTACAGACATATATAAATTGCAATGTGCAAATGAAATTAAAACCCGCGACATCTCAGCTACCAAGCTACCGAATCGTCCATTAAACAAAAAATATTTCGTGGAAACGTGTAATCTCTGAAGCACCTGAGATGACTCTTTTTTCTCCATAAGGTTATAGAGCAATAAATGAGCGCATCAAAATATGAGAAGGATTATGTCCAACTTTGGTGTGAACGGAGAAAATTATTTTTAGTTTATAATTGTTCCATAATATTTAATTAATATTGCCTTCCAATGATTGATGGGCTGACCATCGCAAGCATTAAAGAACAAAAATGACTGTAAAAGTTAGATCTGGATTTATTACACGGCGATAAAACCCAATAGCAATGTTAAATAGTCCTTTTTCATTATTTGATCGTTTTTTCTTATTGTTTGACTATGTTTTCTTTTATAGAAACCGGGTGTTATACGAGCACACAGTCCACCTGATGGTAAGTGGATGCTGTGGCTCATAGACATGTATCATTTATCATTCTACATTTATCCTCATTTAAAAATCCAAATGCAGATGCGTTGTCACCCTTGACGACTAAGACGGATTGCCTCATTTCCAGTAAAAAGGATCTCCGTTTGTCTTTTCCTTGTCGAGCCGCAGCATGGTCCCACCACGTAGTCCCAGAGCTTCGACAACTCATCTTCCACTTTTACTTTTTTCACCTTTGTGGAGTAACCTTGGAATAAGCGAAAGTAAAAACTTGTACGTCGTATCTATTTTACGCTGGTCACTGATATTCTAGCAAGCGTGTTGTCGAACCGATCCATTCATCATTAAAAACTTTCGTAAGTAGTAAAAAATATAAAATATACACGTATTATAAAATACCAAAACCTTATATTTCTTTAATTTTTTAAGCGAATTCATAGACACATGAATAGACGTTTTTACTTTATACCATTCATTGATTTCGGTGTGTTTATTTTATCTGTGATGTCAAATAACATTCCAAGCAATTACATTAAAAGGTAAACCCTTTTTCCTTTTACTTAAAAAGGTTACCTATACGCATTCAATAAAATTTTATCACGTGATTTCAAGCTTCTTTGGACATGTGAACGGTAGCGGAATTATCAATACGCATTTACTGTTTGCGTTTACCTGACTAGGTATTCCATAGCCATAATATATTGACCAAAGAGCACGTATATAAAACACTGTACTTTTTTTAGTCTATATATTTCCTACTCTCATTCCTGAAAAGGTCATACCGTTATCATAGCCCTCATAGATTGCCTCATAGGGGAGATATTTGCCATATTTGCCACGCATGGCAACGTTGGCGGGTTTTTTTATTTTTAATTATTAGGAAGACGATTCAGCCCACTTCCTAATTTAATACCATCTGGCGCCTCTTACGACACCCACGGAAGGATATAGGGTAGTGCTTACACCGCTCCGACACCACACGGTTATCATCTCGTGTGTAAATGAAATAATATAAACTAACCCCCATGCTCCAATGCGTGTTAGCGAATTTCAGATGTCCTCAAAATATTTTATTTCACCGAAATGCTGATTTTGTTTCACTTTAAATTGCAATTAACAAATACATTGGTGCGGGGGAGGAGGGAGGAGATTAAGCCCGGTTTGTTCGCGTACTGTGAATTATGGCGAGCACTTAGCCTCGGAACTTATACAGAAATAATTTTATTTTCGTAATTACAGAGATTTGTTATTAAAACGAACCCGCAGCCTTTTTTTTATTTTAATTATATTTCCTTAATTATAATTCTCTCGATCTTACTAGGTCTGGAGGTCTACATAAAGACTTTCGTGAAGTTGATTAGCCAACTTCAAATCCTGAGAGAGATGACGGAAATAACAATACGTATTTCAAATGCGACAAACCCGCAATTCTCATACCGGAAATGGGCAGCGAAGGTGCAAGACGCCACGTGCCGCAATCTAATCCGGCTACAAGTCACTTGGTTAAAATACAGGAAACAACAAATTATGAATATGAATTCATTACTTTTAAATAATATTAACCAGCCACCGACCCTGGTTTTGCTTGAGTGGAATATATTAAGATGGCGATGTTAAGATTTAAGATAATCAAAAACCACATTTATTTAATAAATTTTTCTTCTTTTTAATCTCCAAGTTTTCTAAAATACAGCCTAGATGACTACTGGCAACACTCTCTATCTGTTCGTGAAATTTAATTACAAACGGTGTTAGCGTATATCAACTTGATATCTTTACCAGTTTTGGAGTAAAAGGACGAAACGTTGGAGTAAACCGATGGATAGACGAATGGGCGGACGTACAAAGTGAACCTTTTTATATCATACAATCGTTCGTTTGTTCGTTTTTTTTTCATTTTAGGTACGAAGCCATAAAGAGCAATTCTTATTAAAACTAGCCAAAACATGTAACTGGTGATCCGCCCCGGCTTTGCACGGGTGATTTCTGGATCTCAACAGTAGCGCTACCTACTGGGTCCAAATGTGAATATAAATCATCTAGGGATCCATTCAAACACACACAAAAAACTTCATCAATATCGGTTGGATGGTTTCAAAGTCCATAAAAGTGGGTAGAAATATTTTTTCTGTTCTATCTACAAACATTAAGTAAAACATTCGAATGTCGTTGTTTGTAAAATAAATTTGTTTTACCACAAAACGGAGCATAATAATTGAAAACTAAGAAATTATCAATTACTTTGCAACTGTGATTGGACTTCGGTTGGTTAGTTAGGTAATTTGGTAAATATTGCCGTCTTGGTGTACTTAAGTAATTTGGGCTTCGAAGAATTGAATCACTTATTGTTATGATAACAAGAACCAAGAATCCGTCACTGCGGGACGCGGGTTCAGTTAACGCAGTATAAATTGCACATGAGCAATATTTGTAAACATCCCATTCAACTTTTTTAGTGTTTTTTGATACAGAAAAAGAAATAAATCAATCAACTTATCTTCCTTGCGTCAAGTGAATGAATTGCAAAAGATGTTTCATCTCCATGTTTGCGCAAGCAATCCCCTATGCGAGTGTCTTTATAGTAATCGAATATATTAGTAATCCCAAGGATGTTGATGTTTATATCTGACAAATCCTTTTATATTGAATTATGAAATACCAGCATGACAAACGCAGTCACATCAATAAAAAAAAACCATTTAAGGCGACGTTGCTGTTCTTTTTAACCTTTTTGCATCTCCGCTACACTACTACTACTTTAACAAACTACAAAATAATCCTAAAAACTAAAAAAAAATATAAATCAAAATTAAAAGAATACCTAATTAAAATAATTTCTACATCGTTATAGACTGTGTTAATCATAAGTCGCAATGTACAAAATCAAAAACTTTCGCATGCTATGTATAACTGTAGCAAAATGTGTTGTTCGATTGTATAATATTGATAAAATCTTTTTCATACCACGTTTTATGAAATAATAATGTTATTATTATTATTTTCTTTAAATGTAATTATTCCGTAAAAGCAAAATCATTTTTTAAAAATTGTATATACGGACAGTATCCCTGTGGAGACAGGAACCCTGATTGTAATAATTGTCTCGATAAAATATGATAATTTGTACTAAATCGCTATTTAAACATGTAAATTTCAGGGATTCCTTAACCCTAAATGATACCATGTGAAAGATATATCAAATGAAAGTTGTTTTTCATGGGCGGCACCAGTCATTTAACATTAAGTAAGCAGCATTTGCCCCTATCCTAATAAAAAGGCTTATATTTTAGGTAATATTGAAAAATATTTTACAAATTATTTTTTTTAATCTTATGAAAAAAAATCTACTAATCCCCGTTTTAATACTACTTCGATGACCGTATAAATATCCACTACCCCATATCGTCACGTAGGTGTCGTAAGAGGCGACAGAAGGAAATTCAAACAGGGGAGAGACATCTTCCTGGCAACAACTCAAAATAATTAAAAACTGCGGTTGACCACCCGCTCGCCAAGATTATCAACTATGGCAAAATATCCCTCATGAGGCATTCTATGGGTAAGGCCTTTGTTCAGCAGTGGACTTTTATAGGCTGTAAAGATGGATGGACCTTATAACACTCCTCACTCACTCCAGATGTAAAATATACAGACCGGCGACGATGATCCTCCCCGCCTCTACAAAAATATGAAACATATTGCGATCATTATTTCACCTACCAACGTGTCAAACGGGCACACAGTCCACCTGATGGTAAGTGGAAGCTGTGACCCATAGACATACATATTTATCCTCGGTTAAGAATCAAATGATATATAATAATAAATGATATCAATATAATAATTAATATAATAATCAAAATGCAAATGCATCGTCACCTCTTAGGACTAAGATGAAATGCCTCATTTCCGGTAAAAAAGAGTCTCCGGTTCTCTACACTCATCATACGAAACACAACAGTTTTTAGCTGCTATTTTACGCTGGTATTATGTGAGAGTGTGGTCCTACACCAGTTGAGCCGACCCATTCGTGCTACAACTAATACCTATAGCTGTAGTGTGGCTCTAACATGAAAAAATTATTACGATTCCTCCCTTTAAAAGGAGTATGACCTATGTCCAGTAGTAAACTCTCTTAAATTGATGTAGAAATTGGAAGATTTCCGTAGAATTTTTCTAGAACAAGGTCTATCTGTTTGTCAAATTTCAATTAAATCAGTTGAGCCGTTTATACGTCCTTGATAAGCACATGTCAAAACGTCTAGATCTTACTTCAAAAGTAGTAAAATAAGTACAATGCTTTCGAATAGATTATTTGCCGAAAACTGATACAATATCGTATGGGCAAAGTCTTACTACTACTAATGTTCTAATTTTATACCAAATTCTAATATATGTCTTCCAATGCTGTGGTATCAGTTTTTCAGATACATATCGTGAAAATGTCACTTCCTTTTTGACAAATGGCCAAGTAACGAGCTTCCAAAGTTTCAGTTTTCTATAAAATGTCGCTAGATGTCCTGTCATCGTGACTCTTGGCACTTAAAGTAACTCATAAATATTCAAGATTGTGTAAACTGTAGAAAATGAAAATAAAGTAACCATTACCTTTTAGCCGACTACAAAAAAGTAAGTTGTTCTTAATTCCACTCTATATTTTTCCTTTTTTGTGTGTATGTCACGACGATATATTCGTCAATTTTGAACCGATTTCAATGTATTTTAAATGTAAATTCCCATATAAATTTGAAGAAAAATACGGAATTAAGTTTACAATTTAACTATTAAAACGACGTGCTGATAATTGTGACATTAAAATTGTTATATTGAGACAATCAATCAAAACCGGATCTAATATTCGAAGACTCACAAATACCAGAGTCGAGCGGGATTGAACCCGCGTCGATAGTGCTGCAACCAATTACTCAATCAATTTTTATAAGATAATTAGTTATGTAGACTCAGTCATGGATTGACGGTATAATATCAGTGTTCCACTACCCTATTTCGTCCCGTGGATGTCATAGGAGGCGACAGAGGGACCCAACCAGAAGATGAGTAGCAGCGTCTTCATAAGAACAACTAAAAAATAAAAAATCAACGGCAATCAAATCGTCTGCCAACCGTGGCGACTATGGCAAATATCCCTCTTGTGAGATAATCAATGGGAGGCTTACGTTCATCAGTAGACTCTGATAGGATGTAATAAATAAATAAATGAATGAGTTATGAATAGTATTAATTCACATAAACATATAATAAACATAAACACTCACGCCTGTCACCCAGAGGGGTAGGCAGAGACTACAGACTTCCATTTGGCACGATCCTGACACACCTCTCTTGCCTCTTTCACATCCATACACCTACGCATACATGCTCGTCGGTTAAGGGTACTCCTAATTTGGCCCGTTTTCAATAAATCGCCAATTTGGTCGATAAATTTTCGCCTAGGACGTCCCTTTCCGACCCTGCCATTCACTTCTGCACCATAGTATTAATTCCTTTCTTTTTTATGACTCATAATAGTCCATGGCCAGGCAAAGGTCTCAGATAGTAGGCCTAGTTTTGACAGTTTCAACACAAGTTGCCATGTCAATTGATGCATTCAAGTGGTCCTTTTTAAGATGGGCAGGCAGTTTGAGCGAAGAGATAGATCCTCGAGCTAGAAATGCTTCCCTTTGTCAACTTACGTGGTAGAGACATGCTGCAGCTATATTATAGTTGTAACATGGGTCGGCTCAGCCGGGGCAGGACCACGCTTTCACAGAATACCAGCGAAAAATAGCAGTGTAATGCTGCTGTGTTTCGTATGGTGAGTGTAGAAAACTGAAGAACCATTTTACTGGAATATAGGCATTCCATCTTAGTCCTCAGGTGTGACAACGCATTTGCTTTTTGATTCTTAATTGAGGGTAAATGTGGATGTCTATGGGCCACACCATCCACTTACCATCAGGTGGACTGTGTGCTCGTTTGTCACCCAATGCTATGAAAATAACTACACAAGAAGCTCCGGTAATCCTGATACGCTAGTAATTTTAAGCTAGGTAGCTAGATTAGTAATTTTCACAGTCCTATAGTAGATATATTAATTAGAATGGAAGGCATAATCCCTATTATGAGTTGTCACAAGATCCAGTAACAAAGCGAGGGAGCTGGGAACCCGACGCGCATTGTATACTTAAACGGATACCTGTGACGTTGTGATGTCACTTTAGTATTATAGGGGTTTTATACATGGCGACCTGCGACCTCGTTATAGAATATCAATGGCTTTTGTTCCACCGTAACGAGATACCGACATTTGAAATACAAGTCGTGACTTTCTTAAGAAATTTATCTGAAGCGATAGTGGGTAAAACCTCTTAGTAGTTAAAAAAAAAGCTCCGTATCGGTATATTCATGAGAAAAATTTTGTACCGTTGTAAAAAAATTCCTTTGAAAAATATGTAAGGCATACTCAAGCAAGACATCCTGCAACGTTAAATTGGTCATTCCTAATCTAATGTTGAGCAAGCCAAAATTAAAAAAAAAATTCTTTCTTAACCAAATCTAAACAAATAAATAGTAAAATTTGTGTTATTCTTGATAGATTAGACTTATAAACGATATGTAGTAGTGAATATTCGTACACAACCAATACACGGTTAAGGTAAATAAACAAGGGCAGCAGCGCCTTCCTATTAAAGAAAAACTTCAAGAAAATAAAAACTGTTATTGCCAACCCGTCTGCCAAGCGTGTCAACTATTACAACTATGGCAATCTATTGCAAAATGAGACAACCTTTCAGGCCTATATTCAGCAATAGACATTTAATAGACTGTAATGATGTCATTGTTAATGATGATCTTGATATTCCTGATAATATTACTGATCTATGCAACCTATGTATATCTTGATTAGACCTATTATAAAAATGGACGACAGGTCGGAACGAAAAAATTATTTCTGGAAAATATCAAAATTTGATTCTAATCGAAATTACGTGGTAGAGCCATGCTGCAGCTATATTAGTAGTATAGTTGTAGCACCAATGGGTCGGCTCGACCGGGTAAGGACCACGCTCTTACAGAATACCAGTGTCAAATAGTTCCTTAATGCTGCTGTGTTTCGTATGGTGAGTATACAGAACCGGAGACCCTTTTTACTGAAAATGAGGCATTCCATCTTAGTTCTCACGGGTGACAACGGATCTGCATTTTTATTCGTAATCGAGAATAGATATACTGTGTGCTCGTTTGTCACCCTATCCTATAAAAAAAATTAAAAACGGAGTCATAATAGTG
This sequence comes from Parnassius apollo, assembly GCA_907164705.1. Classification (NCBI taxonomy): domain Eukaryota; kingdom Metazoa; phylum Arthropoda; class Insecta; order Lepidoptera; family Papilionidae; genus Parnassius; species Parnassius apollo. The sequence goes on from CAJQZP010001558.1 coordinate 4,399,678, forward strand.
GTCGTTAACTTTCAGGTACTTTAGAAGTATTTCGATTTCACATAATATTGCATAGAAAACGCTGACAGTTTTAACGCTCTTCGAATATATATGATAGATAGATAACTCTTATAAAATGGATTCAATCATTTCTTTAATATATACATGAGTAACGATTTCACAGTTCTGAACCCCGAACATAAATTATCCTTTCATAAAGTAATCATTCAAACTTTACCCGTTTTAATGAAAAATCCAAAATTCGATACACGTTTTTCTAACGTTTGCACAAATTTTAATCATACTCGTCCAACTGCAAGATATTAAGGGATCTTAAGGGATAGGAATCATGTTTTTTTATAATTGAAACAAATTTTAGGTAAAAAAAATCTGCGGCTTTCGAATTAATTTTTTAACAAAAAACCTATGTTTTATATATTAAAGTTACTTCGTGTATAAATTATCATTCGTATTGTAGCGTAGCCCATACTTGGTAGAGTCATTTTGCAGCTATGTAATTTTTGCAGCACGAATAGGTCGAGAAGGTTAGATCTCACAGAATACTAGCATAGAATAGCAACTCAATTCTACTGTTTACTATGATGAGTGTAGAGAACCGGAGACTATTTTTTACTGGAAACGAGGTATTCCATCTCAGTCCTCAGGATCGGCAACGCATTTTTAATTGAAGATAAATATAGATGTCTATGAGCCAACTGTGTGCTCGTTTGTCACCCTTATGCTATAAAAAAAAGAAAGCGAAGGGCAGTAACTTCAATGATGAGAGACGTCTGGAACTGCGATCATCATTCCATCAGCCAAGCGTGACGATTAAACCAAACCCTTACTTCAATAGGTGGGTCCCATGTCTAGCGGTGACATTTAATGGATGTTGAAGATTCATCCATTCAGCCTTTAAAAGCCACCTAAACACAAGCCTCCATCACAATCCCCTTTGCCTTTGCCATGCTTGGCGAACTTTGAGTTGTCATCAGGAAGATGCTCTGCATCACTTGTATGTTTTTCTGTATGCCGTCTCTCACGACAACCTCGGGACGATGTGTGGTAGTGGATATATTTACGCTAACACTACACAGTTAGATAAAGGTTAAGATTATTTTATTTCAGATTGCGAAGAAATATCATTTCTTTACGATTTTAATTCAATTTATAATTTGGTATCCATGCCATTTTTCATCTAAGATATCAATTTTTTAACGTAAATTTCAATAATAACCTCTCTTATCGGTGTATTGACTTCCATTTGTTTTGAGCTTAGAGGGCCGTCTATCAAAACTCATTTGAGGCTCTTGAAAAGGGATAACTCGATGTTATTATTTACCGGTCAAAAGTGCTACTATTACAAAATAGGCTATTTTAATTTGCTACTGCTAAATTTTCTAGTATTTTGAGTGAACTTTTTCTCTAAATTAACAAATAAAAACGTTCCTCTTATTTATTTATACCTACTAAAACTCAAAGGTAACACCATAAATTAAGGGCGGACTAAATTCTATATGACATTTTCTACCCCGAGGGAGCAAAAATTTTAATATTTTACTTAAATAATTGAATTTAATAACGATTTCTTACATTTACGTGGATACTACAGATAAATTGAATTATTTTGCAGGTATTATCGCGCCTTATTTCAAATTAAAAGTTAAAACTGACATGCTTAGCGAGCGTAATGGCGATTTTTTAAAAAAAGTTAACCCCTCATTAGAATTTTTCCCTATATCGTGGATGCAGTTTACAAACACAAATTCCACAAGAAAAAATATCCAGACCCGGAACAATTATTTGTAGGTAAGTAAGTATGAACACATACTTTTTTCGTGCGGGATTCGAAACCGCGGCCCTCAGTGCCGCAACTTATTGCAAAGCCAATGCGATACGGAGCCATCAAACAACGATAACAGACTACTTACTACTTTACTAGGTGGTAGGATTTATTCAGTCAGGTGCCCGAGGGTGTAAAGAATCCGTATAATTACAGGTTTTGGGGCATTCCATATAAGTCTTCAGAGGTGACAACTCATCTGGAGCCTTTCCTTTATTTGAAGTTGGTTGCAAGTGTTCATTGCCGGCAGAAGCCACTTACCATCAGGTGGACTTTAATGATTTCCATAATGATTCCTAATATTCACCAAGGCGGTCTTTAAGTTTGTTTTTATAAAAATGATATGTCGCACATTAGACGCTACTCCTATTCGTGTTTCTTTTAAGTCTGACGTAAACAAGATGGATGTACTGCCATTTTTATAATATAAGATTGGCATATCGCTTGAAAGCACTCACAGCCACGGGGACTCTCTTCATATGTGCTAATAGTTTAGAACTAAAAATAACTGATTCTGTATTTGCATGCTATTTACCATTGTTAGCGAAAGACGATTGCACTAGACAAATTGTAAGATCTTTTTATACCGTGATTCTTGCAAATAAAAATTTATGATTTATGAAAAAAACAATTTAATTTATTTTTTCAAAACGTCATTTCCTATTTGTATACATCCGTCTATTCATTTATCCACTTGTCTTCAACTGTTTACATATTAAAATTTTAAAATAAAACATAAGTTTACCTCTAATTTCAATAAATTAAAATTTTGTTAAATGTCCATAGCGTGTTTCCTGACTGATTTTCCACGTGCACGATGGTGAATACAATGCTCGGAAAGCCGACCGCCAGTGCCTTGATCATAGTGAACAGGATATACTTTGAACAAGTGCAGTTGTCATCCAATGAGGTGATATTTAGTTTTTTGCGTCCCCAGGTAATAATAATAATGGCCTCTAGACCGAATTTCACTCACGGCGGCCAGCTTCAACGGAGACTAGCCATTGGCGCAGGACAGGATTAAAATATACACTTGGGCCCGTAATGATGCCGCAAGCAAAGGTGCACTCTCTATTTCCTCACTTACATAGTCCAATGGGACGGTAAACCAACACGACCTGAGACAGATCAGGCGCAGAGCCAACGGCCTTACGTTCTTTCAGAGGTACGGGGGTGAGACACCGCCAACTTCCTGACTCCGGGCAGCTACTGAGAATTTCTTGGCGCAAAATTTCAATAACTAATTTTTTTGCCCAACCTGGGATTCGAACCCAGGACCTCGAACGAGGCAGATATCCCGAGGTTTTTACGTGGTAGAGCCATGCTGCAGTTATATTAGTAGTATAGTTGTAGCACGTATGGGTCGGCTCGACCGAAGAAGAACCACGCTCTTGCAGAATACCAGCTTAAAATAGTAGCTTAATGCTACTGTGTTTCGTATTGTGAGCGTAGAGAACCACAGACCCTTTTTACTGGAAACGAGGCATTCCATTTTAGTCTTCACGGGGGACAATGCATCTGCATTTTGATTCGTAATGGAGGATAGATGTAGATGACTATGGGCCACAGCATCCACTTAGCATCAGGTGGACTGTGTGCTCGTTTAACACACTATCCTATAAAAAAGTAAATATAGAAAGAGAAAGTGTTTATGAGAATTAAACCAGACAGAAAATTGGTACCGAAGATGAGTAACAAGTGACCTTAAAAGTTTGCACGCGATACTCGAATTTTAATTAAATCCATGCGAAGTGGACGACGGAATGGGGTTGCAGTATGTCGGCTGCAGAACAACACTGACAGGTAGCAATTAAGAACGTTAGAAAAGATTTTTTACATTTCAATTCAAAACAAACCATAGTAAATTATTGAACTTCAATAATTCACGTCTAAGCTCGTGATGTGAACAAAATTTTAAGGAACCTAACACCAATGTGCGGTAGGGCCATGCTGCCGTAACTTGGAGCACGGGGAAAGATAACGCTCTCACAGAATATTAGCGTAGAATAGTAGTTTAATGTTGCTTTTCTGTAGAATTAATAGACAAAATTGGAGTCTCTTTCTTTGGTAACGAGGCATTTTGACATATCCACATAATCCTTAAATAACGCATTGGCATTTTGGTTCTTTATAGAGTGTAGTAGTCCATGTGCCACAGCATCCACTCACCATAAATTATAGAAGTTTTGGTTAATAATGCACATAGAATACTGTAATACATACATAATAGAACGGGGGTGTGGGCGGAGCCCGTGTAGCCACTAAAATGCCATTAACACGTCAATTCACATCTATAAATGTCAACACGAGATGTGTTTTGACGTTACAATCGTTTCCAAATTTCGCATGCAAAATATTTATAAAAGGCCAAATTGCACGCTATTTACAAATAAATATGTATTAAAATCCATCTGTCAACACAGCGAATCAGGTTTGTTGTAGTTATTAACTGATAATACGACGTAATTACTTGTATGTGTGCTCCCGGCGACGCCGAACCTCGGTACAAAATAAGGTTGACAGCCATTTTATTGTGTATTATAGTATTCTATGATGCTGCATATAAAATTTAAATAATGGTTTTAAATAAGAATAATTAAAAGTTTTAGATGAATCGCATTAAATAACCATACAATTTTCATTAACACTCTATCACTTAGATTCACCAAATCGATTTAAGTATCATCCACTCTCTGACGCACAGATTCCATCAGGTGCAAAATGTTTACTTTCTTATCGAATTACACAAGCCATCGACCTTAAATTAAAGAGAGTACAAATTGAAAATTTGTGAAATGTAACATGATACTTACTCTCAAAAAAAAAATCTAATGGCATATATAATCGTGTGCTGAATTAACCGACTTTTTTAAATTGATTACATCTAAGTGACTCAAGACCGCACTCGGTGACAGCCTACGGTGAAGGTATATTTTCAGCAGTACATTTGTGATAGTCTGTAATGTTGATGATGATGATAATAATTTGAATGATATAAAAATAAGATCTCTGTAGTAATTGCCTTTATTTATGCAAATCGTGTACGTCGATTTAAACTAATTTAACCTTTAATTATTTCTGGATACATTCCGCTTTCAGTGTTGAAGCAATTCAAGCAAGTTTTACACGACTACAATCTTAGGCAGTCTTTGTAGTTAAATTAAAAATGTACTATAAATTAATAATGTAAATTAAATAAATTAATAATAAAATTAATAATGTACATTAAAAAAGTACTGTATGAAAACTGTAGCCTGACTCTAAATTTGATACTTTTTAAAACAAGTGTTAAGCTTTGCCTTTTTGTCAACGTTGTAATCTTTTTGGCTAACTATTCTGTATCGAGGTTACAGATACTTTAAAGCTACTTATCTTCTCAGGTTAATATTTTCCTTTACTTCTGCATCGTAAAGGAAAATCGACAAAGAAATGGGACAGAAAATACAATGCGAACACGAGTGAAATTTCCTGAGAATTGATCTATTGTGAGAAAATTCAAGCAATAATCTTTTGAACTATCTTCACCTTTTTTCAAAGCAATAACCTTCTGAATTAACTTCAAGTGTTACATATATTATAAAAATACATTTAGTTCCTTTAAAATATCACACATATCTCATATAAAATGTGATAGTTGGACCGAACCACACGTCTACTTAAAAAGTAGACCGGTAAAGCAATAAAGGTTAAAGTAGAGCAACGGTAGAGGTGACAACTCATCAGTAATAGCCGCTTGCGCTTTTTTGACTGCCTCGTTGGTCTAGTGGTTATAGTAGTGCAACGGCTGATCATGAGGTCCTGGGCTCGAATTCCGGTTCGGGCCAAAAATCAATTATTGAGTTTCTCCGTCAAGAAATTCTCAGTTGCTGCCCAGAGTCAGGAAGTTAGCGGTGTCTCACCGCCGTAACTCAGAAAGCACGTAAAACCGTTGGTCAGGCCTGATCTCTCTCTGGTCGTGTTGGTTTACCGTTGCATCGGATTATGAGCGTGAGGGAATAGAGCGTGCACCTGTGCTTGTACATACACTTGAGCACTATGTCCTGTACTGCGCCGATGGCTTCTCCGTTGAGGTAGGCCGCCGTGACCAAAATCTTATCGTCAGGTAGCCACCTACTGCGGCCCATAGTTTCACGAGATTATAAGACTCCGTTTCTGCCTAAGAGTCCGTCTGGGTATGTCTTCCCATTTCTGTCGCAGCTTCTCACCACACACGGTTCTCACCGCTAACCTTTTAGGACACATATTGCTGTTTGGCGCAGGATAAAGCACAAAATAGGTTTTATTTTTTTAGCTGATTTAAAAAAAAAGGTTTAAAACATTGTATGCTTTTTAATATGTATGCTACGATGCTAACTCCACCAGTTGTGGTCCGGTTTTGATGATCGTTTTTTTTTTATTAAACAGGTCATAACTTCAGGAGTTGTGCTCATACACATCTCAGAGATAATAGCATATGAAGTTTTAATGTGACAACATAGACAATACTGAGATTGTAGTAATCGAAAGATCACTCAAAAGGCTTAAAAAATAAGTTGTAACAAAAAGTTAAAACCGATTTCAAAGAACTATAAAACAAAATAATTTCAGATTCTCAAGTCAGGCATTCACCAATCACTATTTCCTAGCACCCGAATTCAGAATTGAAATTATTTTATTCTTTTTACTTCGGCTAGCTTAAGTCTGCTTCTATTTTTATTAAACGTTATTTTTAAATTTCAGCATATCACAGTCTCACTGAAGGCACTGAGATATGGTGATCGAAATATTTTGAAATTAAAGTTATGTAGTTGCTTTTTTATCAGATACGCCTAGGGAAAATATATATATATATATATATATATATATATATATATATATACATACATACTATTGCTTCTTAGTTTGTGCGCTTTGGGCAAAATAATATAATATGGACGAAATAATTCCTAGTATCATCATGCTTGATGGACTAATATTAATGTCGTTCAGATCTTTAAATTTAAATTTCACTTTTTTTAGAAGTTCATTTTGTTTAAAAGAACTAACTTCTATATTTTAGTAAATTTGTAATCTTTAATTAATTATACGTTGTTTGATTTTTTGAGTGATAGTTGACTAACAACATATTATAATCATCACCAAATGCTTTTATAAGTCACTCTCACAAGCCTCACAATATTTAGACCCGCCAAATGAACTCGGTTTTGTTAGACATTATAGAATTTATTTGTAATTATTCCTCGGCAAAAAAAGAATTACTGTTAGTAAAACATAATTACAATATTTTACAAAAAAAAATAAAGCGTAGGGAAGATATTGCGTAAATATTAAAAGTAAATATTTAGGGAATAACTTTTGTCAAGGGTGAAACTCAGGAAATTGTATGGCAGAATACCTATTGCATTCTGCGTGAAAATCGCACTTGAATACTAAACAATGTGAATATATAAGAAGTTGTGTACATAGTTTTGTTATACCAGTCACTATTTATTATTTAAATTATAAACAGAGTCGTTGCATCTTTATGTTAATTAAGCAAGTTAGTGTTAAATTGGTTTCGTGAGATGAATAAGCTCCTTTATGTTATAAAACGTTAAAACTTGAAGCGGAATATTTGAATTGGTAGAACTATTTGTACAATGCAGTTAAACTATTTGGCTACAAAACGATAATAACTCTCTTTTATTTAAGCGTGTATGTATAACTGCTGTGTTTCGTAAGGCATGTGGCGAGAACTGGAGATCTTTTACTTCTAACGAGTCTATCCATTTTCGAAATCAGGGATGACAATGCATCTGCTTTCTAATTGTTGATAAAATATAGATTATATTATAATAGAGAGATTTCCAATAAGTTTACATCACACCAGATAGTAAATGTCTACCTTAATCTATGAATATGTGCAAGATTAGTGAGATACCAGATGTGTCCCCGTACTTATCTGAAGTAGTATTTTTTTTCTTGAATTGTCTTGGAATCATATCGCTGACAGTAAATTCCACAATATTGTCACAAGTGGCAGGTAGTACTGCTGTGGTTTTCCAACCATCAAGATGATGTGGACGTAATTTAGATATATGCACAGCATCGAAGTTACATATACATAATATACAGAATTATTTTTCAAGGAATAGCCAAATTTCAAGCTTAAGTTCAAATATATAAATATATAATATAGCATTAATATAAAATATATGATATACCGTTACTGCAGTTTTTATAAATACGAGTAAATAAGGCTTCTGTTTTATTTGAAATTATCCCAATTTTAATGTGATTTATGGGCAGCAACGTTTTTGTCTGCCGATCGACATTTACGTTAATGTGCATGCGCATTTAAATCAATTAAAATAATGAATTACCACGTTTTTGAAATTAAAGGATAAAAAGGACAAAATGTTTGAGATTCTTTATTTAATTTTTCTTCACTGTTTACGTATATTACTAATAAGTAATAAAGGTAAATTACGTATATAATTTAACGTTACGTACGGTTCAGAATGCCTTCTCTGAAAATATTTGCCGGTTATTGCGAAATAATCCTGTGAGATCACAGAGTATCGTGAATTATTTTGGAAGAACTTTCTGTAGTTAGTATTTTATAGAAGAGACGGAAAACTAGCATGTGAGAGTCGCATGTCTGTCTGATGGTAAGTGACAACAGCCGCCCATGAACAGCTTTTTTTTTTTTATAGAATAGGGTGACAAACGAGCACACAGTCCACCTGATGGTAAGTGGTTGCTGCGGCCCATAGACATCTACATCTATCTTCCATTACAAATCAAAATGCAGATGCGTTGTCACCCGCGAGGACTGAGATGGAATGCCTCATTTCCAGTAACAAGGGTCTCCAGTTCTCTACACTCACCATACGAAATACAGCAGCATTAAGCTACTATTTCACGCTGGTATTCTGTGAGAGCGTGGTCCTTCCCCGGTCGAGCCGACCCATTCGTGCTACAACTATACTACTAATATAACTGCAGCATGGCTCTACCACGTGAAAAGCTGCAACATCAGTTGAATTGCAGGTGCATTGCTGGCCTTTAAGAAAGGAGTAAGCTATTTACTTGAAGGTCCCTAAGTCATATGGATCCGAAAATTACAGAACGAGGAAGAATACTAGTTAAAATAAGGACAAAAAAAGAGTTCTATTATCTGTCTACTGGGGTCCAACGGACAATGTTCCGTTTCTGAACGACTGCAGCTCGGCTGTACTTTTTTAAATTTATTCGATCTTTTTCTTATGATCTTATAATATATTCAATCTGATTACGTATCATTCCTTTTTTAATTCAATTCGAGCAATGTGACGCTCGCCCTTGACCTTAATTCTCTCAACATTAAACAATATCCTTACAACTTGGAACGAATCCAAATACCAACTTAAAATACCAGCGATTCTAAGAAAAACATCTTAAGGCTATCGGGATATAAAACGAGATGACCGCAAACATACATGTCATTATTACGTTAAGAATAATTTACATATTATTTATTTCTATTTGGTACATTTTTATTTCGATGTATACCTTTTTAAACGTGGGTTATTTCTAATAGTAATAATACTGCTTGTAATGTAATGTGCTGTTATCCATTTATTGCCTCTAACTTTTATTTTCTTATATTCAACTGGTTTATATATGGTAGAGCCACGCTGCAGCTACGAGTATATTATGATTGGTATGGGTTGACTCGTCCAGGGAAAAACCACGCTCTCACTGAATGCCTTCGTAAAATAGCAACTTAATAAGTTTCATACATGTGTGTGTATGAGTGTGGAGAACTGGAGGCCCTTTTACTAAAAACAAAATATTCAATTTTAGTCCTCAGATGTGACAAATTATCTTTATTTTTAATTCTTCATGGAGGATAGAGCCTCAGATAAAGATTTATGGGTCACAGCATCCACTTACCATCAGGTTGACTGAGTGCTCGTTTGTCACCCTTATTCTACATAAAGACAATTGAGTTCTTTTTTCAAATATTGGAATAGATTTTAACTTGATAATAGATATCGAAGTAATATTTAATCCTTGTGACAGTGGACAATTATAGAGAATAATGTTGGAGTATCGGGTAGATACAACTACTAAATAAGTCAGGTTTAAAAAGCGAATAAACGCCTTATATTGTTGTTATATAATATTGTAATACAATTTACCATAGAAGTAAGGGTGACAAACTTTATGGCTGATAAAGAAAAAGTAGAACAATAGTGACAAAGGAGCATACAGTTCATATGATTGTAAGTGGATGCTGTTGTCTGAATCAAAATGCAGATATTTCATCATCTCTAAGGATTAAGATAGGCTACCCTGTAACTAGTAACTAGGTTAAAGTCTAAATGCTACTATTATATGCTGATATTCTACGCGAGTGTAGTTCTAGTTAAGATGTACCATCCGTTTTGCAGCCGTAATAAATGTAGCGTTTCCACGTTTAAAATCTTAGCTTATAATTACTAACCGACATTAAGTACGAGGTCATTCCCATTTTAAAACTGTGTTTTTTTTGTATGTACGCGGATATTTAGCCAATTGTAAATCAATTTGGATAATTCTTTTTTTATTAAATAGGTCATAATTTACGGTACCACCCTTAAAACATGACCTATTTAATTTAAAAAAATTAGATCCATATTAATTTAAAGAAAAAATCTACACTTGAGGGTGACAAAATAGGGAATGAAGTTTTTAGTGTAACTATTAAGTTGTTATTTTAGTTACAACCTTGCGCTTGCAAGCTTTCAGTAAAAATTAAAAGCTACTAAGAGAAACAAAAGGAATTAAATTAGTTCACATTCTGAGTCGAGGCATTACTTCTTCCACACAATTTATGTTAATAATTTAAATAAAAATCAATGTTAGAGACAAAAATAGGATACACAGTGTACAGAGCAGAAAATATAAAATGAATCTGAAATAATTTAGGATAATTTATTTTGACAAAAAACATTTCACATTGTAAGGTGGTTTGTACGTTTATTTCATGTTATAATTTTCTAAAATCTAATCTAAAATAAATGTTTCTAATCACATTACAAGTTTAATTTTTAGATTTATATATCGCGAAGTCTGCAGAAAAATAGTAAAAAGTAAAGTTACAGCCTATGAACTAAGGTGTCCTCTCGTTTCTGAGGGGCTTTCAAGGCAAACGTCAACCAAAATTAAGTATTGGTGAGCCTCACAGGTTATCGAAATAAATTTTTATATTTCTTAGACATGCAGGTTTAGATATAATATTTTCCCTCACTTCCGAGCACGTCGTGGTTAAATTACATTAAAGTGCAATTAACAATTACATTAGCGCCGGCGGGAATCGAACCCGGGTTGTTCGCCTATAAGTAATAGTTTAGAGTTAAAGTTAAAAAAATTAACTTGAGTTCGAATTTCAGCGATGAAAATAAAACTCAGTCCACTATCCATTACAACCTATAAAAAATACACTGCAGAACATAGGAGTCTCTTACAAATTGCCTGTGCTAGTACATTTGCTTCAGTTTTTATACTTGACACACAAATTGGCAACCGCATATATTTATTATTTTGAATCTTTAAGATGAGTACGCTTAAGAGTACGATACACACGAGATGATATGGGGTAGTGGATTTTCTTACACCACCGTTACATGGAAAATAGCTAACTGCAATTTTATGTTCTATATTTACCATGCGCTTGGCGATAAAAGTAACTTTAATGAAAGTAACTGTTTGAGCGTTCGAGCATCCAGAAGAACCTTGATATAATGATTTCTTATATTTACGCGAACACTACACATTGATTAAAACTACTTTTACGGATTTTATCGCGTTTATTTTACTATTATTTTTAATTCCCGACGTTTCGGGCGCTTTCCAGCACGTTCCGGGAAGTCTGCAGTTTGCGATCATATCTTAGACGGCCCCAACCATTACATCAGATTTGATAGACCACAAATCCTCGCGAAAGAACACCGATTCCTACCAAGGATGATACGTGAGGCTATTGAAATTAAAAAACATCCTAATTTCAATAGAGGAGGAGGCTGGGTACTACCACCTGCTTGGGATCCTATAATCAATAAAATTAAAACTAAACCCAAGCATACCACTGCAAGACCTCAGGACATAGCAGTCATTTTGCATAGATCGGACCATAAACAACAATTAAAAAAGCTGAAGGTACTCCGGGTTTAACAATGACATCGGGACGTCATTCATCTCAGTCCCCCGTGACCATGGGTGCTGGAAAGCGCCCGAAACGTCGGGAATTAAAAATAATAGTAAAATAAACGCGATAAAATCCGTAAAAGAAGTTTTAATCAAAGAACCTTGATAGTTCGCTAACATACACTGGAGCAACGTATCGGTTTCTTCTGCTTTATTTTTTGCTTTATAAAGATGAGCGAGAAATTGCACCGTGTATAAAGAAATTTACTTGTAGGGTTTTGATATTACAGATATCACAAAATAGGAGCCTAATGCCGCTGTGTTTCGTATGTTAAGTGTAGAGAACCGGAAACTTTTTTTATCAAAAACGAAGCATTCCATCTTAGTTCTCAGGGGTGACAACATATCTGCAGTTTGATTCTTAATTGAGGATAAATGTAGATATCTATGAATCAAAACGTCCACTTACCATCATGGACTATATGCCCGTTTGTCATCCTTATTCTATAAAAATATATTCTTACTATACATATAACTCTATTTTGATAAAGAATCAAAAACTTCTGAATTGATAAATTTAATCAAAAAATATCTTGCAATCCTACGTTTCAAGTTCATTAATTCAAAATTAAAATAACACTAAATTGACGTATATGAATTTATTTAAAAAAATTTAAAGTTTACTTTAAAAATGTATCTTGTCGTTATTAGTAAATTTATGTATTTGCACCAATTTCTATATATTTCTAATAGAATTCTTTAAAACTGTGTAATGAAAAGTGTTTTATATCGCACACATTATCTTATATCTTGCTTTACCGACGGCGAGAGATATGTTACTAAAACACGATAATGAGTAAGCTTAAACAAATCATTTCTGTACTCATACATTCGTTTTATTGGTTTTCCCTTAAAATATGTAATTTGTTTAATTACTTCTAATAAAATTCCCATAAAATGTCAGAAGAACACTTCGGATTAGAGTTTATTGACTCACCTTTAAAATCTATAAAATACGCCAGTGCGTATTTTATTGAAACTAAATGAATAGTTAAGTATCTATTATAAAAATTATTTCCTTCTCGATATTATAATAACTCAATGAAAAAAAAATCTTCTAAGTAATCCCTTGCTACAAGATACAACAGAACTTTTCTTTATAAATATCAATAAAATATAATAAAGACGAATTTATTATATTTTTTATGTGATTAATACCTTTAGTAAAATAAAAATTGTTGACAGAATATTCTGATCACTTATTAATTTATTCAAAGGCAACTCATAATTTTCATTTATTAAAGAAAATGTTTTAATGATGAAAGTTTTAGTTTTTGAATAAACGTGTGATAAAAATCGTCATCAGATGATTAGTTAAACGTTACGAATGTTTAGACATAAAGCGCTTTCTTAGATTTCCTTTTCTTATGTATATATAATAAATAAGATTAAATTGTTACTGTTGGGAGTTTCTTGCTGCTTTTTCTCACAACGTCTCCCGCACCAGAATTTTGTTGAAGAGATGGTGCAGTTATTTTACTTTTAAAGAGCGATTTGTAGAAGCCAAATTTGAATTAAAATGTTAGGACTGTATGATAATTTAAGATTTTAGTTTTATTTTTTTATTATTGTATATTTATCAATATTATGAAAATAAATGATTTAATTTTGGCTTTAATTTTGATATTAATACAAAATAAAATAATTGTTTTAAAGTGTTTCATTAATTACATAACGTAAGTATAAATACATGATTCACTTAGATTTTCCTTATTATTTGTAAATATTATTACATAGGTAAATCTAAATTTGTATTGTATATTATAACACAAAAACTTGTAATTGAATTTAAAAAAAAAAAGAAGTTTATTTTTACAATTTTTATTACTAATGTTAAAAGCATTTTAGATTGTTATATATATTATAATCAGCTTTACAACTTTTTGAGAAGTTAAAATTCAAATAAACACATTTATATAAAGTTTATAACAGAGAAAAGTTTACATACCCGTAATTCACTCGAATTTTCAATCACTTTAACGCGTTTCAAGTTAATGCTCGGACTTGCGTAGAACGTCTACGGCGTAGCAAGCGCTCTACAGTTTTGGTGTCTGTAGCCGTATCCCGGCTATTATATCTGCGCGTCCCATGGTGACGTCACTTGGATGGCGACCAAAAACCACGATACGTGGGACGGGAGTACAGTTACATACATAAGCTATCATGATTAGGATAGTGGGAAACTGTTATTACTCCAAGTTAGAAAACGCTACAATTAAATCTGCATAGATATATTGGTATCAAATTTATTATTTTGTAGATATTATTAAAAATAAAATTAAACAATCGAGAAATTACATTAATTAATTATTTACATCAAAAGTCCGCTGTCTTATCCCTCCCATGGATTGCCCCATAGCGGAAATATTTGCCATCGTGGTAATGCTTGGCAGTGTTTCGGGCAACCGCAGTATCTCTATTGTGATTAAATTGTTGTCAGAAAGGTGCTGCTGCCATTATCCTGTTTCAGTTTTCCTTCGTCGCCTCTTGCAAAAGCCAAGGGTTAATATGGTGTAGTAGGTTATTTTACGTCGCCAATTCACGGAAAAAGAAAATCAAGCCAAAGGATAAAAAAGTAATATTGTTTAGAATCATATTATCATCTTTGTACGCATAATAAATTAACATGCATAAAAATATTTTTATCCTTTAAGCTTGCACGAGTACGGCATTTTGTTTATTTATTCTTTCTTTATTGTAAGATATTGTAAAGAAATTGCTACAAAAAACAAGATTTAATGACATATGGCATACTTCACAAGTCAACGTTGGGAGAAAAAGAGAAATAAACTTTTATTTCTTCATCTGTAATGAATTTACAAAAATTGTTTGAAATAACCAAAACAAGTTATCATGTAAATAAACAAAATTATATATGCGTATTTAAATAAATGAACATAATTGTATGTAATATATAGAGATATGCATATTACATATATAAAATATAGAACAAAATAAAAATAAAAAGTCAGATATTGTTTTCGTCACGATAATTTTTACGGTACAGCTTTTAAACGTATTCTTTTTTGGTGATTTTCATTATCAACGAGCAGGGCGTTTCAGAGCAGTATTTCCTAAATTGTAAATGAAGATTTAAAGAAACCGATGCTACGCTGTGGGATATGAATATTAAAAAAGTTAGAAAAACGAGGTTCAAGGTCCAAAGCTTAGTTAAAAAAAATATTATTAATATTTTTTTCTTGGTTCGGTTTTGGACCTTGAACCTCGTAACGAAAGAAAATAATATTAATAATTGTGTTTTTTCTGTTAATGACTGTAAGTATGGTTTTCTTCTTATATATATATAATTTCTTCAAAGATGGATGAGTGAGTAAAGATATACACTATTTTTTAAAAGGTAATTAATTTTAATATATTATCAAACAATTCAATTATTTACATATCGCTGTGTGGTGGCGCTGTAAGAGAACTCATCACCTCATTTCAGCGCTTGGATGTTGTAAGAGGCGTCAATCCCAGAAAAATATCATGGCTTCCGATAACCGGTGGTACAACGCTCTTGTTGATATCATGCGTGGGCATGGGATATGATATAGCACACTTCAAATTAAAACAACAGTAACTAAGTTATGACGAAGTAATGCTATATCTAAATTAGTAAATTGTTTTAATGTTAATAATTTGCGTTTAAATGGCACTAAAACTAAACTTATGAAATTCATAACATTGATTGTCAACATTTAAATGCTTATGTAATTTTAAATGGGAAGAAACTAAGTTTTATTGATACCACCATTTTTTTTGGAATCACACATGTAACAGACTTAGTTATGCAACATATGCTGTAATAAAGATTAGAAGTCTTACCAGTGTTGAAACAGCTAGACTTGTTTACTTCAGCTATTTCCATAGCATAATATCGTATGGGACAATAATGACAATAATAAAAATTTAGGTCTTTTAAATCTAACAAACCTCAACTAATTTTTCTCTATGACTATACCGTTACGTTTACTATCAAATTCTAAAACGCCATTGAATTAGCGGTGAAAGTGACCTGTGTCTTTTTGTGTAGGCGGTAAAAATATTGTGAAATTTGTCTATTTATTAAAACGATTTCATAAACGAAGTTTTCTTTTAAGCAACTCATTCAAATGCCATTACTTATAAGTTTTTGTTACTTTATGCTTAATAGTATTTTACTTTTTAATGAATAATAATATGCCATCACTTGGTCACACATTCATGAAGTTGAAAGATGAAGGTGACCCAAATAACAACTGAAAATTCTAAAAAAATTCGCTTGCCCATCTGCTTGCCAAACGTGGCAACTATGGCAAAATCTAAAAATAAAACTATCTACTGAGGGAAGAGGTCTTTAGTTAGTTTAATTTATTTTCTTATTATATTATATTTATTTAATTTAGTTATAACAATATATTTCGAAACATATAAATATGCTAATGATGGATTTTTATTATATTATGGTTAATATAACCAAGTAGTCTAGTCGACACATTCTTAAAACCACCAATTTGTTGTTTAATTTTAATTATAATATTATTTTATGAAAATCAACGATTTTCAAAAAATTATGAAGTTATTGTTTTCATGCCGATTTTTGAAAATCGATTTCTCATCATGTAAACATCTCATAGTAACGGAGTGTCCGGTCGAAAAACGGTTTTTGTCATCTGTAAGAACATTTCTGAACGTACATTTTGGAGAAATCCTCAAAAAATCGAGTATTAAATTTTCAAAATGTAGTTTTATTTGAATTACTTCTATACACTTGTTTTGATCAGTTGTATACTCGTAATCTAATCAACTCTTTTACTCAAAAAACGACGTCGATTGCCGTGAAACACATGAAAATTGGTTGATTCGTTGAAGAGATATCTCGAAAAGATTATAACATTAAGTAAGAAGCAGTAGTCTACTTTAAATTCCAAATATCTTCCAGTAGACCCATAAAAAATTATATTTAAATTGCAAACTTAGTGCATACATTAGTACTACTAAAAAAAAATTTTTTTTTCAAAATAACTTGAAATCTTTCCGTGAAATCAATTTTTTGTAATACGTTTTTTGTTAAGCTGGAACATTTTCGTCGATTGCCGTAAATGACATCGAAATCGGTTGATTTGTTCGTGAAACATTCAATTTTGAAAAAAATAAAAATTCTGGTTTTCTAAAATGATAACAGCATAATAAGTGGAATTTGAAGCGCTTTATGTTGAAATTAGCGGGAAGATCCAGGGATGGCTGGAGAGTTAACCAGTTTTTCATTCGAAGTTGGCTAAAGTAACAATTTCTTGCCATAAGGTGGAATGGAAGTTCGTTCATCATTTCGACTAAAAAAAGCTATTGAAAAAAGCCTTAAGTGTAAAAAAACAAGCACCTCTGTCAGACATTATCCAACAAAATCGTACTCTGTGCCTAACATTGAAAAAACATCAAATTATTTGTGGCTTAGTGGTTAAATCAGACTACAAAGCCAAAGATGATAATCCTCGGTTCTCATCCTAGTCGGGGCCAGTGTATATGCTTATCAACAATTATTGGTTTCGTGATTTGTTGTGCCATTGTGATTATGTACGAGTAACTACGATGGAAATTGTAGTTGGCTTCATTTCGAGGTTTGAAGTGTGATTATTTTATTATATACTACACAATGTATGTAACAACGAAAAGAACTTATCATCTCTTTATGGCCTCAGTTTAAATTCTCAAGTTGACTACAAACACTCAATAGGAGACAAATGACCTCACAGTCCATCTGATGGTAAATGGATGCTGTGTTCTATACAACTAGACTTCTATTCGATTAAAATCACATTTAGATGCCTTATCACGCTTGAGGACTAGAATTAAATGCCACGATAACAGTAAAAAGATTATCTGGTTTTAATCACCTCTGTAGGATTTTGTGACAGTATTGTCCTTTCTCAATTGAGCCTTCCCAGGTTGTAGCTATAATACAGCTGCATAGTGGTTCTATCACATGAGCTGTATCCGTATTTGTTCTAACTTAATTTATCTAAAAGTAAGGGTTGTGCAATGAGAAAAGAGACAAAACTATCATAAAACAACCAAAACTGGAATTTATGCAGTAGCGCTGGAATGGAACTCTTGATGGTGTTGTAGACAAGTACCCCGATCATATGTTCATATGGTCGTGTATCGTATATCGATTGATTAATTAGTTACAACCTTTTAAAATAACTTCAATTGTGACAAAATATTTGAATGATTTTTTTAAGCAGAACTCTCCATTTACCAATAACACAATTATGTAATATTAGTAATATTTTTAATTAATCTGGATAATTATACAAGTTATAAGTTTAAATAAGTTTTGGTACTATTATACTTAAAATTTAAGAACTGAATATGCAAACAAAATAATTTTATATAGGTAATACTCTGCACCACTACATTATGTTCTCATAAACCCCTATGGATAGGCTGAATACTAAGGCCTTGTAAAAGACTTCAACGAACATTTCAAATAAGTTACAACCATTTTTAGTTTTTATTTTGTTGTTTTCTTTGTCACTTAAAATAAATAAATTTTATGGGTGCTGTGTGCCTTTAAAATTCCGATCAGCCTAGCTACGGTAATCAGTCTCTTGTATTCTAAAGGATGTATTTCGGAGTGTATTCGCAGGTCTTTATTCAACCCACCACTTTCCACCATCGACAGGAAGACAGTTATAAGATTTTTTTCTTTATTGTCGATATTCGAGTAGTAGTAAGTTATACGTGGACCATGCTGCAGTTATATTAGTAATATAGTGTAGCACAAAATAGTCTTATCTCTGTGTTTCGATTTTTACGAAACAAGAAATTATCACAGTAACCACTTATCATCAGGACCTCACTCCAAAAAAAAATAGGTTTTTCTTTCGTTTCGACAGTGCCATTAACTATATGGGGCTTTATCACTTACCATTAGGTGGGGATTGCAGTTAAGCACAAGGCATATTATTAGTAAGGAAACGTCCTTACAGCGCCATATTCTTGGTGAAGTAGAGCACCAAAAAAATGGTGCTCTTCTGCATATCTAAGAAGTTTCATATTTAGTCAAATTCCACCAACAGGTACTGGAGCAGCGCAACAAAGGAGACTGGTGCTCAACAGTGAAATTTAGGTCTAATATTTTTGAATGGGTTTTCACTAGAGTCATATCTGTCAATCAAAACCGTGCAATAAGTACTGGTGAGGATGATATTTAGAGAAAAAGTTAGAAAATATTATGACATATAAATTAAATATGACGAGAAATATAAAGACCGAATACATACGAAATAAAATTTTACTGTCCTATTTATTGGTGGCGTTAGGGGTTATAACACCCACGGAATGTTATGGGTTAGTGGATTTGTCCACTACCCCGTAACATTCCGTGGGTGTTGGTGTTGTAACATTGGCCTTCCCCATAGATTGCCTCATGTTGAGGATATTATCACAGTTTTCCAGTGTATGTAGGTGAGCTCAATATTGTTTTGTGAGCACATAGAGCAGCTCATAGGCAAAATCTGTCGAACTGTAAATGCTTTACATTCTCTATTTAGTTTAATTGTGAGATAGGATTCTGCAATCAACAATATTAAATTAATTTTATCTGAATACGGCCCTGGTGTAGTGTATAGCATAACAATATTTTCAACGCACATTATCTTTATTTTTTTTCTAGTATTTTTTTTTTTCAATAAAATGGTAGTTACTGTGTAGCTCATTTTGTGACTAATGTTTGTGTTTATCGAAAAAGGGATCCTTGTTTATTTTTTTTAATTTCTCATTAAGTGAAATAATGTATTCCTCTTGAGAGATAAAATTTTTAACCACACTCTGGTAATCCAGATAAGCTATTTAAACTCGTTATCAGTATAAATAAATTATAAAATATTTAATAATATAACATCCAATTATAACTTTAAATTTTTATCAACAACAGACATTCCTGTTACACAGGGATACAAAGTTTTCTACAAAGCAACATAGTTTTAATAGGAGTTTCTAGTGTCAAGTTACTACGACCTGGCGCCTGACTGCCCAGCTATAACGTCCGTCTCAAAACAATAACTTAATAACTAATTATTATCCACCCCGTTGGCGACGTATTATCTTCACTATCTGTAAATTGAACTACACGAAGAATATAATGGCTGATCTTTGTGATTTATAGCTTCATAAATAACAATAGAAAATCCGTAGTTTTTAATTAATTTCATTTGTGTGAATTAGTATACTGGGTAGAAGAGCTTCTGGCTCTAAGGGTGGGAAATAGGGGAAGAAGACTCATATTGGACTCTTGTTTAAGTGCGATGATGATAATAAACGACTGTTCTATTTTAACAATTTTTTATGTAGGTAACATTAGCCGGTGTTTGACTACCAACCGAATGATAAGCGGTGTGATGTATGTAGTCAGTGGTGATGCAGCCGAACATGATACCCACCTAATGCTATATGTTGATGCAGCCGAAGATGGTAAAGCGCATTGACTTAGCTTTACAAAAGTCTATTCTAATAAGTCTATTCTATACACTTACGTTATAATTGGACGGAAAGACTGGCAAATTATTCCAAGCCTTTGCTGTAGGTATTATAAACAAAAAAACAATTTGGTTCGAATGCGTGGTATGTTGGCAACGAAGGGGTTGAAACCATTCGAGCGTCTGGTGGTTTTTATTCTATTTTTAGCTTAAGACAATTTTTATCTAAACCATTTTACTAGCATGTACTGACATAGCTATAGGTATGTTTAAGTTGTAGTATTTAATGTACGTATTACAGATGAACTGATTTTTTTATAAATACCAAACGAGCACACAGTCCACCTGACAGTAAATGGGTGATGTGGCCCATAGGCCCCTCCATCTATCATAAATTAAGAATAGAAATACAGATGCTTTGTCACCCTTGAAGACTAAGATGATATGCCTGATTTTCAATAACAAAAGTCTCATGTTCTATACACTCACCATACGAAACATAGCAGCATTAAACAGCTATTTTTACGCCAGTATTTTGTGAGAAATCCGGTCAAGGTGACCCATTTGTGCTACAACTAAACCGTAGTAGCTACAGTGTGGCTCTACCACGTATAAAAAATAAAATATATATTTTTTTAAATTTCGCATGCACTTTTTATGAATGGATTTTCAATGTCATTAATTTTAATATTGGTAAGAATTACTTCGCTTATATCTGTTTAATGAAATAATTTTCGTTAATAAATTTTCTTTTTTAACAAACTGCGTGATGCGCATGATATTCCAGACAGGTTTAGTAAAGTATTAACATATTTAAACAACCGTTGAGCGTGGATTGGCGGTGTGAGGATATCCACTACCCGTATCCCGTATAGTCCCGCGAATCTCGTAAGTGGCGACAGAGGTAAACAAAACCCATTTTTACTGGAAACGAGTCATTATATCCTAGCTCTCAGACATTTTAGCATCTGCGTTTTGATTATTAATCGAGAATGGATGTGGATGTCTATGGGCCGCAGAATGCACTTACCATCTGGTGGACTATTTACTCGTTCATCACCCTTTTTCTACAAAAAAACAAACAAACGAGGATATGGGCATCAGGCTCTTTC
This sequence comes from Parnassius apollo, assembly GCA_907164705.1. Lineage (NCBI taxonomy): Eukaryota > Metazoa > Arthropoda > Insecta > Lepidoptera > Papilionidae > Parnassius > Parnassius apollo. The sequence goes on from CAJQZP010001558.1 coordinate 4,421,265, forward strand.
TAATACCAACCAAAAATAAAAATGACTGTTGCAACTATGGCAAATATCCTCCTTATCAGGCAGTATATTAAATATATGAATGAATCAATGTAAATGTAAACAAATTCAGGTCTAACAATTAGTATTTCCAGCTTTTCCTAATTTAATAGTTTCCTTATATACTACACACGGAAAGAAATGAGATGATGTTTCTATCATCCCTTATTTATTATTCTTATAACTTACGTCGCTAACATACCAACAAATAATAATTATAACGTAAAGATACTTAATACGTAGCAGACCCAAACAAAGCCTTTCATTTCTATAAATCCTTTTTGTTGCTTTCATAGCTCGTAGCGAATACAATTTACACCCGGAATAAGTTCTCCAAAATAAAAGCAACTAACAATAAACTGTAGTTAGTAAAGTTGTACTCATTATGACATAAAGCACTATTTCTCAGCTTGCTTTTTGGGTAGTGTAAAAGTTCATTGATGATAACTAATTATAGTAATAACTAATAACGTTTATTTCCATTTATTAAATAAACTTGATAATAATGTAATTTTCATTCATTCATCATTCATAAGAGAGTCTATCAAAGTCCTCAGTTGAACATAGTCTCCCCATAGATTGCCTAATGAGGGGGATAGTTGCCATAGTTGCCACGCTTGGTAGGAGGGATGGCAATCACAATTTCATTAGGCAATCGCTGCTGCTGCCCATTTCCTGTTTTAGTTTCCCTCTGTCGCTTCTTACGATATCCATGGGATGATATGAGGTAGTGGATGTTCTTATATTTTATGGGTTGATACAGAACGTTATAGAGCCTGAGGTTACAGACAGTACGGCATGGCACGGCATGTCAAGGGATTTTTTTCATGGACAAAAGATTTACAATCTTATTGTAATGAAATTAGCACTGATATCCTATGTTTAAACACGAATAGACCGAAATGACTCACACGACACCGCGGCATGCTGCCGCATGTCACGGCATTCCATACTGCCGCGGTGCATGCCGCAGTAACATAAATTACTTCATGTTGTTAAAGGAATGTGACTGCTAAGTAATTGAAACAAGGTTGAATTTAGCCCGTTGCGGCGGCAATCTCAGCGACTCGCTCGAACGCCCGGTGCACAAGCGCGTCTTGACTTGTTTGGCATGCTCGGGACGCCACAGGATCCTCGGAAATATCGAGGTGTCCCTTGCTACGTCATATCATGCCATGTCGTCTGTGAGCACAGGCCCATAATTGTTATAAAAATTGTACTTCATTGGGTGCGTTTGGCAGAAAAAAGCGCTAGCAAGCGCTTACTAGCGCTAAAATAGTTTTCGGCCAGGACACGATTGCTACTTCAGTAGCGCTGACACAATCCGCCATTTTGCTTATTTAATTTGTTTGTTTTGAAGTAGAGTTTATAAGTTGTTTTTTGCAATATTAGTTTTAAGTAATATAATGACATGAATAGACATATACATGTTATTAAAAATTCATGATTGGTAAGTTTTTAATATGAATACTTTACAAAAATATATTTAAATTAGGTTAGGTTCCCCGGTTAAAACTAACATCGTGTCCTAGAGGAAAATAGCTACTTACGATTTGACAGCGCTTACCGCTTACGATCGCCATTTTGCTTACAAGCGCTTGCAAGCGCTTTTTTCTGCCAAACGCACCCATTGTGTCGTATTTATAACTAGCCTCTTTTAATGTGGTGTTATATATATTTAAGAATAATCATTAAATATCATTAATTTCATAAATATTTCGATTACTCAAAAGAAAAACAATCTCGAAGTTTTTCGGACAAAATATATCCTAGACGATTCCTACTCCTGGCATTGCAGTCTATCTGTTCATGAATTAAAAATGGCTTTTCATGTCCATGTGACATGAAAATGGTCCCTCGGTACAATTAAAGGCAGTTATTTCTATATTGCATATAGGGACTCATTTTATTAATATGTATGAATTGTGATGTTTAAGGTTAAAATATAGTTTATTACATGATTCTGCTATGAAAATAATATTTAGGAAACGAAGTGGAGGGGCGTAGTTCATAATCCACACAGTTGCAGAGGAAATAAACGTAACTGTGACGTATAGCCGGCTAAATCCGAAATTATTCTTGCTTGTAGATTACTACGTGACCCCCACTAGACGTGAGGTGGACACATTGTCGCTGCGGCTTAGTTCGGATGTCTAGCAACATGGTGTGATTTAATCCTTATTGTATCGCCATCACAAAGCCAACACGTACAGCTGTGTTGCTTGAATGTTAATAGACATGTCTAATTCACTGAAAGATGTGACACTAACACTCAGAGAAATGTGACATCCAACGAGCAGTGGATGGAAAATAGAAAGTAAATTTCACTTCGTAAGGTTTTTCTTTTTCTCTATAACTCTAACTTTTCACCATAAAGCAACAGTATCTGCCGTACTCAAACTCGCTTAATGAAACATTAACTTATTTTAATGTGAGTTTTAAAGACATAATGGTTCATTGCCGTATATTCTGTGTTTTTACGTGTCTATGTTTTTTACGTGGTCTATGGGTCACGGGATCCACTTACCATCAGGTGGACTGTATGCTCATTTATCACCAAGTACTATAAAAAAATTCTCAGCCGAATAATAATAATAATAATATTCCACAACTATCACACAACGCCATCTAGTCCCAAGCTAAGCAGAGCTTGTATTATGGGTACTAGACAACTGATAAACATACTTATATATTTCTAAATACATAAATATTATAGATAAATTACACCCAGACACAGAACAAATGATCGTGCTCATCACATAAACATTTGTCCTGGGTGGGAATCGAACCCACGACCTCCGGCATAGCAGTCAGGGTCACTGACCACTAGACCAACAGGCCTGTCAATATACTCCATCACTCAATTTTTTATAAGCTGAAGTGACCTTACAACTAAACTTACAGTCCATCCGATGGTAATTGGCTAATGCAGCCTATAGATACCTGCAACTGACTTTAAACAAATAAGGATACAGATCCGTTATCACCTCTGAGGGCTACGATGGAATGCATCACAAGCTTTAATTATACTGGTTCTTAACACCCTCAGACTGAAATACTGCAGTGCAAGCACCGCTGCTTCAGGTATGAAATGGATAACAGGGGGGGACATACACGGATGGCAGAAAAGGAGTTCTACCATCAATAAGACCAGCAATATCACCACGAGTATCTGTTCTTATTATAAAGGAAAGTTTTCTTAATATATTTATTTCTTAATAGATTTTAAATAATAACATAATAGTAAGTGGCAACAGAGGAAAAGAAAACAGAATATTGGTTGTATCATTTTTATGATAACAAACTCAAAATATAAAAAGTGCGGTCAGACCGCCTGCTGAGCAGGTAAACTCCACAAAAATCCACCTACGATACAATCTGCGGAGACTTGCGTTCAGCAGTAGACTTTGATAAACTGTAATGAACAAATGAGTGGAAATTAATAGAAAGTTCCTGTTCTTAGAAATAAAAGGAGTCTGGAAGTCTATATATATTCCAGACAAGTTTACTCTTATTTATGAGAACAGGAAAGATTTCGCAGTTCGGCTCCAACGCCGGACTTGACATGAAAGTTGATTGTTATTTAAATATCTCAGGGATACCAAATTGGAAGGATATTTTTTGTGGCACTTTATTATCGCAACTTTATGAAATATCAATTGTGAGACAGCTTGATAGCGCAGTGATGCTCAAATTTTTTTCACGGTGAATCAAAAAAATACATTTTTTTATAGAAATAAGAACCGAGATAGGTCAACAGCTAAGCGATATCCGTAAATTTCACGCAGGCAAAGAAACGATTCTAATGAAATTCTCAATTGCTATTAAGTGCTGATTTACAGCGTCCTCAGCAGTAAAGTAAAAGTCAAAGCTATGGAAAACCAGCGAGTCGGAGGAATTAAATATTTCAAGGATATGCGAAGCACGCCAGAATTCATTGGAGCAATGCGACGGACTAAGTGTTTGATAAATATAGAAAAATAATTCACTGGCGCTGCGAAGAGATGACATCCCTTTGCATTTTCTTTTCATCTACCACGGGGAGTGCTCTGAGGAATTGTTCGGATTAATCCCAGCCCCCAAATTTCAAGAACGCACATTGCGGCAAAACTCCCGATACCATCCACACCATCTGTATGCTTGGCGGTCCACCAGTGTACGTTTCACTAGGAGTTTTTTCCGCGTATTTTTTTTATAGAAGAGGCGGCAAACGAGCATGCGGCTCACCTGATTTTAAGTGACTACCGCCGCCCATGATCAACTGCAACACCAGGGGAATTGCAGGTGCATTGCCGGCCCTTTATAAAGGAGTAAGCTCTTTTGTTGAAGGTCCCCAGGTCGTATCGGTCCGGAAAAATTGCCGGTGGTAAAATATTTCACAGCTAGGTCATACTGTTCTCCAAAACAATGGATTCCATTGTAAACTGCCAGCTCATGAGGTACCTTGAGGATCACCAATACGGTTTAGTGACCGCCAATACGGTTTTTGCCGTGGTCGGTCACGAAGCGTGGAAATAATGTCTACAATAGTGATATAATGGCTGTGTTTAGCAGAAAAAGCCCTAGGAAGCAAAATGGCTAAGCAGTCCGTGGCGCAGTGGCTTAGCAATGAGTTACGGCGATAAGGGCCGCGGTTTGAATCCCGCACGGAACAAATATTTGTATGGCCTACAATTAATTGTTCCGGGTCTGGATGTTTGTCGTTGTGAAATTTATGTTTGTAAACTGCCCCCATGATACAGGAGAAAATCCTAGTTTGGAGGTAACGTTTTTAAAAAAGAAAAAAATGGTCAATAGCTATTTTCCTCTAGGACGCTAAGTTAGGTTTAACCGGGTAACCTAACCTAATTTAAATATATCTTTGTAAAGTATTCATATTAAAAATTTACCAATTATCATGAATAATATATTTGGACTGACATTATTATTTATTCTAATATAACTTGAAACTAATTGCACAAAACAACTTATAAACTCTACTTAAAACAAACAAAATAAATAAGCAAAATGGCGGATTGTGTCATCGCTACTGAAGTTAGCAAACGTGTCCTGGCCGAAAACTGTATAGTTTGTTTTTCAGCGCTAGTAAGCGCTTCCTAGCGCTTTTTTGTGCTAAACACAGCAAATGTCTCGACGTACACAGTGTACAATCATTTGTTTTGAAGCGCTCGCTATAGAAGAATATTCTGCGATCACATTCTGTTATATTACAAGTATTGTTATACTAACTTTGAATTTGGTGCGTTTCCTGATTTAATGGAACATAGAAGTTTACCTTTTCTTTACTATCATTAAAATTTTGAAAACCAAATCTTTTTAGGTCAAATATTAAATTTTTTGAACATAAACAAATATCTGCATAAATGTCAATTTGGATTTTCAAGGGGATGCTCAAAAACTGGCGCTGATGTAAAGATAATCAAACATATTCCTGTGCATGTAAGAACTCGGAATATGCTTTGGGTATATTTTGTGCCCTTTACAAAGCTTTCGACTGTTTTCACCATGAGTAATAATTTAGGAATCTTCAGCGTTATGGCAGCGCTTAAACTTATTATTTTAAATTTAAGTAATATAACGCAGACAGTTATTATTGCTGGTAAAAGCACTTCCGGGTTGTCTGTTAACTGCACTGTTTAACTGACTGTGCAAAGCAAAGAAGGGTAATGTGATTAAAAGCCTATATACCATATAAACACCAACCTACGCCTGATCTCTCTCCGGTGGTTTCGGTTTACCGTCTCATCAAACTATGAGAATGAGGGTATAGAGAGTGCATCTGTGCTTGCTCATACACTTGGGCACTATAACCCTGTCCTGCGCCAATGGCTAGTCTCCGTTGAGGCTGGCCACCGTGACAGAAATTTAGTCTGGAGGACATTATAGAGACCAAACGCGTGGGCTGATTTTGATGATTCTTACGTCAATCGATTTATCTTAATTTTGTGAGTGTCACTAAAGTCATGACAGTAATCAAAATTCAAAGTGGCATACACCAGACGCAATATTGCAAAAAAGAAAAATAAGAGTCAAAGAACTATGTTAAGAGAGGTATCTTCAAGAGGTCTTTAGGTTTTTCTATAACGATTTAAAACTGTTAAGCAGCCATTCTCACTTTTATTTTCTGTGGCCGTGGTAGGGAAAGGGGAGATCTCCCGCCGGGCAAGGTGTTCTGCCCGGGGAGCGGCCAACACTCCGTGTGGTGATAGTTCGGAGATGTTCTATATATACTGTTTATGGTTCGAAATTTTGATAGCGTGATTTAGGATTCGGTGTGTTTCGCTTGCGGCGCGACGACAGCGCCGCCACATCACCCCCCTGCTCAGACCGGAGGTCGATAGTGCAGTCTCGTTTTCGACGAACGTACAAGTGCCAGGAGATTGCCTTGTAGTCTGCGGTGAGTCGAGAAGAAGACAAGTAATCTGCGAAAGTGCCGTGAAGCAGAGGCGAGCAGTAAGGCTCAGAGCCGTGCCGAACACTATATAGCGCAGAGAGTAGCTTGAAGGAACAGGAAGCATTATTATTCCAGTACTGCGATGAACCTTGTGAATCTTGCTTGCAGGATATGAAGACTGTAGACGATATCTGCTCGGGAGCGAGTGAGTGGGGTATTTTATGACGCTGATGAAGCTTGAAGTTTCCGAAGGTTGTTGGTTGCGTGTTCAGATCACGTCGGGGTCACCACTGTGGCCGTGGAAGGAAAATTGGAGATCTCCCGCCGGGCAAGGATGTTCTGCCCGGGGAGTGGCCAACGCTCCATGTGATAGTTCGGAGATGTTCTATATGTACTGTTTATGATTCGGAATTTTGATAGCGTGATTTGGGATTGGGTGTGTTTCGCTTGCGGCGCAAAGACAGCGCCGCCACATTTCAAAACTTTTAATAAAGCTGTGACAAAGTCCTTTTAAACTTATATAATTTTTATTATAATCTAATAAAAATCTAATTTAGGATCTATAACGATTTAAAATTGTTAAGCTACAACACTCACTTTTATTTTAAAACTTTTAATAAAGCTGTGAAAAAGTCCTTTTAAACTTGTATAATTCTTATTATAAATTTTTAATTAAATTTAAGTCTTATTATATTTTTAAAACAATATTTAACCATTAGACTTGTCTTGGTATTACTCTCAAAGCAAAACTTCAGTGGGTTTCAACTCCATATACTTAAACTAGAAAGTATACTAAGTTCTGTAGCTTATGCTGAAAAAAGATAAGTTTTACTAGTGTTGAGAGAGGTAGATTAGTTTATTTCAGTTATTTTATAGCATTATATCTTATGGCATTTTGCTATAGGGAAATGCAACAGAAATAGAAATTATATTTGTTTTGTAGAAGAGACTCATATATATATATATAGTCACTTATAGCTCTCAAAAGTCTCTCAGAGCAAAATAAAAATGCTAATTTTGGCCTAAAAATTTAATTTACGTTTATAAAAACTAAGGATGTTAAAATAAAAAAATGATGTATATTATGTAAACATTAAAAACAAAGACCTGTTACCAGTCACTGGACCCGACAGAGTCAGTAATTCATTCATAGGGCATTGTATACTCTTTTATAACAAGTTCCCAGAAAATATTCAAAGTCTCTCTAATATGAAGTTCAAATATTATATTATAATTTAGATGAATAGATAGTTGATAATAACCCCTGAGAATGAGGCGACCGCTTCCAAGCTGTTTCTTGAATAACTTTTATAAGAAGTTTGTACAACCTGTATTCCCATTGTATAATTTTACTTTGAAAACAAAATGTTAATATTAAGTTTATTGCTGGTTCTTTTAAGGAACGAAGTTTTTTTTCTGAACCAGTAGCTTACCACTAAAAGTTTAGTAAAAAATTACATTCAATAAGAATTACTAGTAATCTTTCGTTATTACAGCCCTTCACAAGTCCATTGCTGAACATAGGCCTCCCCCAAGGAATGCCACCTGCATCCATCGACTTCCTGCATGTCTTATCAGGTCATCACTCCATCTAGTGGGAGATCGCCCTACACTTCACCTACCGGTACGAGGCTGCCACTCAAGAAACTTCTTTCCCCATCGGTTGTCGGTTCTTCGAGCTATATGGCCGGCCCATTGTCAGTATACTAATCCATTGGGCTATGTCGGTCACTCCGGTTCTACTGAAGATATCCTCATTTCTAAGTTTATATAGCATGGTTCCGAGCATAACCCTTTCTCGCTGAGTGACCTTGAGCGTTCTCATACGGCCAGCAGTAAAGGACCACGTCTCAGTTCCATAAGTCATCACTGACAACACGCACTGATTGTACAGTCTCATTTTAAGATTTTTAGGTAAAGCTGACGAGAAAATGTGTCATTATTTACTACTTACTACTGCGGATATACTCGTTTTCGAGTCTATCATGCAGACAAACCTCGAGCATAGCCCTTTCCACAGCTCGCTGAGCCACTTTGAGTTTCCTCCTACGGCCAGCAGTGAAGGACCACGTCTCAGATCCATAGGTCATCACTGGCGACACGTACTGTTTGTACAATCTAGTTTTGAGGTTTGAGATATGCCGGACGAGATGTGTCGTAATCTCCCGAACGCTGCCCAGCCGAGTTGAATCCGTCAATTGACTTCTCGGCCGAAGACGGCCTTACCTAGTCGGACTATTTGTCCCAGGTAAACATATTCGTCAACAACTTCGAGCTTAGTGCTCGCAACAATTACCGGCATAGGTGTGACATGGATGATACACATGATTTTTGTTTTGTCCATGTTCATCTTAAGACCTATCCGTTGGAAGGCACTGTTGAGGTCATTGAACATAGTGCTTAAGTCCTTCAGAGATTCTGCTATAAGGACTATATCGTCGGCAAAACGAAGATGAGTGATGTATTCGCCATTGACGTTAATACCGTATCCTTTCCAGTCCAGTAGCTTGAAAACGTCTTCCAATGCAGCGGCGAAGAGTTTCGGGGATATTACGGCACTCTGTCTTACACCTCTCTGCAGTTTCGTACGTTGATTTTGTACTCGGATAGCTATCGTAGCCCTTTTTTTTTAAACACTTCAGCACTTCGATATACCGACTTGGCATCGCTGAAGGACTGTAGCACCGCCTAAATTTCGACGGAATCAAAGGCTTTCTTACAGTCCACATACCCCAGGCAAAGTGGCAGATTGTACTCTTCGGTCTTCTGTACAATTTACCGAAGGGTATGGCCTAAGGGCCTGTATGTGGTCTATGGTACTAAAGCCTTTTTGGAAACCGGCTTGTTTGAGTGGCTGAAAGTTGCCGAGCCTGCGTTTAAGACGATTCGTTATGACTCTCGAAAACAGAACATAGACGCAGTTCAGAAGTGATATCTGCCTGTAGTTCTTCAAGATAGCGTTGTCACCTTTATTGAAGAACAAGACCACTTTCGAAAGAAAATACTGGGTCCATACCTATATTCGCCTCGCTAGACTGAAATATAGTTATGTATGTTGAATGTTGATGTGCCTTCGCACGTTAGTTGTACGTTTTTGGGAATTTCCGCGTATTTTAGTGCGGTCCGGTCTGTTAATTTCCGCTGTTCTTTGAGGGGCTTTTTGTACAGGACACTCTAAGTTTCTCATTTGAATTATGCGATACAGTTATTAATTATATATTTTTGGGATAAAAATTCCACCGTGAACTGTTCTTTGTCTGCACAGGCACTTACAGTTTCGTTTTTAATCAGAAAGTTACTATTTTTTTAGTTTGTCCTTGAGAATTCATTCTTTTGGGAACCTGACATTTTGCAACGAATTATTTTTATTAGAGAGCGTACAAAATGTGATTAGGTGGAGCAAAAACAATGACTGTTCCAATACGAAAAATTGAAGAAAATACAACAGTAAAGTCGTTAAGAATGCAGATTTTATCATTTGTGGAAACGTTTGTGAATGCAGTTGAAAGAAATTCCGTCTGATGTTGAATTTTTATCAGAAATATATTTTTATTTTCGATTTTAAACTCAAAAATGGTGATTAAATAATTACTACTGATAATTATAATCACGTTATTTTTTTTTGCTGTAAGCACCCACGGAACATTATAATAACCACGGCCATGTTCCCTACAGCCTTGTCAACGCTTAACACGACTACTCGTGTTTTTTTTTTATTTATTTAACAAGCGTGACAAACGAGTACACAGTCCACCTGATGCTAAGTGGAAGCTGTGGCCCATAGACATCTACATCTGTTTTGGACGGCAGGGACACGTCCAGTGCCCGCAGTCGCCCTGAGACAATCTCCCACTTGATGACGTACGTTCCTTGCTTAGTGCTGGTAACGCACGTCCCACGCACCCCTGAATGCGTATGACGTATGTATAATACGACCCCACTAGGACCTCGAGAGAGGGAGAGATAGACGATCAACCGGGAGGAGGCAATAAAAACACTTTTTTTCCTAGTCCACTTCTTGTTCCTTAGGTTTCGGCTTTCTTTTTTCTTGTTGTTGTAGCCTCTTCGACGGCTGTGCTGCGACTGAGATTTGAGCGTTGACTGTCGTCTACAATGTCCTGTGGGACAATGCAGGTATCGGGCCTCGGGGTGTACCCCCCATTGCCCGGATATTCCTCATGGCCCATCACTATGGGCCAGTCCTTATAGCCTATTTAGGCATAATATAGTAAGTCCGGGTTAGTCCGTAATCGGTAATGTTTTTTCCCGTAATTGGTTAATTACGGGAAAAAGAGAGGTTGTCCAATAGAAGTCGAAGACGGCCTTTCAGCGGCATTGTGGGTCGTTACTCGACTCTCTAATCACATATAGAGAGGAGTTCTCTTGGAAGAGGTCGCCCGTCCGGTGGCCGGGTGTGCAACGGCGCAAAGCCGTTGAGGTGTTCATGTGGCCCGTTATCGGCACGGTCAAACATACCGCGTGCTAACCGGGCCACGAAGTCGGTGATGTTCTCGATCTTCAAGTCCGCCGCTATTACGTCGTTCCGGACGTAGCGACCTGCTCCGACGATCGTCCTTAATGTCAGATTTTGCTGGGCCTGCAGTCGCCGCCTCAGAGGGTCGCTCAGAAGTGCGTACCAGGCCGGAGCAGCATAGGTGATGATGGTCCGGATATACATCTTGTATATCCGGAGCTTAGTTCTTATCGGCAACTTAGATGCCGGACCGGCAAGAGCGTCGCCCGCGCACATCGGCCCCTGCGGACGACGAAGTCGACGTGCGCGGTCATGCGCAGCGTCCTGTCGATCCTGCACCCAAGGTAAGTTACAGCCTTCTGGTACGCAATCTTCTGGCCGTTGAGGGTCAGCGGAGGTGGAAATTTCCTGAGACGGCGAGTGAGCAGAGCGGTCGTCTTACCAACGTTGACGACCATCCTCCACTCATCCAGCCATGGTGGCAGCAGGTCCAGCAGACGCTGCATCTTGGCAGTGGCTATGTGGGCTCTTCTGGACGAGGTGAAATAGGCACTATCGTCCGCGTATAGCGCCAGCTCGACGTCGTCCTCCCACTCTTTGAGCCTGCCTGCCAGTGTAGGTATGTCGTTGGTGTAAGCCGCGTACAGGACTGGTGACAAACAGCTGCCCTGTGGGACGCCGGCTCTGATGGTTCTTGTTGCGGACTCGGCGTCCTCCTACGCAGACGTAGAACTTCCTGTCTTCCAGGAAAGACGCCACTAACCGCAACATAGCAGGAGGGAAACTGATCTGTTCTTCCAATTTATATAATAATCCTATGTGCCACACCCGGTCGAACGCCTTCTCGATATCGAGGAAGACGCCCAACGATATGCGGCTACGATTGTATTCAGCCGCAAGCAGGTGCAGCACTCTAGTCAGTTGTGTGACTGTAGAGTGACCCCTCCTGAATCCGTGCTGCTCCGCCCGAAGTTGGATGCACGGACGGAGACGTCTCAGCAGCAATCTTTCAAACAGTTTAGCTATATGCGGTAATAGCGTGATCGGCCTGTAGCTGGCAGCTCTACGCCTGTCCTTCCCGGGTTTCGGCAAGACGATCACTTTGCCTTTCTTCCAGTCCTCCGGGAAGTGGGATGTCCGCAATATCCCATTGTAGAGTCGACCAAGCTCTACTATGACTCTATTGGGCAGCTGTCGGAGTGCAGCGTTGGTAATCCCATCTGGTCAGCGGGCAAACGGGAGGTTTGGTTTTGGTCAACTGTCGGTTCAGTTTATAGAGCGACTCATCTTGCTCTTCTGCCTTCCTGATGCGCCGATCCCAAGCGTCGCCTCTGAAGGCCTGAACTGCAACCGACAGTTCCTCCGAGATGGTATTGAGCTGGGCCTTTAGTCTAGGGCAGCGAGTACGTGCCCAGAGCTTTCTCAGTGCTCTCTTGCGCCTGATCTGCACGCATATCTCACGCAGCAGATCGTCTCGCCTAGCTGTGATCGGAACGATCGTAGAGGCCGCATGGAGGGCCTCCTTGATGTTATTGGTGATTCTAGTTGCAGCGGCCTCTACGTCGTCTGCTGTGCTTATCGGCTGGTGTGCTGGAGGTCTCTGCTGCAGATGTTGACAGTAGAGCCTCCAGTCGACACGAGTCTTAAACGCTCTGGGCGGCGTAGTCACCGCCTTCAGGCCAAGGGTTATCAGTAACGGGAGGTGCTGTGAGGAAAGGTCGTACAGCACTTCTACCACTATCGGGTAGTTGACGTTCCTAGTGAGCACGATGTCTAACACATCCGGATGCCTCCGCGGATCGGTAGGAACGTGCGTTGGTTCCTCGGGACCTAATACGTCGTACAAGTTCTTTTCAGCATCGTCATAAAGTTCAAGACCCGGCGGGGTGATCACTCTGGACCCCCACGCCGGGTGTTTAGCGTTCAGGTCCCCGGCGATGATTGTGGGTGTATCGCCTTCCATCAAAGTCCGGATGTCTGAGGAGCATAATGGAGTCCCTGACGGGCGGTATGCTGCGTAGATCCTAAGTTCCTCGCCCGCCGCCTCCATTCTTATGCCGATAGAGCGCATAGTCTGGTAAGGTGGTAGTTCCAGCTCTTGATGAACGATGTCCCTCCTCACTAGAACCGCCGTCCCTCTGTAGGCGGCCCCTTGAGCAGTGACCTCCTCCCTCCTGTAAATATGGTAATTCGGCAGCTTTATATGCGTCTTTGGATTCAGCTTCGTCTCTCCCAGCAAAATGATGTGCAAATCCTGCTGCTGGGCGACTGTGCCGAGTTCATGCAGCTTCTGCTGTATTCCGTCCGGGTTCCAATAGAGGAGGCGCAGATTACTCTCCTCCGTAGTGCCGGGCTAGAAGGTTTGCCAGCGCCTTCATTATCGCTGTCACTGGATCTGTCCCGGCTCTTATATCAGCCAGGACTTGCGTACCGACCTCGATGGCAATACCAACCAGACGTTGGATTGCATCTGCTGTTTCGAGGCCGGTGGTAGGTATTTTCCTATAAGAAGGCGTTGGCAATTGTCTCGGGTGTTGGGGCTCCTGAATTTGCTCTCTTTGCTTGTGGGTAGAGCGCACTCTACCAGTAGAGCGGGCTCTATGTTCGGGTAGGGCCCTTTCTGGCACTCTACCCACGCTCCTGGTTGTCTCCCGAGTAATCTGCGCCTGCGAGGCTACTGGTACAGTTGGTGTCAGGGTAGAGGTGACAGCCTGAGGAGGCTGCGACTTCTTCCTACTTCTCTCCCGCCTCCTCTTTTTGAGGGTTGCCGTTCTGTGGCAGGATTGGCGGGAGGCTGTAGAGTCGCCCCGGTGGTTGCCCTGGTCGTTGTGGGTATTCCACCGTTTCCAGGGATATTACGGGTTTGGGGGGGGGGGGGCTGGTTGCCCGCCCTTCCCAGTGATGGTGGTCCACCCGTCATGCTGAATAGTAACAACTTTCGGTTGGCACACTTCGGTTCTTCTTCTCTACCCCGAGGGCAAAGGCTTGCAATGTGCTCCCCGGCACAGCGCACGCATCTCACTGGCCTGAAGCAGTTGGCAGAGGCGTGCCCGAAGGCCTGGCATCGGTGGCATTGGGCTGGTCCTGCTTTCCTTTGCCAGGCCTCGATGACGACCCCTCTCATGTAGAGGAGTTCGTCGATGTTATAAAGATCCTGGAGCTGCTCCAGGCTCAAGTGGTCCTGTTGGGCAAAGTAGATGCAGCCAGGTCTGCTCCTACAAGGTGGTATTGCCTTTACGTATTTAATGGGGAAGCCTTTTGCCCTTATGGCCTCCTCTATTGCTTGGGTATCCGTGCCCATTGTTAGACCCCGGATGCCCACTTTAGCGGGCTTGTCCTCCTCCGGGGTGTAACAGTACCACGACAGTGTTGGTGTTTTCTTGGTTAGTTCTACCATATATCGCTGTACTGTGCGGAACTCATTCGTGCTTTGCGGTGTGAACCGTACGCCTTTCCCGAACGGACGGGCATTTATGGGGTGGCCCAACATTCTGTTGAGCTCCTTAAAATGCCTCGTCCAGTCCGGTAGGCATTCGGCCACTATGGGTGGGTAACGGCCTTTCTCCTGATCGGCAGGCTTCTCAGTAGGCACTGCCGCCGGTGGTGGTCGTGGTACTGCTGGTGCAGCTACCACATGGGCATAGCTGGTAGATGGCCGTTGGCCATCGTCCTGCGGGAGCCCGGACGGATTGGTTGTTGCCACCGGCGATGATCTGCCGGCGGATGCTGCGAGGGTGGCATACGTGGTTGACCCCCAACTATAGGATTCTTCGCCCCCCTGCTCGTACTGCGCCGAATCATGGCTTCGCCGATCCGGGGATATTGAGCGGAGGAGGGGTTGCGGTGGTGAAGGTAACTTAGGTGGCGATCTTAGCACCTTCTTTGTAGTCACCTGGTGGTAATCTTCATCTTCTTCCGATGTAGATGGTGCTTCATCGGAAGATAATTGGGAGCCAATCCGTTGCCTCTTCTCATATAAGGAGGCTTCAGTTTCCGGAGGAGTATGTCGTCTTGCCGTTTTCATTGCCCGCTGCGGCTGGGGCGACGGTTCCTGTCTGACCGTGTGCTCAGAAACGGCCGGCGTGAGCGCGACGCCCGGTGCGGGCTCTTTCCGTGGCGAGACGGGTTTTCTTTGAGGGATCTGTGAAAAGAATGACACTATTCTACACACGTTTTGCACACGAAGGTATCATCGAATTGACGTCTAGATTCAATTTCTCGGAGTATTTCTTAATTAGATCGCTAGTTGTTTTAAGCGTATTAGTTGTAGGGTCTCTTTTGACCTTACGGTATGTACTTTCATCCGACAAAAGTTGTTGTATTTTAAAATTGTAATCCGACGTATCCATTACAACCGTAGCATTACCTTTATCTGCGCGGAGAATCGTAAGGTCTGGTCTGTTGCGTAAGGTTTTTAACGCATTAAATTCATTTTTGGGAAGATTTAATTTCGGCGCTATACTTCGACGTAACAGAGACGAAATGTCTTGGCGTATGGCCTCTAAATCTTCATTACCAATATTATTTTTATACAGACAATCCTCAACACTACAGATAATGTCTTCATACGGGATTCTTCGCGGTGTAATTGCATAATTAAAATCTCTTCCTAAAACTTTTAATGTGGCGTCGTCCAGAGTATGTTTTGACAGGTTATAGAGCACGCCTTGTTTACTATTCGTGTCTGTGGTCGTTTCGTTCTTACGTTGCCATTGATGTTGGACATTTGATTTAGTTGTTAATTTTTGGTATTTATCAATATGTTTATTTTTGCATTCATTGTATTTAGTTGTTTCGCGTTTATCTAAAGTTTCCATGCAATTCTTATAATCAAATGTCGATAAAATTGTCTTTAATTCACTGGACGAATTGTCTATGGTTTTGTTTATTAAACATAGATCGGTACGTTTTTGCTGAATCACCGTTATTAACAACTTTTTACTCGCCTGATTTAAGATCTTAGCGCTTCCTCGAATGTCTTTTTAGTAGATATCTTGACACACGTAGGAATGATATTATGATCTCTGTATCTCTTCAAGAAATTTAAAGTCTCTGTTATGTATCTTGCGCGCTTGGTCTTTAGATCTTTGTATTTTATTTGCTGTATTTTATTTGCTATTTCCAGTCCGTACTGGTTTACATAATGATTTCTTATATTTACGCGAACACTGTACATTTATTAAAACTACTTTTACGGATTTTATCGCGTTTTATTTATATTAATTTTAATATCCGACGTTTCGGGTGCTTTCCAGCACCCATGGTCACGGGGGACTGAGGTGACTGACGTCCCGATGTCAAAGTTAACCCGGAGTACCTTCAGCTTTTTAATTATTTATTGTCTTTGGTCCGATCTACGCAGAATGAACTAACTGTATTTTGAAGTCTTGCAGTGGTATGCTTGGGTTTAGTTTTAATTTTATTAAGTATAGGATCCCAAGCAGGTGGTAGTACCCAGCCTCCTTCTCTATTGAAATTAGGATACCACCTACTATAGGACTACCACCTGCTTGGGATCCTATAATTAATAAAATTAAAACTAAACCCAAGCATAACCTTTCAATTTTGTAATTATATTTAAATTATATTCTAATATGAGTTAATACGCTAATTACACTAATTGAGAAATTATAATAGTCTTAAAATAAAGTTCGTCACTTGGTAAATTATGTTTTGTTGCAGGCGCTAACTACACTAATTAAGAAATTATAATAGTCTTTAAAACACAATTCGTCACTGGTTAATTATGTGCTTTGTCGCCGACAACATCTATCCTCGATTACGAATTAAAACGCAGATGCGATGTCACCCCAGAGGACTAAGATGGAATGCCTCGATTCCAGTAAAAAAGGGTCTCCGAATCTCTACATTCATCATACAAAACACAGCAGCATTAAGATGCTATTTTACGCTGGTGTTCTGTGAGAGCGTGGTCTTACCCCGGTCGAGCCGACCCATTCGTGCTACAGCTATACTTCTAATATAACTGCTGCAGGGCTATAATCACATTTATAATAAATCAAATTCTATGTAATAAAATATTTTCGAAAAACGTCATTACAAAATGTCATTATTGAACAAAATGTAGAAAGAAGACACATTAATTTTCCTCAAAACCTTTTCATCAAATAATCGTCCATTATTTTTTTTTTGTTTTTAGCTGTGGGTCGTATGGAATATTATTTATCGTATGATGGCGGTGTAATGGACGCCACACACGGTCAGTTAAACTGATCATTCCAACTGGTCAGTTCAAACTAAAACTGTTGATATTTTATAAAATATCGGATCTTCGATATTAATATCTTTATAATGATTGATATATCGAAAATCCACTATTTTAAAAAATATCAACAGTTTTAATTTGGACTGATCAGTTGGAATGATCAGTTTTACTGACCGTGTTTGGCTTCTATAAGAGAATGAATAATTGAATTTGATTGAATTGAATCAACATTGGTAACATAGAAACCGACAACTGAAATGCCATAAGATTTTATAGCTTCTGATATATAGCGCTATAACGATATTACCTCTTCACGCCAGGAGTAAAACGTGTAGACCGTAAGGAGCATCAAAGATCATAGATTATACATATTAATAGAAAATAGGAAAAGAAAATAGGAAGGCATGTCATTATATTAAGAAAATATACGTGGTAGAGCCAAGCTGCAACTATATTGTGATTGTAGCACGAATAGGCCAGCTCAATCGGGGACCACACTATTTTAGAATACCAGCATAAAATAACAACATAATCCCACTGTATTCCGTAATGTTAGCGTGGAGAACCGGAGACCTAGTTGTACTAGAAACCAGGTATTACATCTTAGCCCTCAGGTGTGAGAGCGCATTGAACATAAATCTAGATGTCTATGGATCACAAGGTCCACTTACCATCAGGTGAACTGTATACTCATTTGTCACCTATATTCAATGATAAAAAAATCAAAGACGCGAAACATCTGTTACATACTGCAATCGGCAATCCAAGCCAAGTGTGACAATTAAGGAAAATCCTTTCTGCAACGAAGAGAATGTCCATGTTCAGAAATGAAATGTTACGCTCCGATTAATTAGATTTAATTTTAAGTTATCATGGGTTTCGTCAAAAACTAGTACTACTGCACTAGAATAGTATTTGTTAGCGGTATTTAGTTAAGCCTTCAATCCCCATAAAATCCCATGCAGTCGCATGCATCCGTCATATCCCGAGCGGTGGCATGTGACCGCACGAGCCCACAGCACTTTAAACGGTTAAAACTTATATTTAGAGACTACTTTACTACGAAAGGTTTGGCATTATAAAATCTACACAAAATTCTCTATCCTGTGGCCTAAACAAAAGTCAGGGCCGACTGGCGCTGGTGTGGAGATGTGTGCGAAAGCGTTTCCGTGGCTTTGCCGACATGTAACAGAGGTATATCATAGGCTTGACTCAACATATCATGCCTTTGCCCTCGCTAGACGTGAGTGAGGGAATGTGTACATTCCCCAAAAGAATTGTAAAGCGCAAAATAATATTTAATAATAAGAAAAGATACCAACTTATGTACAAAAAAGAGGTACGATTATCAAATGGGCAAACAGTCAACCACCCGACAAAAAATATGTTGTCCACCGGAGGGACTTAGGCGGAACCCCTCTTTATCAGTAAAATGTTACTCTGATTCTCGACGAAACAAAGCAGCATTATACTACTGCTAATGCTTTTTAGGCTGATATACTGTGGTGTTCCGCCATTAGGCCAACTTATAGTCTTTGTGTTATAGCATAGTGCGGGTGACATTTTATAGTTTAGCATGTCTAGAAATGGTACAATGTTAAATTGATTTTAAAAAGGCTATTATATAAACAAAACAAAGCAAAAATTATCGATTAGCTATCGATAAATAAATTAAAATGCATCTCAATTTTATACAACTTATGACAATATAGTTCATATTATCCTATGTATAATTTTAAAATAAAATTATCTCCTATTTGATATTTGTTTATGTTAATAGTAACTTTTTTTAACATTAAAACAAATAAAATGACTGCCACCCGTGATTTTTAGTATGACGTTGACCACATTTGCTGCTTTTTAAGGTACTATAAATGTATATTAGTGTTCCTAGGTCAAGTGGGTCAAATAACGGAATGGAAAGTAGAGATAGTCAAGAATTTGTTTTACAAATCTAACAAAATAAAAAATAGGTTTTTTGTAGCCATTCTCGCCGCCATGAGGTGTAGGAATTTTTTACTTTTTAAAAAAATGAGCAATTTGCTTTATAATTATTTTTGTGACAGAGCTAATGAACAAACAATGTATCGTCAAACATCGGAAAAACTGCATATTCGTTTATGTGCGTTTTTCTATTTCGGCAAATCAGAACTTGACTCAGAACGATTAGCTACCGTTAAAGACTCTAAACTTTCTGATTGACTTATTTTTATATTGTTCTGAAAAAAAATTACTAAATCTTATGAACTCAGAACGCATCCACTTCACAAAACCCTCAAAAACTGCTTCACACAATAAAACACACATTCATTCATAATCAAATTACAACCTCAACACCCAGATAAAATCCTTGCATCGCACGCATAATATCACTTTCACTTTATTTATTGAAAACGATATTACCTATATATCGTGGAGAAGTTTTTGGCCAAAAACCAAAAGGTTTTTTATGCGTTCATGGACTTGGAAAAGGCATATGACAGAGTGGATAGGAATGTTCTATGGCAAACACTGAACTCATTTGGGTTGAGCGCTGGCTTGATACAGGCATTGGAATCTCTTAATAGGGACTCTAGTGCTTGTGTTAGGATCAACGGGGTCTACTCGGACTGGTTTGGCATCCACAAAGGTGTCAGACAGGGCTGTGTGGCTTCCCCGTGTTCAACCTATTTATGGACAGTTGTTTGCAAAATTTGAAAGTTGAAGAATGCGGATTAAGAATTGGTGAGTTAACCGTCAAATTGCCTTTTGTACGCCGATGATCAAGTTATTCTTGCGTCATCGGCGGCTGAGTTGCAAATGATGGTTACATTAATGAACAGATCATTAAAAGAAAGGGGTATGAAAGTGAACGCAAATAAGACGAAAGTTATGGTTTTTGAAAGAGATGAAAGTAAAACGATATGTGAAATAAGAATAGAAGGGGAGTTGATCGAGCAAGTAGATGAGTTTGTATATTTGGGTTGTCTGCCTACCCCTCTGGGTGACAGGCGTGAGTGTTTATTTTATGTTATGATATTACCTTACAACCGCTTGAAGAAATTATCTAGTGGCAGAACTAACCTACAAGACTTTTGCATTTTACTAAATGTACTTTTCTAAATCGCAGCATGTAAGTTAGGTACTGTGCTAATTACTAATGCAAAAATTAAATAATAAATAATGGCAGAGTTGACGACGGCGAAGCATAGCGTGACGTCACTCGGTGAGAGAAAAAACGAAACAGCGTAAATGATGTTACATATCTGAATCCCGCCAACACAATACGCATAAAGCTTTAAACTTTAAACTTTGAGAGAAAATATGAAACGTCAAAGCTAAAAAAATTAGTAACAGCTACAGTAGCAGCTAACAGATGTATTCAATTTGTTGTAATAATTATCGATCGAAATACAGTAGAGATTACTTTAAGCGAGATCAACAAAATTTCGGAATAAACATAAAATTATTTAATTCCTATTTCTTAATTTTACCCCTTTCTCTATTTATTTGTTTATTGTATTACATGAATCGTAAGCTACTTAAATTTAGTATAAATGAATATGACGGTATTGCACCATATAAAATAGAATTATCGTGCTTATTTTTTGCGATTGTATTCACTTAACAGTTCTTACATCCGATTATGTGGCAAATCTCTAGTCATAGATAAGAGTGTATATACGGAAATCTCTAGTAATTTAAAAAGTTACCGCTACTATGCGTAATACGCAACTGGGCACGCATCTAAAATAAATTAAACTTTTATAATTTTATTAGTATAAAAAACTACGTTACTGAATATAAAAAATAATAAAAACAAATTCAGTGTTATTTTCTCATAGTTCTTACATTGTCGTAATGTTGGTAACGCACACAAGCTATGTTCTAGTGACCTAAACTTGTCAGCCGCACCATGTACAACACAAAGGCTATAGGTATTTTCGAAACTTTCTCACTATTAGGGACTAAGATGGAATATCTTATTATAAATAAGAGAGTCGCATATCAAAGAAAATACAACAACAGTTCTTCCCCGGTCGAGCCGATCCAATATTGCTACATCCATTACACACTACAGCGTGAACTTACAATAAAAGAAAATATTAATCTAAGGATGAAAGTTTCTTCTTTGATCCGAATATTATCTTGACAGCTCGGTGGCTAAGCATTTGGTTTCGGCGCTGCAGTGTCACGGGTTCGAATCCAGCACGGAAAAAGAGTTTGTATGGCCTACTATTAATTATTCCAGGTCTGGATGTTTGTCATTATACAATTTTGTAGGTAAAGCTCCTTCACGGTAGAGGAGAAAATCCTGCTGTAGAGGTAACTTTAAATAATAATAATTATTGTTTTGTATTCGAACCCTAACCAAAGCTAAACATTATACCTGGAACTAACGACTTAGCATTGAAATATTGCACTAAAATTAAGTCATAGAATCAATAATAAGTAGGTATATGACCTATATACTCGTTTTTCATTTTAACAGTTTCAATAAAATTATCTCCAACAGTTTCGCATTCCACCATTGACAAATGTTTCTCGAATGGTATCGGATTCCGTCTTTACGATCGACCATTATTTTATAAACCAGATTATTATCTTCTACTAACATACAGAGTCGTATTATGTAAGGAGAAACGGTCACACTCTTTTTTTAAATATGGGAGAGCAAAGCCCTATCGGGTACTTTTATAAAATATTGTAAGTATTTTACAAGCGGGAAATGATTAATAAATAAATAAGGAATTAACTGATGTGAACACAACAAGTGGAATAGGGACAATTATATACCTAGGTTTAAAAAGCAAAAACCGAAGACACGATTTGGTGCGCACGAGCAAGGTATTTACAACGACAGTCGGACATTTTTACGTGGTAGAGTCACGCTGCAGCCATATTATTATAGTTGTAGCACGAATGGGTTAACTCGACCAGGGAAGGACCGCGCTCTTACAGAATACTAGCGCCAAATAGCAGCTTAATACTGATGTGTTTCGTATGGTGAGTGTAGAGAACCGGAGACCCTTTTTCACTGGAAAGGAGGCATTCCGTCTTAGTCCTCAGGTGTAACAACGCATCTGCATTTTGATTCTTAATTTAGGATAAATGTAGATGTCTATGGGCCACACCATCCACTTGCCATCAGGTGGACTGTGTGCTCGTTTGTCATTCTTATTCTATAAAAAAACATGGATTATTTGGTTCTCTCGATCCTCATTTAAAAAAAGTTGTATAACTTATGCAACGGTAAATTTAATGTATATTTTTTAACATCATATGAATGCAGATAAAAGCTGACACCTAGTTGCTAAGCCTAAGTTTAGGCTTGTTTTTCAAGTTTTTAAGTTATAAGTTATAATATAATTAATTACAATACAATTAAGCAGATGATAATATAATACAAATAATATGTACATATACTATGGAATAAAAATAAGTCTGGTGATTTATAAAGTACATGTGTAATACTAATATCTAGTTCTTTTATTAACATAAGAAGATATCTATGAATTCACATCTTACTATTAATCTATTTATACATACATAGGCGGTCCCATAATGAATTGGCCTAACTATGAACCAATGAATATATGATCACATTTTTTATCCTCAAAATGACTGAAGACGGCCGCCTGCAACTCTTCATCGCTTGAAAATTTTGTTCCTCTTAAGTCCCGCTTTAAATTTGGAAATAAATAATAGTCGGACGGGGCCATGTCTAGACTGTAAGGTGCATGTTGAACTTCTGTGAATCCGCATTGACGAACTACATCCTTCGAAACACCAGCGGTATGAACAGGAGCGTTGTCATGGAGCAACAGGACACCTTTAGACAGCTTGCCTCTTCGTTTTTCCTTTATCTTGTCTCGTAATTTATATATTAAAGAAGCATAATATTCGCCGTTCACGACTGTATTACGTTCTTTAAAATCCACCATCAAAATGCCTTGAAAATCCCAAAATATTGTGCACATCAGTTTTTTAGTCGATTGTTGCACCTTTGCCTTTCTAGGGGGCTTTTCACCCTTATAACGCCATTCCATTGACTCGCGCTTGCTTTGTGGATCATAATACAAGATCATAGTTTCATCACCAGTCACTAGCCGCTCGATCACAGTCTTTGGATTTTCGCCACAAAGATCCAAAAACTCCGAAGCGCAGCGCACTCTTTCCTGTCTCTGTACCGCTGAAAGAAGTTTCGGGTCCCATCTTGCACTCACTTTTTTCATATGAAGATGTTCATGGATCGCGGAATGAACGGTACTCTTAGAGAGCCCATGCCTTGCTGCGATTTCTCTAATCTTCAAACGGTGGTCACTCAGAACCTCCTCTTCGATAAGAGCAATCGTTTCGGGAGTGAGCACTTCCACAGGTCGACCGTCGTGGCCAAAGTCTTCGACGGTTTCTCTCCCGAGGCGAAACTCTTTCACCAAATTTTTCACTGTGCTATAGGAGGGGGCAGACTCCTTATACACGCCATCCAATCGTTCTTTTATTTGGGCAGGGGATAAACCTTCTTTAAACAGAAACTTTATGACACTTCGATAGGTACTCAGTTTTCAACATTTTGAAAAAATACGCGACTCTCGTTATTCAAATGCCTGTTAAACTAAGACTAAGCATTTCATGTCGATGCATGTTTCTTATATTAAGTGCACGATAAACGTACTATTTAATGCAACACAACATGTAGCGACATGTAGCGTTGAACTATATCAGGCCAGTTCATTATGGGACCGCCTGGTATATCTACTTTGTCAACGGAGATCTACAGGTGACCTGTAGACCTAAAATACAGGTTTACATACCATGTAAGCATCTATTCATTGTTGCTCTCTTCATATTGTTCATGGAAATAAATAAAATAAAAATATTATATAGGTGGGGGGGGAGGGGTTCGTTATAGTACGCGTTTGTGTACGTGATGATAGCCGTGTAGTTACGGTGAACGGTTGGTTTAATAAAAAAAAAAGTATACACTCTGTAAACGCTAGGACCAAACACAAGCTGATGATAGATAATAGAGAGTGATACCAGTTTCTCGACTCCACAGAGACAGTAATTCATTCTTGGGGCAATGTATACGCTATTACAACAAAGTCCCAGAAAATATGCAAAACTATAAACAAGGGTTATTATAATATAATTATATTACATGGTTCATAATAACCCCTGAGAATGAGGTGGTCACTTCCAAGCTGTTTCTAAAATAAATTTTGTAAATATTTTGTGACCATTGACATTTAAATCTTTTTTTTAAAAGTCCCAATGGGTTTCTTGCTGGTTCTTCTCAGAACAGAAGTTTTTTTCGAACCAGTAGTAAAATAAGGAATTGACTTTTGATAAGAATTACTTGTAATCTATATTGAATAAATTTAAAAGAAAAAAAACGAGAGACCATAATATCTAGAAAAAAACTGTAGCTGTGACAAATATCCTCCTGAGTCATTCTACGTGAAGGCCCATGTTCAACAGTGGACTTTGATAGATTGTAATGAATGAATGATTATTAATGAATGGTACGCTGATGAATAGTGTTCATCAAGCAGCCAGCGGAAAGACTCGCTTTGAGTGTAAGTTTTTGGTGCGAGCCGTTATTGATTTCCTTTTGACGTTTGACGTTTGGTTTAGTTTATTTTTTTCATAGAAATACGTACTAGAAAAGACGTCTATCTGCTCAAACTTACTTAGTCTGTGTTATGAAACGCTACTCCTTGCCGTGTTGTGGCGGTGTAGGAATATCCACTAACTAATATTATCCTATGGGTGTCGTAAGAGACAAGAAATGTCGAAACAGGTGATGAGCAGCCGCATCTTCCTGGCAACAACTCAAAATAATAAAAACTACGGTTGCCAACCCGTTCGCCAAGTGTGGCAGCTATGGCAAAATCTCCCCTGTGAGGCAGTCTATGGGGGAGGCCTACGCTCAGCAACGGACTTTTATAGGCTGAAATGGATAGAAGGTGCCTCTCCTGCCGCACCGATTTTGTTGACAGTGTCTGTTCCAGTACGTAGTGCATATTTGTTCAATGTTTTTTGCATCATATATTCATCACTAGCTGTTACCCCCGGCTTCGCCCGCATGGTCACTGGGAAATCAACTATCCATTACTTTTTGAATTGAAAGAAAACTGAGTTTTATAGATTTGTCAGAGATGCAGCCATTAAAAGGAAACTGAGCAAAATTGATTCGTCAGCCTATTTAAATGTTTTGAAACGCAGCGTATAGGAAAGCATGAAAATAGCCTGTCTATTCCAAATGGAAATGGGATATTTTTTTTAATTAAAGGAAACTGAGCATAATTATCCGTCAGGGATGCAGACTTTTGAAAAGAAACTGAGCTAAATTGATTCGTCAGAGATGCAGTTTTCTGAATTGAAAGGAAACTGAGCGAAATAGAAGATCCGTCAGAGATGCAGCCTTTTGAGTTGAAAGGAAACTCAGCTTAATAGGTCCGTCAGAGGTGCAGCATTTAGAATTGAAAAGAAACTGAGCTAAATAGGAAATTTTGAATTGAAAGGGAAGATCTGTGGGAATTTTAATTAATTGATTGTGGGAATTTTGGAAAAAAACTAACTGAACACTATTTTAAGACGCTACTGTACACAATGTTATATGTTTTTCCATTCGGGGAAAGAATGTGGAGATTCTGGGCATTTGACACACGCGAACATGCTACATACAGCTGACCATGAGAGAAGCACGGTTTTTCTAAGTTGACCCCCCGCTACCTGTAACGTTTGCCCTTGCGCTTTATTAATTGTGATTGCAAAACTGAGCTTAATAAGGAACTGCAACCTTTTGAATTGAAAAGGAAGATCTCTGGGAATTATAGGGATCCGTGGTATAATAACATTTTCACCTTTTCCTACGACTGTCAAAATTGTAGCACCGATTGTGTTCCGTCCAAGATGTGTCATACGCAGCCTTCTCCCGTTACATAACCGAGGAGCATCTAAATTTCGCATTGGCATGACTGGGACGCCTAATTTTAATTGAAACTTATGTGAGGGCACACCTGACAACTCTAGAGAATTTAGAAACTCTACGGGATATGAAGTGCTCTGTTCTGTGTCCATAACTGTGTCTACTGACAACTCCGCTATTTCGCTTAATATATCTGAATTTATTTTGCTAACGCTCTCATTTTTTGGTGCAAGAATCGCCCTTTCACATAACCATTTGTCTTCATGCATGTTGTTCGTTAAATCTGAATAAACGCTCGCAATTAATTCGGAATGACTCTGTATTTAGTACATCTATCTCTGTAATTACAAAAATCTGTCATCAGTTTAACGCAGCCCTCAGCATCCGTTTCCATTTCCACCGCCCATCGCTAATTTTTAATAGTGTGTCAGCATAGTTTCCAGCATTGATATCAATATACAAATGCACTCTCATATTCGTAGTTAAACTGAATTTTGTCACCTTGTTCCATAAAATGTACGATTTGAGGCATACTTTAATTTCATCTGCAGGTGTGCCCTTTTGAATGACAGGTAAAGTTTGGCGAAAGTCACCAGCCAGTAAAACCACCATTCCTTCCATTAAATCGGTATTGCTGCGCAAATCCTGGAGCGTTCGATTTAGTGCTTCTACAGCTTTTTATGCGACATTGTACTTTCGTCCCACACTAAAAGTTTGCATTGTCGTAGTATTATACCTCGTGCACTATTTTTGCTAAAGTTGCAGATCGGCGATTCTTCCTGGGCTAGATTTAGAGGGAGTTTTAAAACAGAATATGCAGTGCGGCCCCTGCTTAGCAGCGTAGCGGCTATACCGGAGGAAGCTACGGTCACAGCAATGTTTTATCTTTCCGTACTTGCGCTAATAATAATTTTAACAAAAATGTCTTCCCAGTTCCTCCAGGGCCATCTAAAAAGAAAAGTGCACCATTTCCAAATTCAATTTGTCCTAATACTTTGTCAAAAACTCGTTTTTGTTCGAACAAGACCAGGTGTATTGGCGCAAGACCAAGACCAAGATTGGCTAAGTCTCGTCTTGTTCTTGCACTTGGGCAACACTAAGCCTTATATACGTCCCACTGCTGAGCACAGGCCTCCGTTTATTTCTGAGAGGGTTTTAGGGCAAGGAATTGTTTATTTTGGCTCAAAACTCATTGCTGCAGGTCAATCTTACGTGGCTTTAAGACGAGTTAGATCAGTAGCAGGTCTTCAAATTGAATAATTGGACTGCTCCAAGTTTACTTCGAAGAACCCTTGCAATTTTACAATTCATTGCAATAGTGCAATTCGTTGATTCTTCCATTGAAGTGGATCGGACCACTGTAATCAGTTCATTACATCGTAGATCTGAAGCTTTAATAATATTAATATTGACATTGGTTACACAGTCTGCGTACATTGCATTTAACAATGGAGTATCAGGTTGAAAAACTGAGCTGAAATACTGCGCGAATGCATCAATAGCTTGCTGCCCTTCTAAAGTTCTATTATTACACACAAATTCCTTATTCTCTTGTCTATTCTTTCGTTTTTCTTTCACGTATTTCCAAAAATTTGAAGGTTCGCGTGCTATATCATTTTCAACTTTTATTATATAATTTATAGATGCTGTATTAATAAGTTTTTTTTTTACTTTGGTTCTATAATATTTAAATAACGCCTTATTAAATTCCAAGCCACGACTTTTAAACATTTTTAAATTAAAATATTTCAATTTTATGCATTTTATGATTTCTTTAGTATACCATTTTGGATATAATATTTACATATCAAAATTATATATATATATCAAAATTATATTTTTTCTAACCTTGAAACATCATACCATATATTAAATATTTGTCTCAATGTATCACAGGCTCTCAAACAAAAGCGTCTTACATTTTAACAGCAAGAGAGAGAAAAAAGATAGTGATCCACAAGAGAGTGGTACAGTGGTCCGATCCACTTCAATGGAAGAATCAACGAATTGCAATATTGCAATGAATTGTAAAATTGCAAGGGTTCTTCGAAGTAAACTTGGAGTAGTCCAATTATTCAATTTGAAGACCTGCTACTGATCTAACTCGGCTTAAAGCCACGTAAGATTGACCTGCAGCAATGAGTTTTGAGCCAAAATAATAATAATAATAATAATAATCTTTATTGATAAACATATTACATGCACCAAATTTACAGTGGTCATTAGCCCCTAAACTAGGATATACCTGTATATCAGGGGCTAGTTTCCTTTCCTATTCTTAGTTCCATTTCTATAATTTGTTTATCTATGTATTATATTTATAATGTTTATTTATTATATAATATTAACAAGTATTTTTTTAAATGTAAAATTTATGACAGTAAAAAGGGGGATAAAAAAAATAAAATTATGTTGGCACTATTGCAAATGTGTGTGTGTGCGTGTGTTTTGTGTGTGTGTGTGTGTGTGTGTGTGTGTGTGTGTGTGTGTGTGTGTGTGTGTGTGTGTGTGTGTGTATTAGCGTGTGTTGTTTACATGTCCAAAGAAAGAAGGCTCTCCGTACCTTCATAATCAAAAATTTTCAGCCAGTCTGTAATTTTGCTTTTCACTTCAAAGTTGTTTAGTGATCTTACGTTATGTCATCTGTTAAGTTTATTATATAGCCTAGGGGCTAAAAAGTGAAAATGTCTTCTAAACACAGCACTTTTGGGTTTTGGAACAGGACATCTTTCTTTTCTCTTATTGCTTCGTATTAGTTTAGGGACAGTGACGCGATGATACCTCCTTAAACATTGATAAATAAAAGTTTTGCGGACGGATAACACTTTCGCTTTGTCATACAAAGACACTGTTGATTGGCAAAATGGTAAACGAAAAGTGACTTTTAAAATAGCTCTTTGTGCGCGTTCAACTTTTATTAAATAGCTTTTAGCGGCACCGCCCCAGGCACAAATGCAGTAGGTACAGAGACACTCTCCCAATGCTTTGTATGTTTTGATAAGTAATTTGCTATCGGTTACTGTTCGTAAATTTTTAAATATATAAATGAGTTTTCTTACCTTATTAGCTACTGCATCATATTAGCTTGGGCATCCCAAGTTAATTTATTATCAATTATCACTCCTAGATATCTCATAGAATCAGTCTTGGTTAAATTACTACATTGACATGGTGTAGAGTTTATAGTATGATTGCACGGATACGTGTGTAGAGTAATTTTAAAGTTGTTAGTTGGAAGAGTAGCATTGGTCTTAACGAAACATAGGTATTTGGTTTTAGAAACATTAAGTGATAGTAAATTGTCTTCAAGCCAACTAGTCACTAACCTCAGACCATTTTCTGTGCATTTTGCAACTTTATCCCAAGTGTCACCATGAAAAATCAATGCAGTATCGTCAGCAAACATAGTTAAATCGGCATTTTTGATATTGATTTTACACAGTTCATTTATATAAATAATAAAGAGCGAAGGTCCTAAGGTACTCTCCTGTGGTACACCGTAAGAGCAAGTGGAAGTGTTGCTTGCATACTTGTCAATCCTGACTCGTTGTCGCTCATAGATAGATAGTCCCTAAACCAGTTGTAGACTACACCTCTTATACCCATGTTTTCCAAACGGCTAAGCAATATAGGAATCGACACTGTATCAAAAGCTTTTTGTAGGTCCAAGAAAACACTTACACATTTTTTACCACAGTTAAGATATTTTGATACCAGAGATGTTAATCTTAATACGGCATCTTCTGTTGACCTGCCCGAACGAAAGCCAAATTGATTATTATCAATAAAATTATTTCTTTCAAGGTACCGTATTAATCGCTTATTCACGACCTTTTCCAATATCTTTGACATAGTACTAAGAAGTGAAATTGGCCTATAATTTGAAGGGAGCTGCCTATCACCAGATTTGTATATAGGACAAACCGTAGCTTCCTTGAAAATGGCAGGAAAAACACCTTGCTCTAAACTTAAGTTACAAACATACGATATTGGCTCAGAGAGCACATTAATATACATCTTTAGGAAATATGAACTAACAGAATCAAATCCAGGGACACTATTTGTTTTTAAACTTAGTATAATCCGTTTTATTTCTTCGATATCTGTGGGTTCGAGGTACATATACATAAGAGGTGTATTCGGGATTCTAGCCTTTTTTGCCAATTCATTTTCACTGGTGTTTAGTTTTTGAAGTGTAATGTTAGCCAAGTTATGCCCCACTGATGAAAAATAACTATTAACTTTGTCAAGAAATTTAGTGGGAGAAATATCAACATCAAGTAATTCCTGCGGAGATTCCTTTTTCTTATGTATGTTACACACGTCCTTTATTATTTTCCATGTTTCTTTATTATTTTTAGCATTCACATGTAGTTTTTCTTTATAATACTGCCTCTTAGTAAATTTTATTAACTTATTACACATATTACGGTATTTTATATAGTTAGCAAGAAGTTCTTCACTATCAGAATGTAATTTAACTTTTAGGTGCATCTTATTTCTTTTACGTATGGAAATAATAATACCGTGTGTAATCCATGGTTTAAGTGGTCTAAATTTTTTAGGTAGCTCTTTGATGATTGTGTTATTATTAACTACGGTTTGTAATTTTGTCAATAAAACTTCTGCAGCAATATGTGCATCGGTTATAAAAAAAGTTTTGCCACCTTTCAGTTGACGAAGAATTATTTATAGCATCATAGTCGATATATTTTAATTTTAAAAGAGTATTATTTCGAGCGGTTTTCTGAGATTTTATGTATAGCAAAATTGGAGCATGGTCTGTTAACGGGTCAAATACAAAAGTACCGCAAGTATTAACACTTTTAATCATAAAGTGATCGATACAAGTATATAGTCTAGTGGGAAGATTGACACCCTGCTTGAGACCATACATTGCAATCAGGTTAAGGTAGTTTTGCACGTGCTTAGAACTGTTGGATAGTATATCTAAATTTATGTCACCTGTCAAAATAATATGAGGAGTATTATTATTCTTAAGAACGTTTTCTAAAGAATGTAGATAATAATCTGAATTATGATAACTGGGTGGTCTATAAGAACAAATAATTGTATATTCCGAATCTATATTTATAAATAAACAATTTCCTTCTTGAAAGGGTGGTTCAGTTACTGATGAATTTAAAGAAGTATGAATGTAAGCCACGACGCCATCATTTTTGTTTAAATAATTAACAGTTTGATACATCTTGTAATCGGTGATATTAGGTGGTGTGAAATTATTATTAGTCCAACATTCGGTTAAAACTAAGACGTCAACCTGAATACCAAGACTTGCAACAAACGTTAGAAGTAAATCAAAATTTCGATTTATACTACGAATGTTGACGGACAGTACCACCAACAATCCATCTGCACCAATAAAAAATTCTGAACACTTTGATGGATCATTTATAAATGTGCAATTAATATTTTGATACTCATCTATATCCGTTGCTATAATATTGTTAATATTATCTATATTAAGATCGATATGTGTAAAACCAGTGCATTTTTATAACTCAGTATATTAAGTTTGATTATATTTTTGATAGTAGTAAGTTTTATAAACCACGTATTAATGTATGTTTTAAGATTATGATAACATTTAGAATTGTAAATTGTGTGAAAGTGATATAACATGTTGTTTATGTTTTTAAGACGTGCGTTTTTTGAACGCGTATGTGATTTCATTTGTATAAAGTGTATGCAAGAGTATAACAAAAATATCTGTTTTGTGTATTGTAGTGTGTATTCGTGTTTATAACTAAGTGCGCAACATTTAAATGGGTATACAATAAGAAAAAACTTAATGACTATATTAAAACTAAAGAGATAAGAAAAATGAATATCATTTACAAACATAAAATAAAAAAAATTTCGTGATACAATATGATGAATGAAATACTAGTCACTTTTCTCTAATTTTTTCCAAATCAGCTTCACTTTCGATGCGAACCAAGGGTGTTCCTTCTTTTTTCGGAGGTAGACTTTACCATGTGCAGTCCAACAAAAAACATAATTGTTTGCTTTTGCAAATTTTCTTGAAATTAAGAATAAATTTCTCGTTTTGCTTGTAAGAGACTCTGATATATAAATAAGCTGGGATGGACCGTTAATTTGTATATTTTTAGTGTTAAATTTATCGTTTTTGTGTCCGTTGTTATATTTCTTAAAAGCGTCAATAAAGCAATCTCGTATTAATACACTGATGAAATCTACTATTATCGGTTTATTCGCTGATTTTGTGTTAATGCGATACACATCTTTAATATCAGATCGGTTAATGTCTAGTTTAAGTTGTTGTCCTGAGTTAATAACTATATCAGAGAGGGTTTCCTTTGTCTCAGACGATTTTTTGGGAATATTTCTTATTTCTAAACTCGTAGAACAGTGGTTTCGCTCAAGTTTTTCGACTTTTTTTCTAGTAATTGAATATAATGCATGTTAGTTTTTTTCTCCGCCTCCAATATATCAAGTTTTTTAATCAAATCATCGTATTTTTTCTGATAAGAACTCTATTGACTTTTGCACTGCAGTATTTTGTTCCTTTATGATATTTAAAAATATCGTAATTTTATCCTCTTGATCTCTTTGGAAACTCGTAAACATATCCTTGATTTCTTTTTTTAATAAGTTTATTTCGTCTGAGAACTCATTATTACATCGCTTTCTTTTACTACGCACCGATACAGTTGATGAAGAGTCGGAGTCTTGCGTAATAGGGAAATATGGTTCAGAATCATTATAGTCACTTTTACGAGCTGCCGAAAGTCGCGGTGGCGGTGAACGTTGCATGTTTGCGATTTATAAAATTCTATTGTTTAGGTACCAGGTTAACATAAATGTTAAAACTATTGCAAACCCGACGCACGGGTAATTATTACGGAGGTCTATTAATTTGGACGCCGATCGGTGTCTGAGAACTGTGACGCTTTCCGTCCAGTATAACCAGACTCTCGATGCAAGCAAGGGTCACGTATGTTGGACGCAATGGTCGTTATGCGTATATAACATTAACTGTTCACTGTATGTAGATCTCTCAATAGATAAATTTAAGCGACTCACGTATTGATGAGGGTATTTTGACTTAATTGTTTCGTATTGCAATAGTTCTTCTTGTTTCTATGCACTCCTATTTTCTTAGTTTTATTAACTGGTTATTTTAATTTAAAGTATTTTGAAAGGATTGGTTTTATAAACACGTCTGTCTTCTACAAAGGTCCGGAGAGAAGGAGAAGGAGGAGAGAAAGTTCTGAAACCCTCTCAGAAATAAACGGAGGCCTGTGCTCAGCAGTGGGACGTATATAAGGCTTAGTGTTGCCCAAGTGCAAGAACAAAACGAGACTTAGCCAGTCTTGGTCTTGCGCCAATACACCTGGTCTTGTTTTTGGTCTTGGTATTGTGCTCTCAGTTCTGTTCTTGGTCTTGGTCTTGCAGCAAGAGTCTCGCAAGTCTCGCAATTACCTATTAGCCTATTGTTATTTATTAAACGTTACTTTAGATCTTAGAACAACTTAACAGAGTAGGCACATTTTGAACTTGAATTAACATAGCCATTGAAAGACCAACCAAATTAATAAATGTCTAAACATTTAATGAGAAATTCGAAAAATCATCTAATACCGGGTGGGGCTTGAACCCATGACCTAAGCGATCCGTGCCGATACTCTAACCAACTGAGCTGTCTACCAAGTCTCACGGCCACAGGAGTTAGTCTGTTTCTTAATAAACGTTTACATTTAATAAGCTTACATGTGCTAAAACTTAGTCAAAACATATCTGTTACGAGCTTGAGGTTCGTGACAATAAAAATTAGGCCGATAAAATTACCTAAATTAACACTTTAATTTACTTTACACAAATTAAAACTAAAAACACTAATAATTAAACACACTAATTCACTTAATTCCGTTCCGAAGCTTCGCTTGTGTCGCCGAGTTCAACTCTACTTCGATCGCATCTTGCAGCGCCTACTTATATAAATTAGCAAAATATCCAGAATGTTCAAGTAAACACGCGCAAAGTACCGAGAGTTCGAGTTTTAAACTTCAAGAAGTTTAGTTCTTCGGTTCGAGACTAGATGACGCTAGTGCGCCGATT
This sequence comes from Parnassius apollo, assembly GCA_907164705.1. Lineage (NCBI taxonomy): Eukaryota > Metazoa > Arthropoda > Insecta > Lepidoptera > Papilionidae > Parnassius > Parnassius apollo. Next base: position 4,455,412 of record CAJQZP010001558.1, read on the forward strand.
TGAGGCATTGGAGCGCGTAACACTGCCCCCCTCCTAAGACATGCTCGTCCCGAGCATTATCGGTCCCATAATAACGCGCTAGGCGATCCACATGGACGATCTTAGGAGTCCCTCTTGCGCCTTTCTGTATCCGGTAGGTTACATCGTTGATCCTGGTCACAATCCGGTACGGGCCGTCCTATTTAGCTTGAAGCTTAGGAGATTTCCCTTTGCTGCGGACTGGATTGTGCAACCACACAAGTGAACCTTCGTCGAACCCTTTGTTGTTCATTTTGCGGTCATACCGGGTTTTCATCTTTTCAGACATTTGCTGGCCCGATTGTCTGACGTGCTCATAAACGTCATTCATTTTGTTCCGCAAGTCATTTGCATAATCGGTTATACTGCGTGGAGCATCAGGTGGTATCCCGGTGATCAGGTCTGCAGGCAGCCGTAATTCTCTTCCAAAGTTTGCGAAAGCTGGTGTCACTGCTGTACTTTCGTGAACAGCGCTTCGATATGACAATAAAAACGGTTGTATGTGCTTGTCCCAATCTCGTTGCCGATTGTCTACAACTTTTGCTAGGTACCTCTCCAATGTCTGATTATATCGTTCTACCATTCCATCAGATTGCGGGTGATAAGAAGTCGTTCTTGTTTTATGAGTACCCATAACTCGGCAAGTTTCCTGGAATATTTGAGACTCAAAATTCCTTCCTTGATCGCTGTGAATCTCTAAAGGTACACCAAAACGACAGAAGACTTCATGAACTAGCTTATCAGCAACTGTTGAAGCTTCTTGATTTGGAATGGCGAAGACTTCTGGCCACTTAGTGAAGTAATCCATCACAACCATGAAATACCTGTTACCGCTTTCACTCTCCGGAAACGGCCCCGCTACGTCAATGGCTATTCTCTCCCATGGTGCACCAACATTGTACAACTTCAATGCACCTCTACTACGAGTCTGAGGTCCCTTTACAGCCGCACAACTTGTACATTTGCGACACCAGTCCTCGACATCGTTTCGACAGTGGACCCAGTAAAACCGTTCTCGGATTCTCAGTAGAGTTCGTTTAACTCCCAGATGGCCTCCTGAATAATCATTATGGTACAGCTGTAGAACATCCGGTACTTTAGCTTTAGGGACAACCATTTGTAAGTGACAGCTGTCTCCCCGAACATTTTCCCATTTACGGCACAGAACTCCATCCTGAAGCAGCAAGCTGTCCCACTGGGCCCAATAGCTTTTAGTGGTCGAACTCATCGCTGAGACGTCGCTCCACTTGGACTTGGGAGCACTGGCCTTCATCCATTCCAGGATCGGCTTAATGTCCGGATCTTCCTGCTGTGCACGTTGTAAGCTGTCCTTCCACTCGTTGCTGAGGTGGTCTGCCCTGAGCATCCTCACGGATACCACTTCCTTACTCTCTTGCCTAGTACAATGTTTGCAATCTTCAGGACAAGGTCTTCTTGACAATGCATCTGCGTTGCCATGAGATTTCCCGTTGCGATGTTCGATCTCGAAGTCGTATTCCTGCAGTAGTTCAATCCACCTCGCAACTTGTCCCTCTGGATTTTTAAACTGCAATAGCCATTTTAGTGCAGCATGGTCAGTTCGTAAGTGAAATTTTCGCCCCAGAAGATATTTGCTAAAATGCTGCAACGACTTTACCACAGCTAGCAATTCGCGTCTTGTGACACAGTAGTTCCTTTCCGGTTTTGACAACGACTTGCTGAAGTACGCTATCACGACCTCTTGGTCACCATTCCGTTGAGACAACACACCGCCAAGTCCTATATCACTTGCGTCTGTGTCAACTATTAATTCTTTGCTTGCATCAGGGTATCCCAAAATAGGTGTTTTGCACAGACGGTCCTTGAGCTCCTGGAATGCGATATTACAACTTTCATCCCAGTAGAAATGTCGCTTCTCCTCGGTTAGCTTGTGCAGAGGTTTGGCTATATCTGCAAAGTTCTTCACAAATCGCCGGTAATAGGAGCACAAACCCAAAAATGCTCTAACCTGCGTCTTGTCTTTTGGAACCGGCCAATCCTTGACAGCGGCGATTTTCTCTGGATCTGTGCGGATACCTTCTTCCGATACTACAAACCCCAAAAAGTTAACTTGCCGTTGGAATAGTGAACATTTCTTCGGGCTCAACTTGAGGTTGGCACTCTGAATCTTCATGAGCACGCGTTCCAGGTTTTGAAGGTGTTCCTCAAATGTACGGCCTATGATGATGATGTCATCCAAGTAGACCAGACAGGCATCGCCAATTAGCCCGGTAAGTACAAGTTCCATCAGCCTTTCAAACGTTGCTGGAGCATTGCACAACCCAAACGGCATTACTTTAAATTGCCACAGACCCTTTCCCGTCGAGAACGCAGTTTTCTCCTTGTCCTTAGGGTCAATTTCAACTTGCCAGTAGCCACATTTTAGATCCAGCGTGCTAAACCACTTTACTCCTGTAAGCATGTCCAGCGTGTCATCAATTCTTGGCAAGGGATAGCTGTCCTTCTTCGTAACGTCGTTCAGACGACGGTAGTCAACACAAAACCGCATGCTGCCATCCTTCTTCTTCACCAGCACCACTGGTGAACACCATGGACTAGATGAAGGTTCAATAACACCATCCTTCACCATTCCCTCAATCATGGTTTCCACTTCCTTTTCACGTGCTACCGGCAATCTTCTTGGCCGCTGACGGATAGGCAATTCTTCTCCTGTGTTTATTTTGTGTTGAACTAAGCCAGTCTTTCCTATGTCAGCATCGTTTGATGAGAATACATCGGCGTACTTGAGTAACAACTTCTTCGCCTTGACCAATTCGTTCGGGGAGAGAACACTGCGACAGTCTTCCAAAAGTGTGGTCACTCTCGTTTCTGCATCCTTGCTGGGGGTCCCACTCGATATATATTGGCACCGACGTAACCAATCCACTTCCTCACAAGTACCAATCAGTGTGCCTTTTTCTATAATCTGTTCCCGGTCGCAAAGGTTCAGCACACGTACTCCTGAGATGTCAGTAGTCCTAACCAAGGTTTGAGCTACTTTCCATGGAAGGTCATTGTTTACCCTTTCCACAAGTACACAACGGTGAGCTTGCCCAGCGTTTCGAGGAAGACTAACCGGAACAATCGTTTCCGATCTCGGCGGAAGAACAATCTTCTTAATGCTGTACACGTTCCCTGGTAACGCACCTTCCATAAAAAGTTCCTCCTGTCCACATTTCAAAACACCTTGCTTAACGTCGATCTCACAACAATCATTCCTCATAAAGTCTAGGCCTAGGATGCAGTCGTCCATTATATCAGCCACGATGACATTATGCAGATAGATCACGTTGCCTAGCTTCAACTCCATCTCCTTCTCTCCATGGACGGGTATACGCTGACCGGTAGCTGTTACCAAATTAATGCGTTCTCGGTTGTATGCGGAGTCCCCAAGGAACTGACTTATAAGTTGGGAACTAACAACCGTACGAGAGGCTCCAGTGTCTATGGTCAGTTTACACGGCATTCCGTTGACCTCGCCCTTGATGATTAGACTGTTCCCATCATGGGTTTGTGAGATCGAGATCCTTGGGGCTCTTTTAACATCAGCCAGCACCCGCCCCGCAGTTCTGGCTTTTACTCGTTTCCCTGCTGCTGCTGGGCGGTGCTGTTGGCCGCACTACCCTCCTGGGATCGTTCACCTTCCCTTTCTAGGGTTCGCTTAGGGCAGCTGGATCGAAGATGGCCCTTTTCCCCACAGCCATAGCACCTTGGGCTGTATCCTTTAATGCGGTCGCGAACTGTAGCTGCTGCAACCTCCTTGACGCGATGGGAACGATGATCCTGCCGCATGGCTTCCACTTCCAGTGCATGGGCCAAGGCGTCCTTAAGCGTGTCGTGGTGCCCGAGCCTCACAGCAGCTCTGACTTCCAGGTCGCGGATGCCGTCGATGAATGTCTGCACCAGGTTCCCTTCAACGAGCGCAGGTACAGACCGGTATGCTTTTCGCACCAGCTTCTCCACTTCTAGAGCCCACTGCTGCAGGTTTTCGTTGATGCGCTGCACACGATCTTTAAGCTGCGCACGAAAGACGTGTTCCAGGTGAGCGTCGCCATATCTCGCCTCCAATGCCTCAAGGAGTTACTCATAAGTCACTTCCTCACCGAGAGCTTCCAGAACTGTTAAGGCCTGGTCACGCAGGCCTAGTGTGAGAGCAGTCATGGCCTGATTTTTATTCCAGCCGTTCGCCTTCATAACAGCTTCGAACTGGATTTTGTAGGCTGACCAGGAAGAAGTCCCGTCGAATGGTGGCACCTTGAACCCACGTAGCGAAGGTGTAGTAGCTACTACGGGAGCTGTAGTTCCCTCCCCAAGTTTGAGTTCGTCAAGTGATTTCCTCATGTCAGCCATTACGTTGTCAACCCGATCGTTCACTTGGTCAATTCGGGTTTCAGCTTCCGACAGCCGGTTTTCATGTTGAGCAACCTTATCCTTCACCTCCTTTATCTCTTTCCCGAAGGTAGCGTGAAGGTCCTTCATGAGAAGCATCTGTTCCTCCTGTCGGCGGGCCTGTTCTGCCTGTCCACTCTGCAGCTGCTCTTTCAACTGACGGACCTGTTCCTCCTGTCGGCGAGCCTGTTCTTCCTGCTGCTCTTTCAACAGACGGGCCTGTTCCTCTCGTCCGCGCTGCAGCTGCTCCTGTAGCATCGCCATCAGAGCACCTAAATCAGGTGCTGCAGATGCAGGAGCTACTGACGAACCGGCCTCCGTTGCCGGCGGCTGGCCTTCCGACGTCTGCGGCGTTGCACCACCAAATCTTCTCTGGTCCGTCTCATGCTGGCATTGACTGCGGGTACGAACACCCTCCGTTTCCTCCTTAGGTAAAATCGGCATGATTTTATCCCACTTCTGACACCAATTGTTACGAGCTTGAGGTTCGTGACAATAAAAATTGCCGATAAAATTACCTAAATCAACACTTTAATTTACTTTACACAAATTAAAACTAAAAACACTAATAATTAAACACACTAATTCACTTTATTCCGTTCCGAAGCTTCGCTTGTGTCGCCGAGTTCAACTCTACTTCGATCGCATCTTGCAGCGCCTACTTATATAAATTAGCAAAATATCCAGAATGTTCAAGTAAACACGCGCAAGGTACCGAGAGTTCGAGTTTTAAACTTCAAGAAGAACTTTTAAGTTCTTCGGTTCGAGACTGGATGGCGCTAGTGCGCCGATTTGAGGCATTGGAGCGCGTAACAATATAAAAAACAAATTAATGACATTAAATCGACTGTATTATAAAGAACATTATCTGTCTAGAAAAAGATTGATAGACCCTTATATGAAATGGAATAAAAGAGTTATACAATTTACCATTTATTTAAATAAAAAAATAAAATACAATACAAATTAAATTACATAACAGTACACAACAGCTTTGACATTATTGTTACTTTATATTAATTCTTTTGACCAAGAATTAATACAAAGTAACCATCTGGCTGACTCATCACTTAACGTATTTCTATGTTTTCTAATTACTAATGATGCTTTAGAAAATAATCTCTCAGCAGGTACTGAAGTTGCAGGTATTGAAAGAAAATCACGGGCCATCATCGATAAAGTCGGATATTCTGTCTCATGCGTCCTCCACCACTCAAAAATGTCTTCCGAGCTGGCGGGTCTGGGTTTACTTAGGTACTCCTCCAACTCGTCTATAACTAAGCCTTGATGAAAAGATCCAGATCCAGATGACGTCGAGGGACATGCATACAATTTCTCAAAGTCTTTTACGTCTTCATCTTCATCATATTCACATACTTTCTTTTCATTTCTTGGTGATTCTAGAGATGTATTCACTGAGTGTAGACTTTTATATTCTTTATAAAGTTCATTAAATTTGCGCAGGCTTTCTGTTTTAATTCGCTTCCTCCCCCATAATGTCATGTCAAAAGTCTGAGTCTTATGCCTTAGGTCTAAAATTAAAGAGGTACAATAAATCCAGTTGCTCTTTTTAGGTTTCTCATCTGATTGTTTTACCATGGATTCAATTTTATCGAGCAAGAGATTGAATGATACAATGACTAGCGGTAATGTAACATATTTTTCTCAACCAAGTTTCGTTGATAGAAGTCTAAAGTTTATTAGAAACTTATGTATTTTTTTTTTGCCAATCATTATCTGTGATTTGAAAATCATTCAATTCGGTGACAGATGTGCACAATATGTTAATGCCAGTTCTCACTTTTAAACCAAATCCAATCATATAATGTGTGGAATTCCATATCGTTAGACAGTCGAGTATGGGGTTCAGATTTTTATTTATTTTATTTTTTATTTATTTGATGGCACGCCAGCTGCTTCACAAGCAGACTGTAACTTCCTCTTCAATATCTCACTTCTTTTTATTTTACTGGAAATACTGCGTAATTTTGTTATAGCTGTACGTGAGTCATCAATATTTGGCGCATATTCTTCATCTTCCTCAGTTTCGTCTTCATTATCTTCATACTGCTGTTCTTGTCCCTTATTGTCAGTTTCACTGTGTAATGCTAAGGTCTTTAATAAATCTTGTACACCAGGGTTCAAAATGTGAGCAAAGCACCGGAAATGTCGATCGTCTGAATCAAAGTGTGGCAGCTGTTTGTTTAATTCATACATAAATTTGGTATTTGCAGTTGCGTTGTCGACAGTGATACCCTGTATTTTATCAATTATGTCATATTCTAACAAACATTCATGGAAAATCGTTGCAATATCTTCCCCAGTATGTCGACCGCGTGATGGTATAAAATCAAGGACTACAGATCGATACTTCCATTCGTTGTCTATATAATGAATAGTGACCCCGTAGTAACTCCTACCAGCAATTGACGTCCATCCATCAATGGTAAATGACATTTTAGATGAAAATTGTTGTAGTCGTTTCTTAAGATTCAATTGAAGCTCTTCAAACGGTTCTTTGACCTTCCTTCTAAGTGTGGACCTTTTAGGAAACACCATATTTGGGCAAATTGATCGAAAATATACTTGTGTAGCTTCGTCATCGAAAAATGAGAAGGGAAGATATTTTTTAACTATCCAATCAACTGTAGCTGTCGTGATGTTGTCACTGCTATTTTCAGACTGAAATAAAACAGTAAATCATGTGTCTCGCCGATTATAAAACAAATGAAAATATGAGTGAATTATAAATACATATTTAACACTATGATCTATATATATATATATATATATATATATATATATATATATATATGTATATATAATATGAATATATAAACACTCACGCCTGTCACCCAGAGGGATAGGCAGACTACGGACTTCCATTTGGTACGATCCTGACATACCTCTTTCGCCTCCTTTACATCCATATATTTACGCATGCATGCTCGTCGGTTAAGGGTACTTCTAACGTGGCCTTTTTTAAAAATATCGCCAATTTGGTCGATAAATTTTTCTAGGGTGTCCCTTCCCGATTCTGCCGTTCACATCTGCCATATAAATTTGCTTTGTCACTCTTTCCTCATTCATTCTTTCTACGTGACCAAACCACTGAAGCATTCCTTTCTTAATCCTGGTCACAACATCATCTTGCATACCACATTTATCTCTTATCACGCAATTTCTCACCCTGTCATTCAGATTCAACCCTAGCATATTCCTTAAAGACCGCATTTCTACAGCATTTATTCTACTTTCGTGCTTCTTCTGCCACACCCAGCTTTCACTACCATACATTAAAGTAGGGACTAACACAGCATTATGAATTACCATACGTGCCTTTTTTGACACATTCTGGTTCTTCATAATAGAGTGTAGTGCCCCATTCACTCTGTTCCCTGCATTTACTCGTCGTTCTATATCCCTATCATATCTACCATCCCTGCTAAATACACATCCCAAATACACAAACTCATCCACTTGCTCAATTAACTCTCCTTCTATTCTTATTTCACATACCGTTTTGCTTTCTTCTCTTTCAAAAACCATCACTTTCGTCTTACAAAGTGAACGCAAACTTTCATTCCCCTTTCTTTTAATTCCCAGTTCATTAATGTAACCATCATTTGCACTTCAGCCGCCGATGACGCAAATATGACTTGATTATCGGCATACAAAAGGCATTTGACGGTGAACTCGCCCATTCTTAACCCACATTCTTCATCTTTCAAAGTTTGCAAACAACTGTCCATAAATAGGTTGAACAGCCAAGGGGAAGCTACGCAGCCCTGTCTGACACATTTTTGGATGCCAAACCAGTCCGAGTAGACCCCATTGATCCTGACATAAGCACTAGAGTCCCTATAAAGAGACCTTAATGCCTGTATCAAACCAGCGCTCAACCCATATGAGTTCAGTGTTTGCCATAACACATTCCTGTCCACACTGTCATAAGCCTTTTCCAAGTCCATGAACGCACAAAAACTTTCTGATTTTTGGCCAAAATCTTCTCCGCAATCATGCGCATGGAAAAGACTTTATCTGTACAACCCATTCCCTTTCTAAAACCCGCTTGCACATCCCAAATTTTTTCCATCAGTTTCTTTCATAACTCTTTCAATTAACACCTTAGCATACAGTTTACCCACAAATATATATATATATATATATATATATATATATATATATATATATATATAACTACCACTCACTGACTAACTATAACGATATAACGATATCTCAGGAACTATAAAACATACAAACTTGAAGTTTGTAAGGTAGGTTCCTTTTATGGCATAGAAATCAGTTAAGATACGGTTTTGAGAAAATCTATCCCTAAGGGAGTGAAATGGGAGTTGGAAATTTGTATGAAAGCCCTACGTTTTTGAAGTTAGATACACGAAAATCGGCATTAAAGTTATAAGTTTTCAATAATAAAATCCTGAATAAGCTGTTTTACGAAATCCTAACCCTAAGGGGTGAAATCGGGGTAAAATGGTTACATGCAAGTCCTATATTTTTAAAGTATAAATATGAAGATCAACATTTACTTTATTAGTTTTAAATAATAGATACTCGCATAGTTAAGCTTTACCTATATAGCCTCTTTATACTTATGTAAGACTTTTGCGGCAAGAAAATTTCAAAATCTCATAGGAAATCAGATATTTTAGGCGGACGAAGTCGCAGGCGGCCGCTAATTACATAATATATGTGTTATGTAATTGTGTGTTAAGTATATTTTTTCTTATCTGTCCACTTTTTCCGGTGGTTATTAAAAAGCTTGTGATATCTCCACTTAATTTTGGTTTTTCAGGAAGAAATATTTGTGAATCCTTATTGTGGAAAGATATTAGATGCTTCCTTAAGCCTGAAGTGTTTCAGTTTTTCATTTTTATTTCAACCTTTTTATGTTGGCATAATTTACACAAAGCAATTTGGGATGCATGAATTATGTCGAAAAACTCATCAAATTTACTTTTAGGTCTTTTAGATCTATAACTCCAACTCTCACTACTCCGACTAGAACTATTCGACTCTTCGTCACTCATGTCAAGTTGTAAACTTATCACTCCGAAAACAAGGATTAGAGTAAAAACATTTAATACATTAGACTCGAAGCAAAGCTCAATTGGGAACGACTGGAATTAAAATAAATACTACTATTTGTAAGTACACGCCGAAAGACCGACAAAGGAAAGTTCAGCATCCTTTGATAAAATTAATGATTCTTCAGAAGATTAATAAAGTAGATGCGTTGCCAGATAGGTATAGTATGCCTACGTAAAAATGAAATTTAAATATGTAAATAAAATTGTGTATATTATGTTCTTCTTGTGATTGAATTAATCTACATTAATTAAATTAAATTTGCCTTCACTCGTTTGAAATTCAAAATTCAAATATGTTTTATTCAAGTAGGCATTAAAAATACACTTTTGAATAGTCATATAATCACTGTTTTCCCCAATTTTTTCTTTTTCATGTCAGGGGTTCTGATTCTACGGAGAAGAATCATGGAAGAAAGTAAGAAACTCAGTAGTTGCTCTTTTCAAAATATTTTTACAATAGTTCTATAATTATGTAAAGCAATAAGTCAAACATAAAATGTCAAATGTAAATTTCTAGTTAGTCCTGTGTAGTACGAGAGGTCAGTTCCAAGCATTTTTGTCTGACTTAAATTGAAAAGGTGAAAGATCTAACATTTCTTTTGGAATCTTATTATAAAAGCGTATATACAAGCAGGTATTGTGATTTCATTTTTATTTCTACTATTAAAATTGTGCAAATCACTATTATTTACATCAATTCGATGCACTCAATTTCTTTAAACGGTTCTCTAAGAGATACTCGAGCTCCTAAAAAGTACATAGATCTTATTTTACGCTTTTTATTTATTATGCACACTTTTTATATTATTCGATTATCATTGTACAAAACGTTTACACGTTTCAAGTGTGTTAAAAGTATGTACAATATTTATCAAATGGGTGACGACATATTCGAACACTTTGTGTTCAAAAACACACACTTCCAAAAATCGAGATTTGCAGTGAACTTATTGAACATGCTTATCTATTAGGTAATAATAATAATAGTAAGTAATTATTATAAACCCATATAGTTAATATTATAATAATTACTTACTAGAATAAATTATTATGGTATCTACCTATCCTTACCATTATCTAATTACAATATTCCTTGCGAGATCAGCATAATGTATTCGTGTCCATTCTGAGCACCCGGAAACTTATTTTATTCTTTGGAACATGTACTCTGTGGCGGCATTCAAACAATGTCAAATGTAGTGCGTGCGGCGCGGCGGCGACAATTGAATACGATATCAATAGAAGCCCCCGGCGCGTGTATGACCTTGTACTTCCGAATAGCTGCAAAATTTCTTTGACAGGTCAGTATTCGACCTTTGATGATGCCGACAACAAGACGCCGCGCGCTATCGAAGTGCCGATGGTCAAAACTAGGGATGCACTGTTTTTTCTTTTTAATGGATATTTTCATCCGCTATGTATGTTTATGGTATTGTTCGTAATGCGCATAAGTCCAATTTTCCAATTTTTTTATATATTTTTTGCGTCTCATAGAGTCCCTAAGCGTATACCCGAACTCCTATACTCCCTGAAACGACACTCATTCCTAACTGCAAGACGCAAGAGTCTCGCAGGCTTAGTCTTGTTCTTGCTCAAATCTGCACGGTCAGTCTTGGTCTTGGACTTGCTAAAATTGGTCGGTCTTGTTCTTGGTCTTGGTCTTGCAAAAATGCAAGAACAAGACCAAGACTGCAAGACCAAAACCGATTTTGGACAACACTAATAAGGCTGTAACTTTACTTTTTTTATTGAATATCGATTACATGGATACTTATTGAAATGATTAAAACTACTTTTACGGATTTTATCGCGTTTATTTTTGCTTTTAATTACTTTTATTTTTAATTCCCGACGTTTCGGGCGCTTTCCAGTACCCATGGTCACGGGGGACTGAGATGACTGACGTCCCGATGTCATTGTTAAACCCGGAGTACCTTCAGCTTTTTTAATTATTGTTTATGGTCCGATCTATGCAAAATGAACTGACTATGTCTTGAGGTCTTGCAGTGGTATGCTTGGGTTTAGTTTTAATTTTATTGATTATAGGATCCCAAGCAGGTGGTAGTACCCAGCCTCCTTCTCTATTGAAATTAGGATGTTTTTTATTTTCAATAGCCTCACGTATCATCCTTGGTAGGAATCGGTGTTCTTTCGCGAGGATTTGTGGTCTATCAAATCTGATGTAATGGTTGGGGCCGTCCAAGATATGATCACAAACTGCAGACTTCCCGGAACGTTGATGCTTCACATCAGCTATATGTTCTTTTACGCGGGTTCTAATTGATCTTTTTGTTTGTCCTATATAAGAGAGACCACATTCACAATCAAGCTTGTACACTCCTGCATCTTCTAGAGGAATATGACACTTGACGGATGGTAGGAACTGACTAATCTTCTTCGGCGGCTTGTAGAATGTTCTAAGAAGCTCGCTTCAAGATATAACCAATCTTGTCTGTGACACCTCTGACATATGGTAGTACAGCAGGCACACGCTCGACTGTGGCCGGCTTCACTCGGTCACTGTGACGTAGGCGCGGGACCCGAAGCTTGTTGTCGTGCAGAACTTGCTTGACGTGCTGAAGCTCGGCGGCCAGGTATTTGCTGTCACAGATCCCTCGTGCTCTCTGTAACAAAGATTTGCCCACGGTAGCTAACTGTGAAGGATGGTGGTGAGATTCACCGTTTAAATATCGGTTTGTATGTGTATTTTTCCTATACACAGTGTGACTAATGGTGTTATTAGGATTTCGGATGACTAACACATCTAGGAAAGGTAAGGAATTATTTGCCTCTAACTCCATAGTAAATTGAATTTTAGAGTTTATGGAATTAAGATGTTCTAAAAATGCAGTTACTTTGTCTGATGGTAAAATTGTGAAAGTATCGTCTACGTACCGCTTGTAGATCCTTTGTGTAACAGGTGCAGTAAGGAGGGCTTTCTCCTCAAAGTCTTCCATGAATATATCGGCGACAATGGGAGATACAGGTGAGCCCATCGCAACACCATCTACTTGCTTGCAAAACTCTTCCTTCCACAATAGATAGCCATATGTAAGGCAATGTCTTAGTAATACTGCATATTCTGCTGGCACGTTATTTTCCTCTAGTTTCCTAGTTATAATTGAGATGCAATCTTCAATAGGTAGGCATGTAAATAGAGACTGAACATCAAAACTGACCATGGTTTCATTGTCAGTAAGATGTAGGTCTTTTATCTCACTGACAAAATGGTATGAATCCTTAGTGTGTGCTCTTGTGTGTCCTCTGAGTGGTGATAATATTTTAGCTAAGTATTGAGCCAATCTGTAAGTTGGCGAATCAATCTGACTCACTATTGGACGTAAGGGAGCATTCGGTTTGTGTATTTTTGGTAACCCATACAACTTCGGTGGTTTGGCACATGAAGGTATTATCGAATTAACGTCCAGATTCAATTTCTCGGAGTATTTCTTAATTAGATCCCTAGAAAGATCTTAATTAGATCTTCTTAATTAGATCACTTCTCCGCAATCATGCGCATGGAAAAGACTTGATCTGTACACCCCATTCCCTTTCTAAAACCCGCTTGCACATCCCAAATTTTTCCATCAGTTTCTTTCATAACTCTTTCAATTAACACCTTAGCATACAGTTTACCCACAATACTAAGCAAGCTGATACCACGGTAGTTTTTGCAGTCCCTCTGTGACCCTTTTCCTTTATATATTGGTACTATAACTGCTTTACACCAGTCATCCGGTACCCGTTTTAATTCCCAACATAAGTTAAACAAGGTGTACAGCAGGCCTGCTACCACTCCCTCTCCAGCCCTTAGCATCTCGAGTGATACTCTATCACATCCAACTGCCTTACCTGCTTTCATGCTTTTCATTGCTTTCATTATTTCATCTACACTTATCTCCCTACCCCTTTCCACTTCATTTAATTCAGACGACTCTTCACTCATAAACACGCTTTCAAAGTATTCCTTCCATCTGTTTAAATTCGAAGCTTCATCATTCAGAATACATCCATTCTCGTCTCCTATAGCATTCATTATAGGCTGTTTTGTATTTCCCCTGGCAGTTCCTACGAGTTTCCAGAACATTTTTATGTTAGCCTGGAAATTATCAGATATCCTTCTATCATTCTTATCCATTCTTTCTTTCTTTTTCCTTTCAACAACTTCTTTTACTCTCTTATTTAGACGTCTAAATTCTGCCTTTTTTCTTTCAATCTCATCATTCATACCAGAAGAATTACCAGCTTTGGTTGCTAGTAAATCTAACCATGCTTTCTTCTTTGATTCAACTTCGACCCGTACCTCATCATCCCACCACAACGTATTACTTTTCCTTTCATTTGTTCTCTTACTTACACCATATACTTCAGTGGCGGCATCCACCAAACCTTTCTAGATCGATTTATTGCCCCTGAAACCACCTGGACACTAAATTTTATGAAAAACACACACAGAATTGCTCGTTTAAAGGTATAGGATTTTTAATTGTTCATATTTTATGCGCTGCGATACCATTCATCAGATTGCGGTAAAACTGAACAGCCTCTTCCAAAGACAGCCCAAAGGAAGCATTTTGCCATAGTCGTCACCCTTTACGGGTGGTTTGGCAACCGCAGTTTTTGAGATGTTATCAGGAGGATGCTGCTGCCCATCTTTTGTTTTAGTTTACCTCTGTCACCTCTTACGATACCCTCGAGACGAAATTTGATATGAGATTTAGTATAGAATTAGAAACAATTTTTGTTTATTAAAAAAAATATAAACTTTTTGATAGGTCCTGCCTATTTTCTGAGGCATTGTTGTAAAATCATATACATTGCCCTATAAAGGAATAACTGGCGTTCCTTGCACAAACGAGTTAATCGTAGTTAAATTAAAAAAATCGCTTCATTTTAATTATACTGCTGTTAATCGAAGCTATGTTACTTTCTGGATAAGATCGGTAAGATTTTATTTTACTTATTATATATAACGCAGTACTTGACTACAATGCCACCGGGTTGTAAGTGGTGATGAAGGCCTGGATTGTGATGGATGGAATCGTACTGTATTATCATAATAAAAGCCTAATACATTCACTCTTGCTATTTTTAAACACCCAGGTTGTCATCTGACGGAAAAAACAGATGTCAGCAGCTTATTCCACTCCATTGCAGTACGCATTACAAAAATAATTTTTGTGTATTTTCGTATTATAACCTTAACGAAAATAATCTTCTATAACTTAGTATAAGCGTGTAACATCGTATAGCCCCCGCTCCTCATGGAATAGTGCCAAGAACGCTGCTTGCGCTTCCTTGTTGAATTGCAACGTGAAAGATTGTCTCAACCCTTGTAAGATAATAGAATCGGGCCTATTGTCACCAGTGGCGGCGACAAGTCTCGGTATTTTTATCTATATTGCATGTTTTCTAGTTTCCATTCGCCATATATTAATTAAACATCTTGGTTAGAATTTTATTGATATTTTACATGGCAAAGAAACTATAGAAAGTATATACATATCTTTGTTAAAAGCAACTATCAATAGGTTTCCTAACCATCTTTTTATTATTATATTTTTCGTATTATTAGAATTATTTCAAGAAAATAATTTACTTTAAAATCAATTAATTTCGTCAAAAATTCTATAGACTGAAGAACCTCTAGAATTATTTATAGAATTATTAATGGACATCATTTTGCGATTTAATATCCATATCAAGCACAAAGGCCACAGTCGTCTTTCTTAGTTAATATTTTTCCTTGGAATTCTAATAACAAAATGTCAATGCTCCTTTGCCAAATGAGCGTCATCCCTTATTATGTGGATAATGTTTACAATTTATAAGTGTTTTGTTCTAGGAATAAGCAATATCATGTTTCTTGATTAAAATTAAGACATTAATGTCATAGATAAGGAAAATTAGTTCATTATAAAATTATTTTACTCGAAAAGAAAATTACTCAAATACGAGTCACGTTACGTTGTTGTACTAGCAAGCGACCCCCTTAGAATGACGGCCACACACAGGTAGACGATGAACGCAGGTCTCAGGACCATATCTGGTGGCAATCTATGGTTGAGCTATGTTCAGCTGTGATGGGCAGTAGTGAGTGATTATTTCTATCTTTGGCATATATATTCTTGAACTATTTTTAAGGCTAATACTAAAATTTTATAACAACACTTCTGAACTAATTTTAGGCTATTGAAAAGGCCCATAAAATTAATCGCTTACTAGTGTAATAGCTTATGTATAATCATCTTTTGTAACCATGTAGTAGCTGCGTAAGAATATCCACTACCCCGCATCATCCCATGGGTGTCGTAAAAGGCAACAATGGGAAACTGAACCAGGAGATGAGCAGCAGCATCTTCCTGAACAGCTGAATAAAAATAACAAACTACTGTTACCAACCGACTTGCTAAGCGTGGCAACTATGGGAGAGTCCTTTATACAGCAGTGTATTTTGATAGGCTGTAAAGATGGTAAGGAAGTAACTTTTAACTCATTGCAAAATGTGGCAATCGTGGCAAATATTGTGTAAAATTTACAAGGTTAAAACATGAAGTTAATTCAATACACCAGATCCGCCGCTGGGTTCGAGCAGCCAGGTGCTTCTAAGTGCTTGTTTTTTCTGGCCCCATAGCCTTCGCGTAATAGATTCCGTGGGTACTCCCACGGAATCCATTACGCGAAGGCTTGGCGCAGGTGGAAAGGAAGGCAGCATAAGAAGGCACACCTTACGTTACGGTGCGCCTTGCCCAGTGGCATAACTATACCGTTAGAGGCCCGTGACAAATTAATCGGATGAGGCCTTCTCCCACCCAATATTAAGAAGCTTTATATGTGGCATAGCCATGCAGCAGCTATATTGTATTTTTGTAGTATTGTTTTAGCACGAATAAGTCAGCTCGACCGGCGAAGGACCACACTCTTACAGAACACCAGCGTTAAATACACTCACCACACGAAACACAGCAGCGTTGAGTTGCTGAGTTTCGTGTGGTGAGTGTCGACCGGACCGGAGATTCATTTTACTGGAAACGAGGCATTCTGGAATTGATGATTTACCATCAGGTGGGCTATGTGCTCAATTGTCATCCTTATTCTAAAAAAAGTTTAAAGTAAAGTATCCACTTAAAACGCTATTGTAATTAGTTGATTTTTCAGTAAGTTTTAATTTAAATAGCGTACTAGAGTGATATCACAATTTTTGTTCTAGTAATAAATGTTCTGTTGCATTTATATAGTTTTTTCATCTGGTTGGGCTGTATAAACATATAAATGAAAATGATAAATATACATTAATATATTTTTTATAATTATATTTTAAAATAACTGTATAAATAAAAATACATATTATATAAATATGACCAAACAGAAACAGGGAAAGGAAGAAACAAACGTGTGATGCAGGTGGTATCGAGGAGCACCTTTTGCATTTTAACCTGAAACAGTCTGTCACGGAGTCCCAGTCGCCTCAGATGACCCGAGAGACTGACAGAGATTAGTCCGTTCATAGAAACGACTACAGGAATAATTTCTGTCGGCAGATCCCTCATATGTCGCCTCGTAATATTTCAGGTCCAGATATTTTGTTTGCTTATTATCTGTTTCGGCTTTCGTGAGGTTCTCGTCATATGGAACGGTAATGTCGAACAAAACTATCCTTTACTGTGCCTGGTCTATCAGCATAAGGCTTATTCGCAAGAATAGTCCCATCTGTGATAATAGCCTGGTCCCAGTAAAGCCTGGCACGGTCATTTTTGAGCACGGCTTGAAACAATTACTTGTAATAAGACAATTTCGGATCCTCGTGACCGTATTTCATAGTGAGTACTGGATTGTGTCTTTACAAGTACTCAGAGTAAGAAAACACCGAAGAACCGGAGATGACGCCTAAGTGACTCAGAGGGATGGCGACAAGCTCGACAGATGGCGACGGTGCCATTCTTTAGGATGTATCTCTGATAGTTGTTCGTCTTAATAACCTAATCCTGTATCGCACAGACAAAACCCTCGTTTTCCCCAAAGAGGTCACCGAACCCTATCTACGAAAGGCTCATTTAGAGCCTTGTAGAACCTCCCATGTAGCACCTTCTATTTCCATACAGTCTGCCAGTTGGCAATGCTCTGTACTGCTGGGTCTTGCAACTGTTCGTTGCTAAGGATAAAGAGGTAAGCCCTTTATCACATGAAATGACGTCCGTGTAGAATAGATCATCCGATCTCGTCAAGAAGTACTTACGAAAGCTGCACACTTCGTGATTGTAGATGGGCGCTGAAATAGCCAAGCTCACAACAATGTTTACGCAAGTACAGCAAGTACAGTCTCATAATTGTTTGTTTATATCGACGCTTGAAAGGCAACCTTCACTAAGCGACATTGAGTAAACTTTACAGGAGAATGATTTAAAGTTCAAATATTTAAAAAAAAATCATAAAAAATCACCTAATTGTTAGATCAAAATGATAATAACACTGTAGAAATAATTTTTTCATAGCTATCCAAATTGTCAAAATAAGACACCTGACGCTTTTATAAACACCGGTTTGTGTCGGTTATATAAAATTGACCTGATTTGATAAACAGGTAAAATTATCTAAATCGTCACTGGTAGTGTGTGCAGTAATATGTCAAAAAAGGTAAACTTACTGAGTTTAGAATTTTGATACAGAAAGATTGATCTAAAAAGATCTGAAAGTTTAAAATAAATCAAGTAAGTTTGCCTAAGCGTTATTTAATGATTTTTGTGATTGTGGAAAATGTATCTTAGTTATTAAAATTACCCCAAACCTCCCTTTGTAACTCACATTTAACGAAGAACTGTATAGGTAAATATTATAATGCACCAAAATAAATGAAATCAATTATTATTGAATAAAAGTCTTTATTGAAAATTAAACAAATACGCTACGTAGTGCCGACCATACAAAATTAATAAGGAAACTAATTATGACACATAAAATTCACTCTGAGATCAATATATTTTTTAATTGAACAATTATTATTGCTGTCGCAATTATAAATTACACTATCATCTTCGTCACTCACTACGAAAAATAATATAACTCACAATTGTGAGAAAATTAATTATTAATAAACTATTAAACATAGTAAACAAACCAAATAAATACAAAATAACAGCAAGATTAACCTGCTGTGCAAAGTGTGAAAATATTTGACACAATTATAAATATCACTGTAATTATTATAATAACAACACTTATAATTATTATTCTCACAACATAATCAGTCTCTAGAAACAAGATATTTTACATATCAAAAATATAGCAATATAAAACAAAATCCTTAATCTAATTGAACTCTTACAAAATAAATCTTTAGTACGAATTGCAACATGAGATCTTGTTAGTTACTCAATCTAAATATTAATATCACAATCTTTAATGTCTGATTCGGGTAGACAACCTTTAACATTTGTTGCGCGTGGAATGTTCACAAATTCATGTTTGAAGCAATTAGGAATAACTTTGTCCACGCAAAGTTTGACTAAATCGTCATATTTAGCTTTTGATATGGGAAGTTGCGATCGATAACAAGGTAAAAGAGTTACCTTGGTTTTAGACTGAACTTCAATATCAAAGGAAGCTGCAGTAGGATTCATAGATGTTTTATATTTAACGCTTTGCTTGTCTTTTCTGAAAGTCATAATTCGGATCTTGCTTATTTTTCCAGTTAAGTTGCCTTTATAATATTTGTCACTAATACTATCCCATCTATAAAAATCTTCATAACTCAGTCTTTCTACCTCGAAAGGCGCTGGTTCTTGTCTAGCAGTTGCAAAAACTGTAAACCATTGTGATGGTGCGTAAACAGTTGTATTCTTTAATCTGTTTTCAATAATAGCATGCACTGTATCTACGGGCATGTAAGTGTGTCCAGTCAAGAGAAAGTTTATTTGAATAGTGTCGATATTTTTACACTCCTGTAATGATGAATGCAACATTGCCAACACAATACGGTTACGATTTTGGCCCGGACAACAGTCACAATACAGAAGTAATCGAGTGACGTTTCCTCTGGCATCTACCGATTGAATATATTTGTGTAATATAGATGCAATCTCGTTAGCGCCACGCTTACCATTGCTCTCATCCCAGTAGTAACAGAAAACTTTACGAGTTCCATTTTCATAAACACACAAATTGTACACAGCTAGTTTTCTACTGTAGTACAAAAGCATAGATTGTGCATAGGGTGTGTTAAGTACTTTTTCGAGATCAAAACTAGCACAAAGAGTTGAAGGATCATCCTTATGAATATTTTTGTGAACTTTAAAACTTTCTTCTTTTTCTGTTTCATGTTCTTCCTTTTCTCTTTGCTTTTCGGGATTATTATTATTTTCGTATTGAAGACACTTAAGGCACTTATCTTTTTTAGGTACATGGAATCCAATGTTAAAATTATCTTGAAATATTTTACGAAAAATTCTATCACTTACTACGTCCACACCCTGACTCACGTAATGCTGCTTGTAAAGTTTATACAAGTTGGTGACATTTTTATATTCTTGGGGAAGGTAAACTTTGCTTGAGTCTTGACGACAATAGTGCGAAGGTACAGCTGGTAAATTTTTGATGAACCTGTCAACGGTATCTATAGTGGATTTTTTAGTCTTATTTGGTGGCTCACATTTCCCTCTCATATCTTCTCGTGCACATCCCCAAGAAGCATTTTTTACTATACTGTAAATTGTTTTATCAGAAATGTTCAGAGTGGCTGCTAAAAATTGTTGGCAAACAAATCTTCTACCTTCTCCTTCGTTGATGAAATATTTGATAGTGTAGTTGCGCTTATTCGAATCGGTGCGTTTCCGTTTAATATTTTCTTTTTGAGACAGGGATACTAACCAATCACGGCGACGTGTTTTGTCAAGATTCCAAAAAAAAATTAAATAAACTTTCTCTTCTTTCTTCAGACAGAGACCCGCAATCATTGCCATATTTCTTGCCAGAACAAGGATTAGCCAATACAGTTTTTGCTGGTACAACGACACCCTTATTTGTTATATATTGTTGACCAGAATTTTTGTTTTTTGACCGTTCTTTTCTTGAATTAGATTTTTTTATTCTCCTCGCAGATTCTCCGACTACATCATCTTGGGTATTGGCATCGTCTTTGATTTTTGACCCCTTTTTGGTGTACCTTTTATTTCTTTTAACTTTTTGTTCCTCTGACAGCAAATCATCTTCTGATGTTATTCCTTCTTGTCCTTCTGACCAATTATCTGAATCAGCTATGTCACCATAAAAAGTAGAAAAGTCTTCTTGATCTGACATATAGTCAATATATTTAATATCTTTCTTGGATTTTCTTTTACCAACTTCACTTTTAATTGGATTTGATACGATAGATTCTTTGCTTGGTTCTGCCGATGTAGACGGTACATCATGATCTGACGTAAGTGATGTATATTGTGTGTTTTTCTCAACTTGATGATGATTAAAAGTCGGTTCTTCAATATCTGGTTCAGCAGTTAAAGTGATATTAAATTCGTGATCAACCGATATGCTTGTAGCATTCATCGATGCAGTTATTTCAGTGTGATCTGTTGCGGTGCATATTAAACTATCGGCAAGAACCGGAAAAGCCAAATCTTTCGAAGTGTCAATGCTGATAGAAGCTGGCTCTAACGTTTTGTTAAACTGCTTTGTATTGCTATTAGTTGACCAAGCCGCAGACTGTAAAAAAAATCAATTCGATGATGTCAGATTTATGCTGAGTATTTTTACTAAGTGAACTTACAAGATAAATAAGTAGGTACTGAAATAAATTATAAAAAATTGGTTACTTACTGTGTTTAGATCATAACTCAATCGTCTTCGACACTGCGGAACATTCCTTGTTATGCCGGCATTGACCAACGCCATCTCGACTATGGATGAATTACGTCGTTTCCGCTCGCGACTCATTTTTTGCTGCAAAGTAAAATAAAATTGACCTAAAATGAGTACTTTATTCTATCTAAAACGTAATAGAGTTTAAAAATAATTCGAAACGAAATGCTGTTTTGAAATAGGTACTACCTTTGCATAATTTGATTGAATACTTACCATGTTTCATTTAATGCGCGCCAAAATGTGTAGTACGTCCTTCCTAAGCGACGGCGGGCGCCTGAATAAGAACCCATATAGACGTGTCACGACACGTGTAGCGATATATCGCGCATACCTACACGACGTTTTTTAAACTGGAGCAGTTTCTTAGCGACGAGAATATAAATTTTGCGTACGGGTAAATTTATCTACGCGCCATACTTAGCCATTTAGCAAATCCAGTAAGACTATCTAACCGACATCACTAATATTAACCGTTAACAAATAAAAATATCTAAGGATAAAAAAGAAATATTATGTTATACATGTAAAAATACCTAAGCTCTAATATTCTTAAACTTTTTTTCAGGTTAGCTTATACAAATGACACTGTCACAAAATAAAATAACAAGTTAAAATACATAACCACATAAATTACAATTGCTTTGTGTAGGTTAAATCTACTAAGTGGTTTCAAAGGAAAATTTCATAACAAGTAAAAATACAAATAAATGAAAAAGTCAATACCTGAAAAACCGACTAAGTTCATATTCCTAGTTGTTAGAATGTCGTAACTGCTGGATATTCTTAAAATCACTATTTTTTGGTCGTTTAGTAAATACAAAATGTAGATTTGACCGAAATCATGCAATATCTAAGCGACAATAAAACTCGTCGTAGAACTATGAGACCTAGACCAAACGACGTAGAAAAATCTGGCGGTTCGAATGGTATATATAACTCATTTTACGTATTTATGTCGGTTAGTAAGGATTGCCTTTCAAGCGTCTTTCTGTTCAGCAAAAGTGTTAATTACATCGTTAAAGTTCAAATTTCGGGTTATGGAATGTTTGTTAGATAAAATAGCTAAGTTGCTTAAACTTTTTTCATACAATTTCTAAAATGAGTATTGTTACGAGCTTAGGGTTCGTGACAATAAAAACTGCCGATTGAATTACCAAAATTGACACTTTAATTTCCGAACACACTAATAATTAATCACTTTATTTCGCTAAATATTATATATTATAACTGATATATATATTATACAGAATGGGGTCCCACATATATGCAATAAATGAAACCATATACTTGTTATCGCCTTTGCTGACGATATACAAAAAATGAACGTAATCGGTCCAGTAATTAGGTCAAAAAGTAGAGTTTTAATTTTAAGCAAATTTGAACTCTCTATAGAATTGGGTCACTAAGTCGATGATTCAATGTACTTGAATCCTTGAGCATTAAAAAGCGACGTTGCCACGCAGTGCAAACTATTGGTATTGCGACATATCGACAGCGGTGTCTTTTGTCGGCGTCCATAAACAAGCGGCACGAGGCACGCGGCGTACTTCAAAGGCGACAGCGCAAGTGCGCGCGCGCCTTTGTCATAGAGTAGGACACCAGTTATCGACGATTAGCTTCTTTCAAAGGGAGTAATAATCGATAAACAAAACAAATGTTTAGCTTTAAACACTTAGGGTATGGTTTTCTTAGAATAATCGTGTTGTTATGATAATTCTAAAAACACTACGAGCTAAGTATTTAAAGCTAAACTTTAAAGCTTTTTTGTTTAAGTGTGTTCTTGTAGATTTAGAGATAATAAATTATTTTAATATGCTAAAAAGCCCATAAAAACAACCAATTAAAATGTCATACATACTTACCCGTTTCTCAGGAAGTTACAAATCGGTAGTTTCGTAAGTTCAATTGTATAAAAATAAACTTTTTTTTAACAATCAATAACTTGTCGATTGTTATCAAATCAAAAATCAAAATTACTTGTATTCAAATGTAGTAGGTAAGTAAGTGTAAAAAGAAAAGTATCGATAAACGATAATTGCACCTTGTGGCCGCCCTATTTATTACTTTTATTATTTACGCCATTTTGGAATTTGGAAATTCGGCTTCCAGTTCACGCGCAATTCTCCCAGAATACAGGTGTGTTTCGCTGCCTACACGCATCGCAATTATTTATCGTAAGATAATTATCGTATTATCGTAAGATAAATACAATTAGTCGAACAATTCTTTTACGGTGAAATAGACACGTTAGAACGACGTTTTTAGGTCATCAGCCATTGAGGGCTGTGATTGTTGTGGGGCGGAGGTTGTCCGCGGTAGGTCTGCCTTTTTCAGGCCCCAGGGAAAGACTGGAGGCTGCATAGGCTTGGAGAAGCCCGGAGGGGGCCAAATTATGCCCTGAGGGGGCCTAGGGGGACCCTGAGAGGGCCGAGAGAAGCCCTGGATGGGCTGAGAAAGGCCCTGACGGGGCCGTTGGTGGAGAGCCGGGAATGAGCGATCATTGACCGGCGGTGGAGCTTGCCCACTGGGGCGAGGTTGAGGTGCGCAGGGGCAGCCTCTGTAGTTAGCCGGGTGGCCTGTCTGTTTGCACAGGACACATGCGGGCGGGGATTCGGCGTCTTTGGGCCGGAAGCACTCTTTGGTGTTGTGGGATTCGAGGCATTTAACGCACCTGGGTGGGGCGGAGCAGTTGGCCGCCGCATGACCATATAGTTGGCAGCGGTGGCACTGCGCCGGGAATCCGCGCCTATGTGGGGGCTCAACCTTCACTCTCGACAGGCCACACACTGTGCGTACCTGCCAGAAGATGGCTTTTGCCTCCGGCACGTTTGTCAAAATGACTAGGGCTAGATTGAACCTCTTGCCCGTTCTGCTGTGCATTTTGTGCACGGCTTCTACGGGGAAACCTTGGGACTTAAGGTCCTCAAGGATTTCCTCGTTAGTGAATTCAAAGGGGACGCCTCGGATGACGGCCCTAACTTTTCGCTCTTCCGGAAGAGCGTAGGTATAGTATGATACTCGTTCGGCTGTGAATAGCCTTGTGAGTTGCCGGAAGTCCTCGATTGAGTTAGGGACGATTTTGATAGATTCCCCGAGGTTGATGGCATGGTCATATTTGATTCCTGCGTCGTAGCAGGTTTTCGAGAGTTGGGTAAATTTTGCCTTGTCTCTTAGGAAGACAGGGGGTGGGACTTGCTTCTTGGCAAGGACTGGAGCACAACGAGAGGCTGGTTTGGCCGGTGTGAGGATGTCTAGTGACATAAGTGGGACGGCGGCAGCGGCGGGGGCTGCGGGGGCAAAGGCGGCAGCGGAAGCTGCGGAGGTTGTAGGAGCGGCAGGGGCCGTTGAGATAGGGAGGGTGCGTTTTTTCAGGGCGCGTTTACCACTACGCCTGGAGTTCACCGTGGTGAAAGAGGAGTCTGCGATTCCGTCGGAGTCATAGGACTCCGATGAACCGGTGCCCGAGTTGGTGGCGCGCCTCTTCCGGGAGGCCGACGAGGAGGACTCGGAGCGTTCGTACTCCATTTCAAGGGGTGCAAAGGAGTTTTGAGTTTGGAGGTATGTCGCGATTACGGGCGGCGGATGGAGTGCCTGAGGGGCAGAGGGTGGGAGCCTGGGCGGCGATGGTGGCGATGGCGGCGAGGACCGTCTCATTGTTGTTTAAACCATATTGGTTTATGACGGTGGCGAGGGACTCAGTTAGGCTATATGTGGCCATTTTGGGGCAGTAGAGCTAAGGTCGGTAACGATTGGGACGGGTCCCTGTTCTGGGTAGAACAGGGACTTGAACTCGAGACGTACTACGAGACAATATACACGTATAATAATAATGCAGGAAAAACAAAGAATAACAAGAAAATAACAAAATTAACAATACAGTATAACAGTAAAAATAACAATAAAGATAACAATAAATAACAGTAACAAGCGGAGGTCAGTCAAACCTCCCCGCCCGAGGACATGGGGGCAAGAACTGTTAGCGGTGAAAGACTCACCGGTGCGTCGGAGCTGTACAGCGCGAGCAGGACAGCGGAGGCGCGAGAGCGAGAGAGCACTACCGTACAAGGACGAAAGCGCGGACTACCTGGATGCGACCGCTCGAGAGCGATGCCACAGGCGGAATGTTTTTGTGACGCATTTTTTAAACAAATTATTAAAAAGGATTATTTCTGAAATACATACACGGGCAAAAGTACAATAGTATGGAGTGTAGAAGTAAGGAGTGCCAACTCCCATAGTAGAATAATTGAAAAAGTGGCCATCTGTAAGCAGTAAATAACAGTTCAATAAGTGTGCTGCTAAACTGCTCAGTAGCTTTAAAATCTAAAATAATTATGTTTAGTAAATATAACTTCGAAAAAGTCGTCTATCCTACTAATATTTTTCGACACGTTCTTTAGAATTTAGCCCGTAGCTATAGTAGTGCCACCCTTATTTAACGGTTTTCTATGGACACTTTTTTAATACACAGTCTGTACTCCTTAAGCGCTTATTACATTATACAATTTTTAGGAAATCTAATTAGGAAATAGGAAGGTGTAATCGTAGTTAGAACAGTTAGGATCCGATTTAGTCAAATTGGAGGTCCCAATCGCTCTATTTCCTAAATTGTTTACAATTTAGGACAGTGTAATCGCAACGTTGGGATTTAAAACAACCAGTCGGCGCCCGCGCTTTGATACAAGCGGATGTCTTGAAGTATTGATAGAAGTATGATATCAGAGAGCAGTACTTTAAATCTTAATATTAATTTCCGGTGGCTATAAAACGTAATGTCACCATCAAACATTCTTTGGTACTCACATTTTATCGAAATATCGTGACTTCTTTTTCAGTATGTTTGGATACCAAACTTAACAAATATTCAAACTTTTTACAGGTAGTGGAGCCATGCTGCAGTTATATTAGTAGTATAGTTGTAGCACGAATGGGTCGGCTTGACCGAGGAAGCACCACGCTCCCACAGAATACCAGCGTAAAATAGTAGCTTAATGTTGCTGTTCGTATGGCGAGTGTAGAGAACCGGAGACCCTTTTTACTGGAAACGAGGCATTCCATCTTAGTCGTCACAGGTGACAACGCATTTGCGTTTTGATTTGTAATCGGAGATAGACGTAGATGTCCATGGGCCGCAGCAACCACTTATCATCAGGTGGACTGTGTGCTAGTTTGTCACCCTATCCTATAAAAAAACTGCTTAGAATCTAAAAATATATAATTATATTCATATTGGACAGTTTTTTCTCAATGATAAGTACTCTTTTCTCTTTTTTTAATATCCATTGTTCCCACCATGGCTAAGGCAAGTCCTATTTTCTGCTGTTTTGATAAATACGGCGCCATCGATCAAACGTGCAACCCCGTCGATACTTCTTTTCGAATGCGGTTCGTCACGATTTAGAATTCAATTTAGTGTAGTGTGATCACTACCTTCCAATTTAGGTTCCTAATTAGATTTCCTAAAAATTGTATAATGTAATAAGCGCTTTACTTCTATATCATACACTCCATATACAATAGTAAAAGTAAATAGAAACTAAAATGTTGGGTTGGAAGATTGGTCACCCTGCTTAGTTGTCAATTCAATTTTAATTGTCAATTTGACATTTTATTATTCAAAGTCATTCTTGTTTCTGTTTCTTGTTGAATTGCTTGACGCTATTCATAGAGGAAAGTAATATAGACGCTATTCAAATTATTTGTTGACTTGTAGTTAGTACGAAAATGGTAAGTAAATCCTTAAAAAATTGTATTATTTTTAACAGATACCTAGTATAATTATTTTATTTCCTAATGTAGTAATATTGAGAAGCCCAATTCATATATCAACATGGTTTTTTTACCGGATGACTTGTAGTTTTATTCTCGTAATGATCTGTGCCTGCATCGAACTATAATTTAGCACAGTTTTTTAGATGTAGTGTTTCTAGTTTTCACGTGTTTCTTAAATAGGATGATTATCAACTTATTTTGTTCTAGGGTATTAAGTTAACCTTAAAAATATTCAAGTCCGAAACTCGGGCTAAAATAATAACATAGAAAGTAATATATACCGAAGTAGCGTATATTTGCGCACCTGCAGCTATCCATATCATGCTGAACTGTGTAATAATAAAAGTTAAAAACATATTAATGAATGAACATAATAATAAATGTAGTCTTTATATTTCTTAGTATTCAAAGTTTTAAATTAAATTAGGTAAAAAACAGAGATTACACAACATAAAATATTGTTTAAAACATTATATTCAATTCATTAAAATTAAAACAACTATTTTTTCATGTATGCAATGTACCTCTCCTTTCTTATTCCAGTTCCGTAATCAGTATGATAGTGATGTCACTGTTTGGAGCCCTCAGGGACGTCTCCATCAGGTGGAGTATGCTATGGAGGCTGTGAAGCTAGGGTCTGCCACTGTAGGCTTAAAGAACAAACAATTTGCCGTATTAATTGCTCTGAAAAGAGCAGTAAGTGAATTGTCAGCATATCAGAAAAAAATCATACCCATTGATGATCATATTGGTATATCTATTTCGGGGTTGACTGCCGATGCTCGTATGTTGAGGTTAGTACCATATAAGTAATTTGATGAGATGAGCATCTCATGTGAGAAAGAATGGGAAACTTAAGCAAAAGATTGACTAAGAGGGATGAAGAGAAGAGAAGACTTTGCTCAGTAGTGAAATTGTAGTGTATACATATATTTATGCATTATTTATTCTTAATGAGGAGAGACTGCTTCGTTGGTATAGTGGTTGTAGTAGTGCGAGTACTGATCACGAGGTCCTGGGTTTGAATCCCGGGTCGGGCCAAAAAAGCAATTATTGAGTTTTTCTGTCAAGAAATTCTGAGTAGCTGCCCAGAGTCAGGAAGTTGGCGGTGTCTCACCCCCCCCCCCCCCCATACCTCAGTAAGCACGTAAAGCCGTTAGTCCTGTGCCTGATTTCTCTCTCTGGTTTTGTCGGTTTACTGTCCCAGATTATTAGAGTAAGGGAATAGAGAGTGCACTTGTGCTTGCGCATACGCTTGGACACTATAATCCTGTACTGCGCTGATGGCAAACTTCCGTTGATGCAGGGTGCCATGTCCGAAATTTGGTCTGGAGGACATTATTATTATTATTCTTAATGAAGAGAATACTACAAATATAATAACATGGCATTATATACCAAAGAAATAATTTATTGAATTTTTAAGATTTTTAAAACCATAGCACCTAAACATATGTTCATGTGAACATTTTATGTATTTTATAGCTGTTAGCAGCAATCTAAAACCTAATAAAGGGCTGCCAACTCATCTGCGATACCCCTGGTGTTGCAGTTGTTCATGGAGTAGCTATTCACTTACCATTAGGTGAGCAGCATGCCTGTTTGCTTATGAAAAATATTATGATTACAGTCGTTTCATGAGGACAGAATGTCTTAATCATCGGTATGCTCATGATGCAGCAATGCCCGTTGGAAGGCTTATTGCTCTAGTGGGCAATAAAATGCAGATCTGTACTCAGAGATATGACAAGAGGCCTTTGGGTGTTGGATTACTTGTTGCTGGATATGATGTAAGTGTTAAAGTCAGTTTTTAATTGTTTTTTTTTTTGTGAACCAGTGGTAAATGAAAAAAAGTGACTCAATAAGTAATATTTATAATCCATATTGAATAAAAGTTTCTGTTTTAATTCAAATATTATTTGATATATTAAATATACTTTATAACTTTATTTATAGAAGAAGGGTGACAAATGAGCTCATAATCCAACAGATGCAAATTGGATACAGTGACCTAAAGATACCTACATCAGTGTTGATAACCACTGGCCCATATCTGTACTGAGTATGTTATCCAAAATACTTGAAAGTTTTATATCTCAGACTCACAAATTTTCTTAAACATAATAATATTATTTCAGATAACTAATTAGGCTTTGTAAAAGGTAAATCTACTCAAGATGCAACTTTAATCCTAACTGAGCATCTTGATAATACATCGAAAGTTATAGGTGTTTTTCTTGATTTGTCATTGTCTAGGCCTTTGACACTGTCTCTGTTCCCCTACTTCTTCATAAGATGGAATAGATCAACGTACTAGGGATCGCTTTGGATGTATTTCAATCTAATCGCACGCAGATAGTTGAATTCGGTGATTATACCAGTTTACCTACTACTGTCTCATTCGGTGTACCACAAGGTAGCATACTAGACCCAACTCTCTTTCTCATTTATGTAAATACTTTATACACACTTACCTTGCCTAACTGCAAAATCATTTTGTATGCCGACGATACAGCTTTAATTGTGTATGGTAAGGACTGAAATGAAACCTAATAAAATACATATATAAGAATATGTGCTTGGTAAGGTCATGTAGTTGCTTATGCTTAGTAGTAATCTATAGACACTTAATGTGAACAAAACAAGATATATTACCTTCAGGCACCGTGTCAGTACCCAACCATCATCGGAATTTTATCTCAAAGCAAATACATGTGAACAACATAGCATATGCAACTGCCCAATACTAACTCGTTCCACTAACATAAGATAACTCGGACTTATCATAGACTACTTCCTATCTTGGTTAGCACACATAAGCAACTTAATCTCTCATATTAGAAAATTAATTCCAATATTCAGAAAATTGGGGAATTCTGTTGATTTTAAAACATTGCTATGTGTTTACTATGCCCTTGTTCAGAGTTTACTACAATACTGCATTCTAACCTGAGGTGGAATTGGAAAGACAACTCAACTCCATGGTACCACATACAGAACATGCTCAGAGAGCAATATTGAATGTTATGCTAGGTAAATCACAAAGATATAGCACCATATTTATTTTAAGGAATGTGCTGTACTTACTGTATATCTTTTTGACATGTTTTTGTCATGTCTTTTATACTGCATGAGCACAAAAATACATATTTTGAACCGAATTTAAAACATAACAAAAATAATATTTGTATAATGACCTCTTAGAACTGCCCTAGCCCATCTTCAATATTATATCACTAGCAGTTATTTATATAATGTAGCAGATAAAGTAAACAGTATTTACCATTTGTCCCTTAAATGTAAGGACAAATTCTAAATTGGTTGCTAAACCTTAATTTCTTGGAAACAAAGAAGTTAATCAGTATTTAAAATTTAAATTTTAAGACACACATACATTCATACACACACACAGAGAGACAAACACACAGGTTTGCGGTAAATACCAAGTTTCCTCATTATTTTTCTGTATTTATCTTAACATGTTTGTGTATTGTTTTTTTTATAGGATAGGGTGACAAACGAGCACACAGTCCACCTGATGGTAAGTGGTTGTTGTGGCCCATAGACATCTACATCTATCCTCGATTATGAATCAAAATGCAGATGCGTTGTCACCCATGAGGACTAACATGGAATGCCTCGTTTCCAGTTGAAAGGGTCTCCGGTTCTCTGTACTCACCATACGAAACACAGAAACATTAAGCTGCTATTTTACGCTGGTATTCTGTGAGAGTGTGGTCCTTCCCCGGTCGAGCCAACCCATTTGTGCTACAATTATACTTTTAATATAACTGTAGCATGGTTCTACCACATATAATTGTATATATAATTGTATAGCAAAATGATCTTTTTTTAAATTTGTTTTGTACTACTCAGGGTGTAAGACACTGACTGCTGTAACACAGTTTGTACTAGTGTGGCCATTAACGCTAAAATAGATATAATACATAAGTATGATCTGTCAAATAAATTATTATTATTATTAACAAAAAATATTGTCAATTGAGAATCAAAATGTAGGTGTGATGCCCTGAGGACTTAAATAGAATGCCTTGTTACTAGTAAAAGGGGGTCCCTAATTCTCTTTATTCACCATACAAAACTGCAGCATAAGCTGCTAGTTTCTAATAGGATTCTGTCAGGGTGTGATATTACCCTGATCGAGCCATTAATTTGTGCTGCAGCCGTGAAATAGTTTGACAGTGCAGGTGCAGTAGTGTGATAACCTCATTTCACATAAATTAAAAAATTATGGGCATGTAAAAAATTTACTAAATTTACACATTGGGCCCTGTGAGCCCTGCTCTGAATATACACTCATAGGTGAAAGTATTTTTTTATTTCATTAATATTAATGAAATCTTTAAAAATATGTATCTTGATATCCGTAAAAAGATATGTATTCTTTTTATATATGATGACAGTGTACTGATTTGATGGGTTCAGAGGATTCAGGATTATGCTTTGTGGCAATTAATGGAATAGAATTGGTAGGACTATGTTTTATAAGTTTGCTGATCTCAAAATTGCAGATTATCTCTGAATAAATAGATATAATATACAGAAACTGATAAGTGCTAGTATTGTAGCTTTCATAGAGGGGAGGCTCTTTTAGACTCTATACGCGACTGAGGCGTGAGTGGAGGCAAATGTTCAACAGTGGACTTGTGATGAGCTGTAATAGTAATTATGGTATGTAGTTGTAGTGGTTTAAGGTCATATCTTTGTCGTATTTAATTATAAAGTTCTGCAACCTGTTAAGGTTGTTATACAATGTACTACAAAAAATACGTAGTTTATAGCCATAAAAAGTAAGATATTTTGTAATTCACCTTTTATGCTCCACTTTTTTGCCAGTCGGTGTATGAAATTTAGCATATAAAAAATTTCTGCTATCTACTAAAGACAATTTCTTAGCATTTCTCACAGTGGCTTAGGGCAAATATAGTGTGATGAATACGAATTTAAAGCAGAATAATATATTTTTTTTTAATTTTTAAATTCCAGGATCAAGGTCCTCACATCTATCAGACATGCCCATCGGCGAATTACTTCGACTGTCGGGCGATGGCCATTGGGGCGCGTTCTCAATCAGCTCGCACATATCTCGAGAAACATCTGTCAACTTTCATGGACTGTGATTTACAAGAGCTAGTGGCACACGGGCTAAGGGCTTTGAGGGATACACTACCAAATGAATCTGAACTGAATACTAAGGTAAATTTATCATTGTAACAAGAATTGTTTGGTAGTTCGCAAAACTATGCTCAAAGCTGTGACGAGAATGTTTATCTAAGCCAAACTGTCTGACTAGGTCATACAAGCACTAATTTATATAAAATAATGAATGACATTATTTATTTTCTGCAAATCTGTTTGGTGGCAATCTATTTCATTCATTGATCTGTCTATAGGAATTGCAAAAAGTAATTTGCAAATTGACAAAAATATTGTGTTTTTTCATATCATTGTTTTTGTCAAAGATAATTTGTTAATGTATATATACAATTTAACACAACAAGAACTACCTTTCAGTGGTGAAATTCTGTTAAAATTCTTTGAATAAAGAAAATAATCGATTTATTTGTGAAAATTAAATTATTTTCAATAACTATTTATTAAAATCTATACGTAATAAAAAAGGTTCTATTTCCAATAAACTTAAATATAATATTAATCCCAATGCAATATTTATAATTAAATCAAAATATGTTGTTAAAGCAATTGAGCATAATATTCAGACAATATTAGTAGCACTAAATAATTTGTATTGCATAACACCAAAACAGAAATAGGAAACAAAATGAGGAAATTCTAAATAGTTCTTATGGCTTTCAGTAGATGGCGTTATTACTATTATCATCATTTTGTTTTAATGCCAGATATACTAATATAACATACCACAGACTTCATAATTAATACCCAGGTCTGCATAGGAAAATACATATAAAAAGTTGGACTTGCCCCAACCTGTGCACGCCACTGCACAAGGTTACTCATCGAGGTATGAGGAGAGCTATAGTCTGAGTTTCTCTGCATAATAGAATTCTTAATGAATATATCTGCAGTAGAACCAGGGTAACCAACATAGTCAAACATATCAGTAAGCTAAAGTGGCGATGGTCCAGCTATAATATTTGTAAAACTGAGAAATGTTCTTATAAGGCAGTCTCATACTAATAAAAAAGTAGAACGGCCCCTAACCAATTGGTGTGGCGATCTATCGTGATATGAAGGAAGCGTATTTTGAAAAAGAAGTTTCACTGGGTTTCTTTCTGGTTTAACCCAGGGCAAAGAAAAAATTACAAGTAAAAGGAAAAAAAATGACTTGCAATTAGAATTATAATCTTAATCTTTTCTATTCTATATTTTATTTATTTATTTACCCTTTATTGTACTAAAGGTACAAACGGCGGACTTAATGCCATATGGCATTTTCTACCAGCCAACCGGATATTCTATTTTTTTTTTGTGTGAGAAATTGATTTAACATAGTTGTTTATATTTTGCACCCATAATATCTTCTCTGTTCACCCTGAAGGTAGAATTGTAGAAAATGCCTTGTGGCATTAAGTCCGCCTTTTTGTGAAAGAAATAAACAAATATAGAGAATTGCACATTTTATTATATTATCTAAGGGCTATAATTTCATAAAATTCTTAAAAAATATTTAAACATTATTTGTGTATTGTTCTATTAGTTGTTCATCAGTATGGGGCCCAATGTATGACTTCACAAATAAAGAAGTCTCTTTATTTGTGGTGTAAAGAGGTTAAACCTCTTTATTTGTGACGTAAAGACGTTAAACCTGTTTATTTGTGACGTCATTTCTTTTATCAATATGAATTTTTTGATAATTTTATGTTTTTAATTTATTGCAGAATGTGTCAATAGCGATAGTGGGTCCTAAAACACCACTTCGTGTGAGTGATGAAGCAGAGCTGACTCGATTCTTGGCCCTAGTGGAAGGTGAGGAAAGGCGTGGTGGAAGTGGCAGTGCAACTGGTGATGCTGGACCAGCTCCTGACAGAGCCCCGGGGGACGACAGAGACCCTCAAGTGGCAGTAAGTGGGGAATTGACTTCCTAGTCTGTTTTGAATATAGCAACACCTGACTAATGTACAAAAAAAGTTGTCTACAGTGAAGAATACATTATCCAATGAGAAGGTACTCGCTATTTACTTGTGCAGTAGTCTCCAGTATTAATAGATTAAATATCTAGAAAATATTGAATGCCTACACACTGGTCTATTATTTTATAGAAACGTTTTAACTATCTCATATACGTAACTAGCCAATCCACGCTCACTTCGCTGGGTGCATGATAATATTTTATTGCGGAACATAGATGTAAATTATCAAGAAAATTGATTTTTGATGGAACTATCGTAAAATCCGTTCTTAGTCAAAATTGATAGATAAAGAGCATCAACATTGCGAAATGGGTAACTATACTAATTTTCATGTCAATCAGGTGTAGTTTTAGAGATCTCGTGATGAGTCAGTCAGTCAGTGGTATTTCACTCATATATATATAGTAAAAAAAATCATGTTTAATGTCCATATCACACCTATGCCGGTAGTTGTTGGGAGCACTATGCTCGAAGTTGTTGACGGATGCGTTTACCTGGGACAAATAGTCCGAGTAGGTAAGTCCAACTTCGACCGAGAGGTTTCAACTCGGCTGCGCAGCTATCAGGAAATTACGACATATCTTCTCGTCAGTTATACCTCAATCTCTGAAAACTAAAGTGTACAACCAGTGCATGTTGCCAGTGATGACTTACGGATCTGAGACATGGTCTTTCACTGCTGGCCGTATGAGGACGCTCAAGGTCGCTCAGCGAGCTAGAGAGGGCTATGCTCGGAGTCTCTCTGCGTGATAGACTCAAAAATGAGGATATCCGCAGTAAAACCAGAGTGACGGACATAGCCCAACGGATTAGTAAGCTGAAGTGGCAATGGGTCGGCCATATAGCTCGAGGAACCGATAACCGATGAGGAAGAAAGGTTCTCGAGTGGCAGCCTCGTACCGGTAGGCGTAATGTAGGGCGATCCCCCACTAGATGGAGTGACGACCTGGTAAGACATGCAGGAAGTCGTGTGGCGTGTGTGTGTGTGGTGTGTGTGAGTAGCTCAGGACCGTGCTTTATGGCATTACTTGGGGGAGGCCTATGTTCAGCAGTGGACTTGTGAAAGGCTGTAATGATGATGATGATGAAAGATATATGGACAGGTAGCCTAAATCTTTAAAATTTGATTTTGGTGAGATAAAAATGAATAAGACAATGAATGGAATTAAGGAAATGGGCAGGAGCATCCTCCTGATAACAATCAAAATCATATAAAACCGTACTTGCCACACAGATTGGCAAGTATGGCAAAATCACCTCTATAACTTTTATTAGCTGTAATGGATAATAAAAAACAGATGTAGGATTGATTAAAATGTAATATATTAAGTATGTACATACCTATATCAAATTAAAATATCATATTATTATAAATTGCTTATATAATTGCTTGGGGGAGGCCTACGGTCAGCAGTGGACTTGTGAAGGGCTTTAATGATGATGATGATTATTATTATAAATAAATATTTTGGATATTATCTTAAATCTTCGGATTTTGATTTTCGATGGTTTTGGGTAAGAGTGACAATTTTGAATAAAACTATGTACATGATTTTAATATAATTTAAAATAAACTATTTACATAAGTTTAATTAACTTATTTTTAATTCCCCACTTTTCAGTGACAAATTTGTCTGAGAATTACAATGTAATTCATGATATTGTATGCTTTCTAATCACTAATTTCGTCAATTACCGCATCGACTCCGTGGCGCAACGGTAGCGCGTCTGACTCCAGATCAGAAGGTTGCGTGTTCAAATCACGTCGGGGTCAAAGCTTTTTTACAATGATTTATTCGCGTTTATTATTAACACACATGGTTAAAAATTAAAAAGTTCTAAAATGTTTAATATTTAAAATCTTTTATAATGTTTTAAATTTGGCGGCGACGTTTCTTTCTAACTTTCTTCTAGCAAAATCATTTTGTCTCGAAAACTTTTATCAATAACAATCTTATCGATATACATTTTTATAGTGTAATTTTATAACTTTAATAAAATTTTTATAGTGTTAAAAAATTTCAAAAAATTTAGTGCTAGTGATTAAGGTACTGTCCTAATTCAATCAGTACTAGCAAGGTATTTAAATCGGATTCTTGATTGAATTTAATCAAGAATTCGATACCAGTCATAATTTCACGATAGTTCTATAGTTAAGGCTTTCATTATTCTGTACCTTTTGACTTGACTAAGCAATATCACAAAATCAACGTATCAACTAGAATGTCATCGTATAATAAAAACTTCACCACCTATCTTTCCACCCTTAGGCGTGGAATTTTTTCTTTAAATTTATTTAGAACCACCCTCGAGGTATGGTCTATTTAATAAGAAAGAATCATTTGGGTTGGATCAGTGGTTTCCAAAAAATCAGTGAACATACAACAAACATATACATACAAACATAAAAAACAAGAGTTTTGATTAAATTACCTAAACGCTATCACGTAAAGTGAATTTAATTTCTTAACTGGAAGAAAATCTATGTTTCCGTCATAAATAATTTAAAAGTGCCGTATTATTTTTTTAATAAACTAATTTCAATTCGTTTAATTTAACTTGTTTTTATTTATTTTTAACTTATTATTTAAAAAATTTGTATAGGTAGCGTGGACTAACTAAGTCATCGCGGGACGTCAAACGCCTTAGTGCATGAACATGTTTAGTGAGCATGGGTGCTGTAAAGCACCCGAGACATTGGGAATTAAAAATGAAGTGAATTTATCGCGATAAAATCCGTAAAATTAGTTTTATTCAATGTCTAGTATTCTTGTAAATATACTAATTAATTACGTATGTTTTCTTTTGTTTTTAACAATAATATACTGCCAGTTATCGGTCGCTGGGAGAATACGTTTGTCGATTAGCAATTTGCAACACTCGCAAGCGAGGTTGGCGTTTATAGAATATAGAGCAAACCTAATACAACTATAATTTACCAGGTCGCAATGGACACGGAGTGATAACGGAACGATTGCAGGAGATTGCAGCAGAAGAAGGAGTAGAAGATAAGGAAAATCACGTACCTTTATTCTGCATCTTTAATACCGCTTCGAAAACATATAACAACGATACCTTTTTACCTTTCTGTTTGCTTTTCTCTAAAGGATTGCCTTGGCCAGCGCTTAGATCTGTTGTTGTTGCTTGAATTTTGTCCTAAACACATAAACAATTAGATCTAATTTACGACTTATTACAGCCACTCGACTGAATAAGCGCTGGCCAGGGCAGCATATTAACGAAATGTTATACTTACCACTATTATATTACTTGTCAATTTCTAAATAAATATTGTGTTTATTTTATATTATATGCGTTTCTTTTTGATTTATATCTTTTGTCCCTTTCATATTGTTATATTGTGAACTAGTTGTTCCCCACGACTTCGTCCGCGTGGAATTTATTACAATTTAATTTTTTGGCTTTTAATTTTTTTTGCGAGGAATCTTAATTCTTATCCTAAAATAAAAGCAGCCTAAGTTATTCCTTATAACATTAGCTATCTGCCAAGGAAAGTCCCGTCAAAATCAGTCTAGCGGTTTCGCAGATTAGCTGGAACAAACAGACGGACAAGAGTTTTATAAATATATATACATATACATACATACATATATATATATATATATATATATATATATATATAA
The DNA here is from genome assembly GCA_907164705.1 of Parnassius apollo. Taxonomy (NCBI): domain Eukaryota; kingdom Metazoa; phylum Arthropoda; class Insecta; order Lepidoptera; family Papilionidae; genus Parnassius; species Parnassius apollo. The sequence continues at coordinate 4,493,350 of CAJQZP010001558.1, forward strand.
ATTTAATTTGTATAGATTAAAATTGTATTTCTATTAAAACTGAAATTCTTTTTTCTTCTTTATTCATGGTAGAGCCAGGCCGCAGCTATACAGCTAAAACCAAACGCAGAAGTGCAAGCGCTCCTATTTGTAAACAGAAAGAGTGGTGGTACCTGCCTAGATGAAATTCTAGACAAAAAAGTACTCCTACCTTAGTCAAAGAACTATTACTTACAAAAATCCCCACTACAAGGCAATCTATGATATAGGATCAGCAGTAGACTTATGATGGGGCTGTAATGATGATGACAAAAGTTCCTATCAACCTCATGATCTGCCATCGTTATCAATAGTGGAACCTGGACCGTTATATAATATTTTAAACAGAGTTTTACCGTTACTAGAAAATAAAAGGTTATTATTACATCAAGCATGTATGCGTAGATATATGGATGTAAAGGAGGCGAAAGAGGTATATCAGGATCGTGCCAAATGGAAGTCCGTAGTCTCTGCCTACCCCTCTGGGTGACAGGCGTGAGTGTTTATGTTATGTTATTACATCAAGCCCTTCCCTTGTGGAAAAATGATCCATTTTTTTTAGAACGTGATTGTCTTAACGCCACAAAGTCCACTGAACAGATAACAAAGAATGCATAAGGAGTACTGTTAACGACATTCCCGGAATATTGCTCGTAACCATTATCGATTTTATCGAGGTTAAGTACTCCATTCGTAACAGTTTCCTGGGATATTTTACTTATTCACAAATTGTTGATTTCTTATTTTTTTATTTGTATACTAGAATACAAAAATATTTAATGATTGAGGTATTGTTGATATTTTTTAAAGTAGCTGATTGAAAACACAAATATGCGTTTCTGTGACGTTCAAAAGTTATCAATGCTGAAAGAACAAGATGCCGTACCGCGCATACAAAACTATTCTCGTCTTGCTTTCCATCTTCGTTTAAAGGATGCTATGACAAAGATGGGGACAGTAACAATATATGCAGTATTAAAGACAGAAAACAGGTTATAAATTATAATGTAGATCTATATCTACACACACACAGATTATCGGATTTTATTTCATATAAGTTATGATCACTTGCTTATTATTTACTATTAAATAATAAGCAAGTGATCATAACTTATATGAAATAAAATCCGATAATCTGTGTCACCGTAATATGGCGGAAAAAGCAATAAAAATAGAATTAAATACAAAAAATCCGCTTACAAAACGTGTTGCTTATTAAACGAACCTTTTAATTTCAGAGAAATGTCTCCATCAGTTGACTATTTGAGGACTAAATATATTATAAGTGATTATAAATTTATTAACTTTTAACTTCATGACATTTTTATGTCGGTGAAATTACACAAAACATTTCGTAAACATGGTAACCCTATCGCTTAGCAACTAGAGACCGGGGTCAGCATTTATTTATTATTGTACGACGAGTATCATTGTTATCTGAGAAACCATTTCAGTCTGAGCTCGATTACCGGCTTAGAAAGAGTCTATCATGTATCGACTAGCATTTTTGGTTTACTTCAAAATAATTTCTACCTCTTTCGCCTTAAACCTCGACTACTTAGACCCTACAGTATTACAGACGAGAACTTCGCCTAAGGTACAAGAAGATGCTGCAACCGCAATCATAAGTAAATACGTAAGCCAAGTGACAGTTAAAGTTGATCCTCTCTTGTTTAACAGTAAGAAAGATGTATTTTCTCTGCGTACATTCGACGGTCAGTTGCATATTAGAGCGAGCACAGGCGTCGCTGCAGTTTGGGGCTTCAACTACTATTTGAAGAAGTACTGTAAGAGCCAAATTGCATGGCAAGTTCAGAATGTCCTGATCCCGGGCACACTTCCAGAAGTCGACGAAGTTGTGGAAGCAAGTGATAGGTTTCGCTACTACCAGAATGTTTGTACAGCATCTTACAGCTTTGTGTGGTGGAATGTCGATCAGTGGCTTGCGCACGTGGAGTGGATGGCTCTAAATGGCATCAACTTGGCGCTGGCACCAGTCGCCCAGGAAGCGGTATGGACTCGCATTTATAGAGAAATAGGTATGACTGATGATGAAATAGACGAATACTTTACCGGTCCAGCGTTTCTCTCTTGGCTACGAATGGGCAACGTGCACGGATGGGGAGGTCCGCTGCCGAAATCGTGGCACGACCGTCAAAAGAATATTCAAGATAGTGTAATCGACCTTATGTTTCGTCTCGGGATTATTCCTGTTCTACCAGCCTTCAACGGCCACGTTCCGAGAGCTTTTGCGAGATTATACCCTAGAGTTTCGTTTTACTCGGTGGATACATGGAATAAATTCAGTGCTGATTATTGTTGTGGATTGTTTATAAACCCTCGAGAAACTCTGTTCAAGGAAATCGGTGAAAAGTTTTTAAAAGCGATGAACATCGGCATGGGCACGGGCCACATTTATACGGCTGATCCTTTTAACGAGATTGAAATACAACCGTGGTCTACATCTCTCGTTCAAGATACCGCGTCTGCTATATTTTCTGTGATGTCAAGATTCGACAATAGTGCAGTATGGCTTGTTCAGAACTGGATGTTCGTGCATAACCCTATTCTGTGGCCATCAAGGAGAATAAAGTCATTCCTAACGTCCGTTCCAAACGGTCGAATGTTAATACTTGATCTTCAATCTGAGCAATGGCCACAGTACAATCTTTATCAGATGTATTACGGGCAACCCTTCATCTGGTGCATGTTGCATAACTTCGGTGGTACTTTAGGCATGTTCGGTAATATGCGAGCTATTAACAGAGATGTCTACGATACGAGGTCAAGCATAAACAGCACCATGATTGGAATCGGGTTAACTCCCGAAGGCATTAACCAGAATTATGTCGTATATGACTTGATGCTCGAAACAGCATGGCGTAAGGAGCCAGTACAAAACCTTGAGAACTGGGTAGCAGACTATGCGGAAAGAAGATATGGGTGCAACGCGACGTCCAGCGCTTGGAGGTATTTATTGAAGAGCGTGTATAACTTTGAAGGACTTAATCGGATTAGAGGTAAATATGTCGTAACTCGACGGCCTAGTTTGAAAATAAAACCATGGGCTTGGTACAAAAGTAGCGATCTTTTCAACGCATTCAAGAAGTTCGTTTTCGCGGCTAACTCTGGATGTGACTCACCTGGTTTCTATCACGATCTAGTTGATGTTACGAGACAAGCTTTGCAGTATCGAGCTGATCAACTCTATATGGATATTTTAAAAGAGCGATCTTCTAGCGTGTGGGTTTTTAATGCTACCATTGTCCGGTTTATCGACCTAATGAAAGATATGGAGACGATTTTAGCTACTAACAAAGATTTCTTGTTGTCTGGCTGGTTATCGGCAGCTCGAGATGCTTCTAATGGTATGCCATCTTTGTATGAATTAAATGCTCGAAACCAGATAACATTATGGGGTCCTAACGGAGAAATTACTGACTATGCTTGCAAACAATGGGCTGAGGTCTTCCATTATTATTACACACCAAGATGGTCATTATTCTTGTCTATGGTATTAGACGCAAAAGTACGAAACGAAACCTTCGATGAAAGGGGCGCTCAGAAAGTTGTCAGGACTTCTGTTGAGGAGCGATTCCTAACCGTTGGTATTGACACGTTAAGTTCAAACGACACCAAAACAATAGCCTTAATTCTTTACGAGAAGTGGGCATTTGCGTCAGAACTTATCGATTTACCTCTGAATGTCATCAGAGCAAGCCCTCAAAAGAGAACAACGCTCGCCGATGTAGACTCTACTGAGAGCGAATCAGTAGATCAGCCGACAGTGCTGCAACTGTATCCGACAACGCCCACCAGTTAACTTTGGGAATACGCATTTGGTTATATTTTAAACCAGTCCTATTTTACTCCTGTGTCCCCCATTATACTATCTATATGTCCTATTTTTCTCCTACTTTATTCTAACATTGTCTATAGTTATATATCGTAGTATAGGAAAAAAATGTGCTCGTAATTGTGAAGAACAAAGTGAAACTTCTTAACGACATATCATTCTTATTTTATTTTATATTTTACATATGAAGGGTAAGTAATATACTCATGCAGCCCCAGCAGTGAAACGTTACAAGAAAACGTAACGGTTTTGTTTTTTAATTCTAATTTCTAAATACTAATTTCTTTACTACGTCAATAAAGAAGTTTCATTTCAATAATAATTTAAGATATTAAATTGGCTCGATAGCAAATAGATTATCTAATTAGTATATGTGTACAATATTGGTCATGAACACTGCTATTTTATAATTTTAAGATTTAACTTTCTATATAAAACGAACGCTGTAAACTTCATACTTCGTTAGCGACCCTAGTTCGATCCTCGCCGACACCAAGTACTGATTCACCACGAGCTCGGTGGAGAAGGAAAACATGGTCGGGTACAAGCAAAACATCAAACAGCAATAAAATAATTTTGCGGACTTGTGAAATTCGACAACACGCAATGGTACAGCGTGGCAGGCAAATCGCTCCGTAAACCTTTCATAAATCAGAGAAGGTATGTTCCCAGAAATGTGATGTAGGTATACTTATAGGCTGAAACTTTACATTTTCTTTAATTTTACGTGCGATAAAATCTATATAATTCGTTTAATTCAATGTGCATACCACACTTGGAAATATAAGAAGTCATTGTAAAATAAACATGTTCATCATAAATTTGATTTGAAATTATAAATGTATCAATCATATTATCAAAAAAGGAGTTGTGCTTTATGAAACAAGTAAAATTTTCAAAAAATATGTAAGTAAACAAAAAAAATTTTTGCAATACCTAACTACGTGTTTTTATTCTTACATTTCTGAGCTATGTTCCTAATTTCAAGTATATAGCTCATCGCAAAAGTTGATATTAAATCAATTACTAAATTTGATCCAAACAGACATGCACGAAATCGAGTAAATAAATAAATGGTAATAAGTAATAACAAATGCACAAACGCTGAGAGAAGTTTTAAAAGGGTAAAAACTAAACCACTTTTATTCTTGTTTCTATTTTAATGTTTTTTTATAGGTGACAAACGAGCACATAGTTCACTTGATGTTAAGTGGTTGCTGTGGCCCATAGACATCTACATCCATCCTCGATTACAAATCAAAATGCAGATGCGTTGTCACCCGTGAGGACTAAGATGGAATGCCTCGTTTCCAGTAAAAAGGGTCTCGGGTGCTCTATACTCACCATACGTAACACAACAGCATTCGGCATGGCTCTACCATATATAAAAAAATTGAAAAATTGATACTAAAAAAATTCTGTAAAAATATTCACCATCGCAATTTTTATGCAGGTGGAGCATTGCTACAATTAATTGTACTGTACTCAACTCGGCCGGGGTAGGACTATTATATTGAATGCCAGCGTAAATAGCGTCGTAATGCTTGCGTAACGTCGTGTGCACAATAAATTTCATAATAACCGGAGACCCTGTCATTTCAATTGGTTTGGTCATTGCCTTTGAGTATTCAACCAATGGATAATATCAATTGGTTTAATACTCAAAGGGTCATTGCACAGCGTACAGGTCTGGTGGACTTTTTGCTTTTTAGTCATCTCATCTTCTACAAAAAAATCCTATCTACTTGAAGAGCAACTAAATCTGAATCCAAATCATTGACTTATATATTACTAGTATGCAATTATTACAGTTTTTGCACAGATAGTGATTCCAGTCGATACGATTAACAATGAGTGTCATAGATGGCGTTTTTATAAGAAATAATTAAATGCGTTTATTCCAGTTTAAGAATGCAGTACAACATGTAAAAAAGTATGTAAAGTGCTGTGCCCAGCAGTGGGACGTATATAGGCTGTAACTTTACTTTTTTACTTTTATAGTTCTTCCCAAAAATTGGCTTGACTCACTCCCTTCTTAATGCGGAGCTGCCACGCATTGCTTTCGCTGCTGGTACAAGGCCATCGCTTGAAAACATTATCGGTGCTTAAAGCCGGTATAGTTTTCGTTTAACTAACTGCCTTTTTATTCTAGTGGTGGTTCGACTGTTGATTATGTGGTCCCGGGTTTAAATCCTGGAACGAGCCAAAAACCAGTTAAGTATTGGGTTTTTTTGTAGTGAAATTCTCATTTCTCCTTAGCAGCCCGTAGTCTTTGTTTCAGAAAGCAAGTAATGACGTTGGTCCTGCGCCTAACCTCCCTCCGGTTGCATAAGATTGCCCATCGGTCTTTGTGAGGGAATAGGGAATGAATCTTGGCTTGCACATACTCGTGCACTGTATTCCTGTCCTGCGTAGATGGATAGTCTCCAATAAGAATGGCTGCTGAGACCGAAATTTTGCCTAAAGGCATTATTATGCCGCTAAATCACTTCAGTTTCCTGTGACTTACGGCCTTGTTCTTGTTTGAACCACGGACATCAATGTTGCGGATTTCGTCACACGGAGAAACTCTGAGAATAGCTTTCAGCTAGCTGAGTGCCTTTTTCAGAATCAGAATCAGAATCAGAATATTTTTATTGCCAATAAACTGTGTATGTACAATTTGCGGGTGACATTGCAATTAAATGTTACACGGTTTACCCATATCGGGTATGCCATAATTAAAAAACAAAACTTAATTTAAACTATTTAGTATTAAAATATTCATTTAAATCATAAAAAAAAATTATGTAAGTATTAACCGTTTTTAGTTGTATTTTAAATTTTGGCAAGTCCATGGCTTTTATATGAGCTGGCAGATGATTAAATATTTTAATACCTGTGCAAAAGGTGCGTATACGTATTATTATTTATTGTAGGTGTACATAAATTATGCTTATATTTAGTGCGTATTGGACGTGAATTCCCGTTAGATTTAATCTGAAAATAGTTGCCATTCTGTTTGATAAAAAGTAATATTTCTAGAATATAAATATTAGTGAGAGTGAAAATGCCTTTTTCTTCGAATACATTTCTTAGAGTTTCATCTGAGTACATATTATAAATGATCCGCAGACATCGCTTTTGCAGAATAAATGTTGACTGCACGTTTGTAGAATTACCCCAGAAAATAATACCGTAAACTAATAGAGGGTATACCTGGCCGAAATATGCAGCCCTTGATACATCAACAGAGGTTGTGTCTGCTAATATGGATAGGTGCGTAACTGTGGCTAGAGATTTTTTTGTTTATTTTTTCAATATGAGATTTCCAATTTAAATGACAATCTATGGTGACTCCAAGAAATTTAATGCTATTAACTATTTCTATTTGGTTGTCTTTATTTGCTAAATTTAAAGAATTTGTTTTGTAATTTCTGAATTGAATTATTTTAGTTTTTGTTAGATTAACTTTTAAATTAATTTGTTTAAGCCATTCAACTGTTATTTTTATAGTTTTATTTATATTATTTTCAAAATTCATTTGAGTAAAGATAATTGCATCATCATCGAACATAACACTTCTATTGTCAGTGATATTTGGCAAGTCATTCACATAAATTAAGAATAACAAAGGGCCCACAATACTTCCTTGTGGCAAACCTAGTGTCATTTTAACTGGCTTGGACCGTACTTCTTCAAAAGTTTTACTGACTTTGTCAAATTTTACAATTGCTGTTATTTGCACTCTATCTTTTAAATAGTTTTTAATAGTTCTAATATCAAGCCACGTACACCTAATTTGTCAAGTTTATTTAATAGTATATCATATATGACACAATCAAATGCCCTTGACATATCTAAAAACAAACCTACACAAGAAGTTTTATTATTTAATGATTCCCAAATTTCCTAGAGTATTTCATAGATCGCAAGTGTAGTGGATTTATTTTTCTGAAAGCCAAATTGATTTTTACTTGTTATACTATATTTATTGAAAAACTCTTATAAGTCTATTGTAGATGACTCTTTCAAATATTTTCGAGAAGTTAGATAAAAGAGCTATGGGCCTATAGTCTTTTACATTACATTTTGAACCTTTTTTGAACAAAGGTTTTATTTTTGCTGTTTTTAATTCATCTGGAAAGGCACCAGTTTCTATCATTAAGTTCAATAAATAAACGAGAGGCTCTTTAATATACTCTATAGATTTTTTAATAATTTTGATCAATATGTCGTCGTGGCCGCAACTTTTTATTAAAAATATAATTTCATTATTGTTTTTTCCAATTCATTTGCATCAACGGGTGATAAATATAAGCTATTTATATGTGTAGGAGGTAGATAGTAGGTATCTGTAGCTTGTGTTTGAGCGTTGATGGTAGCAAAATGAGTGTTAAATACTTCAGCTATAGAACTTGCATCCGTGATAACGGATTTTAAAATTTTGCAGTATTTCTTATAATACGGTATTAATTCCTGTTTCTTATATTTAAATATTTTCTGATGTAACTTTCTTTTAGTTTTGCATGCTCTTTTAATGCTAACTCTCTGCCAATTTGATTTTTTATTGAATGAGATTCTAACCTTTTTGACGGGTATACAAAGATCGTATATGAATTTGAATAAGCTAATGAAACTATTATTGCGCGCCTAAGTTGACGTCATGTACCCGGCACTAGCGCCATCTAGTGTCGGGGACGAGAGGGAGGGGAGCTTTCCAGAAAATGACTACACTAATCTTTCAACCGACAGCGCCATCTAGTATCGAAACGAAGAACTAAGCTTCTAGAAGGCCGACACTCGAACTTTCGACGTCTTGTTGTTTGGCGCGCGTATTTACTTGAATATTCTGGATGTTTCGGTGATAATGTGTTGCAGTTTAAAGGCGCTGCAAGATGCGATCGGGGCAGTATTGAATTTGGCGAGACAAGCGAAGCTTCGGAGCGAAATAAAGTGAATCAGTGTGGTTAATTATTAGTATTCTAAGTTTTAATTAGTGTAAAGTGAATTAAAGAGTTAATTTTGGTAATTCAATCGGCAGTTTTTATTGTCAGAACCTCAAGCTCGTAACACTATTATACGCCTGATTGACATCACGATACGAGAAAACTTCAGAAAAACTTAATTGAGAGAGATATTTTAAAAAGATATTTAAGTACTTATTTTCATTTCTTCTATGTACATACCAATATTTTTCAATATAACCTTGATTACATGGTACGTTTATGTATTATGCAGAGTGATCAGATAAGCCTAAGTGTAAAACTTTTGAGCTGTAATCTTTTATATTTGTTATAATATTGTCTATGCAAGTTTTCGATTTTGTTGTTATCCTAGTTGGGCCATTTATTGTTAGTTTTAAGTTATATTTTAATACAGTATTTTTAAAAAGTGAACATTTTAGATTATTTTCAAGTAAATTGGTATTAAAGTCACCAGCTGTTATTATTTTTTTAGTCATATATCTTGAACGTACAGTAATTCTATGTAATAACAAGTGCAATGTTTTATAAAATATTTCAAAACTTGAGTCTTGAGATTTCTCATAGAGAATGCATTAAATAAATTAAAGCTATGTTCCTTTAGTAGTATAAGAGTGACCGCAATGGACAGGGATCTTCAAATTCCTTAAAAGTAATAAAAGAAACTTCGATAAATTTTAGTCATTGTATATTTTTAATTGTTATGTACACTTATTATAGAGTATTAAACATTTTAACAGATTTTTCAATATACAGATTGAGATAACAATAATTATATTTGGATATGTTTACATTTTTATTGTTATGTAATAATAGAACATAGTAAAAGATTTTATAAGAATACAGTTTTTGAAAACAATACGTAAATATTTCGTGGTTGTTTGCTTTTTATTGACTAAAGTTGTTTTGCTGATAAATTAAAAAGTTATGATATCGTTTTGATTTTTACAATAATCGTCATTAACCTATGGATGATATAAGTTTTCGATTTACACAATAATCTTCAATTTTTTTTTATTGGCAATGCTCTCTATCCGTTTGGGAAGTTTGTTTTTTTATAGGAGAGTGGGCAAACCAGCATACGGCACACCTGATGGTAAGTGATAACCGCCGCCCATGAACAACTGCAACACCAGGGGAATTGCAGATATGTTGCCGGCCTTTTAAAAAGGAGTAGACTCTTTTCTCACAATCGATTCAACCATTCCATTATAAGATCAGACTATGCTAAAATTTTATAATAGTTATTCATATCCTAATTATATGCAAATAAACATAGAATACTATAATACACAATAGAATGGCTGTCAACCCTATTTTGTACGTGGATCGGCGTCGCCGGGAGCACACATTCAAGCGATTACGTCGTATTATCACTACTACTAACCCGATGCGCTGTGTTGACAGACTGAGTAAATTTACACACTTTAGACTTTTGATTAATGTTCAAAATCATCATTAAAAATCGTTAAAATTTTAATACATATTTATGTGTAAATAGTGTGCAATTAGGTATTTTCTAAATAATTTGCATGCGAAATTTGGCAACGACTGTTACGTCAAAACACATCTCGTTTTGACATTTATACGTGTGAATTGACATGTTAGTGACATTTTTGTGGCTACACTGGCTGCGCCCACTTGCCCGTTCTATTATATCTGTATTATAGTATTCTATACAAATAACCCTCTGAGTTCGATAAAAGGCAGTTGATTTGATATTACAGTTAGATACTTCAATTCTTCTTTTACTCTTCTAAGCCAGCGCGTAACTACAATCCCACCTGATGGTAAGTGGTGGTTTAGGCTAAGACGGTGAAGCGCACTGACTTAAACAAAGCCTATTCACTCTTGCCTTGAAGACACTCAAATTGTAATCGGATGAAAGACGAATGCTGGCATCTTATTCCACTCCTTTGGTATATGCATAACGAACGATGCAGCAAATAGTTTGGTTCAAATGCTTGGTAAGTAAACAACGAAAGGTTTTTGAAGTTCAAAATTAATTTATATGTATAGATAATCAACTGAAAAAAAAGTACTTCTTAATTAAAAGTTACAGGAGCTCTAAACGAGCCTAACGTCATATGATCAATTTGACTAGGCCTAACTAATTTATATAAAACGCGATTGGTGGTTTTGTAGTACATTTTTGGTATTTGATACAAAATATAAATATGTTTTTTATCTTCTATTCTTACAAAATTAATTGGTATACATTAAAATTACACAGACTATCTTAGCACCACTTCTGTTTGTCTATCGTAACTACAGTCAAGAATATATAATATACATCGCATATACTATATTCACTAAATTTTATTACATTTATATTGGGGATACTTTTAATTTGGAATATAATCACTTTCTGAGTTAAACTGGAAGGCTATCTAAGTATATGGTAATTTCAAAGTATATCTTTGGGACAAATTTTGCACCACGTTAATCCTATGTCATACGAGAGTATCTAAAACGTAGCCCGTCGGCCCGTAGTTGAGCACTGGATGATTGTTAGGTTGGTCTAAAACAGGAACATAGCTTTCTTGCAAAAGAATAGGCTGCCGACTTGAAGCTTCGTTCAACTTTCTTTCGAGGACTGCGTTTTGTAATTCTTCTTCTTCTAGCTCTAAAGTTAACTCGTCTACCAGTTTCATTCTGCTCTCGATTTCTCTGTCTACTCGTGCAAGTTCTATTGCATTACTCTCCATTTCTTGTTCAGTCTTCGCTAACTCTTCTTCAATTTTATCAATAAGCATACCAACTTGTGTAACATTTTCGCAGCTGTTTACTTTATTTTCGTCCATATACCGCTTCACTTTTGCAGTTAACCTAACAACAAGTTCCTCTTCTCGGTGTAACCTTTTGTTTATTATTGCTAATTTTTCTAAAAGTTCAATTTCCTCTCTTATCCGTGACAGTTCATCAGCTGAAACGTCTGAATCCGTGTCCGCATGAGTTTGGATAAGTCTTTCTGAATTCACTTGACAAATGTCTGTCAGTTCTTTTGTGAAGTAGTGCTCTCTCATTAGATGTCTTTCTCTTCTGGATTTATGCTTGGTGTGTCTTCTTGGAGGAGTTCCACTACCGACGCCGACTCCACTGTCGCTGTTCCCGGCTTGGCTATCGTTGACTTCACTACATCGACCAAGGTCCCGAAGGTATGATTCAAGCAAGTAGTTGGTACCGTGTTTTTCCATTCGATTTTTGTGAGTTTGATCTTCTAGGTGATCAATAACTTTCTCTTGTTCTCTGAAATAAGAGTTAAAAATACAATTGTTATTTAAAAAAAAAACGTTATGAACATGGATAAAGTTTTTAACTTAGTGTGTGATAAATAATAAGGACCGAGTGATGAATTGAGCGACATCAATATCTTCATTACATTCTATACTAAATGTAAAACGTAAAAATGTAAAATGTAAAAAAATGTAAAAGTAACGGCCTTTATATTATGTCCCACTGCTGGCCTCTCATTTCAGAGAGAGATTAACAATTTCATTCGTTCTGGCGAGGATCGAACCTGGGTTGCTCGCGTATTACGCTCTTGAGCTGATACGTTTTATTATATATATATACATATATATATATATATATATATATATATATATATATATATATATATATATATATATATACAGTCTATTCTATATTATAACATATCCCTGAGTAAGTTGTATATATCGACTTTCTGCACAACTAAGCAGGTCGTCGCTCCAACTGGTGGGAGTCCGCCATTAATCTGTTTACCGGTGTATGAGGTTGCCATTTGAGAATCTTTATTCCTCGTCAACTAAACTCGCTTAAAATATACACCATAAGATTGTTACGAATTTTCAGTGTCACTACAAAGCGTAAATTTGCGTAAAAGCACTGTAACAATGGTGATAAACTCACCTAAGCTTATCTAACTGTTGATGAATAGTTCTGCTTTGATGTTGGATAATAGAGACTAGTTTAGCAGCAGGGTCTTCGCTACGAGCTCTCGGTGGCGGTGTGGCGGCTCTGACACCTTTCCTGCGACGCCTCCTCACACCTGCGCGGCTGCCAGCGTCACTGTCTCGCCCAGAATCATCCTCGCCTCCACTCGACAAACGTCGGAGTGAAAGTCGAACCTGTTATAACCATTATATATTTTACTACTGTGATTACAGAGACTATTACATATTTATCCTGTCAACATTTTAGTTATGATCATCTGACGTAATTTGCACACCTCGTACGCGAAGCGAGAGAAGTTAGTTACTGTCGATTTTACAAAGTCAAGCTACCCGCTGTTATTAAATTTGGTACATTATTTTTATACTGCATTAATACATATAGAAAAGCACATTAATTTTAAGAGATTATGAAGAAATATTAACGAATAAAACGCCATTATTTCAAATTTGTTTTCTATTTGATTTGAAATTGTTTCATAGAAAGGTTTTTAACTGAAATAAAAAACCAATACTAAGGTATACCACTTCCAACCTAAAATATTTCTAGCTCTGAACTACTGAAACGCTGACGATGGTGAATATAAAATTTTCTGCAATAATACGTATAATATATGCTTTGAAAAAAGTGCTAAAAAAAGGATATATAAAAGCACTTGAACTTGGATCACGTCCATTAAGGTCAAAGTTTATCCATTAAAGAACAACAAAATGTTAAACTTCTACAACTTGTATAGTTAACAAATCACCGTTTTCATATAAGTAAAGACTGTAAGGCTGTCAAGGTGACAAGCACAGTTCTCCTGATATAATAAGCCTGACATAGTAAATGGTTACTGTGTTCTAAATACGTTGTCATTGTCACCCTTGAATATCAAGATGGAATTCCCCGTTACCAGTAAAATGGGTTTCCGATTCTCATGACATGGTGTCGTTAAGACCGTGGTTTTCTACGGTAGAGCAAACCTATTTATGTCGAAGCTGCAACGCGACTTTTCTTAATAAATTACTTCCTCAATAAAATAAGTGTTAATGATCCGTTAATAAAACTCAAACTTTTGAAGAGATTTTAATGGTGTTATGGTAAAGGAAATCATCGTGAAGAAACCTATAATATAGATAATATTCATTGTGGACCAACAAATTATTTTTATTATCAACGCAACATAGTTTTGTGCGAAATACGTTTTTGACGTTCAACAAAATAAAGTTTAAAGTGAACATTGACAAACAATTCACCTATGGAAAGTGGTAATAAAATCCTATGTAACCAATAGGTATTATTAGGTCGGCGAAAAAGTTACTTCGTATTTTGTTTGTATAAAATTAAAGAAAAATCTCTTTAGTACTGTTTGAATCTGGCTGGTTTTAATATAAATACATAAAGGACTTTAAGAAAAAGAAAAGTAAAAAGTAAAAAACACTTTCCCGCCATTTCTTTCAAGCCGCGAAGAAAATTTGTGACGTTTATGGACCTAATGCAGTGTTAGTAAGAGTAGCACAAAGTTGGATAAGCGTTTTCAGTCCGAGAATTTTGATGTCAAAGATGCAGCTAGCTCTTTTCGCCTTCATACGGATAAAGTCGATGCCATTTTAGAAAAAGTAGAGCAGAATCAGCATATTCGTAGTTAAGACATAGTCGAGGAATTGAAGATTGACCACACAATAGTTTTGACCCATTTAAAAACTATACAAAAAAGCTTGATATTTGAGTACCACACGAGCTCACTGAAAGAAACCTAATAAATCGTGTACTCATTTGCGATTCCGTATTGAAACGTAATGAAACCGAATCATTTTTTAACGTTGTTTTGTAAAGATTGATCATTAGTGATGAAAAGTGGATTACCTATGAAAAGAACGTGCGAAAAAGACAATGGTCAAAGGGTAGTTATGCTCCACAGGCAGTAGGTGAAACCCGGATTTACATGCAATAAGGTGATGCTGCGTGCATGGTGGGGTTGGTAGGGCATCATTTATTATGAGTTGTTACCGTCGGGCAAAACTATCGATTCGGATCACTACTACTACCAACAACTAATGAGACTCAGGCAATAAATTGAGATAAAACGGCTGGAATTGATCGACAGAAAGGGAGTGGTCTTTCATCATGATAACACCAGACCACACACATATTTGGCCATTCAGCAAAATTGAGAGAGTCTGGTTGGGAAGTGTTAATGCATCAATGCAATTTCTCCTCTTTCGGTACCTTCAGAAATCTTTGGGTAGTGTTAGGTTAATATCTAGAAGGGACTGTCAAAACTACTTGTCGCATTTTTTTTTGATCAAAAATCTCAAGATATCTATAGGAACGGGATTATGTCACTACCTACAAGATGGCAACAAGTTATCGAACAAAATGGCACATATATATTTTTTTTTCTTCCAATTATACAATAAACGTTTTTAACATTTTTATCTGCCAAACTGCATTACAGTTTGTCGGCAGTAGTTCTCGTCTTACATGCTTTTGTTTATACATATAATCTTAAGTATAATTTCTTATACATATACTAATATCTCCCAAAATCTATTTTATTATTTTATCTATACATATTTAGTACAAAGTTTGTTATGAGGTCCACATCAGCCAAATATCAAAATTGGTTCATTATTTTTAGATTTTTTTTATATACATACTGTATATACACATATACACTAATTCAACACATACTCAAACAGCACACATCGCATATAGACTGCTAATTTTAACAGTACGTTATTCGTGGCCTGTGGCGTACCTTTATGGACACATTGATAGATAATGTTTTCTTAGGATATTTTTTTAAATGATTTTTTGAGATAACTTTACTAAGCAAATCCGGCGGCAGCTCGTTATGTAATTGCGGGATAACCCATCGTCTCGTGCGCATACCGAAGTAATTTTTAATTTTAGGTACTACATATTTTCCTTTTCTGGTGGATTGACGAGTTGGGTAGCCATATTCTCTTTCTACTTTAAACTCATTTTTATTATACTGTTCCATTATCAACTTTATTTTCACTTTTTCGTCTACAGGTACAATTTTACAAATTTTGAAAAGCTTATTATATTCTTTATTACGCGCACTTTTCACTTTATTATCTACTAGTATCTTTAACAACCTTGTTTGTAGTTCTTTGATTTTATTTAAATACACTGGGAACGTAAGTCCATGGCTACCCAACTCGTAATCTATAGTTGTATCCGCAAGCGCATAGTACAGCATATGTAACATACTTCTGCTTAGCCTAAATTTCAGGTGGTACAATTTACCCAATACACTACGTAATTTGTTACAGATTTGCTGAACATGTATACTCCATACAAAACTGGTATCTATAGTTAGTCCTAGGTATTTGTAGCATAAGACTTGTTCTAACTTCAGACATTTACAGTTATTTACATTGTTATTTCTGTGGAAACAATCGTAGGTTTACTTTAATTACAATGTCGGCATGCTTTTGTCGATTGTATGGCGAAGATATTAACATAAATTTAGTTTTGCTTATATTAATTATAATACCATTATCATGAATCGTTTTAAACGCCTATCCGCCTATCGAAACGTTTTAAACGCCTTGACCAAGTTGTTCCACGTAATAGACGCGACAATACCCTTTTATGTCATCAATCCGCTAAGACAGCACTAATGCGCAAAAGTATATACTGCATGGCTCCAGTCATATATGATAAAATACCAAAAAGTTGGAAAGAATTGCCGCTATCGATATTTAAAAAAAGGCTTCGTAGCTTCTTGACAGTCAAAGCATACTATAGCGTAACAGAATATTTGACTGAAAAAAATTTTTCATTTTGAGATTAAGACTGTATAATGTTGAAAAATTTAAATTATGTTTGTTTTTGTGCTATTATTTTATTTTGTTATAGCTGTTTAGGTGATTAGTTTATATTTCTGTATATTTTGCATGCCTACTGGTAAAATATGGCTGAACTCACTACCTATATTTCCATGTACTGTACCCATAATTGCAAAATAAAATATCTTTATCTTTATCTTTATCTTTATCATGCGCCCATTTAACAATGTTGTCTAAGTCTTTTTGCATAACTATTTGTATCGTCTTTGGATCTTTGTACGAGTACATTAGGCAAGTGTCATCAGCATACATATACATTTCACATGATCGTACTACTTTGCTCATTCCATTTACATGAATGATGTACCCTACTGGACCGAATACTGAGCCGGTTGGGACTCCATATTTGATTTTACCAAGGTCACTACTAGTTTCGCTAATGCGGACTTCTAACGTTCTGTCCTTTAAATAGTTGCGGAACCATAAGTTTGTGGGTCCTCGAATACCGCACTCTTCCATAGACTGCAACAAGCCATCGTGGTCCAGTGTGTCAAAAGCTTTTTTAAAATCGATAAAAATAACACCTACTAGGTTTTGGTCATTAAGAGCGTTATTCACGTCGTCTGTAAATTTAGCTAAAGCCATGTCTGTGCTTCTTTTTGGCCTAAATCCATATTGTAAATCAATAATCCATATTGTATAACAATAGTAATTAACTGTAATTCATCATCATTATCATCATTACAACCCTTCACAAGTGCACTGCTGAACATAGGCCTCCCCCAAGTAATGCCACAAAGCACGGTCCTGAGCCACCTGCATCCATAGACTTCCTGCATGTCTTACCAGGTCGTCACTTCATCTAGTGGGGGGTCGCCCTACGCTACGCCTACCGATACGAGGCTGCCACTCGATAACCTTTCTTCCCCATCGGTTATCGGTTTTTCGAGCTATATGGCCGGCCCATTGCCACTTCAGCTTACTAATCCGTTCGGCTATGTCGGTTACTCTGGTTTTACGGCAGATATCCGCATTTCTGAGTCTATCACGTAGAGAAACTCCGAGCATAGCCCTCTCCATAGCTCACTGAGCGACCTTGAGCGTCCTCATACGGTCAGCAGTACCACGTCTCAGATCCGTAAGTCATCACTGGCAACACGCACTGGTTATATACTTTAGTTTTCAGAGATTGAGGTATACCTGACGCGAAGATGTGTCGTAATTTCCCGAACGCTGCCCAGCCAAATTGAATCCGTCGATTGCCCTCTCGGTCGAAGTTGGACTTACCTAGTCGGACTATTTGTCCCAGGTAAACGTACTCGTCGACAAATTCGAGCATAGTGCTCCCAACAACTACCGGCATAGGTGTGACATGGACATTAAACATGATCTTTGTTTTGTCCATGTTCATCTTAAGACCTATCCGTTGGGAGACACCATTGAGGTCATTGAGCATAGTGCTAAGGTCCTCCAGCGATTCTGCCATAAGGACTATATCGTCGTCAAATCGAAGGTGAGTGATGTACTCGCCATTTATGTTAATACCGTGTCCTTTCCAGTCCAGTAGCTTTAAAACGTCTTCCAACTCAGCGGTGAAGAGTTTCGGGGATATAACATCACCCTGTCTTACACCTCTCCGCAGTTGGATAGGTTTCGAACTCCGGTTCTGTATTCGGATAGCTATCGTAGCCCTACTGTACAAATACTTCAGGACTTCGATATACCGATAGTCAACTTGGCACCGCTGAAGGGATTATAGCACCGCCCAAATTTCGACGGAATCAAAGGCTTTCTCATAGTCCACATATGCCAGGCAAAGTGGCAGATTGTACTCTTCAGTCTTCTGTACAATCTGCCGAAGGGTATGTATGTGGTCTATGGTATTGAAGCCTTTTCGGAAACCGGCTTGTTTGGGAGGCTAGAAGTCGTCGAGTCTGCGTGCGAGACGATTCGTAATGACTCTCGAAAACAGCACGTAGATGCGGCTCAGACGGGAAATCGGTCTGTAGTTCTTCAAGAGGGCGGTGTTGCCTTTCTTAAAGAACAAGACCACCGCGCTTCTGCTCCAAACCTCCGGAGTAGTACTACCATGGAGGACGGAATTGAAGAGCTTCTGAAGGACTTCAAGTACCGGTGTTCCACCCGCTTTCAGAAGCTCCGCTGTAATTCCATCCTCGCCCGGGGCCTTGACGTTTTTAAGGTGCTGGAGAGCCATTCTAATCTCGCTCAGACTGACGTCCGGGATATCATCGGAATAGTGTCGGATAAGACTTGCTCTTGGATCGTTACTCACACTTGCGTGTGGCTCCAACGATGATATGTACAGCTGCCCATAGAACCTCTCAATCTCACTCAGAATTTCAGGTGTCCCGGAAACGATGTTGCCACACTCAGTCTTCAGCTTTGACAGTTGGCTCTTTCTGGCAGACAGATCTCTGGCAAATTCTTTGGAGCCCTGGTTCCGCTCGATCGCTTCTTTAATACGAGCAGTATTAAAGTTGCGTAAGTCTCGCCGCATGCATTTGGAGATGTGTCTGTTCAGTTGCCTGTATGCTGTAAAATCTGTTGACGATTGCAGCCTCATCTCCCGTCTAACAGTCATGAGATTATCGATCGGAGAGTTTTTGTGTTCTTCTGCGGCGATTCTTGCAGAACTTAGCTCCGACCGCATGGACAGTTTCCACGAGCTTGTCATTCATATCATCCACTGCATTGCAATCCTCTAGGCACTGAAAGCGAAAGAAGTAACTCGAGCTGAAAGGTTTCGGGATTCTGGATTAGAGCACGAGGGGAACGGAGCCTTGACTTCATTAGACGAGACCTCTCCAACTTAACGTTTAGGTTCAGTGTGCCTCTAACCATTCGGTGATCGCTGCCAGTTTTCACCCTTGCGATCACTGAGACATCACTGAACAGTTGGCGTCTGGTCGTCATAATGAAGTCAATCTCATTTTTGTCGAACCGTCGAGGCTCGACCAGGTCCACTTCCTGTGGGACCGCTTCTGGAAGAAAGAGTTTATCATAAAGAGTCCCTCTTTCTCCATAAAGTTGGCCAGCTGCTGGCCCCTTCGGTTCCGTTGCCCTACTCCAAATTTCCCTACCTTCAGCTCACCGCTTTCTCTTGTGCCTAGTTTTGCGTTGAAGTCTCCCATCAACACCGTGTAGTGGGTTTTGGAGGAATGCATGGCTCTGGAAATATCCTCATACATTTCCTCCACCTCCTCATCGGGATGTGCCGAGGTTGGTGCGTAAACCTGTATGACCTTCAGCGAATACCGTTTGGTGATTCTGAGTATCAGGTACGCGACCCTCGTCGACACACTCCCAATCTTTACAACGTTGTTGACGAGAGACTTGTGGACGATAAACCGACACCTCCTTGGGACAGATGGTCGCCCTCCCGGTGGTAGAACAAGTTGCCGGACTCGAGGATTGCCGTGTCCTCCTCCTCTCTTCGGACCTCGGATAATCCAATAATATGCCAGCGCAACTTGTCTACCTCTTCTTCCAGCTCTAGTATCTTCTCGTCAGTCCTCAGGGTGCGTGCGTTATATGTTGCCAGGTCGAGTCGTCGTAGATGGCAACCGAACCTCCACCGGAGATTCTTAGCACCCCCTGCCCCGCCGTTACCATGGTCGCCACCGTAGCCAGGAATAGCGGGGCCGCCGGGGATTGGGGGCCGTTTTTTTGCGTTGTTATTCATGGTTTGTTCATATTTGCTATAGTTGCCACGCTTGGCGAGCGGGTTGGCAACCGCAGTTTTTTATTATATCACAGTTGTTATCAGGAAGATGCTGCTGCCCATCTCCTGCCTGTCTCCCTCTGTCGCCTCTTACGACACCCACGGGAAGATATGGGGTAGTGGATATTCTCAACCGCCACTACACGGCAACTGTAATTAAACTTAGAAAAAAAATGTTTTGTATTTGTATATAAAATACGTAGAAATATTTTCCCGTCCTATTATTAATATATCGCCACATTATCTCTGGCTTATATCTGCTACGTTATAAATTATTCCATAAATGTAATTATTTATACCTAGTATATGTATAGAGTACCAACCTCATGCCTGGCATCTCCCCAAGCAGCCAGCACGTGTAACACAGGCGCGTCAGGCGGTAAAGGTCTCTCTACACCACGCCACCTCTCCGCCAACACCCATTCGCCATGGTCGCTTAATCCAGCACCAGCTGTTGAAATTAATTTTTAGTTTCATTATTAAATACAGCTAGCCAGCTATTTCTCATAACTTCACATGAAAAAGGAAATTTCGTTCATGATTTCAGAGCGTTATATACCTTCTGGAGCATCTTGCAGTACTCGGACAATATCGGCGCAAGTCGTGTGAGGTCGAACGCCTCTAACCCAGAGCTTCTGACCTCGCGCTATCACCCCCACTTCCTCGTCGCTGTAGTCCGATGACGATGCCTCCATGTTACATCCCCTGAAAGTAAATAATTAAATAAATCCTATTAATAAATTACATATATTCGATACAAAATTTTAACGTAGGGCTATTCATCATCATCGTCACAATCATTATTACAGCCCTTCACAAGTCCACATAGGTCTTCCCCAAGGAATGCCACAAAGCATGGTCCCGAGCCACCTGCACCCGTTGACTTCCTGCATGTCTTACCAGGTCATCAATGCATCTAGAAGGGGGTCGCCCTACCCTTCACCCCATCGGTTGTCGGTTCTTCGAGCTATATGGGCGCCCCATTGTCACTTTAACTTACTAATCCGTTGGGCTATGTAGGTTACTCTGGTTCTACTGCGGTATTCTCGTTTTGAAGTCGATCACGCATAGAAACCCTAAGCATAGCCCTCTCCATAACTCATTGAGCGTCCACATACGTCATCACTGCAACACGCACTGGTTGTACAATCTTGTTTTCAGGTTTTGAGGTATGCCTGACGAGATGTGTCGTTATTTCCCGAACGCTGACCAACCGAGTTGAATCCGTCGATTGACCTCTCGGTTGAAGTTGGATTTACCTAGTCGGAATATTTGTCACAGATAAACGTAGCTGTTGACTAGTACCTACATCAACAACTACCAGCTTAGCTTCCAGTAACTACCGGCATTAGAGCTTTAATAATATATTATGTGCTGTAGTATTATATGTTATTACAATATATTTCTACCATTGTTGTAAATATTTTACTATGTATTTTTTACGTTATCAAATATTAACACGCGTTTTCTGCAGCGTTTATTCTTGAAGGAAATCTTGCTTTAAATTAAATATTAGAATGTAGCGACGAGAGTCAACAATGGGGCATTCTTCCGCACTTCTCAATTTTCAAAAATGTATAAAATATAAATTCCGTAAGACAGTTCTTTTGTTAATATATGGCAGATTAGGTATCTATTTTTTAGAACTTGCATTGTAAGAGCTGTTTCAGTTTTTTATAGAATAAGGGTGACAAACAAGCACATAGGCCATCTGATAGTAAGTGGATGCTGTGGCCCATTGACACCTACATTTAGCCTCAATTAAGGGGAAATATAACCTCAAATAGCTTAGCAAGATCCTCCGTTATGCCGAAAGTATTGCAGCATTAATTTTGAAATAAATATATGGTAAAGTTGAGGATTAATGTTAAGGTTTATGTTAGACGAAAACACGATTCCGTAAAATTTTCTCGATAGAAAAAAAATCCAAAGTTACCTCCAAACTGAACAATAAACCGCTGTTATTCATAAAATACTTTAAATAAGATCATGAAACTTTGCATACTAACTGAACTAACCATAAAGCAGTGCTTATGTTATTTACTTTTTTAAAATATCATTATTTTCACTGTAAAAAGAAATTACCTAAACTATCGTCGCGTAAGCTTGGTTCCTGTCGCTCCGCAGGTGATCATGATGGCATGATCTTATTTAAAGTATTTTATGAATAACAGCGGTTTATTGTTCAGTTTGGAGGTAACTTTGGATTTTTTTTCTATCGAGAAAATTTTACGGAATCGTGTTTTCGTCTAACATAAACCTTAACATTAATCCTCAACTTTACCATATATTTATTTCAAAATTAATGCTGCAATACTTTCGGCATAACGGAGGATCTTGCTAAGCCATTTGAGGTTATATTTCCCCTTAAGAATCAAAATGCAGATGCGTTGTCACCCCTGAGGACTAAGATAGAATGCCTCATGTCTAGTAAAATAGGGTCTCCGGTTTTCTATACTCACCATACGAAACACAGCAGCATACAGCTGCTATTTCACGCTGGTATTCTGTGAGAGCGTAGTCCCCGATCGAGCGTAGGACCCATTCGTGGTACAACCATAATATAGCTGCAGCGTAGCTCTACCACAAATGTCAGTTTTTTGTAGTTTTTTCTGGAAATTATTTAAAAAGTTAATGCCGGGAACCGATTTCCTAAATGCTGCCCACTAAAATATGCCTTTGCTAGGACATTAAGTGTAGTAAGTATTTATCTAATTCTGTATGTATTTAGAAAAAGATTTAGAAAAGCTCCAATTCATTAACGAAGCTCCAAGCAAAAATGTGTAGTTATTATTACATTAAAGAAACGACGATGTTGCAAACTTTTTCAACGACGAGCTAGTTTAAAAGTTTGTACGACTGTGGCGCCTAGACGCGCCTGGCACGTCTGCTAATGGGGGAACAAAAGGAGGCCGGCTATGCCACCTTATATCAGGAAATAAGAGCTTATAACCAAATTATACAAGGTAATTTTTATACTTTTTGCGGAAGGTTTAATTGTAAGTAAAAATTTGTTGTAGACATTAAATATATTTTATCTGTACTCGTATATCTGCACCAAATATACGTACACATATGTTGTAGATACACACCTATATATTCTATCATAAACTTTTACGTCGCAGTATGTATATGTATATGCTGCAGCTATATTAGGGATGTAGCACGAATGGGTCGGTTCGACAGGCGAAGGACCGCGCTCTCACAGAATACCAGCGTATAAACTACTCAATGCTACTGTGTTTCGTATGGTGAGTGTATGTGTGATATGTGAGACCCTTTTTTACTGGAAACGAGGCATGCCATTTTAGCCTTCAGGGGTGGCAACGCATTTATATTTTAGAGCGTGATCACAAATCTACTCTGGGCGAGCTGACAAATCTACGTTATGTATTCTTTTACGTCGCTACCAGGGTATAATAAATGTACAATACAAACTTAAATTAGTTACCTAGCCTACAATAAATACAATATAAATTAATTCGTTAATATTTTTTGGCATAGCATAGCGTGTTTCTATTTCACTATAACCCAACAGAACAACGTATTAAACTACTAAATAAGCCTCGTACTTATAATAAAAAATCTGCATTCTCCATTTTCTGCGAAAACATTAACATGGCGTAGGTTATTTGAGCGGGAATTTCGTGACTTGGCGCCATTAGGCGTTTCCGTTAGTCTCCCCTTTTCAACTTCACCCCTTATCTCACCCCAACCCCCTTGGCATTTAGGGCAGGTACCACGCCTCGTAGGGTGTATTTTGGTATACTTCTAATTGTGTTAAGTTATAACATATAACGGAGATTGTTGACTGATCGTATTTTCTAGCATAAAATTCGCTGTAAATTAAATATTAAAATTAAAATCTCATTTCTAAAAGATGGCAATGAGCTACACCTCAGCTCCCATTGCAGTAAGTAAGTAACTTAACTATAATACTAGAAGTGTTTTTATGAATAGCTTCTGCTCCAGTAAAGCTTTTGTTACAGACGTTTTAATTCGGCCCGTTAAACGTCTACATTAAATTGGAAATTAAAAACCGGGTTAGCCAAATTGCTTAACGTTAAAAATAAATTTTAAAAGATATTATTACAATTTACAAAAATTCTCAAGAGTTATTAGAATTAAATCCTATTGAATTAGTGGATAAAATAAGTGATTTCTGTTAATAAATTTTTCTCAAGGAAACTTGCATCGGTTGTTTCGGCGAGGTAAGGTACCAGGTTTTTACTTTTTGCGGAAGAAGTTATAATTGTAAGTAAATTTATTATATATTTTATCTCTACTCGTATATTTGCAATAAAGATACGTAAACGTATGTTGTGAATACATACCTACATATTCTAAGATGAACTTTTACGTGGTAGTATGTATATATGCTGCAGCTATATAGTGGTTGCAGCACGAATGGGTCGGCTCGACCGGGATAGGACCACTCTCTCACAGAATAACAGCGTAATATAGCAGTTTAAATCTGCTGTGTTTCGTATGGTAAGTGTAGAGAACCGGAGACCCTTTTTACTGGAGGCATTCTATCTCAGTCCTCAGGGCTGGCAACGCATTTGCATTTTGATTCGTAATTGACGATAAATGTAGATGTCTATGGGCCACGGCATCCACTTACCATCAGGTGGACTGTGTGCTCGTTTGTCACCCTTATTCTATAAAATAAGAAAAGAGCCATTCATGCTATTTACAATATCAGACCAAGGTACTCACGCAGAGATCTTTTAAAAAAATATCTTATCGCTTCCTAGTTCACCTAGTTTACATAGTAGAGCCACGCTGAAACTATATTATAGTTGTAGCACGAATGGGTCGGCTAAATCGTGTAGGATCACGCTCTCACAGAATACCAGCCTAAAATATCAGCTCCATACTGCTGTGTTTCGTGTGATGAGTGTAGAGAACTGGAGACCCTTTATACTGGAAACGGGGCATTTAATCTTAGTCCTTGGGGGTGACAACGCAACGCATTTTGATTCTTAATCGAGGATAGATGTCTGTGGGCCATAGCATGATAACGTCAATGGTGTGACTTTCCTAGTGTAGTGGTGTTGGGAGTAATGGTGCTGGGATTAGAGGTGACGGAGTAGTGCACGCAATTTAGCGAGGGCGGGCGGTGCTCTTTAAACTAGGTAAGACAAACCATTTTATTATATTGAGCGGATGTGTGTGAGTTAATTCTTACTAACTTTATAGAGGATTTCCGCAAAGTAACGCCTGATTTTAGTAATTATCTCAAAAAATTATTTTCAATAATCAATGTCCTCCAGACCAAATTTTGGTCAAGGCGGCCTGCCTCAATGGAGACTGGCTCAACGGAGAAAGATTCAACGGCGGAGAACAGGATTATACTGTCCAAGTGTATGCGCAAGCAAAGGTGCATTCTCTATTCCCTCTCTCATAATCCGATGGGACGATAAGCCGACACGACCGGAGAGAGATCAGGCGCAGGACCCGCGGCTTTACGTGCTTTCCGAGGCACGGGGGTGAGACACCGCCAACTTCTGTCTCCGGACAGCTATTGAGAATTTCTTGACGGAAAAACTAAATAATCGATTTTTGGCCCGACTCAGAATTCGAACCCAGGACCTCATGCAGCAGTCGCACTATTCTTGTAATTTATATTGAATGAAAATTATTCTATTTTATTTTATTCTACCCTCTTCTATTCGTTTGCAAAAACAATATGGTAAGAATTACAATAAATGTCAAGAGCCACAATCGCATACACACCAATGTCATCAATAAGCCCGACACTGCTACACTGAACATTAACCAATGCAGTGGAAAATACACACCACCGTCGTTAATACGACACGTGTTTCCCTAAACGAGGTACCATCATTATATTATATATTATACTGCGATGGTGAACCGCTAAGAAGTTCTTGATTAAGTAATTCATTCATGCAATCATTACATTTATACGTGGTAGAGCCATACTGAAGCTATATTATGGTTGTAGCACGAAAGGGTCGGCTCCACCGGGGAAAGACAGCAGAATATCAGCGTAAAATAGCAGTTTGATGCTGCTGTGTTTCGTATGGTGAGTGTGGAGAACCGGAGACCCGTTTTACTGAAATCGAGGCATTCCATTTTAGTCCTCAGGGGTGACAACGCATCTGCATTTTGATTCTTAATCGAGGTTAAATGTAGATGTCTATGGGCCACAGCATCCACTTACAGTCAGGTGGACTGTGTGCTCGTTTGTCACCCTAATTCTATAAAAAATTACAGCCCATTAAAAGTTCACTTCTGAACCTCATAGCTCGGCTTATAAAAGATAAATATCCCCCATAAGGCCATCATCCAAATTTCAATCATACATAAGAAACAACTGTCATTATTAATGAAATAAATATTTTTTGATTCGGCGGAGAAGGTTTCATCAGAAAAATACAGCTGCCCATCTCCTATTTCAATTTTGCTCTGTTGCTTCTTACTATACCCACAGGATGATATTTGATGATGAATTCCCTTACTCTGCCACTACACGGTGATGGTTTGTACCAGTGGGGAGCCCGTGTAACCACGAAAATGTCGCTAACATCTCAATTCACACGTATAATTACTGTCAACACGAGATGTGTTTTGACGTTACAATCGTTTCCAAATTTCGTATGCAAATTATTTAGAAAATGCCAAATTGCACTCTATTTACAAATAAATATGTATAAAAATTTAAACGATTTTTAATGATGATCTTTAACATTAATCAAAAGTCTAAATGTTTAAATTTACTCAATCTGTCAACACAGTGAATCGGGTTTGTAGTAGTGATAATACGACGTAATTGCTTATATGTGTGCTCCCGGCGACGCCGACCCTCGTACAAAATAAGGTTGATAGCCATTCTATTGTGTATTATAGTATTCTATGGTTTGTACATAATAGTGATTAAATCGACATACTCTCATGTTCTACCCTCATTTTTTAAAATTATGAACATAAAATGAAAATTACACAAATTCAGTATCATATGACGAACGTTTTTGTTTTTGCCCCATATGAGACAACTATGGGGGGGGGTCTATGCTCAACAGTGGACTTTTGATAGGCTGTAGTGGTAGATAATGGTAATACGTTCAAATTATTTTTTTGGTTCAGGCATCGTAGGTATTTACGCCTATATAAATATTTGTTTAAGCCTCGACTAACGGAGGTTGTAACGCGTTTAACTATATTTCCTCATAGATCAATTCTCGACTCGTTTTCCCGATATCAGGCAGGATATTGTGGTACACTAAGGTAGTAGTTACAAAATAGGTACTCAATCGACCCGTCGGTATTACGGAGTAGTGGTGTTCACGCGACGCCTACAGCCTGATTGCCGACTGCACGGTAGCTATAGTGATGTGTGCGAGCAGTTTTATCGATTTCCTTTCATTTTAATTTAAACATTTTACTAAATTGTTTTCTTATTTTTCTGCAATGTGACACAATATTATTTATTTTCCCCTGTGTGATAGAGGTGTTTATGATGGACAAACATCCATACCCGATACATTTATTTATGGGTCATACAAATACTTGGTCTCACCGGGATTCATGCTTGCGGTCCCTAAATTACTGGTATTAATATTTATTATAAAAATATGATATGTAGATGAGTACTTAAAAAATTGTTATGTAAGCAAACATTTATTACCTAATCGTATGTGTTATCATTCGTGAAAGATTATAGGTTACCTTTTTTTATTGATAAAAATAAATGATCATAATTTTAATGGAATACCTGCCTATAAAAGTCCGTAAGAATATTTCGATGACATCTTTATAATTAAAAGGATTTCTTGTAGTAGCCAAGTGTATATATCGCCGTAAATAGTACATCGCATTTAGGTTCAACTGCTTATTAACTATTTCAACCATTGACTTATATATTACATTTCAACTGAATAACTCGATATCGATATTGTTTTTTTTATTCATCATCATGGTTACAAGCAAATTATCGGTAGCCCTCGCTCGGTGCGTAGTATACCTAATTACAGGAGTGGAGAGCCGCGGCTTGCCTCGAGCACGCAAGGACGTGCAAAATTACCTAAGACACACTGCTACTGCGTTCATCGAATGTTGAATGATTCTCTATCGAACGATATTTATGACATAATATTAATATGCAAGTTATACCTTTGATTTTGAATTTTAATTTTTGTAAGCGCTAAAACTTTAATAAATGACAATAGATTGAATAAAATCGATATGAAACCTTTAAATTTAACTATCAACATAAATATTAGACTTCTGATCTTGTAACAATGATAAACACAACAATATATACAAATGTTTTTTTCATGAACTTATATAGTTAGAGATCACTTTGAATATAAAGAAAATATTTATTCAAATGAGATTTTTGGTGGAGACATTTTTATTTTTTATTAATTGCTGTTAAAGGAACTTTAAAAGGAGGTTATCATCTGCTGTTACTGATAGAAAATATAAATAAAAATATATTCATTCATATTCATTTACTCATATATTTTTCCCCTCAAAAAAATAAAAATTACAGAACGCATTCGAAAATTGGATTTTCTAACTGTCCGTATGTAATATGAATACGAAATAAACAAAAAAAAACATGTAAACAAAGGTAATACAGCTTTCAATAATCGAGAACTCTATAGGCAAGTTTATTTTGTATTTAAATGAACCAAGACAACAATACGAATTGCTGCTGCAATTTAAGCTTTTAAAAGTTTGTATGGTTTTTATGTCAGTTAATATAGCATAATAATATATTTTAACTAGACTCTAGGTACCTCTTATACGTTGTTGGTAATTAGGATTTTTAGTACCACTATTATTTATCTTAGGAACACCGAAATTATAGAACATCTTTTTTTTTTGTTTTGTTTACTTTTTAAACATATTGTAATACTAATGCACTTAAAATTAAAAATTAAATGTTATTATTAAAACATAATATCATATCATATTTTTTATAGAAAAACTAGCTGTTTTCCGCGACTTCGCCTGCGTGAAATTTATTAATAAAATTATTTTATAATTAAAGAATATCTTTTAATTTTTTGCGCGGAATCCTAATTATTTTTCTAAAATATAAGTAGCCTTAGTTACTCGTTAATTTTGGTATCGGTGAGAACCATTGGCGAAGCCTCTATACAAGCCCAGAAGCCCGGCTTGCCTCATTAAGATGAATCGATCAATTATATCAAGTAATAAAATTAACTCGTAAACTGTTTCAAACTATTTCAAATTTCCCGCGCACTCTGTTCAACCTCGTAGCCTTATGAATACTGCTGTCATACATATAAGGAGAGTTGAATTGAGCGATTAGTTGTCTCCCTCGCACGCGTGGGCATTTTACCGGGCTTTCGAGAAGGCGATCGCTCCCTTTCTAACCTGTGACAAAATGTTCTATAATGAAATATAACTACGAAATATTTATATAGCAATTACTATTGAGCCACAAGCCTGGTTTTGCCATGAAGTTGTTTAGGAGTGCGTTAGTGACTAGCGAATGGGGTGCGGGCCATTCGTATGCAAGTTCACTTCACATTTCAATGTTTATGTTTGTTTTTGTTAAAAATGTATGCTTTTTCAAAGATTTTCAGTGAAAATGGAAGGATAATAGTGTTCATTGTGATGAATATAAGTGTGTTGAAGTGCTAATCGGCGTGAAAAAGGTAAAATGTTTAAAAATGAAATTTAATATTCAATAAACATTTCTTCATACTTTACTCTCTTTAGTATTAAAGTTTAATTAAGTTAGGCGTATTTAGAGGTTTAATAACTCAATATTTATATTACCATACGAATTAAAAATATCAATTTGAACAGCACATTAAATATGAGATACCTAGGTTTAATTTTATAGGAAATAATTGTTACAATCTTTTTTTAACGTGAAGCCCAAATTTTAATGAAATAAATCAAAAGAATACAGAAAAATGTATTGAGGGTTTTAAAGAATACTTCCTTTAGTTATTTTCAGTATATAAAATTTTAATAGCGCCATCTACTTAATTCTATAGGTAAAGTCATTTTATCGAACGAAAATTGGTTGATTCTCACGATGGTAGTGGTACCTAAAGATTACGCTAGATGGCACAAATACGCTATCGGCTAATTTATATTACCATATAAGTTTAAAAATATCATTTTGTACGGTTTATTATGAATTGAAAATGAATTATATAATAAATAGTCATTATTTTATGGTAAAAGAATTATCAAAGCTTTATCTTCTCATTATAACTATCTAATTCCTGTCGCGTAATCTGTTTCTTCTATGTTGCATATAACTAAACAATAATTTCGAGGTTTCACATCTGCCAGGCGTCCCTTTTTTAACTTTGTACATAGTTTGTACTTTGTTCACGCTTTTCTTTTGTTCATGTATTGTATTGTTTGTAAATATCTCACGCAAACTCAAACGGCTCTTTTCAAAACCACCGAAGGTGTGCAATTGCATATTATGTCATACAATCTATCTAGCGGCAGTATGCTTTGTGTGTGCTTTGTTAAACACGTCCTTGACAGCACTGAATATGAAACTTTAGAGTGGAGACAGCTCAAGATTGGTGTATTTTTATTAAACTGCTAAAAACAATAAAACCATATCTTGGGCTTGCCCTAGTTTGGAGCCCTAACTTCGCCACTGGTGAGGACTAAGATGGAATGTCTGCTAACCAGTAAAAAGTGTCTTCCTTTTTTTGCACTCACCATAAGCAACACAGCAGCATTAAAATCCTACGGTAGCGTGGTCCTACCGTGTGTCGACCCATTCGTGCTACAAGCATAATAGCTGTACCGTGGTTCTACCACCTACTGTATTGCAGCTATAAGTAGCTATTTTTATAGCTTCAATATGACGAGTACATAGTCCACCTGATGGTAAGTAGATGCTATGGCCCATGGACATTTATTTTTTATTTATTTATTTTTACATTTATTTTTAACCTCAATTAAGAATCAAAATACAGATGCATTGTCACTCGTGAGGACTAGGGTGGAATGCCTCGTTTCCAGTAAAAGGGTCTCCGGTTCTCTACACTCACCATACGAAACACAGCAGCATAAAGCTGCTATTTCACGCTGGTATTTTGTGAGAGCACGGTACTCCCCCCAGTCGAGCCGACCCATTCGTGCTACAAATTTTTTAGTATAGCTGCAGCTTGGCTCTACCACGTAAAATACAGCTGCATAGCTGTAGCGTGACTGTATTGTGTACACGTAAATATCTTGGTACTTCATGATTTAGATCTTTTGCAATAACCGGCAAAATTTGCAGAGAAGGTTCAGAATAAGTAATATAGTCAAATGGCAAAGAAGAATTAATTTAAAAAATCTCAAACAATAAGGATTTTTTATTTTTTAATCCAATTAATCCGTGGTAATCCATTATTTTAACCGATTTTACTGCGCACGCACACATTCGTAGGGGTCGATTGAGAGGCAAAAACAATGTTTCCCATAGATCAAATTCAATTTGGGAGAACTTCGAAACTATTCTATAGATTACTAAAAGTAGAAGCCTTATTTACTCGTATTTTCAAAAACTGCAATAAAGATATGTATAGGATTAAATATATATATATTTCAAATAAAATTATGTTTAAATTCGGTCACACCTTTAAGATTCTTTCTGATGGTGAAAATAATAATTCTCCTATTGTATTACACTTTTTTTTAAAGTTTTGAAATTTAAACTACTCTGAATAAATATGTTAAATTGGCAATCAAATTTGCTTTTTTCCATTAATATCGGAAACGTTGCGATATTCGACTGTATCTTTGTGTTTAAGTATATTTGAACCAAGTAACTCCTGAATTAGTTAGCATTTTAAAACGGACTTATGTAATTATTTCTTTAATTTTAATTTATTTCTTTTTTAATTCATTAATAGTTGCACATTAGCAACAACCATAAGAATCGATTTTCGCTTCCATTTACGTAACGTGCGCCCACCTAAGTGAATAGGTTGTAGTGTTATGCTAATTACATATCATTTTACACTATTTTAAATTTATTTTTTCATTCTGTTTTTGATTTTCTGCATTCACCTCAAAACTGGATATTTTGCATCACCTTTATTTCCATAGGATCCTGTAACGTTTTTAAACCATAAAAACACAATAACAAATCATTTTCATTTCGAATTTTCACGCTATCAGCACTTTTTAAATCGGTGTCAATGGAGTCTATCTTTTTCGATCTTTTATTTAGTTCTCCGTAACTCTGCAATTTCGGGCTTCGTGCTCGCTGTTGCGCTACGTTTTTTCCTATATCAATAATATCTCATTTTTCACTTAAATCTTGCCGTTTCTCTATTACGAGCCTGAAACCAAAATTCGACATGTTTTGACATCGTTGTTTATCTGGTTGTCATGGCAATTTTTATTCAAATTCGTTACCGGTCTGATGTTTTTACTTCAAAACTTCAACAAAAATACTCTTTTCTTCTTGGCCATTTACAAAAATTTGCTTTTAATTTAAATAATTTCCCGTTCTTTTCACAAATCCGTCGTCGAGCGCGGAGCTCTCTAAAAAAGTATAAAAGCCGAACAATCGGTCAATAAAGAGAGTCTCGCTTCAGCTTTCAAACTAGAAGCATCTCCTAAAGGTCTTATCCCGGTGCCGCACTGCCCCGGGATCCTGCAAGCCTCTGCCTTCATCTGAAGTCTTCGTCTAGCCACGCCTACGCCTCCACCTACTAGTGCCCGCGCTATCTTTAGCCGCTGTGCGTGCTTGCTTCAAGCACTGCGTG
Organism: Parnassius apollo; assembly: GCA_907164705.1. Taxonomy (NCBI): domain Eukaryota; kingdom Metazoa; phylum Arthropoda; class Insecta; order Lepidoptera; family Papilionidae; genus Parnassius; species Parnassius apollo. The sequence goes on from CAJQZP010001558.1 coordinate 4,526,412, forward strand.
TGCCTACTCCAAGCGCTGCGTGTGCCTACTCCGGGCGCTGTGTGTGCCTACTCCGGGCGCTGTGTTTGCCTACTTCAAGCGCTGCGTGTACCTGCTCCAGACGCTGCGTGTACCTACTCCAGACGCTGCGTGCCTACTCCGGGCGCTGTGTGTGCCTAGTCCGGGCGCTGTGTGTGGTTACTAGGTACCTTCCTTCTCACGCTTTTCGCTCCCATTCCACTCCCTTCTTATATCAATATCTTTTCAAAGCAAGTTGTTATAATGAGGTGGTTTTGTTTCTAATAAATATCTGAGATTTTTTTAAAATATTTCAGTGAATAACCACAGATAACTTTGAAAAGATTGATAAAAACATATTTGACTGCTCTAAGATGTATATTATTTGTGAAAGAAACAGAATACATAATTTAACTAGCTGGTCCGGCAGATGTAGTTCCGATCTTTTCGGTAGGAAGCGTGAATTGCCCGCCAAATTCGTTCCGGATTATTTACAGTATAAATATAAAATAACTCAACTAAAGCGTTGCATATCGGGTCGAGAATATACGATTTTCTTTTTTGGCACTCAGCTAATATATTGTGAATATATGTTATTTTGGTCCATAAATATAGTTTGCTAATAACTTAACTAATGAACCACCTAACGGATCCTAGCGTAGCTATAAACCATCGTCAATATTAAGTGTGAATATACGTGATCTATCTATCAAGTCTTTCAGAAGTTACGCAATCAAGCACAACATAAACATATCCAAATATTAGGTGTTTAGATTGAATTATTTTTTCAAATTTTATCGCTATTAATAATGAATTATTGTTAATTAACATTTCATTTACATACTCTGTTTAGCATTCTTCTTCAGATACAAGTTTTTCAGTAAAATGTTTCTCAAAATCCAGAGTTTTTTAGTACAAATATGCTTCGGTTTGGATTTTTTAATTTTAGAATCTCAAGTAGAAGGAAAATATGTATGAGTAAAACTGTTCAAAATCGAATTGACGTGATTCATTTTAGTAAAAAGCGCTTTCATAACAACATATCATAAACCGGCAGTATTGTAGCGTAGATGTAGTTTAAGTCTGGAATAAAATTACCGTGGTCTGGACCTATAACTCGAATTACATAAAAATATTTACACTTACACAGTCGAATTCTTAGAAATTACAGTTTTAATTTCATTCATTCATAATGTTCGGATACTGGCAGACAACACACACGACAAGATACCTATGTGGTAGGTAATTTATTTATCTAAATAATACCTAAATCACAAATTGCTCGTCGTGGGTAGGACCGCGCTCCTACAGAATAACAACGTGAAAAAGCAAATTAATGTTGTGTTTCGTATAGCGAGTGTAGAGAACCGGAGACCATTATTACTACTTCCTTCGATTGTAACAAGCACACAGTCCACCTAGTAGTTAGTGATTACTATGGATACATAGACATCGACGTCTATCCTCGATTAAGGAAAAAAATTTAGATGCGTTATCACCCCTGAGAACTAAGACGGTATGCCTTGATCTTCAGGTCTGAAGGGGTTCCGAAACGGTCTTGCGGCTTGAAGTAAGCACGTAATTTCTGCTTGAGTCAAACATGATTAATCCTTTACAATGTTCAGTCGTAAATTCGAAAAAATCCTTGTACCTACTTGCTCAAGCGGCTTGACGTGCTTGATGCACAAGCTGCTTGAGCAAGTAAAACGAAATTACGTGCTTTCCGTCAAGTTGCTTGATCGCCTCGGAAAAACATTAAGTTGTTTTTTGCAATATCAATTTAATTAATAGATCTTTATCAAGACCTCAATTAACACAAAACTCTAAATATGTTCACGAGTATCGGTTATTTTAGATTTTTCGACGTTTCTTTTAAATCTTCAATTTTATGTTTACTCAAGCTCTATCTAAGATACCGCGCTACAAATCTCGACCTATATTAACCGTAGATTTCTTAGAATGGATTTCCGACGCGCAGCAACAAATTACATATTTAGCCGGCACGGGCCAAATTGCCACCGCCATTGAGTTTCTTCTGAGAAGTCGAAACGATTTTAGACTGCCAGAATTATTAGCCAGTTGTTTTAATTTTTTAGCTTAATTGCCTGTTTCGTGAATGAAATTTCCTCTAACAATTTATAATGTTTTAATTTTGATGCATAGCTTTACAAATCTTTTGTGCATATGTACTTTTTTATCAATTTGTATTGAAATTGAAAGATAAAAAATATAGATTAATTAAAATATTATATTTAATATTATATTACGTAAGCATTAACAAACTATTACTGAGTTTATTTCACAACTTTTTTAGTTTTACTTTTTTATTTTTTAATGGTTTTCACAAAGAGAAGAAACGGAAAGTCAAAGGGTTGTCGGCATATTGTGTCAAATAATAGAAATCATTGCGGGATTTGTGCACATCACTGTGTGTACTAGAGCCGTGGTAGCTCAGATGGTTAACGCTCGCTGTAAATATAACAGAACGCGAGTTCCCCGGGTTCGATCCACGCCGGCACCAATGAAATTGTTAATTGCAATTTTAAGTGCTGATTTACCACGTGCTCGGCGGTGAAGGAAAACATTGTCAGGAAACCTGCAAGTCTGAGGAATAAGAAAAAATTTTTTCGAAGACATGTGAAGTTCGCCAAAACTTCCTTGCCCTAAAACCCTCAAGAAATGAGGGAAGGCCTGTGCCCAGCAGTGGGACGTATATGTATATAGGCTGTAACTTTTTAACTGTGTGTACTGGGATATTACGGTAAGTAACTAGCGGGTGACGAATTTAATGTGATTCAAGCCAACTTGTTCATAACATACAATACGTATTGGATATTTTTTAAGATAAACAGATTTTTGGAAATCCAATTACACCTTCTCATCCTTAAAATAAACTACATTTTGCAAGTCACTTTAAATTGATATACTGTTAATAATGTCATGATTGTGTATTAAATTACATGAAATAACTTGCACCGAAATTGTCACTTACTACTTTTTGATTTTATAATTAAAAAAAATACGGCTACAAAAACGAGTTATTCTGGCATTAAAAACTTCTTAAGCTGTTTCCAGATTTGTACGTAAAAGATAAACGACGTGGAAGTTAGATCACTGGATGAAACACAAGCAAAAGATGCTTAAAGTGCTTCTAGACGAAATATTGAATAAAATCAGATACTTCTCCGTGTTAATCTATTATTTTAAGTATAAGCATACCTATATATAGAATTTTAAAACAAAAAAATATACTTTTTTCATCGAAGATATCTCAGCGGACATTGCCAGGGATTGGAGTGGACTTGTTTGTTTATTTTTCATTAGAAAAAATTAATACGTATTAATATTTTATAAATGTTTTCTCAACATGTACTAAAAATAATTAGAATTTTCTTTTGTTATAACTTGTAAATGGTTTCATTGTTGGCTCACTGCAAGTTATACGTGTAAATAGTGATTTAGTGTTATATATACGATGTTTTAAATGATTTTGATTTTGCGCAATAACTACATAATATCAGTAAATTTAAAATTTTAAAAGATCAAAAAGTACTACAGCGACGCTCTAAGAGCTAGTTTTTGCCGATGAAGGAAAAGAATGTAAGAAAATCTGCATATATGGGAAATTAAACGAAAATATTTTGAGAAAATGTGAAATCCGCTAACATGTACAACATTTTTTAAAGGCGGCCGACCCATTCCTACTCTAACACCTACGGAAAATCTCAGACATGAGGGAAAATTATGTCCATCAATAGCAACTATTTAGACTTTTATCCTTCTCAACATTAACTATGTAAATTAATAATAATAATTAATATTATTAGCATAGTCAGATGGACTCAAACTGAACTTAATGCCCTGGATAGAAAAGTTCGCACTACTATGACGTCTCATGATATACTATCCAAGCATGGTTATAGTGGCTTTTTAAGCACACTCACCATGCTTAATCGACACATGTGCAGCCTCCGTAATTACTTCCTGACGAGATCGGATGACATATTCTACATCATTTCTTGTGATAAAGGGCTTACCCTTCTATCCTTAGGCAACGAGCAATGGCAATAACAGACAGTACAGAGAATTTCCAACCGGGAGACCATATGGAAGGAGAAGGAGCTCGATGGGAGGTTCTACAGGGCTCTGCATAACCCTTTCGTAGATACACTCGCCTCCCTTAACTGGCTACGGTTCGGTGACCACTTTGGGGGAAACCAAGGGTTTTATCTGTGCAATTTACGATCAGGTTATTAAGATCAACAATAATTGAAGACACATCTTAAAGGATGGCGCCGTCAACATCTGTCAAACTTGTCGCCATCACGGTGAGTCACTAAGGCGTATCATCTCTGGTTGGTCGGGTCTTTCTAACTCTGAGTACTTGTACTGACACAATCTAGTACCCAGGATTATACATCAGGAGCTTGCTCTAAAATACGGTCTGCCTTATTAATTATTCCTGTAGTCGTTTTTGCAAACGGGCTAATCCCGGTTAGCTTCTGGCGTCATCTGAGACGACTGGGGTCTAATACAGAAGGCGGTGCTTCTCGATACCGCCTGCATCGTCCGCCGATATTTTTTCCTTTCTACCTAACCTCGCCGAAGGACGCCTCCGCTAGCGAGGGCTTCCATCTGGTTATACTTATATTTATTTATGGTTTTATTTTTATTTATACATTTTACTATGCTAACTTATATTTACGTATATTTATCATTTTCATTTATATATTTATACAACCCAAACAGTTGAGAAAACTATATAAATACCCCACAATTACAATTGCTTAACATTCTTTTTTAAATTAATTTTGAGCAATACTTTTACTTTCAAATATATTTATGGTTCAGAAATTACATTTGAAATATGACTAGAATAATATACCAGTTAACGTTTCCACTTTAGGATTATATCCAGTATTATCAAAGCCATGTTTTTCTTAGATAATGAACAACAAGCAGCATTGTCTACAAAATTGTCTCCCAACAGTCTCTCAGCGACAGCAAAAAGTTGTTAGGAACACAGGTCAATGACACAACTTTTTAACGTAAGCAGTGAAAGACTTCGCTGCTTTGCTTGTTATTAGATTTTCCAAAGTGCGTTAGATCCAAAAAAATGACTTGGCTACGTGTACATAACGTACGCAAGTGAGAACATTAACTTTCATCTTTAATTTTTAATTTATTTATTGAAAATACATAACGCCATCTATTTTAAAGACAATGTATAGTATATTAAATTTTAATGTATCAAAAACTATTAAAGAATTTCATCGGGCAGAAACATGACTACGTTTTCGTATTCAAAACTTTTAAAAATCTATTCAGGTAAGATCTACCTAGATCTACAGCATCATTTTTCGAAAATAATTATAAAACATTTTTTATACGCGTTATTTTTTACTATGAAATAAAACTGATAATTCACAAAAAAATTACATAGAAAAGCAAGGTTAGGTAATACTAATACTATTGTTTTCTCTTAAAATTTTTGCATTAGCTTTATAGTTTAGGACATATCGTTTTTTTCATCAAAAGTTACCTACGAAGCTAAAATATTAAGTGTCAATTTTATTTATCTCAAGCTTTAAGTTCTTGTAGTTTTGTAAATTATTATTGAATTATACCGTGTAATAATTATAATGAAAAGTTATGCAGGAGTATTAAGAAGTTCATTTGATTGTTAGTGAATAATTTATCGATCTTATCGATACACGCCCAATCTTAACAACGTTGTTAACGGAGAACTTGAAACGATGGATCTGACATCTTTTATGAACAGATGTTCGCTCTCCCGGTGATAGAACAAGTTGCGGACAAGGATTATCCTAACCCACCCTCTCTTTACACCTCAGGTAATCCTATAATATCCGAAAATAAAAGTGAGTGCTTATCTTTTCTTCCAGCTCCAGAATCTTCTTCTCAGTTCTCAGGGTGTATTTGTTAAACGTTGTCGATTCGAGTAGTTGTAGGTGGCAAACAAACCTCTTCCACCCTCTTAGCACCTTCTTTACTTTTAGATCTAGCTACAAAATCATCTTCTGTATCTAGATATAACAATCCACTGTGGATGATAAAATAAAACCTTTACTTCAACAGTATAGTAATAAGCTGTAGTTGAAGTTAAGTTCTGCTACACTTGTCGTATAATAACGTACAAACTTTCCGATCACTCTATTAAACTCTATTTGCTAGACAGGAAATGAAACTGCAGTAATCAGCAGATACGACAGTGTTCAAGTAACACAGATAGTTCGATTGCATATAGTGAAACTAAAGCAACTTCATTATATTGCGTATTTAAGATGCAATTGAATTAAGGCTCCAAAGTCAACTGTAGAAAACCAACTGTAGCAGCTTTATTGCCATGACACTTTGAAATTTTCAGTAAGATCGAGTAGCTGCTACACACATCGTCGTTAGAGTCACACGCAAGTGCGAGCACCAATCCAAGAGCAACAGACCCAGATGTCAGTCTGCAGAATTGCTCTGCAGCAAATTTCCGAAATGAATTTAATAACAAAGACCACAAACACTTTCCTTGTCAAATTGTTCAGAAAACTGAACAGTAAAGTCTTGCGTATGTGGATTATGAAAACACATTTGGTTCCGTGGTAACTCGGACGATGCTACAGTTTCTTCATTGGAGAGTTAACTTTCGGTATATCAAAGTGTTTGTGCAGTAAGGCTCTGATGGCTATTCCAGTACAGAACCAAAACACAAAACCTATCGAATTAAGGAGACGTACAAGAGCGAACGAAATAATATCTCCAAAACTAATTATTGCTGTATTGAAAGACATTATCAAACTACTGAAAAGGATATCAATGGCGACTATATCACTCACCTCGATGTGATGTAGTCATTATCGTTGAATCAATATATGCCATATGCGCAACCTCTTTTACTATTTCAGCATGAACTTGTACTGTATATTATATATATAATGGCGAACCTCATAACTATGCTCAATGACCTCAATAGTGTCTCCCAACGAATAGTCTGAGGATTAATAAAGACAGGACATAGCATGGATGTTATACATGACCCATGCTGGTAGTTGTTGGGAGCACCAGCACCAAGTTGTTGACAAGTTTACTTTTCAACAATGATTCAACTATGCAAGTTCAACTTCGACCAAGTGGTCAGTCACATGTTCTCGTCACGTCAAACTTGAAAACATGTAATTAGTGTAAGATACTCGTAATAATCAATTTGAAGGTGCTCTTTGTATACAGTGTGTTTATTGTTAATTTGCGGTTCCATTTTTATAATGCTAGAGTCCTCTCTCTTATGTTTTGTTATCTATGTACTATATGTATTTTTCAGTTGTCAGTTCTTGAGATCATGTCTCTTGGTAGAGAGTAATTGTGTTCTGTGGTTCATGCTGTCAGCTCATATAAAAATAAACGTTTTAGAAATCTTGAAACTGAGTTTTATTTAAATTAAATACTTATTAATCACAATCAGTGAGTGTTGCAAGAGATGATTTGAGACGTGTTTCTTCAATACTGCATTGCTATTGATATGAGGAATCTCAAGCTCGCTCAACGAGCTATGGAGAGGGCTATTCTCGAAGTTTCTCTGCGTGATTCACTTTGTAATGAGGATATCCGCAGCAGGGCCAATAAGCTAACGTTACACTGGGCCGCAAATAAAGCTAGAGGAACTGATAACCGATGAGGAAGAAATATTCTCGAGTGGCAGCATCGTACCGGTAAGAAAAATGTAGAGCAACGCCTACTAGGTAGAGTGATGAACTAGCACTAGTCACACTCACTTGAGTGATGCAGGATACAGATAGGATGGGTAGAGGTGGCTAATTATCATGATTTAATGCGTTTCTGGGGGGAGGCTTATGTTTAATAAACTTGTGATGGATAATAATGATAATGATAATGATAACAATGCTTTTAATTATATTTTTTTACTTTTAAATGTTTGTTCTATTTGAATATTTAGTCATATGTATTTAGTTTCGCACGAGTCGAAAGCTAAGCAAGTGAGATTGGGCTTTACTGTCGTTTTGACAAGGTCACTATACCCGCTCTCGTTGAAATTGTTATATTATTTTAAAACCGCACTAATTCGTGAAGAAAAGCACATTAGTATTTGCCTTTTTAAAGAAAACGAGCATGCGGCTCATCTAATGGTAAGTAAATATCGTCGCCCATGAACCAATGCAACACCAGGGGAATCGCAAATGCGTTGCATTTTGAAAAACAGTGGGCTCTTTTTAAAAGAGCTTATGTACTTATTTTTTCCTTCATACACTTTTCAAATGATCGTGCGCGAAGCGAACATTCTCAATGCACTCGCAACATAAATTTTGCTTCGATTCTCTCTTTTCGTTGATTGAATTCAACGAATTTTAATGAATGTAAGAAAAATCACGCGTTTACGAAAAATACTAGTTTAATGTCCTATCATTCGACTCGTAACTAGTTATTTGTATACAAGGCTGTAGTCATACTGTAGTTATAGTCAATTATTGTAAATAACGACGTGAAATAACGCCCATACTTCCTTGACCGATTGAGCTTACAAATTACGCGAGAATTAATGGTACACCAATGATTATAGCCGTGGTAGCTCAGTGGTTAACGCTCGCTGTAAATAAAACAGAACGCGAGTAACCCGGGTTCGATCCCCGCCGGCACCAATGAAATTGTTAATTGCAATTTTAAGTGCTGATTTACCACGTACTCGGCGGTGAAGGAAAACGGCACAGGAAACCTGCATGTCTGAGGAATAAGAAAAAAAATATTTCGAAGACATGTGAAGTTCGTCAACACGCATTTGGGCAGGGCGGCGGACACTTCCTTGCCCTAAACCCTCTCAGAAATGAGGGGAGGCCTGAGCCCAGCAGTGGGACGTATATAGGCTGTGACTTTACTTTACTTTACAATGATTATATACAAAAATAGTATAGCAGGTATAATATGAAAAATATTTTTTATATTTAAATTTTTACTATCCAGATTTGATTTAAAAAAAAACATAAATTCTATATATCTGTACACATAAACGTAAAATTTATAAAATTTTCTCACAACAACCTTAATAAAGTTGCAGCTGGCACTACCATCTATAAAACTATAAATACTATTGCAGTATAACAAATACTACTTTATTCTGTCGTCTGGTTTCCAAAAGTTAACCAGTGAATTGTTTTAATACATAAATTTGGAGGTATATTAGCCGTAGCTCGGCAAGTAGGTTGTAAACTGCACTTTTATTTTTTTAAATGCTATCAGGAAGATGTTGGTGTAAACCTCCGGTTTTATTTTCACTGTGACGTCACTTACGACACCCACGCGATGATATGATGTACTTAGTGGATTCTAGCCGCTGCCGCCACACGACAACATAATATAATGAGTTAATTTTGAAGAATGAAATGTTTTTTTAAAATGTCAATTAATATAGACAATACTCAAAGTAAAAGAACACCGTTACATTTAAAGAGTTCACAGGGGCCTAATGTAAGCTGTCTCATTAGTTGCGGATTACGAGAGCCAACTTTATTAAAGCAAATGTAACAATGAACATAGAGCCAGTCGTGATAACTGTTATTTTAATATGTGAAAAATGGTCTAGAGTTAAGAGTCAGCGGATTATTATTTTCACTTTAAAATGTAAGAATTTTACTATTATTTTATAATAGTATCATCGCGTGTGGAGTTGTTGAATTTAGATATTTTGTTGGCATATTTCAATCAGATATAAATGTTTTATTCGCTTACATATTACGCGGAACAGTAAACTATATTTGTAATGCCGGCCGGCCATATAGCTCAAAGACATACGGCCATATAGGAGAAGAAAAGTGATCGTGTCGTAGTTCCCAAGGGTGACAACGCATTGGGGCAGCGCGGTGGATATTTCCTTGCCATAAAAACCCTCTCAGAAATGGGAGGTCTGTGCCCAACAGTATGTAGACTGTAATTTTTAACTTTACTTTTTATTTGCAAAACCAAATTGTATTACCTTTTCTTAGTACATTAATGTTATTAAAAGTAATGATATTAATAAAAATAGCTATTGTATCATTAGTGTAATATCAGATACTATCGCTTCAACTTATACCTTATACCACAGTTTTAAGGTTATTCGTTACTTTACGATAAAACAATCGAACCTGAAGCTATCCGAACTAGTATAAGATTAGCTATTTATTATTATAACTTTTGTTGATATAACACTTGAACAATCTCATAAAATTTCCATTTGGTTAAATTTTAATGATTACTTTAATTATAGCGATAATGACACAAAAGACAACTTAACAAGGCGATAGGGAACTTTTTCTTCCTGGATGTGCATCTAGGTTGTCTTTTATTTCTGATGTCATTTAGCAGTTCATTCCTATCTTCTTCAAGTTTGGCTTTTAAGACAGCCAGTATAAAAAGCTGTGAGGCATTTCATATTAGCCCCCGGAAGTGACAACGCACTCGTAGCTTTTGATTTAATAATAAAATAGAATAATATTCATTAAATATATATTATGAACCGTGTAGTGGTGGTGTTAGAATTCCCACTATGCTATATCGTCCCGTAGGCATCGTAGGAGGCAATATAGGGAATATGAAACAGGAAATGAGCAACAGCATGAGCAATGCCAATGGGGGAGGCTTGTGTTCAGGAGGGAATTTTATAGTCTGTATGAAATGGATGGATGGAGTGGATGAATATATAACATAAAATAGTACTTGTGCTATAAAGTGAGTTATTTTTATTACTTCTACCACTAATTCGAAGAAACCTCCGTTCTAAAAGAAAAACTGCAATAATTTCATCACGACTCTTCTTTCAAGTAACATTTTACAAATAAATTTTACTATAAAAATAATTATAATTCTTAATATAATTATTTTAGAAAAAATAATTCATCTCATTTTTAACCAGGTGGAGTGTTAGTTAAAAAAAACATCAACAATTTTTGTCTTTCTACTCTGCTGTACACATCTCCAGTTATAAACCTTAATTAAAGTTAGAGGGATAATTACAATGAAAATCTTGATGCATGCTATATTATTAACAAAGTTACATTGTTTAGTATAATCAATGCTATCTCTTTATTTCTTACATAACTGTATGAGACATCTGTAAAAGTGCGTTGGCTTACCTACAACGTAATCTTCATTTATCCGGTGTATGATCTCTTTGTCTTATGTTGCAAGTATTTTCCACTACTGCACTTACCGTCGTTGTTGATCACAGCTTTGACTTTCACCTTTTCTATATCTCTTCTGAATTTTAATCTTGTAGAAAGTTGAATGGAAACCGCATCGAGCTAAGGCATCAGGAAATTCACGGGTATTCAACACATCTCCTGTGAATTCTCCCAGTGCCAAGGCCCGACACAGTTTCGTATATTTCTTATAATGTTGATGCTTCTTTCTTCAAAAAATACTTCCGTTAATATAAGATAATGTTACAAAGAGAAATATACAAACTAAAAATTACATGTACCTACACACAACAGCTATTTTCAATAAAGTCAAAAAATGTAACACCTACCAATGTTCTTCAAAGGGTTGTTAGATAATTTGTTCCATAGTGAGCTTTACAATCTCCCTTTTTTTATAGGATAGGGTGACAAACGAGCACAAAGTCCACCTGATGGTAAGTGGTTGCTGCGGCCCATAGACATCTACATCTATCCTCGATTACAAATCAAAATGCAGATGCGTTGTCACCCGTGTGGACTAAGATGGAATGCCTCGTTTCCAGTAAAAAGGGTCTCCGGTTCTCTACACTCACTATTTCACGCTGGTATTCTGCGAGAGCGTGGTCCTTCCCCGGTCGAGCCGACCCATTCGTGCTACCACTATTCTACTAATATAACTGCAGCATGGCTCTACCAAGTAATCCTTAAAAATTTGATTAGTTAAATGCTAAGATATTTTAATATGAGTTTATGTATAAGTATAATAGTTACAATACGATCTCAATAAGTGTGTCATAAGTCGAAAATTCTGTGACAGGAGGCAGTTAAATTCGGAAAATCTTCCAGGACTACAAGATTTGAGACGTCTCGAGACCCAAACCCTAGGCCACTCGTTACCGAGCAGTGAATTGTCAGTTTTGTATAACATTAAAGTTTAAGTTACAGCCTATATACGTCCAATTGCTAAGCTAGGCCTCGTCTCATTTCTGAGAGGGTTTCATGGCATGCGTGTTGAGGAACTTCGCATGGGTTCGAAATTTTTTTTTAATTTCTCAGACATGCAAATTTCCTCACGATGTTTTCCTTCAACGACGAGCACGTGGTAAATCTGCAATTAAAATTGCAATCAACAATTTTCATTCATCAATTCAACAATCATTGGTGCCGGCGGGGATCGTACCCGGGTTGCTCGCGTACTGTCAAATTTACAGTGAGCGTTTAGCCCCTAAGCCTAAGCTAACACCGCTCATCAATTTCTGTGTTCTGCTCAACAGTTTCATAAATTTATGATTAATAATCAACTAGATTTTCTAAGCATTTTCTATAGTCAGTCGATACGCTACGAGAAGAAGAAACTGAGGTGACTGGTAGTCTTACGTAAGCTAGATTTTTGATGTAGTAGAGTCACGCTGCAGGTATATTATGATTGTAGCACAAATGTCGTGTCGACGACCAGGAAAGGGCTATACTCTCACAGGATATCCTCGTAAAATAGCAGCTCAATACTGCTGTGTTTCGGAGAGCTATTTACTGGCAACTATTCAATCCGTCTCCTCAGAGGTGACAGCGCATCTGCAATTCGATTCTTAATCGAGGGTAGAAGTAGATGTTCATGGGCCATAGAATCCACGTACCATCAGGACTGTGACCTCGTTTGTCACGCTTATTCTATATACAAAAGCACTACAGACCATTATATAAACTGTACTTAAGTTTATTAAGTATGCATAACTTGGTATTAACTGCCGTTATATTATAGTGGCACCGCAGTAATTTCCCAAAGCTTTTCAATTATCATTCGTTAGGACACCGCCTTAGTTCATGGAACTACCACCGTCGCGTCGTCACTAAATACATAACAAATAATGTCAAGTTTCGAATCACTAATAGCCGACACAAAGAAATGCCGCTTTATTGAATTGAATCAATTTTCTATTTGCCGTTTCGTAGTTATTGTATTCTGTCAATAGACTATCCTTTTAAATCAATTAAATTTTTACTAACTTAAATGTTACTAGCTTGCCAGGCAGACGTTGTTCTGCCCTTTTCGACGACCCTTTGGCATGTCCTATTAAAAATCCTTAAATTCGTACACCCTATCCCCAAGTTGGACCAAACTGCACACGGTGTGCAAATTTGATTAAAACCGATTAAGTAGTTCAGGTGTCCATCGCGGACAAACAACGTGACACGTAATTTATATATACATATTAAGATTAAAGCATTCTCCATAAAAATCTATTAAACTTAATTAAAAACATAGGTAGTCATATTCTTTTCCTTTTTATCGGCCCGTATAAGCCCGCGTAAGGTGGACACGGACCTCTCTTTGTAAGAAAGATTTGCCTTAAGGCCAGGTTGGACAAAATATCTTACTTTATACACGAATTTGACTTTCGACGATTGTTAATTCTTGAAATAGTTACGCTATACACTATATACTACTGTATTACCCACTTTCGCCAAATAGCAGTGCTTCTACTGCGGTGTTCCAACCTACGTGATATAGGGATATAGAAACCCATTATATTTGCAGACTTGAGACGTTCCACCTTATTCCTCAGAGGTAACAACGCATCCCGTTCATTCACCTTCGTAGCATTCTTTGTTGGCTGCAGATATCTATGGATTGCAGAAGCCACTTCCCGTAGGTGTACTGTAGGTACAACTACTTTAGATTAAACACATTTCATAAAAATATTATGATAATGTAATGTTAAAATATAAATGCTCTGTATGCGAGCTGTTTTGAGGCCTGTATAAGCACTTATACAGTTTTTATAAGTAAAAAATTGTCACAAATGACACACCTTTATGCGTTAGTAGCGGTGTACAGTAGCTGTACAAGCATAAAAAAGGCTGTATAACAGCTATATTATAGCTGTTACTAGGTTGCACTAAAAGTATCGGGAATGGAATATTTCCACCGTTACTGTCATATTAAAATCTTTTAAATTGAAAACTCCTTGGTTTTAAAAATCGAATACCATTTATTTATTTAAAAAAAGATTCTCGGTCTTGTCACAAGGTTTTGTCAAACTTGTTTAGTCGTTGAGAAAATGGAATTGACTCGAGAAAATTCAAGAGCGATGATTTATTATGAAATTTATTTCGAAGTGGTTTAACACAGTTTAAACAGTGTGTTGACCGGATGATATCTGCATTTGGTGATGAAGCCCCATCCAAAACCACAATTTAACGCTGGTTTGCTGAATTTCAACGTGGACGTGTCAGCTCAGCAGCTCAGTGATGATCCCCGTCAAGGTCGTCCAAAAACTGCAGTCACCCAAGAAAACGTTGATGCTGTGCGTACGCTGATTGAGGAAGATCGACATGTGACATACCTACATGACCGCGAAATTCAGGCAACTTTAGACATTGGCATGAGTCAAATACAAATAATCTTGCATGAACAATTAGGTGTAAAAAAGTTGTTTTCCCGATGGATACCGCATTCGCTCTGTGAAGAGCAAAAAGCAGCTCGCGTTACTTGGTGCGTCAGAACTCTCGAAAGATTCCACGCAGGATCCTCAAATGCTGTATACAACATCGTATCAGGTGACGGATCCTGTATATACGCGCACGAACCCGAAACAAAAAACAAAAAAGTTTGGGTGTTCGAAAATGAGTTAAAGCCAACAAAAATTGTTCGTTGTGTTGCAAAAAAAAATGGTGGCCACGTTTGTCTCCAAAACCGGCCATGTTACGACTATTCCTCTTGAGGGACAAAGAACGGTTAATGCAGAATGCTATGCTAGCATTTGTTTGCCACAGCTCATCGTTTCTGAACTCCGTAAAGAGAACTGCAACCGCCGCATCATCCTCCATCACGACAATGCGAGTTCTCACACCGCACACAGAACAAAAGAGTTTTTAGAGCAAGAAAACATAGAATTATTAGACCATCCGCCGTACAGGCCAAACTAAGCCCTAATGATTTCTATTCTTTCTCTAAAATAAAGAATAAATTACGTGGACAGAGATTTTCATCACCTGAAGAAGCTGTGGCACGAAACGGCCATTTTGGAGACCCCAACTTCCGAATGGAATGGTTGCTTCAATAATTGGTTCAATCGTATGGAAAAATGTGTCAAATTTCGCGGAGAATACTTCGAAAAGGAATAAATACATTTTTAAATAGTAATGTTGTGTCACTTCCTTGATTCGCGAAATTTTCAGAGCCGCCCTCGATTTTTTGTGCAAGAAAACTATTACACTGCAAATATCGTCTTATACGTACCGTTTAATGACAAGCATTATAAATTGGGTTTTATTCGGAATTACAAATGAATATAAAGCTAAAGAACTTTATTTTCGATGACTAGATTATATTTATGTACTTTATTGGATGATGCGACATTTAATGTCAGAGTAAAAATACATTTAACATATTAATATTATACACGGATTGAAGTTGAGTTTTAACGGTGATAATTGGTGAATTGAAAGTACAAAATTAGAATTACTATAAGCTTGTATACGTTTTCTATAAAAAAAATCTCCGCGTCAGCATTATAACCAAATAATAGAAGGACAAAATACTATATACGGTAACTAAATATCGGTTGTATATGTTAGAATACAATAAATTACGTATAAAATTTGTGGGTATAAAGGCACATTGAGGCACAGTGATAATTAGTAAAACAAAAATTATGGTATAAGCTAAAAGTAATGTCTAATATTCCTAAAACTATATACTAAATTTTGTTTTTATGGGTCCCAAAATGGCGTCAATTTGCTAAATAACCTAAATGGTATTTCGAAGGCCTTATAGTCTTAATAGCTGTACTATGTATGTTATAGATTCTATCATATAGACATTAGTTTTCATTAAGTTGTATAAGAGAATTTGTTTTTAATTACGGTGTATAACAGTTTTATCAACATAACATATAAATCTCTCTAGACATACGTATAAAATAAAAGAAAAATACCTTGTCTTGGAATGGTGTTGGATAACTTATATTTATGTTTAACGTGATCTTCTAAATACACTAACTCTTTTTCTTTTTTCCCAGATATTAATTACAAATTAGTTTTCGATAAAAATGGCGTAGTTTTATTACTAATACAGGTTTATTTTGTACTATGGCTGTTATTTATTTTTTAGTTTTGTATCAATTACTCTCATAGACAGAAGTCATAAAACTACTGTATTTGCAAGTGTACAACTACGCAATAAAATAAGCTTTAGAAGGGTGTTTGCATACACCATTGTTCAGAAATAAGATTTGAATGATACTATAATAACGCTTTGGTCTGTAATAAGCAAGTGACTGCATGCAAAAAACAACATCTATACAGCTTTAATGACAAAATCAGATTGGCAAGCAAATATGGCCCCTCTGCAGCATACTTTTACCCACTAAACTCAACCTTTTAGGAATTGGCTTAAGGATCTGACTAGAGATCTCTAATAAAGTGTTACCAAATACTTAAAGCTGTATCATCATCATCATTACAGCCTTTCACAAGTCTACTGCTGAACATAGGCCTCCCCCAAGGTATGCCACAAAGCACGGTCCTGAGCCACCTGCATACATCGACTTCCTGCATGTCTTACCAGGTCTTCACTCCATCTAGTGGGGTGTCGCTCTACACTTCGCCTACCGGTATGAGGCTGCCACTCGAATTTTTTCCCCAACGGTTGTATAGCAGAGTACGGCTGTACACTAGAGTTTAAATATTTTGTTTAAGGGGATATAGTAAGTCAGCTCAAATTCTAAATTCGCCCCCACTTCCCACTTGGTTCCTGTCGCTCCGCAGGAACCAAGCTTACGCGCCGATAGTTTAGGTAATTTCTTTTTACAGTGAAAATAATGATATTTTAAAAAAAGTAAATAACATAAGCACTGCTTTATGGTTAGTTCAGTTAGTATGCAAAGTTTCATGATCTTATTTAAAGTATTTTATGAATAACAGCGGTTTATTGTTCAGTTTGGAGGTAACTTTTTTCTATCGAAAAAATTTTACGGAATCGTGTTTTCGTCTAACATAAACCTTAACATTAATCCTCAACTTTACCATATATTTATTTCAAAATTAATGCTGCAATACTTTCGGCATAACGGAGGATCTTGCTAAGCCATTTAGGTTTATAATATTTATGCCTGTTCCTTAACGCCAACCCAGCTTCACGCTTATTTCCCATTTTAATTTTACGTCGTTCCTGTTGCGTAATGTGTATTCTGATCGTAAGCGACACAACTTCTCCCTTCAAAAGCCTAAGCGATACTAACGGGAGGGGGGGGATCGACAGGAATCAAGCTTCAAGACGCCGATAGTTTAGGTAATTTCTTTTTACAGTGAAAATAATGGTATTTAAAAAAAGTAAATAACATAAGCACTGCTTTATAGTTAGTTCAGTTAGTATGCAAAGTTTCATGATCTTATTTAAAGTACTTTATGTATAACAGCGGTTTATTGTTCAGTTTGGAGGTAACTTTGGATTTTTTTTTCTATCGAGAAAATTTTACGGAATCGTGTTTTCATCTAACATAGTCCTTAACATAAATCCTCAACTTTACCATATATTTATTTCAAAATTAATGCTGCAATACTTTCGGCATAACGGAGGATCTTGCTAAGACATTTGAGGTTATATTTCCCCTTAAGAACCCTAAGCTTACTTAGATCCCATAATACAGACTTTTATACAGCTTGAGCTGTATAATAACTCATAAACCACTCTTAAAAGTATATAACCTCTTTTTCACACACTTAAGGCTTCTGAAAGGCTTTTAAAAGAACACTAAGTTCTATGTAGGCTGGTATATTGATGTTCGTAACGGAGGAGCAGTGGCAGGTCCGTTCGTACCTCTCGGGTTCACGGGCGTTAGAGTTTAGGTTATGTTATCCTATGTTATGTTATATTATACTTTATTATGTTATACTATGCTACATTATGTATGATAATGTTTTCTTAAAACATTTATTATCAAAATCTAATATTACCTATCTCAAAACATAACGTAGTTGTGGAGTGACTCTCGGCAAACAATTCCTACAAAAATTACACAATTGAATTGCTAAACTCAATATTTATTCCATTCATTGCTTGGTAGTATATGAACTCATAGTAGTGTAAATGTTATTGTAGCAAAAGAAATCAAAGTCCTATCAATTTATTTAATTAAATTATATTTTATCTATAAATTTCATTGTTGGTTCCACAAAAACTACTTTAACCTGCAAGAATTACAATCATATAAAAATTAACAATCAAAAAGAAACTTTCCTGAGATTGACGCAAAGATAAAACTTATTTGACACGATTCAAACGTAGTTGCCAATGTTGACACTCGGTTACCATACCAACGAATTGTAGGGTGTTAAAATACCCCGGTGGCAAATGTATTGAATGCATGTCAAATTACTCACACGGTTTAGTTTAGGTGAAATTTCATGACATGTTTGTTATTAGAAGGCACACAGTTATTTTGGTATCCATAATGGTAAGTATGTTTTTTTTGTGTTAAAAACGACTAAACAGTCTTCATTTAAGGCGTGAAAAATAGGATACTGCTAAATAAATATCCTATTGCTGTTGCAAAAACAACTTGGAAACACGGAATTGGTGATGACTTGGTATTATTAATGCCACCATCTAGTAATTAGTTCGAAAAGATTTAATTTCAACACTTTACGGAGTTTTTTTTGCGGAAATTTCGTCTCTAACTGGGATTGAAACCTAGAACGCACGAAGGTATGTATGACCAAGAAGATAAACCTGACCACTAGGCCATATAGGCCGTCTTCATTACCTATTTAATAATTTTAGTGGTAACGACCAAATCTAGAATATCAACGCATATTTCATCATCAAAATTGTCATCATCGGTATTTAACAGTTCATTGCTATAGTAAAGTAAAGTAAAGTTACAGCCTATATACGTCCCACTGCTGGGCACAGGCCTCCCCCTCATTTCTGAGGGGGGTTTTAGGGCAAGGAAGTGTCCGCCGCGCTGCCCCAATGCGTGTTGGCGAACTTCACATGTCTTCGAAATATTTTTTTTTCTTATTCCTCAGACATGCAGGTTTCCTCACGATGTTTTCCTTCACCGCCGAGCACGTGGTAAATCAGCACTTAAAATTGGTTCATTGCTAGTCGTAGATTAATCCCAAGTAGGGATGATTCGCTGTGACTGACGCAATCGTCAGGCTGATGGTAATCGAGGAACTTGACACTGTATTTTTACTTTCGTCGCCGACCCAAACTCTGTTAAGAGCACAATTATCTGGGATGGAGGAGAGCTTACATACGGCGCCTGTTTTTTATATCTATTAATCTCACTCTACAGCATTCTTCCGGGACATTAGTTGTTCGCAAAAGACCACTTCCCAATCCTACTCAGGATTGAACCGTCTGAGTTCATATACCCCGATTGATACCTTTCTTATAACATTTTGACTAAATAACGCGTGCATAAATGTAAACAAAAATTATTTTTGCAATAAGATTAAAGTAACGCTGTGAATCGGGTAATGGTTCTTTCCATATATTGCCAATCCGCATGTAACAAATATCTCGGCGACAGTTCCGTTGGTGATGCAGGTGGCCAAATTTAGTGCGTTGATGGACCACCAACGTAACCCACGGGCATACAGCATTGATTGAAAAGAAACAGAAATATATGGTTGTAAAGATCTGACGAAACGATCCGGTTCAAACAAGAAACTTCATCAATCCTACATCAAGCAGAATAAATAATATCACTTAGTATCATATCTATAAATAACCACGCTACCTATTCGTTAACATTAACAAGTCACTAAGGCCCGGATTGCGTGTTAAAATCACGGTATATATAATCTACCACCCATAACGTTGATAAGCCCTCCTAAAAGGGTGGGCCATTTGAACTAGGCCATCCGGTCCGTAAATGGCTCCCTCGGCCTTTACTGTCAAAGGATTTTTGTGAATTAGGTTGGTCTTTTTTGTTTCGATGGTTGTCTATAGTAGACGGGATTGATGAAATAGGAATGCGAAGTTGCAGTTTCTGACGAAACGGTCCGGTTCAAACAAAACTTCGTGAATCCACTACATCAAGCAGAATAAATAATATCACTTAGTATCATATCTATAAATAACCACGCTACCTATTCGTTAACATTAACAAGTCACTAAGGCCCGGATTGCGTGTTAAAATCACGGTATATATAATCTACCACCCATAACGTTGATAAAGCCCCTCCTAAAAGGGTGGGCCATTTGAACTAGGCCATCCGGTCCGTAAATGGCTCCCTCGGCCTTTACTGTCAAAGGATTTTTGTGAATTAGGACAGGTTAGTCTTTTTGTTTACGATAGTTGACTATAGTAGACGGGATTGATGAAATAGGAATGCGAAGTTGCAGTTTTCTCCTACGTATTAGATGTAAATTACGTCTAGAATAAATGTTTTAAACCAGTATTTAATTTGTTGTGTACTCGTAGACGCCTTAAATTAAATATTAGAATGGGTAAACTTTATGCGTTATGACAGACTATCTGTCAACTCCGAGTGATTTGAAAAATTGATACAGAGGGTTTATACGATGTTGATAGAAAAGTGATACTTGTTAATGTAGTATTATATATTAAACATTTATTAATATAATATATTAAACAAATACCAGGTTATAGGATTTCATTTCCGTTCCGATTCCATTTAGATGCGCGCAATGATTTCAAAAGGAAGGATAGGCACATCTAAATATTTTACTCATAACTTTGTCACACAAGAAAAGTTGCGCATCTGTCATAATACAAACGTCATATCATAACACGACGTAACCAGGGTGGGATTTGGTAGTATAATTATTATCCTAATTGTACCATTATTTCATAGTTTGTAGTATGTAGTATCGTAATAATACTAAGCGAAAATACCATAATTTTACCTAAAGGTTGACTTGTATTATTATTGGGTCCTTTTACATTTTAATATTAACCCTACGATATCGAGAATTTCTGTATTGTACATGAGTACCGCGTTTTTTTTTTTAATAAAATTAGAATCATCTCCCTTTCTGGTCAATCGATGAAAAAAGAAACATGAAACGTCAAACGTGATATAATTTTTTTAAATAATATAATTTTATTTTCTATGTACAATATTTTAAAGGTCTGAATCCAACCCTGGCCTAATCTTGGTAACGTAACTAAACTAACTGTAAAATAAAACTTTAAAAAATGCGTTTATATGATAATTTAATTGTAACAAAATTAATATAAGGTTATTTACCGACGATACGATATCCCATGTTTCTTTTAAATATTTGTATCGTAATTTTGCATTCTTTTACCACACAACTAGACATATTTGTGGCAGGCAATCTGTCAAAAAATCAAATCTGTCCTGCGGGCGCACCACTGTCGACCGATTCGCGTAAGTCCTAAACTGTAATTTTAGGGCCAATGCACTGGTCCGTTTTAGTTGTTCGGTCGGCCCGGTCCTTACGCTAGTAATGTATATAAGTCAATGGATGTGCGTCTGTTATGTGCCACCCAGACGATCTTACCTAATCCTGCCATCAAACAGCAGTGCGTGTGCTGTCTCAGGTCGGAAAAGTTTGGAAAAGCCAGTATAATTATAGTCTGCGAGACATTTCATCTTAGTCCTCATAGGCGACAACGTATTTTGTAGCCATCTTTATTTGAAGTCGATGACAGGTGTCTACAGAACGCAGTAGCCACTTAACGTCAGATGAACTGTCAGTTCGTTGTCACTTCATTTTTATAGAAAATGCATGATATTTAAAAAAAACAATAAAATGTGTAGAATGTAGATACATAAATTTTTTTTTATTTATATAGTGATTTTATCAGATTGTTGGCTATTTTACGTGGTAGTCATGCTGCAGCTGTATTATAGTTGTATCTAACACGAATAGGTCGACTGTAACTATAGAAGCAAGAAAAATTATTCCTTAAAAATACACTCCGTGTGTACGCGCATAAATAAGATTGTACAGTATATCGGATAAGCGAACAACTGAAGACAACAATCACGTTTTTACTTCACTACTCCTGGTAAACAATACCAAAAACTACCTTCTCCACAAAAAAATAGTTTAAGAGATACATATTATAGATTTTATATAAAATTTTATGCCAAATTTTTTTTAATTTTTTATTCTAATAATTTGTAGCACAAATATTTCATAGTACTTTATATTTAGTTTAAGTAAAAGTTAATTCCAATGTCATTTAAATAATAAGCTTAAGTAAATTAATGTATAATTAAGAGCAAACTGTGCAGTGCCAAGACAAACGATAGATGTTTAATGGCACGAAGAAATTGATTTTGTAATTAAAACTGTTACTTTGTTGAATGAATAAAAAAAAAGCCCACGCTCTCACAGAGCTACGTAAAATAGTAGCTCAATGTGTTTTGTATAGTGAGAGTAGAGAACCAGAAACACTTTTTAAAGAAGCAGGCCTTCTTAGTTATTAGGAGTATCAACCCATCCTTTTGCATTTTGATTCCTAATATAAAATAGATGTAGATGTCTATGGGCCACCACAGCGCTATCAGGTGAACTTCGTCACACACACAAGTATTTGCTTGTTTTTTTAAAGTAAACTTGCAGTAACTACAGTTTTTTATGAACTTGTAATGACCGTTATTTTTTCCCAACCTCGGAAACACGCCACCCTAGGTTAATTAAATAAAATGGCCCCTCCACTATGATCACGCGACCGTTATCTTTAAACAATCTGACCGAAGTACAATTTCATCGGCTTTTGTTTATTTTTTTATGTGTACCAAGATTAAATGTTTAATGTATGTTAATATAATTATTGATTAAACAATTGTAATATATTGACACAGCTATTTTAAAAAAGTCGTTAGCAGCTAATTTAATTTTTGGGACGCAAATGTTATTTTGCGAAGTATTAAATTTAAATAAAATACTAATTGCGTTCAAGCACGCGTAAGGTAGCTAAGATGGTTAGCGCTCGCTGTAAATTTCACAATACGCGAGCAAACCGGGTTCTCCTCTCATTTCTGAGAGGGTTTTTAGGGCCAGGAATAGTCCGCCGCGCTGCCCCAATGCGTGTTGGCGAGATTCACATGTCTTCGAAATATTTTTTTTCTTATTTCTCAGACATGCATGTTTCCTCACGATGTTTTTCTTCACCGCCGAGCACGTGGTCAATCAGAACTTAAAATTGCAATTAACAATTTCATTGGTGCCGGCGGGGACCGAACCCGGGTTACTTGCGTTCTGTTATATTTACACAAAAGTGAAACCATTTAACTATTATATACATACAACTTACAACTTTAAAATTCAAAAAAAAAATGTTTCATCCTATGGATTACATTTTAAACTGAGGATTGTAAAGTCGGTCCTTAGTAATACAAACGGAACGAAGTTATAAGGGTTCCTTGTTGGACAGCAAACCTACAGAATATAAATTAATACTTAACTTAGAATAGAAAATTTGATCAAACTCATGATCGGATAGTTCGACATAACTTCGTTTTATATTTTAAACTTGAAATAAAAAAGTTATTTTCCTATAACAAAAAGCGATAGCGTTAACATTTTATATGGATACCTATATTTCTCGCTGCTAAGATATTAAAATTAAATTGCAACTATTCGGTTTCATCACAGAAATATCACTTTTTACACTAAATTGCCGACCATTGTACCCAGCCTTTATAGTAAAAGTCAAGGACTCATAAAGAGTGTGAGGGAAGCTTACTTAGGATCGAGCAAAAATAATAGTAAAATTCTTGCGTAATTGGGTGTCGATGACTAATTAATTCATTTATTGACACATGGATGATTTATTTAAAAAAAAGCTTTGACTATGGTGTAGCTTATTCGTCAAAGAACATGTAAGTTATGATCCTGACTCCTGAGTTCGAATACCAATTTGGGCTAAATTTTATATATAAAAATAAGGGTGAAACAAGTACACCTGATAGCAAGTAGATGCATCGGCATCATTTCATAATAAACACCTATACCTACCTACCCTCGATTAAGAATCTAAATGTAGAAGCATTGTTACCTCTTTTTTGAAATGAAATGAAATGAATGATTTAATCTACATAGATTGTTTTAAAATACTTATTGATCATAGTCAGAGTCATTTTTTAATTTACCACTGGTTCGCAAAAAAAACCTCTGTCCTGGGAAGAACCAGCAAGAAACCCAGCGGGAATTTTTTTAAACATATTTAAATTTACAATAAATTTAATTTTGTTACAATTTTCGAATGATTTTTAACAGAACCAGCATGGTGGCGATCACCTCATTCCCAGGGGTTGTTTTCATTTATGTATCCATTTATATTATTATAACCCTTTTTGTATAATTTTTCTTTAATAAAACATTTAAAATTGTTTAATGACAAATTTTGTACATAAGACTGAAGACTGATATGGTAAGTGACGTGAAAGACTCTCCGGTTCTCGTCATTAACCTTATGAAACATAGCAGCATTATGCTGCTATTTCACACTTGTTTAAAAACAACGGCTTTATTTGAAAAAATATAAATTTGAAGTTGAAGCAAAGAAGAGAGCATGGCTAGATTTTCTAGCAACAAAGGCTGGTAATTCTAGCGGTACGAATGATGATATTGAAAGAAAAAGGGCAGTCTTTAGACATCTTAATAAGAGAGTAAAAGAAGTTGTTGAAAGAAAAAAGAAAGAAAGAACGGATAAGAATGATAGAAGAATATCGGATAATTTCCGGGCAAATATTAAAATGTTCTGGAAATTTGTAAGAACTGCCAGGGGACATTCGAAACAGCCTATGATGAATGCTATAAGAGACGAGAATGGTTATATTCTGAATGATGAAGTTTTGAGTTTAAAGAGATGGAAGGAATATTTTGAAAGCGTGTTTATGAGTGAGGAGACAACGTGTGTACTAAGTGAAGTAGAAATTCCGAAAGAAGAGGAAAGAGGTAGCGAGATAAGTATAGGTGAAATAATGAAAGCAATGAAAAGCATGAAAGCAGGTAAGGCTGCCGGATATGATAGAGTTTCACTCGAGTTTGTAGTTCGACCGAGGAAGGACCACACTCTCACAAAACACCAGCGTAAAATAGCAGCTCAATGGTGCTGTGTGCAGAACCAGAGACAGTTTTTATTGGAAACGAGGCATTCCATCTTAATCCTCACGGGTGACAATGCATCTGCATTTTGATTCGTAATCAAGGATAAATGTAGATTTCTATGGGCCACAGCATCCACTTACCATCAGGTGGCATGTGTTCTTATTTATCGCCTTTATTCTATAAAAAAAATTACTGATAAAAAGCTACATGATTTACGAATGACACACATACATTATGTTATATTAACTGGATGACCGAGCTTTGCTCGTTTTTTTTTTTGAAATTGTGTGTATTTGGAAATTATATTTAGATACAAAATACATACTGATGAAATATGAATAATATTTTTTGATCTTACCGACATAATGTAAAAAACTGAACTGGTTTTTTGAGTAAGAAATCATGAGTGCAATTAGTTTAAATTAAATTTTCGTGTTTTTAAAAAAATACTAAAAATAGGGCTCGAAATAATAGATTTTCTCAAAAAAGAAGGGAACTTGAAAAAAAAGGAAAAAAGTTGGACCGTTTTCTCAAAAAAGAAGGGAACTTGAAAAAAAAGGAAAAAAGTTGTACCGCGGACAGGACTCGAACCGATATCGATTTTAATAATTAACGTGCTGCCAAAATTTACCTTCTTATTCTAACGATATTGTAGCAGTTTTTCATTGCCTGAAAACACGGATGAAACATTTTCTAAAAATGAATCCTATCTAGATCGATTTATTGCCCCCGAAAGACCCTGGACACTAAATTTTATGAAAATCATTGGAGCCGTTTCCGAGATTCCGATTACTTATATATATATATATATACAAGAATTGCTCGTTTAAAGGTTATTAGATAGATAGATTAGATATTTTTAAATGTTATGTCGAGAAAAATAAGCTCTCTGATAGCTTTATCGACAGACGATGAAGGTAGGGTATGATTTAAACAAACACCAACTTTTATTATCATCAAATGCATATAAAATAGTTATTTACATATAAGTAATTATAGCGTAAGTGATTTTTGTTAATTATTTTTATAACTAAGGTAGCTTAACCCGAATTTCACACGATTTATAAACACGCAATAAGCAAGTAATATACGAGTATTATTACCTAAATTGAAAGTTATTTATGTATTTACGCAAAAATTAAAATATTTAGTTTTATTACAAAAAAAAATCTTGAATTATACACAAAAACTTACAAAGATTACGGTTATGATATTTATACTATAATGTGATTATTCCTTTGACATAGGTACATAAATACAGTTATAATATATAGTTTTAACGCAATCTTGGCTGTCCATCAATGGTGTCTGCACCTGCGACGTATAGAAGGTTTATTTACTAAGCCCAATTAATTCAAATCAGGCAACTCAAGGCGGTTCTGTGATTTCAGATTCATTATATCGAATATTTGTACGCTCGAAATGTCTAAAACGGTATAATATTAAGACTGATAAGACTGTTAAGACTTTTAGATGTGGTCTAGCGAATAGCAAACCAGTCTACTGGGACATAGGTGTTCAGTTCTCGACGGTCTGCTAAATTCAAATATAGTAACTTTAAAGTAAAATGACAGTCAATATACGCTTCACCGCTGGGTATAAGCCTCCTTTCATTTCTAAAAGGTATTTTGGAGGAGGAAAAGGTCCTCGAAACATTTTTAATTTCTTAGTCAAGCAGGTTTCCTCACAAAGTTTTTTTTCGTTGAGCATGTGGTAAATCATTCGTTCTCGACTACTGAAATTTTAAGGCAAGCACTTAGCACCTGAGATACCTCGAGTCATGAATACTTTTTGTTTATTTATATATATTATGGCATGACTAAAATTTGAAGTGCGGTTACACCTAGCTATAACTTGGTGCAGTCCGTTGATAAGAAGATGAGAATGATAAGAAGATGCTGTGGTCCATAAATAGCTACATTTATCCTCGATTAATAATCAAAATGCAGACGCGTTGTCACCCCTTAAGAATAATGTGGAATGCTTCCTTTCCAGTTAAAAAGTCTCAGTTCTGTACATTGACAATAGCGTTGCCATATGGTCGGGATTCGTTTGGATTCTCTCGATATTTTAAATGATTTTCAGACTCCCGGAAAAACACAAAATCTTCAGACAAACAGTTTCTCTTCACATCATAGCTGCCTTTGATTTAATAAAATCTGAGTTAGTAATTAGACTGAACTTTGAATTCAATTGTTTAAATTTTAAATCTCTTCTGAATACTATACACTACAAATTTGGATCTGAATTAACTGAGTCCACCAATTTGGATCCCAAATTGGTGGACTCAGTTAAGTCTAATTTCAAATACATGTGGCAACCCAAAAATTAAGTGTATTTAAATTAGTTTTGTGTCAAAAATTTTGTCTTTTTGTAGCCTATTAATTTTAAAAATAACTTTTTATTTTACATTTTTATTTTAATATTTATTTCTCCCAGCAACAGCGCCGAAATCACGATATTTTAAAATTTTGTCCAGATATTTTGGTTTTCCGATCTGGCATTCCTAACTGACCTAAGACTGACATAAGACTGACATAAGAAACACAGAACGAATGGGTCCGCTCGACCGGGGAAGGACCACGCTCTCACAGAATACCAGCGTAAAATAGCAGCTTAATACTGCTGTGTTTCGTACGGTGAGTTACCCTTTTTTCTGATCAGGTGATCAGTAGTGTGATCAGGAGACCCTTTTTTACTGGAAACGAGGCATACCATCTTAGTCATCACGTGTGACAACGCATCTGTGTTTTGATTCTTAATTGAGGATAAATTCACCACAAACACTTCAGCACTTCGATATACTGACAGTCAACTTGGCACCGCTGAAGGGACTGTAGTACCGCCCAATTTAGACGGAATCAAAGGCTTTCTCATAGTCCACGTACGACAGGCAAAGTGGCAGATTGTACTCTTTGATCTTCTGTACAATCTGCCGCAGGGTATGTATGTGATCTATGGTACTGAAGCCTTTTCGGAAACCAGTTTGTTAGGGAGGCTGGAATTTGTCGAGGATTCGTGAAGCCACAGCATCCAGTTAGTTACCATCAGGTGAACTGTGTGCTCGTTTATCATTCTTATTCCATAAAAAACTTATAAATTTTGAAAAATTATAAAAATTATGACTATAAACACTTATCGGTTAACTATGACTTCTATCGTTATAAATTATTCGGACAAATCCACAATCCGCACTTCGGCTGATGTAACATATAAGTAAGTACATATTACGTCTTAAATAAACACATAAACTTTAAGATACTGTAAGTTTTAAGCAACAACAAATTTTAATACGTTTGATATACAACAAAAGACGCAATACAAAACGGTTATAATGCATAATGTTAACCAATCCATATGTTTCTGAATGCAATTGCTTAAATGTTGAAATGAATTACAGAGTATAAATAAGTCACGAACTAATCTATTTGTGAAAAAGCGGACAGTGCTCTACCGCGTAAATAATGTTTACCTACAAAGTCTTAAAGATTGGAAATAGGTTTAAATTTCGATAAATACTTCTTGATCGATACCGATAAGTACTGTTACAGCCTATTAAAGTACACTGCTTAGCATAGGCCTTCCCCATAGATTGCCTCATAGGGGGATATTTGCCATAGTTGCCACCCTTGGCAAGCGGGCTGGCAACCGCAGTTTTTATTTTTAGATATTATTTGGAAAACGCTGCTGCCCATCCATTAAATATTTTTTATAAATAAATAAGATAAAAAATAAATAAGATGTTAAAATTAATTACAATAAATGTGTCTTATCCTGACTGGAATAGTGCACGCAATTGAGGGAGGGCGGGAGATGCTTTTCAAACTAGGTAAGAAACATCATTTTTACATTTACATAAATACTCACGCCTGTCACCCAGGGTGACAGAGCGCAGGCAGAGACTACAGACTTCCATTTAGCATGATCCTGCCATACCTCTCTCGCTTCCTCCACATCCATATATCTTTTTTAATATATCGCCAATTTGGTCGAAAAACTTTCGCCTAGGGCGTCCCTTTCCGACTCTTCCATTCACTTCTGCTTCATATATTTGCTTTGTCAATCTTTCCTCATTCATTCTTTCTACATGACGAAACCACCGAAGCATTCCTTTCTTAATCCTGGTCACAGCATCCTCTTGCAAACCACACTCATCTTTTATCACACAGTTTCTCACCCTGTCACTCAGATTCAGCCCTAACATACTCCTTAGCGACCGCATTTCTACTGCATTTATTCTACTCTCGTGCTTCTTCTGTCACACCCAACTTTCACTACCGTACGTTAAAGTAGGGACTAACATTGTGAATTGCCATATGTGAGTCTTTCGACACATTCTGACTTTTCACAATATAGAGTAGAGCCCCATTTCCTTTATTTCCTGCGTTCACTTGTCGTTCTTATATCCTTATCATATTGATTTTATTTTTACACGGATTATAGCTAATTAATTTACTTTATCGTGAAAATAATGAATCGCTGAAAAGTAATATTCGATTATCTCAATTAAACCGAAAAAAATAAATGAAAATGTCGTAGGTTTTAGAAGTACAGGCAGAAAAGGAGTTTTTTCAATAGTAGGACAGCGATATACAGGTGGCTCGGAACCGTGTTTTTAACGTTACTTGGGGGAGGCCTATATACAGCTGCGGACTTGTCATCATCATCATCATCATCATTACAGCCCTTCACAAGTCCACTGCTGAACATAAGCCTCCCCCAAGAATGCCACAAAGCACGGTTCTGAGCTACCTGCATCCATCGACTTCCTGCATGTCTTACCAGGTCGTCACTCCATCTAGTGGGGGGTGTCCTCCACTACGCCTACTACTAGTCGAGAACCTATTGTCCATCGGTTGTCGATTCTTCGAGCTATATGGCCAGCCTTGTACTATAATGATGACGATGATGGTATTAGCACTTCTTTTCTTATATAGAAGTCCGTGTAGTAATATAATCAATATTTGCCGCCAAATAGCAATTCCCACACTGATATTTTCCGGTGTAAATAGTATAATGAATCAGTATAACCACATGCTGTGAGGCATTCATCCTTGCTGGCGCTTTCGCACCTCTCATCCGCAAGTTCATAACTAGAGAACAGTTGATAAAAGTAAAAAAAAATCAGACATGTAATGCTAGTATATCTCGCGCCTAGAAGGTTCCGAATAAACTTAATTGTGTAGGTAGACTGTTCATCGAACCTGGGAATTGGATCTCGACAATTAATGCCTGTTTTCGGTACTCATACAAGAATCCCGTAAGTTACCAACAGAAACAGGCGTTACTTTGCGGAAATCCGTTATAAGAGCTCTTGAAAATAGACGTATCATTATTTTTTCTAACGCATATTTAATTTAGTCTATATTTGCCATCTTCATAGATAGGTAATACTCATTTGCGATAAAACATGTACGTAACTAGTATTAAAGTTAAAGTCTAAGTTTGGTTTACTAAACTTAGATTTTCAATACTGTCCCAACTGATTGGGACCAGTAAATTATGAGACATATCAAAAATAAAATTTTCAAAAACAGTGTTTTTTTAAAATAATTTTCAAACAGATGTAACGATAAATTCCAAAACCTTATTAACACTTAAAACATGGAAAACGACGTCAATTACTGTAAACTGCTTCAAAATAGGTTATACGTTGAATAGAAATCGATGAAGAAAAATTTCGTAAAAAGTGTTTTTTTCACAGAACTTGTGAATTTATTGTCTAATCTTTTTTTTTTAAATATATTTTATTATGTTGAAATAATACTAGTTTTTACGGAATTTATCGCGTATATTTAACTTTTTAATTACCCGACGTTTCGAGAGCTTTACAGCACCCATGGTCACGGGAAGGACTGAGATGTTCAACGTCCAGCTGTCATAGTTAACCGCGGTTATCATAGATTAAAATTTAACTTTTGTTCCGATCTACACAGTATGAACTTATGGTATCATGGAGTCTTGCAGTTGTATGCTTGGGTTGGGATTTAATTTTATTTATTATAGGATCCCAAGCAGATGGTAGCACCCAGCCATCTTCTCTATTGAAATTAGGATGTTTTTTGATTTCAATAGCCTCGCGAATCATCCTTGGAAGGAATCGGTGTTCTTTAGCGAGGATTTGTGGTCTATCAAATCTGATGTAGTGACGGGGGCGATCCTGTACATGTTCACAGACTGCAGACTTCCCGAAGCGTCGATTCTTCACATCAGCTATATGTTCTTTGACGCGGGTTTTAATGGATCTTTTAGTTTGTCCTATGTAGGAGAGACCACATTCACAATCAAGCTTGTACACTCCTGCATCTTGCAGAGGGACGTTACACTTGACTGATGGTAAAAACTGACCAATCTTCTTCGGCGGCTTGAAGTATGTTTTGATGGAAGCGCGCTTCAAGATGTAGCCAATCTTGTCAGTGACTCCTCTAACATATGGCAGTACAGCAGGTACACGCTCGACTGTGGCCGGCTTCACTCGTTCTCCGTGACGTAGGCGCGGGACCCGAAGCTTGTTGTCATGCAAAACTTGCTTGACATGTTGGAGCTCGGCAGCCAGGTGTTTACTGTCACAGATCCCTCGTGCTCTCTGAAACAAAGGTTTACCCACGGTAGCTAACTGTGAAGGATGGTGGTGAGAATCACCGATTAAATATCTATCTGTATGGGTCTTTTTTCTATACACAGTATGGCTCAAGGTGTTATCAGGATTCCGCTTCGGGAAGTCTGCAGTCTGTGAACATGTACAGGATCGCCCCCGTCACTACATCAGATTTGATAGACCACAAATCCTCGCTAAAGAACACCGATTCCTTCCAAGGATGATTCGCGAGGCTATTGAAATCAAAAAACATCCTAATTTCAATAGAGAAGATGGCTGGGTGCTACCATCTGCTTGGGATCCTATAATAAATAAAATTAAATCCCAACCCAAGCATACAACTGCAAGACTCCATGATACCATAAGTTCATACTGTGTAGATCGGAACAAAAGTTAAATTTTAATCTATGGTAACCGCGGTTAACTATGACAGCTGGACGTTGAACATCTCAGTCCTTCCCGTGACCATGGGTGCTGTAAAGCTCTCGAAACGTCGGGTAATTAAAAAGTTAAATATACGCGATAAATTCCGTAAAAACTAGTATTATTTCAATGTGTAGTGTTCGCGTAAATATAAGAAATCATTATATTTTATTATGGTCAAAATCTTTTGATCCGTTCAAAAGATATCGTTGTCAATAAATTTCAAAAAAAAATACGTGTGGCACTCGGTGACTGCCGCGGTAAAGCTATTGCATACCATTTTTATCAACTTATGCAATTATAATTATTTATTTATTTTATTTATGCAGTTAAGTCTTTGATATTAAATCAAGTTACACTTTTTGAGCGTGGTGACCGATAAGAAAACAATTTTTTTTTCTCTTATTGAGTAATGAGAAGTTAATATTGTTTAAAATATTTTTAATATCTTACAATACATGTAGGTTATTCAGGAATTTTTATCATTGAGTGAGCAGCTAGTGTACACGCATACGTCTAGTCGCACGCACACAAACACCGTGCCGAAGTCTGCCGAGTGCCGAAGTCTGCCGAACTGAAACGACGTTAGACGATGCACGGCTTTCAACGCCACACCTCCGTGCCCGTCGGAGTGGGGAGCGTGTGGTTTTTTTCGTTACGGAATTTCTGGATTCGGTTCCCGCGCTCAAGGCCCGCAATAGAAGCTATGCAATAGCTTAAAAAGTGTTTTTTTTAATAACTTCGAAATTTCTGCACGGATCGTTTTTTATGTAAGGAGTTAACTATTAATTGATAAAAATATTTGTCGAATGTTTTGAGATCGAACATCAACAGGGTCAACAGATTTTTTTTAAATATCCCTAAACGCTGAAAATTTTGGGATGATGAATTATACTTTTTAAAGAGAAACTGCTGGCGTGCTCTTAGATTTACTTACCTTAGAGTACTGTCTTGATTTTAGCTGAACATTTTCGATGACTCTAAGAAGAGTTATCTGAAAATAAAAATACAACGTGTTAAAATTTAAATTATATTGAAACTTTAAAGATAGGCTTTCAGTTTATGCCATAGACTAATATTGATATACACTTAGCATCACAGAGTACAGGAACGTACCATAGAGTTAGTTAGCTAGTTTATTGTACATAATATGAAATACTTATAACGAATACATTTAATGTTAACTTTGCTTAGGTACTTGGTTATTATAAATCATAAAATAGTAAATTATGTCCAGGGATTGCTCGCAAGTCGACTTACGTGACTTCTACGTAATATTAGCGCCGCGGTAATTTTTTTTCGATTAATGATTGCATTGCAAAGTTTAAGGTATATACATTTTCGATTTAATTACAAACATTTAAAACTGCAGCTAATGAGGACGTGAGTAATTACGAAACTTTACCAGTCTCTGCCGATCGAGTTCCGGCAGAAAATTATCCCGAAGCACTGAAAGCACCGTGTTGGGTTGAATTTGTATTTAGTATGTTTTCTGTCACATTGGTGTCGTAATATGGGAAATGCAAAAAAATCTAACACATGCCGGTTTATAGCGGCGTAGCTACCTTTTTAGTAATCTGTGTTTATGTTTTATGATATCGAGATGGTAAGATCGTTTTATTATATCCCAGAATCGTCTTATCTAGTCGCCGCTTAAGACAATCACATGACAAAACGCCGCCGCTTACATACACGATACGTGTATGATAATCATTACAACCTACAAAACTACCGATAGATGTGTGCCATATTTTAAACAGTATGATATTACCTGTTTATACATATTAGAAGTAGCTGTGTTTGTTAAATTGCATCCAAAACGTTTTACACACCTTGACCAAGTAGTTCCACGTAATAACGGTCAATTCTTGGCGTCTATTAACGCGACAATACCGTTTTGTGTCATCAATCCGCACTAATACGCAAAAGTATATACTGCATCATTGACTTATATATTACTACGCTAGTAATATATAAGTCAATGTACTGCATGGCTTCAGTCATATATGATAAAATACCTAAAGTTGGAAGGAATTGCCGTTATCGATATTTAAAAAAAAGGCTTCTAAGCTTCTTAACAGTCAAAACATACCATATCGTAACAGAATTCTTGACTGAATTTTTTTTATTTTGGGATTAAGACTGTATAATGTTATAAATCTGAATTATTTTTGTTTCTGTGTTATTATTTTATTTTGTTATATCTGTTTAGGTGATTAGTTTATATTTCTGTATATT
This sequence comes from Parnassius apollo, assembly GCA_907164705.1. Classification (NCBI taxonomy): domain Eukaryota; kingdom Metazoa; phylum Arthropoda; class Insecta; order Lepidoptera; family Papilionidae; genus Parnassius; species Parnassius apollo. The sequence goes on from CAJQZP010001558.1 coordinate 4,560,910, forward strand.
TTGCATGCCTAGTAATAAAAAATGGCTGTACTCACTACCTATATTACTATGTACTGTACCCATATTTGCAAAATAAAATATCGTTTATCTTTATCTTTTATCTTTTACAAAAGTTCACTGCTGAACATAGGCCTTCCCCATAGATTGCTTTATAGTGGGCGTTTTTTCCATAGTTGGCACGCTTGGCAGACGGATAACAACCGGAAAGTAACTGTGTAGTTCCGGTGTAAAAATATCCGCTACCCCATATCGTCCCGTGGGTGTCTTAAGAGGCGACAGAAGGTATCAGAAACAGGGGACGGGCAGCGTCGTCTTCCTGGTAACATCTCAAAATAATAAAAAACTGTGTATGATAATCTACAATGTGCAGCTGATGACTCCATAGCACATTAGCATAGTATTTCGCTGCATCGTTAGAAGCTGCGAGTTCGTTTCTGACAAGAAAGAAGTATTTTCCAAATTTCAAGTAAATGTTTCGGGTTTCGGTGTTTGTCCATTTGCAATTTGAATAAGTATGAAGCCCCCAGGATACAGGATAAAATTTTGTGGTTGTCTTAGTAACGTTTAAAAAAGGAAATTATAATATATACCTATGTTTGTTGCCTAAGTTGTACCCAATAGATAAGTAGCCTGAAGCAAGTCATGTGTTTAGAATGTACAGGTAGTTAACTTAAATATTGCCTTACCGTAGCGGCAAAGCAAAATTCATTGCGAAATTCTTATACTTCACGGATTAGTATTGAAATGGGGTTCTTAGAAACACAAAACATATAAGTACCGTGGAATGGTAATCAAAATTTGACTTCTATAGTAGAGTTTTAGAGATGTTTGACTTCGGCGACATCTTTACAATGGTGTCTGAATTAGTTTAAAAAAATAGTAAAATAGCGATAACCACTTTTTTATTGGGTGACAAACCAGCAAACAGTCCATCTGATGGTAAGTGGATGCTGTGACCCATAGTCATCCACATTTACCCTCAATTAATAATCATAATGCAGATGCTCACTAACACTAACTAAACAGCAGCATTACGCTGCTATTTTACTCTGGTATTCCGTGAGAGCGTGGTCTTACCGCGGTCAAGCCGACTCATTCACGCTGCAACTATAATATAGCTGCAGCGTGGCTCTACCACGTAAAAAACCTCTGGGTAAATGACTACTGCAATCCCTGGACATCTAATATCAACTTCAAATAAAGAATGCAAGCGTTTTATTATCACCCCTGATGATTAAGATGAAGTTCCTCATAGGCCGTAATAATACTGACTTCTACGAGCGGCACTGAAAATTTCGGGAATCGAGGAAGTGACACAACATTACTATTTAAAAATGTATTTATTGCTTTTCGAAGTATTCTCCGCGAAACTTGACACATTTTTCCATACGATGGAACCAATCATTGAAGCAACCATTCCATTCGGAAGTTGGGGTCTCCGAAATGGCCGTTTTGTAGGCGTCCATAGCTGCTTCAGGTGATGAAAATCTCTGTCCACGCAATTTATTCTTTATTTTAAGGAAAGTATAGAAATCATTAGGGCTTAGGTCGGGGCTGTACGGCGGATGGTCAAATAATTCTATGTTTTCTTGCTCTAAAAACTCTTTTGTTATGTGTGCGGTGTGAGAACTCGCATTGTCGTGATGGAGGATGATGCTGCGGTTGCAGTTCTCTTTACGGAGTTCAGAAACGACCTGTGGCAAACAAATGCTAGCATACCATTCTGCATTAACCGTTCTTTGTCCCTAAAGAGGAATAGTCGTAACATGGCCAGTTTTGGAAACAAACGTGGCCACCATTTTTTTTGCAACACTCCGTGAACATACAATTTTTGTTGACTTTAACTCATTTTCGAACACCCAAACTCGTGACTAGTTTTTTTGTTTCGGGTTCGTACGCATATATCCAGGATTCGTCACCTGATACGATGTAGTATACAGCATTTGAGGATCCTGCGTGGAATCTTTCGAGAGTTCTGACGCACCAAGTAACGCGAGCCTGTTTTTGCTCTTCACAGAGCGAATGCGGTATCCATCAGGAAAACAACTTTTTGCACCTAATTGTTCATGCAAGATTATTTGTATATTATTATTACACTATGCACCAAAAAAGGATTTGACTCATGCCAATGTCTAAAGTTGCCAAATTTCGCGGTATGTCACATGTCGATCTTCCTCAATCAGCTTACGCACAGCATCAACGTTTTCTTGGGCAGTTTTTGGACGACCTTGACGGGGATCACCACTGATCTTGACACGTCCACGTTGAAATTCAGCAAACCAGCGATAAATTGTGGTTTTGGATGAGGCTTCATCACCAAATGCAGAAATCATACAGTCAACACACTGTTTTCGTGTTAAACCACCTCGAAAGTCATAATAAATCATCGCTCTTGAATTTTCTCGAGTCAATTCCATTTTCTCAACGACTTCTCAAGTTTGACAAAATAGCTTGCTACATATTTATTTATCTATGACAAAACCTTGTGACAGGACCGAGAATCTTTTTTTAAATAAATAAATGGTATTCGATTTTTAAAACCAAGGAGTTTTCAATTAAAAAGATTTTAATATGACAGGAACAGTGGAAATATTCCATTCCCGATACTTTTAGTCCAGCCTCTGTAACCAGAAATACCCTTCTAACCAGAATACAAGGTTGATAAGATGGTATAGGAGGGCACCAACATGGATTTATAGCCAGAAGAAGAATCCTATAACACTCTTCTCAACTATAATATATTAAAGGTCTTGTAAACATATACTCGTAGATTGTTACCATCTCAGCCTATCCATATCCGATGAACTTTTATACGTAAAAACGAAGGTACGTAAAGTCAATACACGAACTTCACATAACATCGATACTTTTAAATTAAATTTCTCAGGATTTCTCTCTATGTTTTTCCTTCGTCGGCGAAAAAATCGTCATTAAAAATTACATTTTACAATTTTATTTGAACTGGCGGCAATTGAACTCACGTGATTCATTCAATAATACATTCACCGAATAAATCGGTGTTTAAAATTACAATTTACAATTTAATTTAACCTGGCGACTACCTCGTTGGTGTAGTGGCCCAAAAATATCAGTTACTGAGTTTTTTCATTAAGAAATTCTCATCCCTGCTAAATGCAGGGATGGGAGACGTAATAAGGATATATAACGACGAGTGAATGCAGGAAATAGAATAAATGGGGTCCTACACCCTATTGTGAAGAGTCAAAATGTGTCGAAAAAGGCACCTATGGCAATTCACAGTGCTGTGTTGGTCCCTACTTTAACGTATGGTAGTGAAAGTTGGGTGTGGCAGAAGAAGCACGAGAGTAGAATGAACGCAGTAGAAATGCGGTCGTTAAGGTGTATGTTAGGGCTGAATCTGAATGACAAGGGTGAGAAATTGTGTGATAAGAGAAGAGTGTGGTTTGCAAGAGGATGCTGTGACCAGGATTAAGAAAGCAATGCTTCGGTGGTTTGGTCATGTGGAAAGAATGAATGAGGAAAGAGTGACAAAGAAAATTTATGTTGCAGAAGTGAATGGCAGAGTCGGAAAGGGACGTCCTAGGCGAAAATTTATCGACCAAATTGGCGATTTATTGAAAACGGGAATACCCTTAACCGACGAGCATGTATGCGTAGCTGTATGGATGTGAAGGAGGCGAGAGAGGTGTGTCAGGATCGTGCCAAATGGAAGTCTGTAGTCCCTGCCTACCCCTCTAGGTGACAGGCGTGAGTGTTTATGTATATGTATATATAAATTCTCAATAGTTGCCCGGAGTCAGGAAGTTGGCGGTGTCTCATCCCCCGTGCCTCGGAAAGCACCTAACTAAAACTGTTGGTCCTGTACCTGATCTCTCTTCCATTGTGTTGGTTTTATCGTCCCATCGGACCATGGTGGTAAGAGAATGGAGAGTGCACCTGTGCTTGCGCACACACTTGGCACTATAATCCTGTCCTGCGCCAATGGCTAGTTAAGGCTGGCCGCCGTAACCGAAATTCGGTCTGGAGGACCGGAAATCGCGATTTACACTCGAATTTATTCAGTCTATCATTCCTTCAAAGCAGTTTATCTATACTGCTGACCATATTCCTCCCCATAAACCGCCTATTCACGCGTGACGCGTACGAAATATTTAGTGTGAGCGCTTATCTCCAAGCTACTAGGACCCAGAAGCCATTTTTTTACTCTTTTAATGAGGACATCCGCGACTTTTGCTGCCACCAGGGCAGCGCTACTTTCGAATGAGTTGAAATATTTGAGATTCCATTCGGGGAAGTTAATTTATTGAAAAATGTATGGGTTAATGTTTCTTTCCATAATATTAGTTGAATCTTATATCAATTATATTATAAAAAAATAAACCAAACAGATATTCCTAAAAGTAGAAAAATTCAAGAAAAAAAAGGACGGGTGGAAAAATTTAAATAGCAAACCATTGGGGCATTTCTTTGTGTATTAGTGTAATACTCTAGAAACTAATAATTATTTATTTAAAACTTACTTCTTAATTACATGATATTATGCAACAAATAAGTTAACTTCAGACCAAACTACCGAAACCTGGTGAGCGACAGTTTATTAGTCCTCATTGTGGTTACAAGAAACAGAACAGTGTTTAACTCAAACTGGTGTGAAATCTATCAAGATAACGAGTATATATAAATTTTGCTCGCCACAAACGGCTTAAAAGTCGCAAATCTAGTCGTGACTAACTAAGCGACTAATTAAGTCCTGTTTTAATATTTTAGTTCCGTTGACGTCGGGAATAATTGGAAATCGTTATGAACTAGTCGGCGACAGGTGAACGGATGCAGTCCGGTGTAAACTTCTCCGTGACGGCGTTTGCCTGCGTTACAAAATTATAGGTTGTGTTTAATAAGTAGCAGTTGCGTCTTTGTTGTCGAGTAATTTCGTATATAAACATCTAGTTTCGAATCAGAGATATATAGTAGTGTTTGAAAGAAAAATATTAAACAGATAAAATAGAATAATTAAAGTAACAAATACATTAAAATTTATTAGGGCATGGATGCAGGTAGCTCAGATTTTTTGCGTCCTTTTCCGTTGATTTGCGTCCAACTCGACTCTCGATGACGGGGGGCGTACGCCACCGACCATCCCGCGGTGTGAGTGCTCCATGCCGGAAGTGCAGTTCATACAACGCTCGTTTCGCACAGCACTCCTCTACCTGGACATCCACAAGTCGAGTGGGCCTGACGGAATCCCCCCAATTGTGCTGAGGACGTGTGCTCCAGAGTTGACACCGGTTTTAACGCGTCTTTTCCGGTACTCCTACTCCCTAGGCGTAGTCCCAAAATCATGGAAGACGGCTTTCGTCCACCCGATCCCTAAAAAAGGCGACCGCTCAGACCGACCAGACAACTACCGGCCTATCGCCATCACCTCCTTGTTCTCCAAAACAATGGAGTCTATTGTAAACTGCCAGCTCATGAGGTACTTTGAGGATCACCAGCTGATAAGTGACCGCCAATACGGTTTTCGCCGTGGTCGGTCAGCTGGTGATCTTCTGGTCTACCTTACTCATAGATGGGCGGAGGCAGTAAAGTCCAAGAGGCAGGCATTGGCCGTTAGTTTGGACATTGCGAAGGCCTTCGATCGGGTTTAACACAAAAGAGCTTCTGTCGAAGCTCCCTTCCTATGGCTTGTGCAATTGGATCACCAGCTTTCTTGCAGATCGGAGCATCAAGTTCCTTGTAGACGGTGCAAGTTCCGATTACAAGCCATTAATGCTGTTGTTTCACAAGGCTGCGTGCTATCGCCAACGCTGTTTCTTCTGCATATCAATGATATGTTGCAAACCCGTAACATTCATTGCTATGCAGACGACAGCACTTGTGATGCTTTTTACACCGGCTGAGCCAATATTTCTCGGGAAAACGTCTCCGACTGCCGGGACAAACTTGTGTCTGAAGTCGAGTCTTTGCTGAACAGAGTCTCGGATTGGGGGCGACTAAATCTAGTCCAGTTTAACCCCTAGAAGACACAAGTTTGCGCGTTAACCGCTAAAAAGAACCCCTTTGTCGTATCTCCTCAGTTTCAAGGCACTCCCCTTGTTGCCTCAGCCAGTATCGGAATCCTCGGCGTTGACATATCGAGTGACGTGCAGTTTCGTGGTCACTTGGAAGAGAAGGCCAAATTGGCCTCTAAAAAGCTTGGCGTGCTCAGCAGAGCGGGACAGTATTTCATGCCGGCACACCGCCTGCGACTTTACAAGGCGCAGGTTCGGCCGCACATGGAATACTGTTCCCATCTCTGGGCTGGGGCTACCCCACTACCAGCTCCTTCCACTTGACCGCATCCAGCGCAGAGCGGCTCGAATCGTCGACGACCGAATGCTTTCCGGTCGGCTCGATTCACTTGCACTGCGAAGAGTTGTTGCATCTCTTTGCATTTTATTTCGCATATACCATGAGGAGTGCTCTGAGGAATTGTTCGGATTAATTCCAGCCACCAAATTTCGTGAACGCACTACGCGGTAAACGTCACCACAAATCACAAACTCTGTCGTTTGCCCCCTATTCTATAAAAAAAAAAGATTAGGACCGTGTTTTGTGGCATTCTACGGAGGGGGGGGGGGGCAATGTTTTATACTAAATTGAAACTAAATAACTTGTAAAGGGTTGTAATGATGATTCTGATAATTTCATGCGTATAGCAGTATATATAGTAGTGTTCAATTATATCACATGTGTAACACATTGATGGCTCACAGTTAAAACTACAGTGCCAAGTTTTGTGTGATGCGTGGACACGAGATTGGAAGATGATAACTGACATTTATTTACTATTGTTAAGTAAATAGCGAATAATAATAAGATTTAAATAAAAAGCATTAAATTTGTGTTTTTAAATCTTAAGAAATGCGCTAGTAATATTTTTTTATTGGAAAAATTTTATACAACATTATTTTTGGGGCTTATAAGTTAAGACTTACTTATAGACTTAAATATAGAAACCTTGACTCAAACTCATCTCAGTTGATCATATTCTTAGTAAAGTGTATTTATTTTATAGATGTAACTACAGCTAGGTTGGTGTACTTTAGTTTTGTATGCAGAGTAATGTATAATTATGGTATTTTACTGTCCAAAGGGACCTCATTTTTTAATGTTATTGTCATGTTCATATTTAATATTTGTATGTGTATTGGTTTCTAATTTGATAAAATAATAACTCCAATATAAACAATGTAAAGTAAAAAATAAAGCTGCGTCTATTATTTTACCTAAAAACAGAAGTTTTTGAGATTTTGCAATGCAAGTTAGTGTAGGCTTGGACGTCAATAATTTGGAGCAGGTTTAACTTATCATAAATTTCGTATCTCTCTCAGCTTATAAATTTCGAATGAAAATGCACACAAAGAAAAATTAAACTTTAATTTTATAATAAAAGTCAACTTCGAAGAATAAAATCAATTTCGCATAAAGGCTTTCTTATGTCAATGAAGCGAGAGAAGTGTGCCAGGATCGTGCCAAATGGAAGTACGTACCAGCCTACCCCTCTGGATGTCAGGCCTGAGTATTTATGATACGATATGATGAATATTTTTTTAATTATTTGAAATCGGTTCTCTACTCATAAGGGTAAGTATAATGTCCTCCTGACCGGATTCCGGCCACGGCGGCCAACCTCAACGAAGACTAGTCATCGACGCAGGATTATAGTGCCCAAGTGAATATGCAAGCACAGGTGCACTCTTTATTCCCTCACTCTCATAATCCGATGGGACGGTAAACCGACACGACCGGAGAGAGATCAGGCGCAGGACCATCGGCTTTACGTGCTTTCCGAGGCACGGGGGTGAGACACCGCCAACTTCCTCACTCCGGGCAACTACTGAGAATTCCTTGACGTAAAAACTCTATAATTAATTTTTTGGCCCGACCCGGGATTCGAACCCAGGACCTCATGATCAGCAGTCGCACTACTACAACCACTAGAACAACGAGACAGTCAAGGTAAGTACACTAAATAATATCACAAGCTCAAGTTAAGAATTAGAACATCTAAATGTGTTACTATAACAAAAACAAACAAATATCGGGGGAAAACATGTGGCCGTCTTATTGCTACATAGCTATCTCTTCCAGACAACCCAAAAAAAAACAACAGTTATATGAAAAGAAGGATTTACCGATAGCGCACTATAGTTACAAAGGATACCAACAGAACCACTAAAAAGACAACGTACTTTATCCTAAATTTATATCAGTCAGTGTGAGTTGTTACCAAAATTATTGAAATCGGTTTTCAAATGACAATTGACGAAGATATTGCGTTACATACATACAAAAACAATAACTCGATTTAAGAAATTCCGCTTCTCTTAAGTCAGCTAAAACAAGTATCAAGACAAGAAATCCGGTATGTCTGTACAATAACAATGTCCGCTTAAATTACAGCGCTACATCCCGATTTCGATTCCCAAAAGAACACTTTGACACTTGAAAGAGACATTGAAAGCATATATACAGTGCAAATAAAATGGAGCAAAACTGCTTAAACCATGAACGAGTCGAGTGAGTAAGCAACGTGGGCTATTAAATTTAATGGAAAGTAATAAATTTGAATCCGTAAAGCGACGTCCGTTAAGGAATCGTCAAGCTGCTGGTGGCTCCAAGTTAGGGCATAACCTAAATACAGGATCGGCTGATAGTAGCGACAGCAAACAAATAATCTAGATATAGGCGAATTTGTTGAGTTTAATTAATTAAGTAGACTGTGATAATTTTAATGATTAGACTTACCTTTATATTTGATGCAACACTACGTTATCTAGAATATAAATTGATTGTATTGATTAGGAATGTCGTGCGAAAGCTTTACACAAGCGAAATAACGCGATATTTAGTACTACCGATGCGGGTAATTTTATTAATTAGTCTATCTGCTCCTGTAGTTGAACCTCTCGCTTGTGTGACATTTTAATTAATCTATTTTATTTTTTATATACATTACACATATACTAAAATATACATTTCGTAAGGTAATGTAGTAAATTTTTAAATGAAGAAAAAATAAGCCTAAAATTAAGGTCTCAGAAAAACATAATAATCACAATTAAACATCAAATAATCAAACTTGTATACCTTTTATATGACAAAAAAGGTTAAATATAAATAAACATGCCGTGCATGTTGCGACATAGTGGCGACGTAAAAATTTCTACTTCTAAATTATTTCTTGGGTTGTCATATTACGAAGGTGATAGAAAAGAGCCAATAGAGAAATCTATGGTTTAAAACCTAAAAAATCTATGGTTTAAAACCTAAAAAATCGCTCAGGCAAAAATATAAGGAAATTAATATATTAACTTTAGCGTCTCAATACATTTATGAAAATGTAATGTACGTACACAAAAATAAAAATACTTCTACAAAAAATATGATATTCATTCTGTAAATACTAGGAACAAGCTAGTAGTACCAGTTACTCGACTCTACCGAGCCAGTAATTCATTCTTGGGGTGATGTATTGTACGCTTTTACAACAAAATCATATAAAATATACAAAATCTGACCACCACAAAGTTCATAAACTTCATTAAATTAAGTTTGTATAAAAAGGGTTATTATAATATTAAGTAATTTGTGGATGATAATAACCCCTAGGAAGGGTGATCGCTACCAAGCTATTTCTAATTTGTTTTGTGTTGTTAATTGTAACATACATGACTGTAAGCTGTTATTTGAAAAACCCGCTGGGTTTCTTGCTGGTTCTTCCCCGGACAGATGTTATTTTTCCGAACCAGTGGTAAATAAAAAAAGTTACTTTCAAAAAGTATTATTTATAATCTATATTGAATAAAAAAAGTTTCTATTAAAATTTTTCTGTTTCTGGTGTCTTAAAGTGGCGACAGAGGAAAACTGAAAAAGGGACAGGCAGCAGTCCTGATAAAAACTCAAAATCGTAGAAAGCTGCTTTATGAGGAAATCTATAGGGAAGGCCTCGAAGGAAGGCTCAGCAATTTATTTTTGATAGCCTGTAATGATAACGATGAAAATTCAACATATGACACACAGGTTTTGTCTCATTTCTGAAAGATGTTTTGAAACATGAAAAAGATCACGGTGCCACCCAACGCGTTTTAGTCGACGTAAAATTTCATGAAATATTTCTAAATTTCTCACATTTCCTCTATTTATCCTTAAGACTTCCTCTTCAGAGCTAACTACTTGTTAAATCCTGATCATCTAGATATATTTCATATTTGTTATTTGTACGTTAATAGTTTCTTTACCTATTCCATTGTGCTCGTATCGTTAGAATCTACAACGAGCATTGTTAAATAAAATATTTTTTAAAAATCAAATTTAATAGAAAAGTAATACATTTTTGTATTTAAATACTACAAATTACTTTTAACAAAGCGTCGGGCATTATTCGTGCGGGCGGGGATAATATCGTGTTGGTTGCGTACTATGATTTTCGGCAGGCGCTTAATGACTGAGCTTCGAGTATGTATATCAAAATAGTTAATTTAGGATTTACAGGCAGATATGCTACAAAAATCAAACAGAAGCAGAGTCACAGATACGGGAAATCTGTTAGAAATCTGTCACATTTAAATAAAGGTATTACTTTACTATGCTTCATTAAATCATGAAACACACCAGATTCGATACTAGTATTAAAAATAATAGATAGTTGAGGTGCGATTGTATCTATTATAGACGCAATAACTTTAACAGAAATCCCCCACAGATCGGCGGTTCTCTTAATATCAATAGTCTTAAAATATTTTACAATATCTTTTGATGACACTTTATGAAAAACACACATTTACATTTTGTTTAAGTAATGATTCGGCGACGGTAGGATAAAAATTCAGTGAATTAGTGGTTAAGATCGGAATATTAGTAAAATATTTCTCAAAAACCATTGCAACCTCCTGATCTGATTTAGTTAATTTATTGTTTAAACTTAAATGGTTGTTTGAATTGCAAGAGTTGACCTTACCAGTTTCACTATTAATTATACTCCATGTCATTTTAATTTTATTAGAAGCAGTCTTTATTTTGTTGCTCAAATACAATGACTTGGCTAAGGATCACACTCTTTTAAATATTTTGGAATATTTTTTACATATTCCCTAAATTCGACGCTAGGATTATATGACCTTTCATTGTAAAGTTCATATAACCTTTGTCTACTCTTATGGATTAGCTGACCCTATCATTTTCCACGGTAAAAGAAAAGAATTTTATAAATTCTCTGTCTGAATATAAAGTTTACCAAAAAAACACTGCTGGCCTTTCTCAGAAAATCAATGACAATTTTAAAATTGTTAAAGTAGGCTCTATCTCTCGCTCTTTCTCTCTACTAAATTCTAAGTGACAATAAAAAGAGACAGGTACAGCAATAATTAATACTTTATTTAAACGTTAATCAATGATTATCTAAGGTTCTTCGTCTTTACGCTTCTGTGCTTAAAAGTAATCAAGTAACGGCCCAACATTAATAAAAATGGCGTACATAATTAACAAATGATATTTTAAATTGCTACCATTACTAGGAAAAACGCGTAGATATAATGCAACCGAGAAATACCACAAATCAATTTTTTTCCGTCGGACTTAAGCTAATAGATAGCTATTACAAAATATCGATGCTATATCGGTCAAAGACGGTGGCGATACGCTCATTACTGGTTTTTATGATCGATTATGTTTAAATATCGATTAACAAACGATTGTGAAGGAATGCTCCGGTGTAACAGGATTATTTTTTAATTCATGGAATTCTAATAATACTGGCTGTTTTTATTGGTTTTAAATTCGGGGATCTTATTTCTGTTAACGTTTTATCTAACATTGCATGAAATAATTTGTAAGGTTTAGTTTGAATGATTTATTTCTTTGTAAGGTAACTTTATCATAGCCCATATCATTGCATTCATACTGGAGCAGCGAGGCGAACGCTTTATCTCCATAAAACTCCTAGAATATGGAATATTTTTACGTGTTATAAAACTTACTTCTATAAGAATGGTGAATTTAAAGGATTTCTGTGAGAGGCATTTTTGAATTGAAAAATACGTACTATAGTAATACGTAATAAGTTGATTACTAAACAGTACCTACATACTGATGAAACTGCTAGATAAACATCTTTTTTTTTTGAGACGTAGTTTTTTAAAAATATTTCATATATTTTTTTTTAATATTTTTAAGGCTTATTTCACTGCTGAAGTAGAAAGATGAATAATGTTTATAAATATGCGAAATATTTTGATTTCTTTTGAATATTTCGTAATTTTATTATAAACCTCTAACAAGCCTAAAAGTGTTACAAAGTTGCGCTACCGGCAGTGCCTTTCGATGGAATTGAATAGTCTTCAAAACATTTTTTAATACCTAAAACGATATGCAGGTTTAATCGCGATATTTTAAATCATCATCAATCCATAGTAAATCGGCACTTGGAATTGCAATTACCACTTTCATTAGTGCCGGCGGCGATTGAACTGAGTTTGTTCGTGTATAACAAAACTTTAAAGCGCGTGATTATCCTCTGAGCTACAATGGCTCATCTTTTGAGGATATTCTTAATTTTTACAAAGTTAATACATAATTCTATTTAACATAAAATACAATTTTTTTTGTAATTTTTAATGAATGCAAGAACATTTGACCACCGCATGGCTTAGTGATCAAAGTAATAAATAGTCTTTTATGATTAAGGTAAAATAGCGACGTGATGCTGCTATTTCGAAAGGTAAAGAAACATAAGCCTATACAGAACCGGTAACCATTTTTTCTGGAACGATCCATTCCTACAGAGTCCCTCGAGGACTGACCGATGATAATAGACTTTGGTTCTTCATCGAAGACAGATTTAGGTGACTATATGTCAGTGTTCGTTTGTCACCAATTTTTCAATAAAAGAGAAATTGTCCTGTCTATAGTAGGACATTTTCGATATTATCAGAAGACGAAGGAAAGGTTTAAGTAAAAATGCAAAGACAATATTACCGTATACTTCCTCAAATAAATAATAAAGTTGTAAGTCAGTAAGAAAGTTATAGCATAACTGGTTTAATTTTATGATATGCAAAAATGCCCCATTAACAGTTTTTATAAAAAAAAACGCGTTGCAAATGGTTACAAGGTTTTTTTTATAATTAAAATAAATAAGCTATTTATAAATCAATCGTCGGTACAGTTAAACAATAAATAATTTGTATTAATTATAATGCTTAATCATTGGTAGAATTTATCGATTTGCCTCTGGTGTTAACATTTACTCTATAAAGGTGTGTTTTCACTAAACGTTTTTATAACTTTGACAATGTTCTCGTTAAACACTCAAATTAAGCATGAACGCTCGTTATGAAAGCTTTAGAAATTAATTATGACGGAATTATAGAATGGTGAATTTGAAACTACGACATTAGCACATTCTTTTGTACAATTTTATCCTAATGTAATAAGGACTTGATAATAGGATATGGGACTAACGGTGTCACGTTTCATTTAAATTATTTTCCATTAATTTTCATAAGAGGAAGTGTGGACACTCCCTAAACGCTTTTTATAAACCTAATTTTTTAACCATATGGTCATTGTCTTATGATTGATTCCGTTAGTAACCAACTCTTTTGGGAAACTTTCGTGGTAGAGTACAGTATTTAGATATTGATTGATCCTGATCATCCTGATATCCATTCCCCCGATCGTCAAAGTCGTGGTAGCTCAAGAGTTAAGCCCTCGCTGTAAATTTCACAGTACGCGAGTAACCCGGGTTCGAGCCCTACTGGCATCAGTGTCTTTGTTAATTGCGATTTTTAGTGCTGTTACTATATGTTCGGCGGTGACGGAAAACACCGTCAGAAAATCTACATGTCTGAGAAATTAAAAATAATTCGGATAAAATTAAAAAAAATTGATGAAGTTTTGAGTATAAACAAATGGAATGGAAGGAATATTTTGAAAGCGTGTTTATGAGTGTGGAGACGAGTGAATTAAATGAAATAGAAATTCCGAAAGAAGAGGAACGAGATAGGGAGATAAGTATAGATGAAATAATGAAAGCAATGGAATGCATGACAACAGGTAAGGCAGCCGGATATGATAGATGATAGAGTTTCACTCGAAATGCTAACGGCTGGAGAGGAAGTGTTGTTACCTTGTTTAAGTTATGCTGGGAACTGAAGCGGGTACCGAAAGACTGGTGCAAAGCCGTGATAGTCCCAGTAAAAGGGTCGCAGCAGGACTGTAAAAACTACCTTGATATCAGCCTTCTTAGCATTGTGGGAAAACTTTACGCTAAGGTACTAATTGAAAGTGTTATGAAAGAAACTGATGGAAAAATTTGGATAGTGCAAGCGGGATTTAAAATAGGAATGGGGTGTACAGATCAAGTCTTTTCCATGCACATGATCGCGGAGAAGTTTTTGGCGAAAAATCTAAAAGTTTGTTGCGCGTTCATAGATTTGGAAAAGGCTTATAGAAGAGTGGACAGGGATGTGTTATGGCAAACACTGAACTCATTTGGGTTGAGCGCTGGGTTAATACAGGCATTAAAGTCACTTTATAAGGATTCTAGTACTTGTGTTAGCATCAACGGGGTCTACTCGGACTGGTTTGGCATCCATAAATGTATCAGATAGGGCTTTTTAGCTGTGTGGCTTCCCGTGGCTGTTCAACCTATTTATGAACAGTTGTTTGGAAAATTTAAAAGTTGGATAATGCGGGTTAAAAATGGGTATGTTAACCGTCAAATGCCATTTGTACGCTGATAATCAAGTTACATTTGCATAGTCGGCAGCCGAGTTGCAAATGATGGTAACATTAATGAACAGGTCACTAAAAGAAAGGGGAATGAAAGTGAACGCAAGTAAGACGAAAGTTATGGTTTTTGAAAGAGAACAATGTAAAACGATATGTAAAATAAGAATAGAAGGGGAGTTGGTCGAGCAAGTAGATGAGTTTGTATATTTGGGATGCGTATTTAGCAGGGATGTGTGATATGATGATACAAAACGACGAGTGAACGCAGGAAATAGAGTAAATGGGGCTCTACACTCTATTGTAGAAATTCAGAATGTGTTATCATTATAACATATCTGATGATAACATGGCATAAGAAGCAATAGAAATGCGGTCGTTAAGGAGTATGTAAGGGCTGAATTTGAGTGACAGGATGAGAAATTGTGTGATAGGAGAAGAGTGTGGTTTGCAAGATGATTTTGTGACGAGGATTAAGAAAGGAACGCTTCGGTGGTTGGGTCATGTAAAAATAATGAATGAGGAAAGAGTGAAGTGAACGGAAGAGTCGGAAAGGGACGTCCTAGGCGAAAGTTTGTCGACCAAATTGGCGATATATTAAAAATGGCCCAAATTAAGAGTACCCTTAACCGACGAGCATTCATTCGAGGTATATGGATGTAGAGAAGGCGAGAATGTTAATGAGATGTGTTAAGATCGTGCCAAATGGAAGTCTGTAGTCTCTGCCTACCCCTCTGAGTGACAGGCGTGTGTGTTTATATATGTATATTTCGAAAACATCCACATGCAGCAAAAGCCTTTGAACACAAAAACCTTCTTCTTTTTTATTCTAGCATTTGCCCAGCTTTAGCCAGGGTCCTCTTATCAAAACATTCTCCTTCACTTTATTCGGTCTTGAGCAGCCACTTCAGATGGTCTATTGATGCGCATATCCGTTACGAATATCAACAGTGGTTTCGATATAAGTCAAGATCTATAGTTTAGTTTATTTTCACGTTAAGGTGATCGCACTTTACCCAAGCATCGTACTTGATACTCCTATTACTTGCTGGATATTGCACACAACCAAGACCATGAAAGTGTTCCTAATAGCTACGGTCCGTTCTTTTAGTTACACACATACATTTGGTGTTACATCTACATTGAACAAATTTAGATATTTTACAAAGTTCGCTCTAGCGAGCAAATTTTATTGAATAACTTGTTACCAGTTATTTAAAGAAGGAAATTAGAAAGAACATTTAGATGTTGTCTTTTAGTAAAACACAAAACGAAATAAAATAACACTACATATGCTTGACTATGTTTATAACCTTTCGTAGTAGAGAAAGTCCTCTTGTAATGTAATTATAGTATGCCTATTGTTGGGCTTGGAGATGGTAAGTGGTCCCCACGCTCAGGGTTGACAAGCGTTACATGTCATAGAAATATTTAAAATTTTACGGATATGCAGGTTTTTTCTATGGAAAAACACTCACAAAGGTCTTTTTTATAGAATTAGAGTAACAAAAAAGCACACAGTCCACCTGATGGTAAGCGGATGCTGTGGCCCATAGCCATCTACATTTAACCTCAATTAAGAATCAAAATGCAGATGCGTTGTCGCCCCTGAGGACTAAGATGTAATGCCCCGATCCCAGTTAAAGGGGTCTCCGGTTTTCTACACTCATTAACAAAACACAGCAGAATCAAGCAGCAATTTCACGCTGGTATTCTGTGGTATGACGATATGAATGACAAACTCGTGGAAACTGTCCATGCGGTCGGAGCTAAGTTCTGCAAGACCCGCCGCAGAAGAACACAAAAACTCTCCGATCACACTCTTAATCTCATGGATGTTAGACGGGAGATGAAGCTGCAGTCGTCAGCAGATTTGACAGCACACAGGCAACTGAACAGACAGATCTCCAAATGCATGCGGCGGGACTTACGCAACTTTAATACAGTTCGTATTGAAGAAGCGAGCGAGTGGAACCAGGGCTCGAAAGTCTTTGCCAGAGATCTGTCTGCCAGAAAGAGCCAACTGTCAAAGCTGAAGACTGAGTGTGGCAGCATCATTTCCAGGAAACCTGACCCTTTGAGTGAGATTGAGAGGTTCTGTGGGCAGCTGTACAAATCATCGTTGGAGGCACAAGCAGGTTTAAATAACGATCCAAGAGCAAGTCTTTTCCGATACTATTCCGATGATATCCCGGACGTCAGAAGAGAATGGCTCTCCTGCACCTTAAAAACGGCAAGTCTCCGGGCGAAGATGGAATTACAGCGGATCTTCTGAAAGCGCGTGGAAAACCGGTACTTGAAGTTCTTTAGAAGTTTTTTAATTCCGTCCTCCATGGAGACACTAGCCTTGAAGAGGCCCGAGGCGTGGAGCAGAAGTGCGGTGGTCTTGTTCTTCATGAAAAACGACAACGCTCTCTTGAAGAATTACAGACCGATATGCCTTCTGAGCCGCGTCTACGTGCTGTTTTATAGTCATTACGAAAAGTCTTGCACGCAGACTCGACGACTTCCAGCCTCCCGAAAAGGCTTTAGCACCATCGACCACATAAATACCCTTCGGCAAATTGTAATTTGACCGTCGGTGTATCGAAGTGCTGAAGTGTTTGTACAGAAGCGCTACGATGGTTATCCGAGTACAGAACCAGAGTACGAAATCTATCCAACTGCAGAGAGGTGTAAGCCAGAGTGAAGTTATATCCCCGAAACTCTTCGCCGCTGCATTGGAAGACGTTTTCAGGCTACTGGACTGGAAAGGATACGGTATTAACATCAATGATGAGTACATCGCTCACCTTCGATTTGCCGACGATATAGTCCTTATGGCAGAATCGCTGGAGGACCTTAGCACTATGCTCAATGACCTCAATGGTGTCTCCCAACGGATAGATGTTAAGATGAACATGGAAATAACAAAGATCATGTTTAATGTCCATGTCACACCTATGCCGGTAGTTGTTGGGAGCATTATGCTCAAAGTTGTCGATGAGTACGTTTACCTGGGACAAATAGTCCGACTAGGTAAGTCAAACTTCGACCGAGAGGTCAATCGACGGATTCAATTCGGCTGGGCAGCGTTCGGGAAATTACGACACATCTTCGCGTCAGGTATACCTCAATCTCTGAAAACTAAAGTGTATAACCAGTGCGTGTTGCCAGTATTAACATCAATGGCGAGTACATCGCTCACCTTCGATTTGCCGACGATATAGTCCTTATGGCAGAATCGCTGGAGGACCTCAGTAATATGCTTAATGACCTCAATAGTGTCTCCCAAAGGATAGGTCTTAAGATGTACATGGACAAAACAAAGATCATGTTTAATGTCCATGTCACACCTATGCCCGTAGTTGTTGGGAACACTAAGCTCGAAGTTGTTGACGAGTACGTTTACCCCAGGTAATATAGACAAATAGTCCAACTTCGACCGAGAGGTCAATCGATGGATTCAACTCGGCTGGGCAGAGTTCGGGAAATTACGACACATCTTCTCGTCAGCTATAGCTCAAAACCAGAAAACTAAATTGTCAGTGATGACCTTGGAACTGAGACGTGGTCCTTCACTGCTGGCCGTATGAGGACGCTCAAAGTTGCTCAGCGATCTATGGAGAGGGCTATGCTCGGAGTTTGTCTGCGTGATATACTTAGAAATGAGGTTATCCGCAGTAGAATCAAAGTGACCGACATAGTCCAACGGATTAGTAAGCTGAAGTGGTAATGGGCTGGCCATATAGCTTTATAGAATTGAATTTATAGAACCGACAACCGTTGGGGAAAAAAGTTTCTCGACTGTCACTCGTTCCAGTAGGCGAAGTGTAGTGCGACCCTCCACTAGATGGAGTGACGACCTGGTAAGACATGCAGGAAGTCGATGGATGCAGGTGGCTCCGGACCGTGCTTTGTAGCATACCTTGGGTTAG
The DNA here is from genome assembly GCA_907164705.1 of Parnassius apollo. Classification (NCBI taxonomy): domain Eukaryota; kingdom Metazoa; phylum Arthropoda; class Insecta; order Lepidoptera; family Papilionidae; genus Parnassius; species Parnassius apollo. The sequence goes on from CAJQZP010001558.1 coordinate 4,579,578, forward strand.
GCCTATGTTCAGCAGTGGACTTGTAAAGGGCTGTAATGATGATGATGATGATTCTGTGATGACGTGGTCCTACGGGGAAACGTTCGAGCCGACCCTTTCGTGCTACAACCATAATATAGCTGCAGCGTGATAGAGCCCCACGTATAAAACTACGATAACTTTTAAAAATTGAGCATTAGACTATAGGAACATTGATGTCAAGGAAACAATAAAATTACTTCGAAACTTTTGTATTGATTTATATCTCGCATGATCCCTTTTGCAATTTCATTTAATTACTTATTATAAACACCGTTTTGCATGACAAGTTCACGTTATTAAACCACCGTTTTATACTGATCTCTTGTTTATAATGAAAACATCTTACTTCAGTCAGTTTTGTTGAATCTTGAGGGGGTGTGGTAGATTTAGTTATAATGGTCGATATGTGCTATAGATCTAGGTCGAGATAGCGGTTACTAAATTTTGAACAATTGAAGGTGTGTGACAAATAAGGTGGACAGTGATATATTGAATATGTTCGATCAAATTATAGTTAAACTCTCGCTGCCTTCTAATTTTAATTAGACTTAACCTCTATCCATCTGCATGACATAAGTTTCTATTTAGCAAAAGTTTTCATAATCGATTTAGTTACTACTAGTGTCATTGTAGAGTAACGTCTAGCAATAAACAAAGCCACTGATAAAAATACACTAAAATGCCTATATTATTTTTACTATAAAATATGAAAGTTGTGTGTTTAGTGTTTATCGAATGGAACCTGTATAACATATAAAAGTAAAGTAAAGATAGAACCTATTATGTACGTACCACTGCCTAACAGTGGTACGTATATAATAAACGACTTCAGTAATTTTTGAGAGAAATTTAGGAAAAGGAAATGTCCGTCGCTGCAACACTGCGTGTTGACGGAATTCACATGTCTTCGAAATATTTTATTTATTTCTTGAACATTCAGCCTCACAAAGTTTTCCTTCACCCCCGTGTAAGTAGTAAGTAATCACGTAAAATTAAAATTAATAATTTGATTGGTACGGCGGGGTTCGAACTCGGGAAGCTGTTTATAATATAACCTGCAACAGCTCTTTATAATACTAAACCTATATTTAAAGCGTAGGAGCGTAAATATTGTGCTCCCAAATTAAAATACGAGAATTTTGTCGTGCCATTTTTTAAGAGCGACGCCTGAAAAATTTTCAAATAAATTTGTATAAGGCTTCATGTTTTCTATGATTCATATAATGTAGACAAAAAGTACTGAGTGACGACGTAAGTGAATTCTTCCCACTTCGTCCCGAGTGTGTAGTAAAAGGAGCCTTCAGTGAATGCCAGAAAGATCTAATAGTGATGACGGATGATAATATTGTTAATGCGCGACCAGTACAATGAGCAGAGCACTAAGATTTTCCCCTGTATTCTGTATCCTGTATGGCCTGTATTTTGTTTGTTTACTTATTAATACCTTATGATACTATAATACACACACACACACATCAACACACAAAAAAACACACACACACACACACACACACACACACACACAACACAACACACACACAACACACACAAACACACAACAACACACACACACACACACACACACACACACACACACACACACACACACACACACACACACACACACACACACACACACACACACACACATACTCACACACACACACACACACACTCACACACGAAATTATCCACTTATTTTACCAGATCCTACAATACAAAGCTTAAGCAGCGTTTGTTTGGTCAAGATATTAAACTTAAACACTCAGTGAAGTTAGCACAAGTTTTCTTAACTTCTGGAATAATTCATTCAACCTGGCATGGAAGTCAGCAGTAGGATAACACGATGATGACAAACCTGGTATAATTTGAACGATCAGCTGCGGTTTGACGTTGCATGCTTGACGTATTTCTTGTGAAACACAAAGGAAAAATGGACTGTGTAGTTTGCAATATTAAATTGTGTATGCTTTTTTTTACAAAGGAATTCCGTTCGAACCGTCTGCGTCTTTAAAGCCTACATGTCGTGCCTAAAAACGTTTTTTTATTATAGTATAAGCGTGACTAACGAGCACACAGTGCACCCGATGGTAGGTGGATGACTTGCATAGACATTTACATCAATCCTCGATTAAGAATCAAAATGCGGATGCGCTGTCAACTTAGAAGACTAAGATGGAATGCCTCATCAGTAGTAAAAAAGGTCACCGGATCTCTACACTCACCGTACAAAACACGTATTAAAAATATGACTGATATTATCTGTTATCTCATAGCAAAAATATAAAAACGCGCTGACCAAGAAATCTGCGAGAGAACTTAAAGTATTTGGTCAACTTCTTCAGTTTAAATATAATATTGCACAACATTGTTGACAACCCGAGACCACTATAGCAAATATGGCAGTTATCGAAATCTACATAGCTGAATGTATATGGAAACATTCTAATAACGCTAATGGTTATACTTCAAACCGCATTGTTCAAACATCAGATCATGTGAAACGCCTTTACAATACTCCTTCTGTTTCAATGTTGCGATGTAATGTGTTTTTTTACATCATTTATAGTACATACTCTAATGAATCCGTAGGTGGCGTACACACTGCAACCTAAAACGTTGGTAAATTAAAACACGCTTCAATTTGCCGCACGTGCCCGCCTACACAAACACGGATAGATGTTTAAAAAGATTTAATGCATTATGGGTTCAATAAACTCCGTCGCTTATTGAACCCATAATGGCTTAATAGTTGCTGAATTGAAGATCCTGGTTGGACTATTGTCCGACAAGTGTTAAAGAAGCCATGGGCATATGAGATTCGGACTTAGACATAATTTTTTATAGGATAAGGGTGAACAACGAGCACACAGTTCCACCTGATGGAAATAGTTGCTATGGCTCATAGACATCTAAATCTATTCTCGAAGTAAATTAAACTGCAGATGAGTTGAACCAGTGATGACTAAGTTGGAATGTCTCGTTTCCCGTAAAAAGGGTCTTCTCTACACTCATGAAACACAGCAGTGTCGAGATGCGATTTTACGCTGGCATTCTTCGAGAGCGTGGTCGTTCCCCGTTCGATATAAATGCCTATGCCGAGAAAATTTCATTGCTTCCTGGAAAAGACATTACGATACTTTCAATTTAGTAGCTATTTCTGGTCCCCTGAGTTACCAGCTAGTGTTGCCAAACCCAGTAGTGGTGCAAAATAGCCTAAAGTCGCTTGATTTTTCTTTTTTTTTTTCTTGACTACCTTCGTGGGAGCTTAAATAACCCAACTTGGCAGCACTGATTGCTACATCTCGCTTTAAATTTCAAAGTACGCGAACAAACAGAGTCAAATCCTAGCCGTCGACCGTTAAATATTAAATTACTTTAATTACAAATAATAATACTTTAAAACTTATTGAATATCAAATATATGAAGGGAGGAAAACTCGTGTGGAAACCTGCATATCTGAGAAATTAAAATATTTAAAGACAAGAGAAAGATTTTTTATATACTCGTAAATGAAGTGACACACGATTTGGTCTACCTTTACTGGCTGGCTATTGCTAGTCATTGACATCTGTAACCAACGGCAAAGAAGGCTACCAGATACGTTGTCATCTATCAGGAATAATACACAGATGTTATCATTCTGGCAATCTATACCCTTCAGAACGAAACAGCATCTCATCTGCTTGACGACAGAAATAGTTAAGAGGCTGGTACCCACCCAGTTGGAATCTTAGGCAGAAAAAGAGTCTCCTAGAAAGAGTCTAACTAGAAGCCTAAAGGTACCGTGAATTAAAATATCTAAATTAAAAAAGAGAGCAGAGTAAAAGGTGCCGGTTTTGCGAATTTTGAAAATTGCGAATCCGTAAACCCAGCGTGAATATTACAACAAATTCGCCCTGGTTATAGTAGAGGCCTGTGTCCAGTACTGGCCCGTATTTTACATTTTGTACGTGGTAGAGCCACGCTGCAGCTATAGTAGTACGAATGCGTCGGCTCGACCGGGGAAGGACCACGCTCTCACAGAATACCAGCGTACAATAGCAGCTTAATACTGAAATGTTTCGTATGATGAGTGTAGAGATCCGGAGACCTTATTATACTGGAAACGAGGCAATCCATCTTAGACCTCAGGGGTGATAACGCATATGCGTTTTGATTCTTAACCGAGGATAAATGTAGATGTCTATGGGCCACAGCAACCACTTACCATCAGGTGGACTGTGTGCCCGTTTGTCACCCTTATTTTATATAAAAAAGTATACGAGTCAATGCGAAGAATGATAAATGACAATGATTTTAATTGTGAGTGTCTCGATGTTTAACCACTAAGAAATATTTCCAGTCTGGTTACAGTAATGGCAGTTAAAGTGACGTTTAGGGCACTATAAAATATTCTGGGCAGTTCAAATTTTAGGGTTGTCGTTAAAACGCCTTAAGTATTCTTTAAAAATATATACACCATATAAATAAAATTGAAGTGTCGGTTTATAATCTTTTTTATTTTTTTATAGCATTGGGTGACAAACGAGCTGACAGTCCACCTGATAGTAAGTGGATGCTGTGACCCATCAACATCCACATTTATCCTCAATTAAGGAATCAAAATACAAATGCGTTGTCACCCCTGAGGACAAAGACGGAATGCCTCGATCCCTGTAAAAAGGGTATCCGGTTCTCTACACTTACCATATGAAACACAGCAGTATTACGCTGCTGTTTTAAGCTTGTATTCTGTGAGAGCTTTGTCCTGCCCCAGTCGAGCCGACCCATTCATGCTACAACTTTATGATAGCTGCAGCTCTACCACGTAAAAAATGGTAATGGTAACATGTATAGAATTAACTTGCTTCTGTATTTGCGTCCTATTAAGAAATAAATTACCACTTAAAAAGTGTGTCTTTGTCTGTTGTTCGGGCTAGTCTTCGGAATAACTGAACCGATGGTTATGAAAGATAGAGAAAAAAGATAAAGAGCAATGCCGGTAGAGATCTCGGCTAAATTTTGAATTTTTTTGTAGTGAAGACTTCTTTAGAATCGTTGTCATTTAAAACTCGATGAAACGAAAAAGCGACACTAAAAAGAGACAAAAACATACATCTATAGGATGTAGACTGCGAGAGAATGAGACAGAACACAATATACAATGTTTCTCAAAGTATTTTTTTTTTTTTGTGAAGACAACAATTCTGTCGCGTGTGACTGCACACATGTTTTTTTATAAACGAAAAATTACTTTATTAAATCTGTAACTCCAAATTGATAGATCCTATCCAAGCAAAGCCGGGACCGCCGCTAGTTTATATGTAAAAGATAACTATGAATTTCAGTCAAACAACATTAGCAGGATTGTGATGAACGACCTAGTCCCAGTGGAACATTATTAAATATTGCTGTCACTCTTCTACACACATAGACACGGCAGGTATCTTAAAATACCTAACTCATATTTAAAATATTATGAAATTATTCAAATATAATGTTTTCCTTTAAAAAAAATTAGAAACCATATTTAAATTTGAGAAGTCTAAATTATGGTTTTAAATGTGACTAAATTTTAAACGAAAACTATTTTTTAAACTATTATTTCAAAATTAACCAAGAATAAAATCAAGAAATAATTTCTTTTTTCAAAATACTACAAGAATTTAATAATTGATGTGGGTAAAATTGTGCCCATTATACATCAGTATTTCTTTCATATGAACTAATATCAAATGACATACCGACTAATTAAAGTCAACGTCATTATCAGAAATATAATACAAAATAAACATAATTAGAGTAATACATTAACGTGATCAAATATCGAGAAACTTCCGAAAATATTAACACCGATATATAACTTTATATATCAGGTTAACAATCAAATATGTGTACTAAATCCAATGGATTTAGACGCATTTTCTTTTCAAATTTTAGTTCGCGATGTACATATACAAGACCAGCTAATGTAATTGCATAATATGTAATTATTTTTTATGATCAACACGGGGTACAACTGCAGCTGAGGGAATGAAATAAAATGGGGTTGAATTGCTCATAAGGAGCGATACGGTGAAACCATTATCATAATTATTATTTTTAAAACGTATTAAGCAATTATGTTTCGGGATTAATTTACATGTTTTAGTTAAGGGAAAAACTATGAAATACCCCGATATAACCTTATAAATAATAGATTAAAACTAGATAAAACTCCGTTTTAAAAAACCGAAACCGTTTTATTGTAATATGTCTATTAGGTTTTTTGGAGAACTTTCTTGGATTTTCACATAATATATTCTTACTAAATACGCGGCAAAAAAGCACATTTGTTGCACATTGTCATTTTAAAAGTGAATTTAGTATTAATAATTTTTTTAATACTTTAACTTCTTCCTGACTTGAAAACCACCAATATGTTTTTATTTTAAAAATGCAATACTAAGAAACGAAACTCCGGCTTATTCAGTGTAATATGGAAAGGTGAGGCATCAAACAAATAGCGTGTGTATTGAAAAAGCATGTTTATTTAACTCTTGTGTGCATAGAAATGTTGGTACACGTCCGTGGTATAGTTTACACTTTACTATGTATGCTTTAATTATTTACAGCGATGCATGTAACTTAATAGAAAAAATAAATTAAAAGAAGCTTTTCACAAAAAAAAAACCTTCAAACACGTCTTACCATTTCGTCATTCGCTCCATTGCCGTGATTTCTGAGAAACAAGAATGATAATTATATAAAATGTTATAAATTACGGATACTAAGTAACTGTGAAAATATTTATTAAAATAGAAAACAAAATGGCGAATCACGAATTTTTAAAATATTATCAATTGCGCAATATTTAAGGGCAACAACCCAATTTAATTCTGAACTTAATCTTGTATTCTTAGTTATATAAATCAAACTTACAAGGTGGTTTGCAAGTCCATGCCTGGATTCTGCCATCTTTTACTATCAAGACCATGTTAGTCCTTGGCGAGTGTTGCCCGCTTGCCTTGCTGTTTAAGAATGGTTTATGGGTTCGAAGCATGGGTTTCTCCATCCCACGGGGCCGTACCACCACCACCAGGTGTATACCATCACGCATGCGCTTCGACGGGCGGGGCAGCAAAATATTGATTATTTCGCGTACCCCTATTTTCATAATGTACTGATAAGGGCGCCTATATTCATGGTAAGTCAGACAAATTGCCATGGGGTGGTGTGGTGATTCCAACGACCAAAGGCGTACTATTAATTATGTAGTGAGCGGAATGATTGATTGGTTATGTTTAGATCGAAGCATTGAATTCCATTTTTGTGAGCTCGACAATATATAAAATGCATATTAAAAGAGTATATACTAAATAGTAAGTGGAGAAATAAATTAAATTATTTTAGGTAATATTATACCACTTTTGGTCATTCAAATCCACGAATTTGCCTTTATTTATTTCAGTGGTATAAATATTTTATTTTTACCAAAAACTGCAACACTATTGGCGAATTGATGTTGTTTTGACGTTAGCCGTCAACTGTCATGAGGTTATTGATCAAATTCTTGACAGATATTTGAATTCTGAAATGTTGTGCTATTCTTATCACTGATAGCCTATCAGGTAGATTTATTATGTACAATGGCTAAAATGTCTCGAAACTTGGGGATGTGCTATTTCGGTCTTCGAACAAGTAAAGTTCTTATTGATATTTGCATATCACTATCGATGCAATCCAGGAGCTCGGAACAAAAAAATATCACACTACCTACATAATTTCATGACTCAAGTCACTTGTCAGACGTGACATGTGTGACTGGAAGGCGAAATGGACCGTCTCCTTTAAAAATATAGAAATAAATGTTTATCTTTGTCTCGTAGACGTTTCAATACTATTCACCCGATTCCGCTAAAACTTTGGGGAGTTGTTGTGTGCGAAACCGATAAGCTACTGGCAAATAAATGGCTCCATGACGCAGTGGCTTAGCATTGAGTTGCGGTACTGGGAGCCGCGGATTCTAATTTCGCAAGAAGCAAGTGTTTGTATTGTATACAAATAATACGTTACTGACACCGCAAAGTGGCGCATTAAATCTAATTTTTTTATTTTCTTTTGTTATTTAAAAAAATGAGATTAACGCCTCCGCGGCGTTAGCGACTAATTGATGTTTGTCTAGTTTGCAATTTATGTATTTCAACTGTTTAAATCCAATTTTTTTTAATGGTTAAAAAATTGTTTCGTTACTTGTTCGTTTTCTATGCGTTCCTATATCATTCATTCGATTACGATGAAGATTTGGTGAGTATAAGTTAGAATTTTAGTCAGTTACAGCTTTAGTCAAATTTAGTAAACAAAGAGAGATTATAAAAACAGCAAGTTGGGCTGCATTTTTACAATTTTAATAATAGGTATCTGATAAAATAATTTTTTACTATCGCTCATAATAATGATATGACATAAGCTCATCATTTATTGACTGACAACAATGACGTTATAAATGACACACATAAGATACAATATTTTTTTAAATAATAATAACACAATAAAAATTTACTATCAAACTAATCAAAACTTATATTCTTATTATCTTAACATGCCAGACCAATATTTAAATATTTGTATAATTTTTATAATCCCATTTCCAGATTTAAGCAGAATACTTCTAAATCTTATCTCACGATATCTTATTGCAAAATAACAATATACATCTTTCCAATTTAATAAAGATCACATTTTCGGTAATCGCAGTGCATGCAAAAACTCTATAAATACTTATTTCCTTTTAGGTAAGTGAGTTACTTCACTTATTTTAAGTATAATTTAACTTGAGTTAAATGGCATTAGTAATTAAGTTGATTTAATAGAGGATAAAAAATAAATAGATTAAAACTTACAATCCATCACTTCATTCCATCCAAGATATACAATACAAGTATATATCATACAAGAGACAGCTATGGGATATGACGGTAAGACTTTATGCTGTCTATAGTCTTTTTGTCATATCTAGATGGTGGTTTTCTTTTTTTATACAGAATAAGGGTGACAAACGAGCACACTGTTCATCTGATGGTAAGTGGATGCTGTGCCCTTAGACATCTAACATTTATCCTAAATTAAGCAGAACGCAGATGCGTTGTCACCCTGATCACTAAGATGGAATGCCTCGTTTCCAGCAAAAAAATGGTCTTCGAATTTCTACACTCGTCATACGAAACACATCAGTAATAAGCTGCTATTTTACTCTTGTATTCTGTGAGAGCGTGGTCCTTCGCGGTCATGCCGACACATTCGTAGTACAACCATAATATAGCTGCAACGTGGCTCATACCACGTACAAAAACCTTTATAACCTTCTTATTCACGCCCGGGGAAAATATTAAGATAAGCGAAGGGAAGAAGCGACGAAGGTGCGAATCGTTTAAGTAAATCTTTCATACAATGAGAGAGAGAGAGATGTCAACTCCCAGCATCGGCCTTTTACAGGTGAATGAAGAAGGAGAATAATACAAGATAAGGTTAGATAGAATGGTTACCAACCATACTATAATTTGCCAAACCAAAAAACCAAACTATATTAAGCTACAGTAAAAGGTCGTGGGTTCGAATCCGTCATTCGACTACTGGCATGAACCACTCGTTACACAAGCAACTTAAGCTTACCACGAGTGGTTAAGGGGAATATTAGTAATGTTTATAGCATTGTTAATATTTTTAATAAAAGATAGTATATGACATAGTATTTTAATATATTGCGGGTAAGAATATCTACTACTCAATATGGTCACGAAGGCGTTGTAAGAGGCGACAGAGGTAAATGGAAAATAGTTAGCAGCATCTTCCTGATAACAACTCAAAATAATAATAAAAAATTCAGTTGGCAACTGGCCTGCCAAGCGAGGCAACCATGGCTAAAAGTCCCCTATGAGGCAATCTATGGGGGAGGCCTATGTTCAGCAGCCAATTTTTATAGCCTGTAATGGTATTTTGTTTTACTATTACAAGCCAGTGCTTGAACACAATCCCACCTGATGGTAAGTAGCAATAGATGGCAAATCGCACTGTCTTAGCGTAGCGAAAGCCTCTGCACTCTTACTTTGAAGACACAGAGATTGTATTCGGACGGAAAAATAGACGTCGGCAATTTATTCTACTCTTGTACTGTACGCATTACAAAAAAAGACGCAAACCGTTTGGTTTTAGTGTAGATAAAGATCCGCCGATCGCCTGGTTGTCCGATGATGGCAAGGAGAAGGAGGAATTAAAACGTGTAATGTAGTAATGGGAGAGGGTCTGAATACTATGATTCTAAAAAAATATGTACTAAAAGAAACTAATATATTCAATAAAGGCTGACTAGCAGTTTAGAGCAGCTTGACAGATGCTGGCATTTTATGACAGTGCTGTACGAATTACGAACGACGAAGCAGTTAGATTCGGACGCGAATACAACAACAAACTAATGCAGATTGGTCGAACGTCTGGTGCTTCAATGGTGAAAGTAATTTAGTCTTACCATGTCTACGTACATTCTCCGAACGTGTTCTTTAGAACAGTGAGAGGTTTTATTCGGCGCTGCCCACGTGCGATGGAGTATTAATAAGAAAATTTAATAGGCAGGCTAAGATGCCCAATCTGAAAGCACGGGGTAAAACACAACATAACCAGTAGTACGATTGAGTAACTCTGAACGGAATCGTTTTCCAGAGGGGATCACTACACAATGTAGAAATGACACCCCCACAGGAAAAAAAACCACCTTGCGGCTGTGCTCGAACTTTTAGCATAAGCGTCACATTAGGCACATGTAGGTTAGCACGAATGAGTGCTTACATTAGCGTGTACATTTGTTTCAGTTAACATCTTTTGAATGTATTTGGAAATTGTCGAAAGCGCACAGTCTTATAATATGGGAAACGATAAACGAACTGAGATAGAAAACGTATCGAATACGTATCGCAAATGAGTAACTTTGTATGAGAAAATATAGTTCCATTCACGTGAGCCAGGTAACCTATTTGCGTTACTATACAATTTTAGTCGAAGATACCAAAAGATATTATCAAAATTTGTGCTTAAAGATTGAAACATAATTTTCTTACTCATTCCAATAAAGACTTCTTTATGACTTTCAAATCCTATAGACATATATTTCCTTTCCATTGGAAATAAATTCTTTGCATTTGTGCTTATAAATTTTGTGGCCGTACTAAAGCTTTGTGAACATGTTAATAGGTCAAGGGGCAAGGGGTGGGGGTAACCGTGGCGTGATTTATTTATGTAGTTTCAAACGGATAATGTCCGTCCAATTGTCCGTGACAGCCCTTTAGATTAACGTGCTTTATGTGTCAGAAACACGAAAATAATAAATGACAATAATACTAGTCTTTATTGAAAAAACAATATGTATATGTATATAATAATTGTTGAGAATACAGTAATAGAAGCCCATAAAGTCCACTGCTGAACAAAGGTCTTAACATGGTTGAGCCACGCTGCAACTATATTACGGTTGTAGGGCGAATGAGTCGGCTCTACCGGGGTTGGACCACGCTCTCGCAGAATACCAGCATAAAATAGCAGCTTAATGCTGCTGTGCTTCGTATGATGAGTGTAGAGTACCGGAAATCCTTTTTTACTGGAAACGAGGCCTTCTATCTGAGTCCTCAGGGGTTACAGTGCATCTACATTTTGATTCTTAATTGAGGATAAATGTAGATGTTAATAGGCCACAGCATGCACTTACCATCAGATGGACAGTGTGCTCGTTAATTTGTCAACCTTATTATATACAAAAAAAAGATTGACTCATAGAGGCGATATTTACGATAGTGGCCATGTTTGGCAAGTGTTTTTTGTTTTTTTATTTTTAGTCTTTATAAGAAAAAGGCTGCTGCCCATCTCCTGATTTGATTCCCTCTGTCGCCTCTTACGACTCCCACAGTATGATATGGGGCAGAGGATATTCTTACACCACCTAATACTCGATTGAGCGGAACTCTGCATACGCATATTTTTTGTTAATTACAGAAAATAACATAACTGAACGAGGCCGGGACTACGTGATTCGCGATAGCAACTTAATTTAGTAACTTGTTTTAGTAGTAATCGACCAGTGTAGACGTCTACATTGCTTGAAAATTGAATAACGTGTGTGGTACTTTGTGGGTAAACCTCCGTTGGTTTACCATAAGAACTTATTAACGATGTTGCGGCCAGTATTAAGAAATGAATGTTTAGGTTTAGGTTAGGTTTAGTTCGCCTTCCTTCGGAAACCCGTGCATTCTGGTCTCTCGCCAAGGCTGTCCAAGGGAACGTCATCTCTTACATCTCTGCACAGAGAGAACGACTCACTGGCCCATGCCGCAATAGTGAAATCCGATCTGTTAGGCTCTCTCTTTGCGTCCAACTCGACTCTCGATGACGAGGGGAAATACGATAATTCATTTTCATCTTCACCAACCCGTAAAAGTCTACTGCTGGAGGTGGATATCTCCCTTTGTAGAGGGAATTTCCCTTTGTGCGTGACGAACGCTTGTCAGTTGACGGTCGTAAAACTAACATTTCGCACTTGTATCTTATTGCGTCCTTTTACATTAATAGTTGCTTAGTTTAGAGATCAGAACCGGATATGCTACTCTCTCATTACAGCAATAACGCTTGGCTTGCTTGACGTTCTGATAAATCTCAGGTATTTTATATCTAGCATATAACTTACTCAAAGGTATATAAGAAGCACAGAATACAGATTAGTAAAACTTAAATAGAAATGAGCCAGCCATATTGTTCGAACGAACAACTGACAACCGATAGGTAAGAAAAGTTTTCGAGCGGCAGCCTCGTACGAGTCAAGCGAAGTGTATACCTTCTACTAGTAGAACGTCCCACCACTAAATGGTGCGATAACCTGGTATGCACAATGCAGGAAGTCGAAGGATGAAAGTGGTTCAGGACTGTCGCTGACCGTAATGCCTCTAAACGTGTTATAATATCCAGAGCGACCAGAAGAAACTCCTTCAGATACAATATTTCGTATATCATCAGTATTAAAGCCCACGACAAGTCGACTGCTGAACATTTTTTTTGTAGGATAGTTTGACAAACGAGCACACAGTCCACGAGGTAAGTGGTTGTTGTGGCCCATAGACATCTACATCTATCCTCGATTACGAATTAAAATTCTGATGTGTTGTCACCCGTGAGGATTAAGATGGAATGCCTCTTTTCCAGTAAAAAGGGGCTCCGGTTCTCTACACTCACCATACGAAAAATTAAGCCACTATTTTACTCTGGTATTCTCTGAGAGTGTGGTCCCTCCTTCGTCGAGCCGACCCCACTTGTGCTACAACTATACTGCAAAGCACGGTCCTGAGCCAATTTCATTCCTCGACTTCCTGCATCGCATACCTGGTGATCGCTTCTTCATTTTCTGTGTTTCATGTGAATGAAAACACAATAATATACAATATCCAACAACGTCATATATGCAATGTGTGATACTGCATTGGTAGTTTTTCCCAACAAAGAAAGTTCACAAAATACATCAAAACCTAACCAATTTATGTTTTTAAACTTGAACTGAGGATACCATATTCCTCCTATATTCACTACTGAAGGAATAGAAACTCGTCAAGGGTGCGGACCGCGAACTTAAAAGTAGTGGGATTCGAATCCACCATAAATAATAATTATAATAAATTGTTTATTGTTTCTAAATACATATTCACGCATTATAAAAACTGAGGTAGCTCCAGTAAGTTATACAATACTTGTGTTGGAACTACCTCGCTGCTTCTCTTAAAGCTACATACATGCGACTACTGTTATGACGCATTCCTAACAAAAGCATTACAAGCTTACCTGGATTATTTACTTACTATAGCCACGCTGTAGTTGTGGCTGTGGCTGTTTTATATATACAGCTGCAGCGTGAATGAGTCGTTTCGACCGGAGTAAGACCACGCTGTCACAGATTACCAGCGTGACACAGCAGTATAATTCTGATGTGTTTCGTATGGTGCGTAAAGAGAACCAAAGCACCTTTTTACTTTAGTCCTCAAGGGTGCTAACACATCTGTATTTTGATTCTTAATCGCGTATAGATGTGTCTATAGGCCGTAGCATCCACTTATCATCTGGTGAAATTGTCTTTGTTTTTCTACCTTCATTCTAAAAAAGGTGGTTAAAGGGAATTACATATTGTTAAGAGCATTGTCAGTATCATATATCATACATACACATTTTCATGCATACACACATATAGGTTAATCTAGTAAAACCTACATACATATAATCACGCCTCTTTCCCGTAGGGGTAGGCAGAGACCACTTCTTTCCACTTGCTACGATCCTTACATACTTGTTTCGCTTCGTCTACTTTCATTATTCCCTTCATACATGCTCTACGGTTTAGGGTACTCTTAACCTGGCCTTTTTTCAAGACATAAAAGCCTTTAAAAAAGTAATAAATAGGCTCCATAACTGAATGATTAGGCTCCTTTGCCCTATTTGTAAAAACAACAATGCACTGTTTTAAATGGTTAGATATCAATTGAAATAACGGACTCTAAGACTGGCCATCCTGCCTTGTTGGCCTAGTTGTTGTAGTAGTACGACTACTGATCATGAGGTCCTGGGTTCGAATCCCGGGTCGGGCCAAAAAATCACAAAAATTATTGAGTCTTTCTGTCAAGAAATTTTCAGTAGCTGCCCGGAGTCAGGAAGTGGGCGGTGTCTCACCCCCGTGCCTCGGAAAGCACGTAAAGCCGTTGGTCCTGCGCCTGATCTCTCTCCGGTCGTGTCGATTTACCGTCTCATCAGGTTTGAGAGTGAGGGAATAGAGAGTGCACCTGTGCTTGCGCATACACTTGGGCACTATAATCCTGTCCTGCGCTGACGGCTAGCCTCCGTTGAAGCAGGCCGCCGTGGCCGAAATTCGGTCTGGAGGACATCATCATTATCCTTTGAAATGTAATGCGTGTATGTAGTAGTACTGTGTGTGGTTTTCTTTGCGTAAATTTGGATGCGTAAGCTCGTGGACCAGCTTATAACAAGATGAACTGTAGGCTTCTTTGTACACTATATTTTATATAACGTTAGGCTGTCGGTGTAACTAATTAGCAAAATGGCTCTATTCTTACATTATCATGAATTTTTCAACGACTCCATTTTATAAAAGCTAAGCCCCAAAATCTGTGTAGCGTGACGAAAACTATTTGAAAGTTATAACTTAATAACTTGTTGCAACGTAAGCATTTGTAGTTAATAGCGCATTGCGGTACTACGAGGTAGCGCAGGGATTATTGCATTGAATTAGGTAACTCAGTTGTGTTAATAGCCGTAGTAATATTACCTTAATAAAAATAAAGAGTAGCGTAGAGTAGAAACGTAGCATTACCAGCCCTAGCCTGGCTGAAAGCTTGGCGGGGTCACTGTTTGTTATCAATAAATAAAAGATATTTGAGTGTTTGATGTTGATAGGTATTCGAAACGGTATCCCCGTTTGTGAAATGATGAGTGAAATGATGACTAGCTGAACACAAACTGACGTTTATTAGTGATCCTACATACAGTACGAACGCCACCACAACCTGTTATACATATAGCTATGTACGATTATGTAACATGAGTAAAATTACTAGTTCTTTTTGTAAAATTGAAGTGAAAAACAATCTTACAGTCCATCTGAACAAAGAATGCTAGTGATGTATTATCACCGACCGAAACATATCAGTGCAAGCACTGTTACTTCACACAGAATTATGTATGAGATAGGTACCAACCCAAACGGCCTCATAGGCAGAAAAAATGTATTATCACATTGAAAATAAACCGTAACATATATATATCTTTATTTTAAAATAAAATACATCAAAAAGGACACAGTAAGTAATAATAAGTATATTCATAATGTAGCAGCGTTAATATTCAAAGGGACCAAAATGTGAGTTTAGAAATGATGCCGGAACCATGCTCAACATCTAAACAAGCACTTACTCACACAACTCTTTCTTTCTTTATCAGCCTGGATAAATTTACAACTAGACGCACACAGAGTCACCTAAAAATATTGATTGCAAATGAATTTAGATGCATTTTTAGGGGATGTGGGTGACAAGCACACAGTCCACCTGGTAGTAAGTGGATGCTGTGGCCCATAGACATCTACATTTATCCTCGATTAAGAGTTAAAATGCAGATGCGTTGCCAGCCCTGAGGACTAAGATGAAATGCCTTGTTTCCAGTAAAAAGGGTTTCCGGTTCTCTACACTCATCATACGAAACACAGCATCACTGAACTGTTATTTTACGCTGGTATTCTGTGCGAGCGTGGTCCATCCAAGGTCGAGCCGACCCATTCGTTCCACAATCGTAATATAGCTGCAGAATGACGCTACCACGTAAAATGCGTGTGTATATTATCTTATAATACGAGTAACTTTAGCGTAGTTTTTGCATCACTCAAAATATTTGCAGCTTATTATAGTCGTTCATGCTTTGATGGTCTGAGATTGTAAACAAAAAATCTATGTATGCATGTATGCATGCAGTATGCAGTATTAAATGCGTAATTCAAGCATTTAATACATATGCATACACATTGCATACTTAATTAAATACTTTATAATAAAAGTTTAAATTTAAATTATTTTAAGAAATTTAATAGTTTCTTAAAATAATTTAAATTTTTTGTTATTCATTTAATTTAATTGTAATTTTATTTTATTTGCAGTTTTAATTGTAAATTTTTTGGCGTAAAGAAAAAAAAAAGTCCTGAAAACATCATTAATAATTCAAACAAGATCATGTTTGTGTATGTAGGAAAAGTACCGTCTTTCATGCATCATAACCTTTTCAAATTAAGAGTAAACTTCTGCTGTAGTAATAGTACTTTTACTTTTAGATAGATTATAAAGATATGTCACAAATAGAAACTATGCGATTATTCCTGAACTTTATTCATAATATATTACACCAAACGTTTCCTGAGCAGTATTGGCAATCACAAAACAAGAAACGTGTTCATACTTATTATCTATTACTACAAAATAATTGCCACGTATTAATTTATTCCCACCGCTATGTTTTATTATGGCCCAATATTATCCCAATTGCCACGAAAAATATGCCCCATTGCACTGACAGGTATTATTTGTGTAAATTAAAAATAATATTGTAAAATAACACAAAAAAACTATCGATATTTAATTTCATTTTCTAATTAGCATTAGGAAGACGCTGTCCGTATCCCTAAGGTTAAATCTACGGTACAGCATCAGTCACGGCATTAAATTATTTGGATGTGAAGGAATCGAGAGAGGTGTCTCAGGATCGTACCGAATAGAAGTACCCCTCTCGGTAACAGACTTGAGAGTTTATGTGTAATGTATGTAATATTAAGTAAACATTAAGACAGCGGTATTGTAACTGTTGCATAAATGCTGACCGCTTGACCAGGGAACGACCACTCACCCACAGATTACAAACATAAAATAGCACCTTAATACTGCTGTGTTTTATGTGTACGGTGAGCAGCGAGAACCAGAGTATTTCACTTGACTAGTTAAAGAAGATTGATACGAATTCTGTTTCTGTAGTGACCCCCAAGATCGATAACAACGAGTTTACTCTTACTAAGAAGAAATATCGGTCAAGACATGCACAACCAGTAGCGTAGGCCCACCATACACCTCTACATCTCCATTTGGACTAAAGTAAGAATGAAGCCGAGTAGAGGATTCCCCCTCTATACCGGATTCCTATGGGTAAACCAATTTGAAATCCTACGTACTCCAGATTCCTGCCAAAAACAAAGAGACTTGTCCGCTGTCACGATCAGGCAGATTAATTTAAGCTATGTGTGTATTGACTTTGAGATGTAATATAGCTTTTTGACATTGTATTGTTACAGTATTTTTGTAGATATACAGCGAAAACTCGTGTTGGATTCTTCGGTTCGGTATATAAACACGTCGTCGGATAAACCATGAAAGCCTCGCAAAATGCAGTCGGACCGCTGTGCGCAATTCTTGAGCTTTTTGCGCATTGTATAAATATACAGAGCTTTTAAACGATACAAAATAAATGAAATCCGTATTTAACTAATTTACGCCGATCGGTAATCTTTTGATCTTTAAAGCAATGAGGAATTATATTGATTATGTATGTGATTCAGATAAAGTACGGTCGATTAAGATCACCGTACACAAAAGGTATTTCACAAAATAAATATCTAGCAGATTTTTTCCGCAACTGTCTGGTTTATACTTAATTATCTCGCAAACGGTTTATAAAAAAATCTCGATTACTTTTAAAAGGTACCGCTCGGTGGCGGCGTATAGAAAACATTATCCCATTTCGTTTCGTGGTATGTACTAAGAGACGATTATGGTATTTATGCATGAACATTGCTACGTTAAATTTATTCTCATTTGATGTAATTAAAATATTTTATCAGAGTGATTTATCCCGTAAAATATCACAGTATATAATAGTAATGATTTTCATTCACAGTTACATTTTGCTAGTTTACTACAACTTTATTTACATTATAAATAAATAAATAAAATAGCCTTTATTTCTACTACAATACAAACTTGATTTATGATTAATCTAAGTAATAATAGTAAGGAATAGTTAATATGTATTTTTTTACGTATAATTATGTATGTACATGACTTAGTTAATGTTAGTAGTAGTCGCCTCTGCGGCGTAGGCCTCTCCTAAACCTTTCCACATATCTCTTTCCCGAGCCACTCGCATCCATAGGGGTCCACATCTCTGATTAAAAATATCTCTCCACCTTTTACTAGGTCTCCCTTTTTTTCTTTTTCTGTCTCTTGGTATCCATTCTGTTAAACGTTTGGTCCATCTGTTATCATTAATTCTACAGATGTGTCCTGCCCAGTGCCATTTCAGTAGTCTTATTCTTTTTCTTACATCTATTATTTTTATTTTTTTCCTGATGTGGACGTTGTTAACCTTATCTGATATTTTTAGACCAAGCATGCTTCTTTACATTTTACGTTGACATATAGCAATTTTTTCTTCGTCTTCTTTCTCAGTGACCACGTCTGGCAGCCATATATCAGGCATGGCAATATCGCTACTTCGTAGAGTTTTTTCTTTATATTTAAACTAATATCTTTATTTTTCATTATTTCGCTCAATCCCCAATATTTCTTCCAGGCTAGAATTATCCTTCTGTCTATTTCTTTTTTTGTATTGTTTACGAATGACACTAGCTGTCCTAAATATACATATTCCTTTACATATTCAATTTTTTCATTTGCTATTCTAATGTCCTGAGGCAGTCCGTTGGTTAAAATCTTGACGTGATGACAATGCCACCTTTTTTGCTTTCCATTTCTAGTTCGAACACCATATTTTCCAATTCAGTAGCGCTTTCTGCGAAGACCACTATGTCGTCCGCGAAACGCAAATGGTTCAGCAGTTCTCCATCTACCTGTATTCCCTTCGTTTCCCAATTTAGACGTCTGAAAATAGATTCGAGCACCGCTGAAAATAACTTCGGGGAGAGAGGGTCTCCCTACCTTACTCCTTTTTGTATAGGAAATTCTGTACCTTCCTGTTCTAGGCGCACTTTGGCGAGACATTTTGTATATATACTCTTGATTATATTAATATATTTCTGATTGACACCTTGTTGTATAAGTGATGTCCATATAGCTTCGAATTGTAAAGAATCGAATGCTTTTGTGTAGTCTATAAAACACATATATAACGTCTTCCCACATTCCTTTGCTTTTTCAATAAGTTGGGTTATAACTTGTATGTGATCTACAGTCGAGTAACTTTTGCGAAAATCTGCCTGTTCCCGCGGTTGGTTATCATCTAGACTCTTTGTTATCCTATTTAATATGATCTTTGAAAAAATTTTATATAAATTTGGCATGAGACTGATTGGTCTATAGTTCCCTAGATCACTTCTATCTCCTTTTTTGAATAGTAATATGATTGTAGATTTTGACCATTGATCTGGTGTGTTTTCGGTTCTAAGTACACATTCTAAGTTTACATTATAACACAGTATTTATTAATATAATTTTATTATTATGAATATAATATTATTATGAATATAATATTATTATGAATATAATAGAGGTCACCGAGTATGATGATCAATGCCGTTAATATATGAAATAGAGCAGATCCGGCGATTTTACAAACTTGCTATTTGTAGCAGAACGTGTGACGAACGCATATAGCAGTGTGTGACATATGTATGTATACTATATGATTTTCACATGCTAATTATACAATGTTCAATGCCTAATGAGATATACGAGAAAGATCTTATGACATCCGATTGATGGCGGTACAACTATCACGTTAAGATTAGACCTAAAGTTTTTTTATAGAATACAACACCTGATGGTAAGTAGATGCCATATTTTTTTTAATAGGATGGGATGACAAACGAGCACACAGTCCACCTGATGGTAAGTGGTTGCTGTGGCCCATAGACATCTACATCTATTCTCGATTACGAATCAAAATGCAGATGCGTTGTCATCCATGAGGACTTAGGTGCAATGCCTCGTTTCCAGTAAAAAGGGTATCCGTTTCTCTACACTCACCACACGAAACACAGTAGCATTAAGCTACTATTTGACGCTGGTATTCTGTGAGAGCGTGGTCCTTTCCCGGTCGACCCATTGGAGCTACAACTATACTACTAATATAACTGCAGCATGGCTCTACCACGTAAAGATCTATAGATAATAAACTTCTACACCTATCCTAGATTGATAATCAAAATGCTAGAACGCCTCGTTTTCCGGTAAAAAGGATCAGATCCAGAGAATCTTTTTACTGGAAACAAGGCTTTCCATCTTAGTCCTCAGGGGTGACAATGCATCAGCATTTTGATTCTTAATCGAGGATAATTGTAGATGTCTATAGGCCACAGCATCCACTTATCATCAAGTGGACTATGGGATCGTTTTTCATCCTTATTCTATAAAAAAATCAAGAATTTCCCCATTAAATGAGCTTACAAGCTGATGAGTCCATAGAAGCAATTAAAACAATCTTTGGCGTATAATACCTTAGTTTCATAGAGGGTATGTGATAAGGTATTGGTATTACTTCTCTTGAAGCAATGAGAGGCCTAAACCACCTAAACTTAACAGTAAGCATGTAAGATGTGATCGATTGATATGGGTGATGATGATGATATAGGATAATCATCATCACCATGCAACCTGTAGCAAATACTTTAAGTACCTATTTAAATTCACTCCATTCATGTATGTTTTGTTATATTAACGTTTTACAATAAAATAAAATCTGACTATAAAATTATACAGTTGTTAAGCTTCAACAATTAATTAATAATGTAAAACCTTAAAAAATGTCGTTATGTAGCATTGTGCATTACTTGTTTGTTGAATAATTAAAGAACACGTTTAAAGTTAAAAAAAAAACGAATACATACATATATTATTAACTATTTTAGTAATTAAGAGGCGGCCATCTTTTGATTTTGGATATTATACGATTTGTTTTTAAGTTTCTTCAGTCACGCCGATCAATGCACTTGGCATTGAAAGATATGACATCTGTGTCAAATTCTATTTATCGGTCATGACATATTTATAGATTTGAGCCATGCTCCAGTTATTGTGTTGTAGTATGAATAGGTCGGCTAGACCGACGAAGATCTCTGACACTCTCACCGTACACCTGCGTAAAATAGCAATTTTATGCTGCTGTGTTTCGTATTGTGAATGTAGAGAAATGTAGACTCTTCTTAACGGAAACGACACATTCCATATAAGTTCTCGGGGGTAACAACATATTTGTATTTTGAATTTTGATTCTTAATCGAGAATAGATGTAGATGTCTGTGGGCCATCGCACCCACTTACGATCAGATGAACTCTGTGCCAGTTATTCTTGTTGTCCTTATTCTACATCCGTAATTTTCATAGTACGTGAGCATTTATATAAAGTAGAGATGGTTAATTGCAACTTTAAGTGCTTATTATCTACGTGCTCAGCAGTGAAGGAAAACATCTTTTGAAAACCTGAATGTCTGAGAAATGTCAAAAATTATTAAAATACTTTAAAGATATGTCATCGCCAACACAACTCCGTAGCGCAGTGCCTTAGCGATGAGTTGCAGCGCTGAAGGCCGTGGATTCGAATTCCGCACGAAACAAGCATTTTTATGGCCTGCAAATAATTTTGCCGGGTCTGGATGTTTGTCATTGTGAAATTCATATAGGTAAACTGATACAGGTGAAAATCCTAGTGTGGAGGTAACGTTTTTAAACAAAAAGAGCACTTGTCTACCTGTTACATTACCCTTTCGGTAACGAGAAGAGGCCTGTGTCTAGCTATGAGACGTATATAAGATGTTTCCTTTACATTCTTCTTCGTTAGCCTGTTAAAGATTACTGCTAAACATGTTTCTCTCCTGTTAAAGGGGGGTTCTGGATTGACAAACACAGTACCATACATCTCGCAAATTCGAAGATTCTTCTTATCGCTGGTCTGGGTATTTTACTACTAGCGTAAACAAGATGGTTATACCGACGTCTTTCGGAAGCTAAAAATCTTTTTTGTATTTTTATGTTGTCTTTTATTTGGATTGTTTTACGCTACAAACACACGGCATTTATTTTTATAGGACAAGAGTGACAAACGATATACGTACAACGTATATAGGTCACAGCATCCACTTACTATCAGGTGGACTATGTGCTCGTTTGTTACCCTTATTCTATAAAAAATACAATTCAAAAATATAAATATATCAATGAAATGTAGTAATCTTGCTTTACACTGAGTAATTAAATATAAAACCGCACTAAAACCGTCAAAATATCATTACATTCCTCTTTTTTAATTTTTTTTTTTTGAGTTATAAATAAGCACACAGATCACCTGATAATAAGTGGATGCTGTATCCCATAGACATCTACATCTTTCTTCTCCTTTCTCGCAAAGAATCAAAATGCAGATGCGTTGTCGCAACTGAGGACTAAAATGGAATGCCTCGTTTCCAGCAAAAAGGGTATCCAGTTCTTACTATCGCCATACGAAAAACAGCATCTTTAAGCTGCTATTTCACGCTGATATTCGTTAAAAATGTGGCACTTCCCCGGTCGAGCCGACCAATTTGTGCTACGACCATGATAAAGATGCAGCATGCCTCTAATAATAGCTATCATTTTCCTTGTTGCTGTGTATTGTTAAGAGAGTCCACTATCCTGTATCATATCGAGCTTATCGTAAGAGGCAATATAGGGAACCTGAAACAGAATATGGGCAGAGGCACCTTCCTCATATTGATAAATATAGCAACTATGGAAAATATTCCACCCATGAGCCATGAGGCAATCTACGAAGAAGGCTTAAATTCAGCAGTGGATTCGGGATGGGCCATAATGTATGAAAGAATGATTGAAAAACTTGTCAGTCAAATGTCTCGCATACTTACATCTTTTATCGAGAACTCACAGACAACTCATATGCTTATAGTAAAATAAAAATATCAAGCTACCATTTAAGCAGTGTACACCTGTTGGGCAACAATAATATAAAAGTTTTAATTACATTTAGTTTTACATGAATTCCAATTATGTATGTTGAGGATTGTTTACAACGAGACACTCGTTTCTTTGTAACGTCACACTAGTTTTCCCTGAGGGGACAGTAAGCCCTAATACGCATAAAATTTTCATAATTAATTGGTGTCATATAAAACGAATATGTTTTACGTGGTAGACCCATGCTGTAGTTATATTAGCAGTATAGTTGTAGCACGAATGGGTCGACTCGATCGGCAAGTACCACGCCCTCACAGAATACCAGTTAATCTAACGCTGCTGTGTTTCGTATGGCGAGTATAGAAAACCGGTGACCCTTTTTCCATCTAAGTCCTGACGGGTGACAACGCATCTGCATATTGATTGGTAACTGAGAATAGATGTAGATGTCTTTTGGCCACAATGTCACCCTATCCTATAAAAATACGTTTTTTTTAAATGAATTCAAACATTTTAAAAGAGCGCAATTTCCAATAGTTCGTTATAAGTTGTTAGGTTATCCGCGTATGGTGGTGGTATTAGAGGATCCCTCATTTCATTTCGTCCCGTAAATGAGAAATCCTAAACAGGTGTCATAGCACACGACTGATGATGTTATAGATAACTTGTTGACGCTAGATATGAAGTACCCTGACTGGCGTCAGAAAACAGTTGACGCTATTTTCCGCCACTGAGCCGCCGTATGAGCAACGACAAATCCTATCTACAGTGGAAGAGGTCCGTGTGTATCTCGTGGACTTTTATTTTCGGAATAATGGTTTACATAAAAAAATAATTTCGATATTCGAATTATTTTTGCTGCAACAACTAATGCTATCATATTTCCTAATTTAAAATTTAAAAAAGTCCGTGATGGAATATTATCCGTAATTCTTACCATAAAATTTAAATTTCTTTCTAAAACTACAGTAATTTGCAATCAAAGCCCATATTATCATAATTTGTAATTAAACCACAGCCATCTTTGAATTTCTTGTTCAAGATTTTCTTATCATTAAATATATCTTATCATTTAGCCCATGATAAGTAATTGAAATTTTGTTTTTAATTGTAAATATTGAGTACAGTCATTTACCAGTACCCCGTTTCGTGCTACTGTCTGAAATCTGTAAGCCTCCGAGGCGGGATCAAAATTGGAATAACAGAGCTTAAGCTGTATTGACAAAAAATTACTGTATCGATATTAGACTCACAATATTGTCCCTGATTGTGTCGGATGTTTCAATCACTCATCAATCCAAAGCAATAAACTATCCAATAAAATACTTCAATGTCTTATAAACGGTTATAAGTATGAAAGCCAACCGCGGCATTGTAAAGGAACTTGGAGATGAAACTTACGATAATAACAGATTTATTAGCTGAATTAATATCGGAGTCATCATTTTATGGTTCAATAGGATGTACTATTTTTTTGTTCGAACACAGTTTCACTTAATGAGATTGAAGTCAGTCAGATATTAAAATAAAACAAAAAAGTATATACTCAATTATTTTTTGGAAAATAAATACATAAAAATAATACTAGTTTTTACGGAATTTATCGCGTATATTTAACTTTTAAATACCCGACGTTTCGAACACTTTACAGCACTCATGGTCACGGGCAGGACTGAGATGTTCAACGTCCATATGTCATAGTTAACCGCGGTTACCATAGATTAAAATTTAACTTTTGTTCCGATCTATGCAGTATGAACTTATGGTATCTTGAAGTCTTGCAGTTGTATGCTTGGGTTGGGATTTAATTTTATTTATTATAGGATCCCAAGCACATGGTAGCACCCAGCCATCTTCTCTATTGAAATTAGGATGTTTTTTGATTTCAATAGTCTCGCGAATCATCCTTGGAAGGAATCGGTGTTGTGATGTGTGACCACATTCACAATCAAGCTTGTACACTCCTGCATCTTGCAGAGGGACATTACACTTGACCGATGGTAAAAACTGACCAATCTTCTTCAGCGGCTTGAAGTATGTTTTGATGGAAGCGCGCTTCAAGATGTAGCCAATCTTGTCAGTGACTCCTCTAACATATGGTAGTACAGCAGGTACACGCTCGACTGTGGCCGGCTTCACTCGTTCACTGTGACGTAGGCGCGGGACTCGAAGCTTGTTGTCATGCAAAACTTGCTTGACATGGTGGAGCTCTGCAGCCAGGTGTTTACTGTCACAGATCCCTCGTGCTCTCTGAAACAAAGATTTACCCACGGTAGCTAACTGTGAAGGATGGTGGTGAGAATCACCGTTTCCGCAAAGACCCATACAGATAGATATTTAAACGGTGATCGGTCTCTCCTACATAGACAAACTAAAAGATCAATAAAAACACGCGTTAAAGAACATATAGCTGATGTGAAGAATCGACGCTCCGGGAAGTCTGCAGTCTGTGAACACGTACAGGATCGCCTCCGTCACTACATCAGATTTGATAGACCGCAGATCCTCGCTAAAGAACACCGATTCCTTCCAAAGATGATTCGCGAGGCTATTGAAATCAAAAAACATCCTAATTTCAATAGAGAAGATGGCTGGGTGCTACCATCTGCTTGGGATCCTATAATAAATAAAATTAAATCCCAACCCAAGCATACAACTGCAAGACTTCAAGATACCATAAGTTCATACTGCATAGATCGGAACAAAAGTTAAATTTTAATCTATGGTAACCGCGGTTAACTATGACATATGGACGTTGAACATCTCAGTCCTGCCCGTGACCATGAGTGCTGTAAAGTGTTCGAAACGTCGGGTATTTAAAAGTTAAATATACGCGATAAATTCCGTAAAAACTAGTATTATTTCAATGTGTAGTGTTCGCGTAAATATAAGAAATCATTACATAAAAATAAACTTAATAAAAAGTAACGGGTGAATTGAGTAGGCATAACATATCTCTGGACTTAAGACTGACGTTAAATATTGAAATATGAATATAAAATTATAAGTATGGTATGTGAGGGTACGGTCGTCTTAGGCTTTGCCGCCTTATCAAACCAAAATTAAGAGGAGGGCAGATACAAAAAAATAGCAAATCCATACACTATAACTAATATATTACAAAAACAACAGCAAACAGGTTTTGGCAATAATTAGAAACAGTTCGAGAATACAACTTAAAAAAACTGCGTAGTCTATAGTAGTTTTTACGTGGTAGAGCCATGCTGCAGTTATATTAGTAGTATAGCTGTAGCACGAATGGGTCGGCTCGACCGGGGAAGGACCACGCTCTCACAGAATACCAGCGTGAAATAGTAGCTTAATGCTGCTGTATTTCGTATGGTGAGTGTAGAGAACCGGAGACCCTTTTTACTGGAAACGAGGCATTCCATCTTAGTCCTCACTGGTGACAACGCATCTGCATTTTGATTTGTAATCGAGGATAGATGTAGATGTCTATGGGCCACAGCAACCACTTACCATCAGGTGGACTGTGTGCTCGTTTGTCACCCTAGCCTATAAAAAAAAAAAAAAAAAAGTCAGTTTTTTTAGTTCACAATACTAAAGTCGACTAAAATATTTACTATAATTTCAACTGTCAAAATGGCGTCGATAAAGCAGCCCTGTTTTGACCCTTTTATTATTTGATTGACTGATGAAGAGCTATCGTATCACAGAACCATTTATGCAAATAAGGCTATAGGTTTTGAGTTATAAGAAAGTGACCGTATTAACCGGATAACCTTATTATCCTCACGTACTAAGTATATAATTTTTATTGCACTAAATAGCTTACCTAAAGCGAGACCTAAAACGTCACGAGTCTACAGCGTTTTGATAATGAAAAAATATTATGAAAAATCAATGACCTTCATAATACGTGCATTATTAGACAGATATATTTTCGTTACAATATCTTCTTCCAGAGAGGATTTCGGTTTAGATCCCGAAAGGACTACAGTCCCTTGCTTCGAAGTCCTGTGCTGACCCAGAGCGTTTTGTCGGACTTCACATCATTCACATGTTTTTGAAATATGTTTTTTAACTTTTATGTTTTAAAGTAAGCAAATTTACAGCTTATATACGTCCCACTACTGGGCACAGGCTTCCTCTCATGTCTGAGAGGGTTTTAGGGCAAAGAAATGTGCGCCGCGCTGCCGCAGTGCATGTTAGCGAACTCTTTTATATTTGATTTTTTTTTCTTATTTCTCAGACTTTATATTTGTTTTACAGCGCTGATTTTTTAACAATTTCAATAGAGCTACTACGATTTTATTGTAATATAGCACGATTTTTCTTGATTAAAACTTACCGTTCTATTCGTTCATACTGTTTTATGAGCATAATTCAGTTTCCTATCGTCGTAAGAAGTCTTTAGAACTGGTTCTTGCATAAGGTAACGTTCATGGGATCGGATATATTAGTAATCACTCAAGCTATCAACTGCCAGCAACTTCCTGCTTCCCGTCCATTTCGTTTACTTTTTTAGATTGTGTAGTTTTATGTGATAAATTGTAATACAAGTCTTGGAATAATAATATTATTGCTTTCTTGCTTGACGATTTCGCGACCTATTTGCTAGAGAAGAAGTCAGTCTTTAGGTATTTGTGCCATAAAATAATGACGCCGCTTCTTATCGTCGGGATATCCATCGACAAAACTGTTACTTACCATTCGAAAAATTAAAAAATTATAACATTTGCCGAGTTAACGTGTGTGAGGTGCGAGGCATTTGATACTTGCCAAATTGAACATATTATTTAGCTCTATGAATGTTCGGAGCGTTTTATAGATTTTCTTGATTTGTGTTTATATATTTTATAATGTTAAATTGTTACTGTTTGGAGACAATAAGTCTACTTCTGCTTCTTCTCACAAGGTAAGGATTTTTGAAGCGATGGCGTAGTTTTTTGTCTTTCAAAAAAAATTGTATATAATAATTTTTAATAAAATTTTTTTTTTTTTTACTTTGACTTCTTTAATTTCTTATATATTTAGATGAGGTTGAGCCAAGACTGTTTTAAGTTCTGTACAACTATTAATTATTATTTATGTAACCAACGCATACACCAAGTGTTTTACAAGCAGTCTAATGTTAATAAATATGAATAAATTTTAATACATTTTGCTAACGAATTTAGATTGTGCAGTGCCTGATTAAGAGAGGGGGCCATGTAACATGAAATCGGACTTTTTAAAAATACGTAATTTATTTTAATAATATAAATGAACGGAGCCCCCTGAGTTCCAAAACAGGTAGAAACTTTTTACTAAAATTATAATTGTAACCTGTTAGAAATTGACCTGAATATTTTGAAGAATATTCAAATAAATTAACTTAGTTTTCACTAATGTTAACACTATAAGTTTGTGTTAACATTAGTGTTAAAATACTTTAGAACTGGCCACTTGTAAACGATTTAAAAAAATAAAGTTCAAATTTTGAACTTTATTTTTTTAAATCGTTTACTCTTTGCCAATATTATTGTGTATGTATTAATTTGTCATTTGTTTATGATTTGGCGGCAAATTGAAAATTGTCTGTGTCACGATCCTCCTTCACCACGACAACGCTTCGTCGCACACCGCCAAGTAAGCAATCGACTACTTGGCGACGTCAGACGTTGAATTACTGGGTCAACCGCCCTACAAACCCGACTTCGTACCTTGCGATTTTTATTTATTTCCGAAAATAAAAGAAAAACTTCGAGGAAAACGTTTTATGGACGCCGAGGAACAGTGTGTGCGTTTCAAAACTCCGTCGAAGAGACCCCTAAGGACGAGTGGGCAAAGTGCTAAAATCTGAGAAAATGAGTGATTCCATCGGATACAACGATGTATTGATGTAAATGGACACAATTTTGAAAAGATATAATAAAACAAGTAACTTGCTTGTTTTTGATTTTCTAAGAACTTTCAGTGTCACCCATGGTGCTTTTTAACTCGTCACTTTGAATACTAAAATAATTATTTTGATTTCATAGATTAATACGTGAAGTCTATCCTGTTTGTACCATTACATTTAAAACAAACTAACAATTATACTGTTAAGTCGTATCCATTGACTAAATACATGATGTACACCTTTCTATTGTGTTACATTCTGTAATTAAAGTATCAATTAAGTGATCAACCGATGAAGCAATGTAACATTATTTATTCAAGGAACTGTGTCAAAACTGTGGTAAAGTTGAAATATTAATAGTGGTGTCATTTAGTATGATGCAATAACTTTAAGATAAAGATATTAATATGGAATATCTTATAAATAGGCATATTAAAAAACATTCCCTGTTTCAAACCTTGGGGTAAAAACATTTTAAAAATGTATATGGCCCACCCTTAATTATAAATTAATTAATAAAGGAAGAAACATTAAAATCAGTTAAACGTTTCTCTCAGAATCTGTGAAACTACAAAAAAAACATACGGTCGAAGAACGTAAGAGAAAGAAGAGAGTAAAGAGAAAGAGAAAATATAGAATCTTATTGTTTTTGTAATTACACTGATTACAAATACATTCTGATATACGTATATATATATATATATATATATATATATATATATATATATATATATATATATATATGTTATCTTCGCAATTTTTTTAACAAAGGGTACTCATTTAAAAAAAGCCCATTCCACACTTGGCTACTATCAAATACGATATTCCGCTACTGATTAATCAAACGCAATCTGTATGGACGAAAGCGGCTTATCTAAATTAATTGACGATACTAAAGAGCAGAAAATGATAAAATTTTACAAGTCTAAGTAATAGTGTCATTTTGCATAACATAATTTAATTAACTTGCTAATTGATACCATTAACACGATTCCTTTACTCTGCAACATGTATTGAGGCTGATATATCTAAATATTCTAAGTAAGGCCACTGGTGATTTTGATACAGAGCAGCCCAGAGCAGAGCAGCAGCATTATTTTGATGAGTGAACCAATATTATGATAATAATGAGGTATCCTATCCTTAGTCTTCAGAAGTAGAATTCATCTTTGGCCTTTATTGTTTGTAATTGTGCGAGCGACAAATTCATAAATCGGCTAAAGGAGTCATTCACCACCGTTAGAAAATTTTGAGTCTTAACGAAGTATTTTCTTTTGTCAATCTAATGTTACAAAATATTAACTATCCCATCTTTAATTCTAATCGTGTACAAGCACTTCAGAGAAGTCTATTTTCTTCTACTTTATGAGCTCTGAGTACATTGCTATAGGCAAAAGTCTTATCAAGGATGAACGAATATGTAAGAATTTCTTGAATTGTTGCGTATGTGTACATGTACATGAGTGCAGAACCAAGTAACAGAGCAGAACCAATTATCGCACTGACAGTGCTTCTTTGAGTGCCCCCCGTATATGAGGGAGATTTTCTTAAAAAGTCTAATATTTTAACTTCTTTAACTTGTCATGTTTGTGATCCCGTACTAATTAAATGTCCATTATGTACATATATAATGTACATAATAAAAAATATAAACAAATATAAAAGAAATATATACAAATTCGTTTCACTTGATATCCAACTTGTAACTAAAAACAAAATTCACGTTATGGTGCATGTAGAATACTTAAGTCGAAATTTCTGACCACGTAGCCTTACGTAAATCCCATTTATTATTCTTCACGTTGTCTTAAGCCTTATTAAAATATGTACAATGACGATTATAGCCTGTACTTTTTGGAAGAATAGGTATAAAGTCTGGGTGGCAGTGTGTTCTTTCCCATGGGCTTAAACGTTTGACAATGACATTGGTATGAAGCGGTATTTTTCCCAGAATAAATACCATGAGAGATTTTCGTATGGGGCAGTGTTCGACGAAATCGAATTTTTAATAGTTTCTAAGCTTATATTCAATTCTATTGAAAGTACATACGCCATGACAGTTTGCGCTTGCCTTTTATAACATTTTAAGAAAGAAATTAGACTTATTCCTCAGATCATATAAATATATGATCTGAGACTTATTCCTTTCTTTGCAGGTGTATTTTCTTAAGCTGGATATATAGCAAATGACATGGTCATACCACCATTTATTTTTATTATCTATATTCAATATATTTATATATCATGAGATCATGTTGAAATGTCTCAAGTACGTCTCTTTTAGGATATCTGTAGGACGAGGTCTACTGATGCTCGCCCGGCTGGACAAAGATCTTTCTGCGTTACCACTTCGTCAATTGACTTATGTACCGATTTACATACGATTAAAATTTATAGCTTTTACCGTAAAACTTAAAAGCTGCGGCAAGGCAGATATGACCCATTCACACGTTATTTACATACAGTATTTTTAAATAACCGTTTTTAAAAGTACATATATAAAATAATTTCCTATTCAATATTGTATTATATTGTATATACAATGGATTAGAATAGAATATGATTTCTTTAATCAATATAGATTGATACTTATTGAAACTCAATCTTTTATCAAACCAAAGAAAAACCAGTGCTTCTGAGATTTGATTAAAAAAACATAATCTGAAATAACGTCTATATTATGAAATATTGCAAACTCTGTCGGCAATCCTTTAAATAAATAAATAAAAGTAGTTTTGTTACGCCTCCAAGTACACGAGTAACAAGCCACAAATTAACACAAGACACCACTGCAAGAACAGCAAGGTAATGCTTCATGATATTATTACCTTTCAATTTAGAAACAACCGACAAGTTGGTAATATTAATTAAGAGGAAACTGATTATTAATATTACATCTCATTTAAATAGTACAGCGATTACAGTTCTATGGTTGATTTGAACTACTTCGACTTAGGTTTAAATTAGTAAATATTTGACGTATTCGTTGATTTTTATCTCTTATTACCTAGTTTTTAAAGATTATATTATAATGTTATAATAAGAGCCGTGTATTGAATGTGAGCAATATGAGTTCAAACCCTGTCATTATGAAGCCACTTAGTTAATAGCAAATTTTATCAATTTTCAGCTAGTACTTAAGATTTTAGCAATTTATTTAACAAGCGAGTAGGTACTTAATAAATTAGTATTTACCAAGTGCTAAAAAATATTCCCCCATCTAATGTTCTAGCAACGAACAATATTTCGATTTGGACTACCTATCTAAGTTTTTCTCTGTTGCAATTAATGTGTAATTCGAAGTTATTTATGAGCTATCATTCATTATATTTAATTAGTATCGTGATATCATCATCAAATAAATTTATTTAAAAAGGAAGGTCATTAATAATAGGTCCTTACATATGAAATTGGCGTTTTGTGCAGGAGGAATATAAAGTTAATTTTTTTTTTGTAAAATATATTTAATTAATTAAAGTATACACCGTTGTTATCTATGCACTTTTGCCATCTCATAGGTAGTTCATTGATCCCTTTACTAAAAAAACCATGGGGGCGACAATCAATAAACTCTTTGAAGGTTGTCCAAATTCCGGGAAAAATGGTAATCTGTTGGAGCAAGGTCCGGGGAGTACGGTGGATGTCGCAGACATTCCAATTGTAGCTCATCTAACTTAGTAGTTGTTTGTTGTGCAGTGTGTGGTCTTGCGTTGTCGTGAAGCAGCTGTGGCTAAGAGCAATTGACCAATCTTCTGTTGTTTAGCAGCTAGTTCTTCCTTCATGGTTTGCAGTTGCTGACAATAGATATCTGCCGTAATCGTTCGGCCAGATTTTAGAAAGCTGTAGTAAACAACACCGGCGCTAGTCTACCAAACACTCACAAGTAACTTTTTCTGAGTCAATTTTCGTTTAGGGCAGGATTTGGCTGGCTCTCCAGGGTTTAACCATTGCGACGACCGCTTCCGATTATTGTACAGTATCTACTTTTTATCACAAGTAATGATTTGATTTAAAATCTCTTTGTTTTTGTGTCTTTTGAGCAAAGTAACACAGCAGTCGACGCGTGTTTGCAAGTTCGATTCACTCAATTCATGAGGTACCCATCATTCAAGTTTTTTTTTTACTTTTCCGATTTGCTTCAGATGGATTAATACAGTTTTATCACTTACCCCGAAGCCTATATAGCAATCTCTGAAGTGTTTTGTGACGGATCCGCTTCCATGAAATTTCCAGAACGAAAACGTTGAAACCAAAAACATATCGTGCTTTCTTTTGCGACACCAGCGTCGTACACATCATTAATCCTTCGAGCTGTTTCTGCAGCATTGGTGCCACGGTAGAACTCGTACTCGTAAATATATCGACATTTCATGTTTTCCATTGTGCGGTAATAAGCGACGCCAAAGAAAAAACTAGTGAGGAAAAAACAAATAAATTACTGTTTTCAAAACTCAAATGTACCAGCTAAATGAATTTATAAATTTGAATTTGGAATTCTTAACCAAAGAAGAGATATTTTGGATTAAAGTGGTCAGTACGATAAAACGCTAATTTCACTATAAGGACCCAATATATAGAAAAAAATTGTAGGCCCCAGGATGGTTCCTTGAGTAACACAATTTCTTTTATTCTAGTATTAGACCGGAGTGTCTTTGTGTTCTTTAACATTTTTCAAATTTTTTGTTATTTTTGTAAAGTTGTATTATTTTATGTAAATAATTATTCATTCCGAAGCATTGTCCATAAAAGAACGCATCATGCTTGTTATAAACATTAGTAAAATATAGCTTTCTCCACAATGGTAGACAAATCTGGTATTAGAATGATTGGTATTTAATTGTTAAGATTCGACATTTGACATGACAACCACCCTTTCTGGGCAATGATTGTACAAATGAGTATTTTAGAAGAGTTAGAAAAGCAACTTTTACAAATGATGTAGGTAGTACTTAAAAATAGTAATTTAATCTCTTTTTTTAACAGATTTTTTAATACCTCTGTCAGTGCGCCTGTCGGAAAGAAAATAACATTTAATATAGTTCATTATTCTGTGAAAAGAATTTGGGGTGAAACTCATCACACTACCTACCGGAAATAGAATAACAACGTCTGCCAGACTAGCAGAATAACAACGTCTGCCAGACTAGCTGATTAATTATATAATTTGAGGGTTGTGCAATATACAGTTAAAGCCTATTAAGTCCACTGCTGAACATAGTTCTGATTTTTTCCTGTGTCGTCTCTTACGAAACCCACGGTACAATAAGTTGTAGTGGATATTCTTACACGGTACTTGTAAGTCCAGTATAATGTAATATTATTTTACTGACATACCTACTCGCAATTATTCAATAAAATTATCATTAAAATATGTTTGATCCTGTTTTTCTTGATTTTGTTAAGGTGATAACATGATAGCTGACTTGTCATTCTATTATTATATATAAAGATGATACCACTGACATCAAGTTAACACTGACATCGGGACGTCAGTCACCTCAGTCATCGGTGGCCGTGGGTGATGTAAAGCACCCGAAACGTCGAAAATTAAAAATCTAGTGAATTAAACGTGACAAAATCTGTAAAAGTACTTTTAATCAAGTATATGTCTCACTCCTAGTCACAGGCCTTCTCCCATTTCAGAGAGGGTTTCAGGGCAAAGAAGGGTCTACCAAGTTGCTCCAATGCGTGTTAGCCAACTTCACGTCATTGAAATATTTCTTTTAATTTCTCTGACATGCAGGTTTCCTTAAGATGTTTACCTTCACTATCGAGTAAGTAGTGAATGAGTATTAAAATTTAAATTAACAACTTCATTGGTACCGTTGAAAATCAAATCCGGACGCTCGCGTAATGTGAGATTTACAGCGACTACTTAGCCCTTGAGCTAAGACGGCTCTATATTACACAAATTTTACTTTAAAGTTTAAAGTTGTTTTGAATACTTTCACCGAAACAGTCAGGAGAAGTGGTCGATAAATCGATTACACAGAGCCCGATAACCTTTGGACAAACAATGATGAATAATTGAGGCCCAATCACCAACCGATTGTAGTGGCGTGCATTACTCACGGAGTAATTACGGGTAATGTGTTTGTGACCAGTTTTTTACACTGCGTTTAATGGCTTTGTGATATCTAATGGTATGGAGCAGGTGGTAGACGTGATATGTCTCTGATTATAGACATAGCGGTGTTGTGGGTGAATGATATATTTAATAGCTAGCACATTCAAGTGTCATTATATGCATATACAAGTTCGAAAAACTTTAATTCAAAAAACTTGACCATAGAAAATCAAATTAATTTTAAATAAATTTTTATTTGCAAATTGCATATGGTTTTATTATCTCTAAGTGACACGCGCATCTGCAAAGGGAGGTCTTTGACAATACTCTTACTCCTTGACCAATACATAGGCCGGCTTTTTTATGGTCTAGTTTTTCTAAGTAAAGTTATTTCGTGCTAAAAAGAACCCCTTTGTCGTATCTCCTCAGTTTCAAGGCACTCCCCTTGTTGCCTCAGCCAGTATCGGAATCCTCGGCGTCGACATATCGAGTGACGTACAGTTTCGTGGTCACTTGGAAGAGAAGGCCAAATTGGCCTCTAAAAAAGCTTGTCGTGCTCAGCAGAGCGGGACAGTATTTCATGCCGGCACACCGTCTGCAACTTTACAAGGCGCAGGTTCGGCCGCACATGGAATACTGTTCCCATCTCTGGGCTGGAGCTCCCCAGTACCAGCTCCTTCCACTTGACCGCATCCAGCGCAGAGCGGCTCGAATCGTCGACGACCAAGTGCTTTTCGATCGGCTCGATTCACTGGCGCTGCGAAGAGATGTTGCATCTTTTTGCATTTTCTTTCGCATATACCATGGGGAGTGCTCTGAGCAATTGTTCGGATTAATTCCAGCCACCAAATTTCGTGAACGCACTACGCGGCAAACGTCACCACAAATCACAAACGATACCATCCACACCATCTGGATACTTGGCGGTACACCACTGTACATTTCACAAGGAGTTTTCTTCCGCGTACGACCTCTCTGCGGAATAGTTTACCACCGGCGATTTTTACGGACCGATACGACCTGGGGACCTTCAAGAAAAGAGCTTACTCCTTTCTAAAGGGCTGGCAACGCACCTACAATTCCCCTGGTGTTGCGGTTGATCATGGGCGGCGTCACTTAACATCATATGAGCCGCATGCTCGTTTGCCCCCTCTTCTATAAAAAATAAAAAGGATGTCTGGATCTCTACACTCAATATACGGAACGCAGCCGTTTTAAGCTGTTATTTTACACCGATATTCTGTGAGAGCGTAACCCTACCCCGGTAACGGTACCTGATAGTAAGTACAATAACTTGGTAACTGCAGTCCATGGATACCTGCAACTTCAAACAAAGAAGGCTACAGATGTGTTGTCACCTCCTAGGACTAAGACAAAATGCCTTCTAGCATGTGATCACACTAACTTCTATACACTTCAGACTAAAGGCCGATTTACACTTCGACAGCTACGGTAAGTTACGAGTTAAGTTTCAATATACTTGCGAATTAAGTAAAAAATCTCGATTGAACGGCAGTCAATGAGTAAAGTAAAATTAAATTAAATTAATTAATTCTAACACTTGAATTGCAAATAAATGATTTGATTTGAGATTTTAAAAAAGTAGGTTAAAGTATGACGTTAAAGATTACGAAACAATTGAAATAATACTAGTTTTTACGGATTTTATCGCGTATATTTAACTTTTTAAATACCCGACGATTCGAGAGCTTTACAGCACCCATGGTCACGGGGGGGACCATGGGTTTATTACGAAACAAATGGACACTTTCTCGCCCACACCTTACATTTATCAGATGCAGCGTATAAGACGTAGATAGGAAAACTGGATACTAGTAGACACCATAATTAATAAGTTAGTGATTAGAATTTGTTACCAAACGTAATGTCAAAAGCATAGTTCGATTTAAACATTTATACTATAAAAATACAGTCAAATTAGGTATGTAACTTTTTAATGTCTTTTGTAATGTTATTTAATAAACAGAAAGTAGCAATAAACAGAAAGTAACTTGAGACATTGGGTGCGTTTGGCAGAAAAAAGCGCTAGCAAGCGCTTGTAAGCAAAATGGCGATCGTAGGCGGTAAGCGCTGTCAAATCGTAAGTAGCTATTTTCCTCCAGGACACGATGTTAGTTTTAACCGGGAAACCTAACCTAATTTAAATATATGTTTGTAAAGTATTCATATTAAAAACTTACCAATTATGAATTTTTAATAACATGTATATGTTTATTCATGTTATTATATTACTTAAAACTAATATTGCAAAAAAAACTTATAAACTCTACTTCAAAACAAACAAATTAAATAAGCAAAATGGCAGATTGTGTCAGCGCTACTGAAGTAGCAATCGTGTCCTGGCCGAAAACTATTTCAGCGCTTGTAAGCGCTTGCTAGCGCTTTTTTCTGCCAAACGCACCCATTGCTTAAATTGATGTTGATTAAGGGTCAGGTCGCACAGAGATGCGACGCGATGCACCGCAACTATGCTTGAAGAGGTCAGGTTTTGCACCGAGCAGCGCGCTGCCGCGAGGCGCATCATGATGTCGCGAGGTGCATCGTGAAGTCGCTGACAGCGCTACGCCTAATAGTAATAGTATAGTCAAATTGCCACGACGGTTTCAGGCCGCGTCTCGCTGCGTCATACAACTTTGTGCTACGCCGCGAGTCATCTCGAGACGCAGCGCGGCGTCGCGGGGCATTATCCAATTGTATCAATAAAACGCGTATCTCTTTGTGTAATAAATAAAATTGTATTTTGTATCACTATCTTACAAAATGCGCACCGCATCGCTTCGCATCTTATCTCAGTGTGTCAGTGACTGACCCTAAGCCCCATAATTGCTATAGTAAAGCTTTATATTGACAGCTCACAAAAACATTTTATTAGTCGTAAGCATCTTCATATTACGCGTGCATGACATGTAAAAAATAGGGCTGTCAAAATGTCATTTTGTGTCAGTAACTACATAAAATTTAACACTAACTTTAAATGTGTTGTGTAAGTTTTGCATAATAAACTTAAAAAAAAAACTATTATTAAAAAATAAAACTCGACTTTAAAGAACAAAAAGAATAGAAAAATTGGTTGACCCTGCAGGCCATCCCTGGAACTTCCCGCTAATTTCAAATGCAAAGCGCTGCAAATTTCACCAAATTATGTTACGAAATCTCTATCTAAATGTTAAAAAAAAACTTTTTTTTTTTCAAATTCTTTCTCCTTCGATATCTCACGAACGAATGGACCGATTTTTATTTTCATCAATCCACATCATATTTTCACCAAATCCACATTGAGATCTTTAGAACGCCGCAAACCGCATCTCAATCGATCAAGAGGTTCAAATCAAATCAAATTCATTTATTTGCATAATACAGGTATAAAATTTGTTACGAAAAATTGTAATATGTACACTGTATATACTGTACTGTATTTGCACTTTATGAAGTGTGCAAATACACTACAATATGGACTGCGTATTACTAATTCAATAATGGGGCTTTGAAATAAAATTAAGAATAAGAAGAAAAAAAAATAAGAAAAATATTGTCAATAGTTGAGTCTATAGTGATAATTGTTGTCATACTAAATACCTTGTTGTTAGTTATACTCAAAATTAAATATTTTTGATAATACGTAAAATCAAATTTAAAATGTTGTCGTACAAAATTTAAAGTTAAAATTATAATTTAATATACTAATCTTATCAAATTATTAAATTATTACAATGTGTCACATATATTAGGTAAATGTATAAATTACTATTATTCAATTATAATTAAATTCAAATTATTATTATTAAGTTACAATTAAATTAAAATTATTGCTATTAAATTATAATACTTTTATCCTCTAGTCTAGGTACTAGGTTACTAACTAACTGTTGACTAGGTTCAAAAGTTATGAAAGGTTTACATACTTACACACACCTTCTTCGTCCTTGTGAAATTTGTCAGAACAGCTTCCTGGGATCTCAAAACGAGATTTCGATTTTCGAAATCTTGGTGAAACCAATAACTACCCTATTTTTGAAAAATTTTAATTTTCTTAGCGGGAAGTTAAAAATAATTTCATAATTTGAAGTTAGTGCTTAAATATAGCGTATGGAAGAATTAAAACCTCGACTTCAGAATGTGATTTTTTTAATTATTTTTATTTCTTTATAGTTTGCTTTTATGTAATATCAGAATCGTCTTTAAAAAAATATTATCTTAGACCATAACCTCTGACCAGACCAGGAATCGCAGACCTCTTAGATCATCTCACTATATCGCTTAGATAGTTAAAAACTTATTAAAAAATCATTAAATCGATTTGTAAACTACTATCTTTTTTTTGAATTTATTTTTACTACGTTTTAATCAATTGAATAACAATTAAATGGAGTAAATAACAAAGAAAGAAGGTTTAATGAAATCTTACGTATAGAGACTGAAGTTATCAATAGATCTAAACTTATTTATATCCTGCGCATAGTACACAAGTACCCTGTACTTGCACTTTAACGCTAATAGTATCCCATGAAATATAAATCGTGACTTATTAGCATTAGGTGACTTTCTGTTGTTATGCAAAGCCATTATTGCATTCAAACGCATTATATTATTTGACTTTATCCCTGTGAAAATCGATATAACAAAAGAATCCCTAATAATTGGTAGCCACCTTACAATGTACACATTATGTATGTACCTATATTAGACTGCTCGCACAGAACACCAGCAAGATAATAGTAGCATAATGCCGCTGTGTTTCCTATGGTAAGAGACAAAAACCCTTTAATTGGTAAAGAGATACGTGGCAAAGCCATGCTGAAGCTATATTATGATTGTAGCATAAATGGGTCGGCTCGACCAGGGTGGGACCACGCTCTTATATAATACTTGCGTAACGTAAAATATGCTATGTTTCGTATGGTGAGTGTAGAGAAACGGCTTATAATAAATTTAAAAAAATCTATGGGCTGCAGTTCACACATACTATCATGAAGACTGGGTGCTCTTTTGTCAACTTTATTTCTAGAAAAAAGAATCGGATGTTCTAGAAGAACTACCGCGTGACGTGTTGATCAAAGCCCCACTACGGTGTTTTATACGTGGTAGAGGCATGCTGCAGCTATATTACTGGTATAGTTGTAGCACGAATGGGTCGGCATAACCGGGGCATCAGAATGTCGCCAACGACTTAGCTTTGCGTAAGAGTTGACCGTCATTTTCTTAATCACTTAAATAATCATTGCGATGTATGTTCCGTATCATTTATAATAACACCTAGAACAGAAATACCAAAATACGTTCTACTTAAAAGTATGGCACTAATTATTTATTGCGTAAGTAAACATAGTGTACATACACATACACACATTGTATGTGTACAAAAGCGTAAGAAAGATTGTATTTCCAAAAGAGTTGTGGAGTTCTATACGAGTCCGTTGCACTGTCGCTATAAGAATTGGTGGTGTAGGTGGTGTAGGACCACGCTCTTACAGAATACCAGAGTAATATAGCAGCTTAACGCTGCTATGTTTCGTATAGTTAGTATAGACACCTGGAGACCCGTTTTACTGGAAACAAGGCATTTCATCTTGGTCCTGAGGGATGACAACGCATCTGCATTTTGATTCGTAATCGAGGATGGATATGGATGTCTATGGGCGACAGAAACCACCTACCGTCATGTGGACTGTGTGCTCGTTTGTCACCCTTGTCTTATAAAAAAAATTGAATTATTTTTAATTTCTCGAATATATAAGTTTCCTCACAATGTTTTCTTAACTGCTAATCGTGACACAACTCATTTACTATTTTTATTGGAACATTCATGGGCTGATAAGTGGTATGATAAGACAGCGGAATAAGCAGTTTACTGCTTACTTAATAGTAACTTCACTGCGCTTAAGATTACTTGCTTTTAGTGCGCTATATTTCTAAGTTGTCGTTTTAGATAAAGTCGTAAAATGTCCTACCCTACCAGAAAGTGGAATAGCCATTACTTTTCCACAAATACTCCGATGTAGGGTGCAAGCATTGTCCAGCATTGAAATTAGTTTCAAGTTACTGTTAATGACGATATATGAACGTTTTACTACAGAATAAGAGTGACGAACGAGCACACAGTCCACCTGATGGTATGTAGATATTGTAGGCCATATACATCTACATCTATCCTCAATTAGGAATCAAAATGCAGATGCGTTGCCACCCCTGAGGGCTAAGATGTAATGCCTCGTTTCCAGTAAAAAGGGTCTCTAGTTCTCTACACTCACCATGCGAAACACAGCAGAACTGAGCTGGTATTCCGTGAGAGCGTGGTCCTTCCATGATCGAATCATCCCATTCGAGATACAACCATAATATACCTGCAGCATGGCACTACCACGTCAGCTACGTGGAGTGTGGTTAAAATGCAAATATTTTGTATAAAAAAT
Source organism: Parnassius apollo (assembly GCA_907164705.1). Classification (NCBI taxonomy): domain Eukaryota; kingdom Metazoa; phylum Arthropoda; class Insecta; order Lepidoptera; family Papilionidae; genus Parnassius; species Parnassius apollo. Next base: position 4,621,432 of record CAJQZP010001558.1, read on the forward strand.
AGGTTATAATGTTTAATAGTCCAACTATTGTTTTATTATAATTAATTTCAAATAATATAATTTAACAAAATATTACAGATTTGAATAAATTTCTATAATAACACCAACAAGCCGAGATAGGCTCCCAAGCGGGAATGGAACCTACAAAGGAAAGTATATAAGATAAATAATATAATTGTGTAGAACTTAAAATCGCACTTGTTGCTTCCGGAAATCCAAAGTATCGATGCGTGTCATTATGGTCTAAACCAAGCCTTAATATGATTGCGTCAGAGTCACACGCGTCGCTGCGCCGATGCATCTCCCGACCGAATCTCCGGTTTTGCAATGTAGGAACACACGGAATTTCCAACCGACGCACAAAATTTCGTTAGAGTTTGTGTAAACGTGCATAAGCTGCATTCTATTTCTCCATCCCCATTTTACCATCCAAAAAATTTAATTGAAGTACGGTTTGATACCATCCTCATGTTTTTAATGTGTTTTAAAGCGTTTCGATTTATTGTTTAAGTGTGCACTGTGAGAAACTGGAGAACTGCATCAGTCATCACTAATCCACCACAAATCGGGATTTCGAAGCAGGAATTAAAACATATGTTTTTATTAGGATCTTAATTTCCGTTAGCCTAAATGGTGTATAACTAAGATCCTATAGCACATAACACCGTGTGTGATTTTGGTCAAACATGGCCATTAATATTATTTCACTTTCTGTCGCATAGCCTTTTTCAACGATCACACAAGATGTCATGTATCTATTGAAAGGTTCAACCGTACTAATTACGTTCAATACAGCAAGGTCATCCTAACTAATCACTGGTTATGTTGCTAAAAATCTGTGTTTGGTATCGCTATGTTTTCTCCTATGCTTTTTATTTCTCCATCTTCAAATTTATTTAGGTTTAACTATTTTAGGAATATTAAAGTATGTATACTGCTTATTAATGACGATTTAATTGCTATGAAACTAAATTTTCTCAAACGTCAGGTTCATGATTTTCAAAACACTGTAAGATATAACCTGCCACTACCACTATCCTATTTGAAAATGACGAGTGGTTAAGTCATAGGTGCGAAAAAACTTTAAAGTTGTCTCACTACTGTATTTTCAACTCGGGATGAGCTATTATATATACTGAATATATCACTTCCCCCTAGATTGCCCCATAATGAATATTTGCATTATTGCCACGACTGGCGGTTGTCACCAACCGCTTATTTTTGAGTTTGAGTTTTGAAGTATATTTTCAGTATTTCTTAAATCTATTGTATGTTTGAAAATTATCATAAGCATGATTAAAAAGAAACTTTAATTTCTTATAACCAGAAAGTGTTTAAATAATTAATTTACATCCATCGGACCAGTTTAGGGCTTTCAAATATGATTTATGGCCCGGTAAAACGTTTATGCAAATATATTCAGTTATCAAGTTTCGGTGTTAAGATTTCTAATAAATTTACATAACTCTGTCCTCGGTATTATTAATGTCTATTTGATTCCTTTTAAGTGCGAAATGACAATGTTTAGGTTCTTTAAATTATTATATTTGCCGTTAAATTTATTGTTACCGTCATTAATCAGCTTATTAATTAATTGTCGTTAAACGTAAATCATAATTTGAAAAATTGATTGTGAATCATTATTAATGACAAATATTTAACAAAATTCACATAATTTTATTAAAACAGCCTGTACATATGTTCGTTGTTTTTGACCACGTACGTTTAGTAATAAAATGATGTAGAATACAAAGAACATCCCAAGATTTTGGAGCATTCCGAGCGAGCAGACAATAGCAGACACTTCGCCTCGTAGGTTGTGCTGGATGTTTTAAGATTTAAGTGCCTTTTTATTTATTTATTTTACAGTGCCTACGGATTTGAAGAGGAGTATGAAGAGAGGTTATTCTGTCATAACACATCAAATATATTAATGTTTTAGCATAATCTGTTAAATACAAGATTGGGGTACGCTTTACACCAAATGACAGGATAACCATTTTGTATATGTCAAACTTACATAAATTAATTTTATCCCGGCGACGAGTATTAGCGTAACGTAGCAAGGCGGTTGCTAGTATAATCGACAATTCACAATGACAACTGAATGTCAACTGCATTCAGGAAGAGGGTCAAGAAGAAATATTGGACTTTTTTACTCAAAGAAAAAGAATTATAATGTATTATAAAATTTTGTTTTGATTATTTAATTCTCAATATTTTTTGGCATTCAATTAACCACACTATACACAAATTAAATATGAGAAATACAATTAATTATTGGCCCCTGTTGAGCACAACAACAATACATATATTTATATTTTTTATATAAAGTTTTATATAAAATTTATAATAATCTCAAAATGATATGCAACCCCTTACTGCATTTTAAATATTTTTATAGTTTATCATCACCCACTCAAAAAATCATACGCGTAATTTGTGCGCGTAATCATAATTTTTACCAATAATTTGACCTATACACTTCTCTTATTTCATATTGTACTCTCTATTGCTTGTGTGGTCTTCATTTGTTAATATTTTATAGCTACGTCATTACTTTAATATTTAGTATTATAAATTAATAGGAAAAATCAAATAAAAATGCTCCGTGAACTACGTGGCGGTGTGTCACGCTGACATCCCGCTCATTTCGCAAAGTTGTCACGCGGCGCTTGGCATGTGGGGCGCACACGACACCGCGCCGCTTCCGCCGATTGTCGCTAACAATCGCTAACGTGGTAGGAAAGTAAAATTACGCGTAACCTAAGTGCTTGGCGATGTTCTCTAGATATAAGATATGAGGACATCTACACTCTACGGACAAAAGAATGTAACTAATCCAATACAAGACACCGCTTAACACCGCACCGTACTTAACGACATCTTAAAATTGAGTAGCGTTGAGTATTTGGCCGGTACAAACAAGTCCAATGGTTAAACAGTAATTGAAAAAAATCTGACTGCGTTAAAAAAATAATGAAAAGAGAAAAAAACCTTATGTCACTTTCGTAACTAAGACGAATCTCATGACACCCACATGTTAAAATCAATCAAGCCGTTTAGGCACTACCCTCCTTCGGAGGTAGTTGGGTAAAAAGTAGCATAATGTTATTTGTATTTTGATTTTTAATCGAGGAAAGGCTACACGTAGGTGTACATGGGTCAAAGCATACACTTACTATTATGTGGACTATGTTTGTCACATTTACTTTATCATCTCATAATAACTCATATATATAATAATATAATATATATATATATATATATATATATATATATATATATATATATATATATATATATATATACGTAAATATGAAATATCTATTGTGAACTGAAATCAAGTTTATCTTTTAGTTACCTCTACTGATTAACATCACTGTCATGTAAAACAAAACATTTACACTATTGTTACATTCAATACGTTATTGAAGGACGATTTGCGAAATCACAATCGGAAAACTGCCTGTGTTGAAACGGTGGGGTCGCACTTTCTCACACATTAGAAATAAAATTACATCAACTACAAAATTTACCTACGTATTCTGGCAAGGCATCGTATTCATTTTTTTTTTAATATACAACATAGTCACTCGAGATCAAAACATAGTCAGTCGAGATTAATGGAGATAAAGTTCACGCGTAAATTGCTTTCGAAGCAAAAACATTGTAACATATTTCTTATGCAAAATTATAACTCAACGGCTTATGTTTGCGGAATAGATGAATAAACGTTTCAGCCTTTTGTTGTTAATTGTTAATAATGGCTTTAAAAATTAATGGTTACATATTTATAGCCGTTGGTAAATGTATATTGGCTATATCGGTTGCTTAACCCTGTATTTTATATCAATAGATTTAAATGTCTAATAAAACGTACGTTAGTACAGTTAATTGATATTAATACAGTTAATATGCAAAAGAACACGGTGGAACTGGGACAATAGCTTCGAGAAGTTCTCAATGTCAGTATAAGTCGATGGACAGTCAGAAGAAGACTAGGTGAAGCAGAACTGACTCCACATCGCCCAGCAAATGGTCTGAAATTGACCACAGCACCGACAAGCCCGTCTACAATTTGCCAGGGAACACTTAAATTGGATGTTATTATCAATGGCAGTCTGCTATGTTCTCTGAAGGTCATCAGAGCGATTTCATAATGTTGCATAAGCGAACGTGTGACTTTTGAAGGTGGATCCTGTATATTTTAGGGTGGCATAATGTTGGGCACTAAAACTGACATTATATACATCACTGGGGCGAATACCGGGCCGAGATCGAGAGCTCGAAGAACATGTGAGGCCGCTTGCATGGCTTATGGGAGAACATTTTCTCTTAATGCACGACAACGCCAGATCGCATGTCGCTAGAACAGTTTTTTATTTATTAAGTAACTCTTCTTTCGGTAAATTTTGTAAATTTATATAAATTAGTTGTATAATCATTCTTTTTGATATAATTATATCGGCCTATACCTTTCTACTTAGTGCCAAGCTTACCAAATGGTTACGATATGGGTGTTTTATTTGATTATTTTTATTTAAACTGTAGAAATATATACTGTAGAAATGCGCTCATTCAGAAGTATGTTAGAGCTGACTCGGAATGATAGAGTTAGAAATTTTGTGATTAGAGAATATCGTGAGAATATTGACGGTCCCGTGGCGCAGTGGCTTAGCAATGAGTTCCAGCTAAGGGTCGCGGGTTCGAGTCCTTTACAGAACAAGTATTTGTTTAGCCTACAAATAATTGCTCCGGATCTGGATGTTTGTCCTTGTGAAATTTATATATGTAAGCCTCCATGATACGGGATAAATTCTAGTGTGGGGGTAACGTTTTTTAAAAAGAATACAAAAGAATGGAATTGTGGGTTGTAAGATTATGTGATTAGAATTAAAAAACCTTAACGCATCCAGGGGGATAGTCAGAGACGGTAATGAGTATATATCAACATGGTTGAAATTAATTAGGAGATAATTATGATGGCTTTCAAAACTAAGTGAGGAATTTATGTATCAATTTTACACCTCTCTAGACTAGGTGCCGAAGACATAAAAATAAAGATAAACGATTATTTGTGAACAAATAATGCTCAATGATTTCTCATCAAGTTGCCACGGCTTAATTTACCTCTACGAACACGTTATCTTTTCACGGCGCTATTCGAATTATGTTAAACCGATGTGAATTATTCGATATTCAAATTTCGTTTATCGTGAATATAGTGCCATGTTCTAAATTCGGATTAGCACTTGCTATATATGCGTAGAATATGTTCATGTATTCTTATCACGTTTAAATGTAATGAAGATGTTCGAAACATTTTACTTAATTTATAATTAATTAAATGATAACAAGAACAGTTTTTAACGCGGTAGAGCCATGCTGAATTTATATTATTAATATAATTGTAGCACGAATAAGTCGGCTCCATCAGGAAAGAACCACGCTTTCACAGAATACCAGCGTAAAATAGCAGCTTAACGATGCTATGTTTCGTATGCTGAGTGTAGAGAACCGGAGACCATATTTACTGGAACGAGGCATTCCATCTTAGTCCTCATGGGTGACAACTCATCTGCATTTTGATTTGTAATCGAGGATAGATGTAGATGTCTATTGGCCACAGCAACCATTTACCTTGAGGTTCACTGTGTACTCGTTTGTCAACATTATCCTATAAAAAACATCTAATTTCTTCTTAGTACTCTATTTAATAATAAAAATCATCATAATCATTACAGTGTATCAAAAGTCCAGGCTAAACATATAAATTGGTTATGGGGTGCTCTAATACTGTGAGAGCGTGACCTTCCCCGGTCGAGCCGACCGATTTATGCTACAGTAATTATTCAACTTCAGCATAAATCTACTATCTAAAAATGAATACATACCTACTTGACCTATCAGTCCAACTATGTATTGTGGCCTGTTATAATTACTAAGTCCTATTAAAGTCCAGGCGGCTGAACTAAGATAGGGGGGGGATAAACATATTTGCTATATTTTCCAAGCTTGGCAGGCAGGTAAAACGCAAGTTTCATAATTTATTCTCTTAACAGAAAAACGCTGCCACACATCTCGTATTTCAGTTTCCATACTTAAAAGTTAAAAGATTAAAGTTACAGCCTATATACGTCCCACTGCTGGACACAGACCTCCTCTTATTTCTAAGAGGATTTTAGGCCAAGGAAGTGTCCGCCGCGCTGCCCTAACGCGTGTTGGCGAAATTCACATGTCTTCGAAATATTTTTTCTTATTTCTCAGAGATGCAAGTTTCCTCATGATGTTTCCCTACACCTCCGTATTCCTTATTCTAGAGATATTTCATCAGCTGCTGTAGTATTATCATGGCACAATTTTCAAGTAAAATGTCTGCTCGTTTGATCCTCTGTAGTGTTAAAGTCCTTTACTTAAAAAATGTATTATTTTCATGTCATCATCATCATCATTACAGCCCTTCACAAGTCCACTGCTGAACATAGGCCTCCCCCAAGTAATGCCACAAAGCACGGTCCTGAGCCACCTACATCCATAGACTTCCTGCATGTCTTACCAGGTCGTCACTCCATCTAGTGGGGGGTCGCTCTACACTACGCCTACCGGTACGAAGTTGCCACTCGAGAACCTTTGTTCCCCATCGGTTATCGGTTCTTCGAGCTATATGGCCGGCCCATTGCCACTTCAGCTTACTAATCCGTTGGGCTATGTCGGTCACTCTGGTTTCACTGCGGATATCCTCATTTCTGAGTCTATCACGCAGTGAAACTCCGAGCATAGCCCTCTCCATAGCTCGCTGAGCGACCTTGAGCGTCCTCATACGGCCAGCGGTGAAGGACCACGTCTCAGATCCCTAAGTCATCACCGCCAACACGCACTGGTTATACACTTTAGTTTTTAGAGATTGAGGTATACCTGACGAGAAGATGTGTCGTAATTTCCCGAACGCTGCCCAGCCGAGTTGAATCCGTCGATTGACCTCTCGGCCGAAGTTGGACTTACCTAGTCGGACTATTTGCCCCAGGTAAACGTACTCGTCAACAACTTCGAGCATAGTGCTCCCAACAACTACCGGCATAGGTGTGACATGGACATTAAACATGATCTTTGTTTTGTCCATGTTCATCTTAAGACCTATCCGTTGGGAGACACCATTGAGGTCATTGAGCATAGTGCTAAGGTCCTCCAGCGATTCTGCCATAAGAACTATATCGTCGGCAAATCGAAGGTGAGTGATGTACTCGCCATTGATGTTAATACCGTATCCTTTCCAGTCCAGTAGCTTGAAAACGTCTTCTAACGCAGCATTGTAGAGTTTCGGGGATTTTCATGTGTCCTTTAAGAAATACTTGAACAACGTTAGAGATGAAGCAGCTTATCAAACGGACACGCTGATGAAACGGGCCGTTCCAGCGTAATTACAAAAAGATAATTAACGGGATTGATGCAGGTAATTAGTCAAGTTACTCGGACGGGTATAAGTAATCGTACTTTGAACTAAACATTCACAGTAAGGTGGCAGCTTTTTTGTAAACTGAAGCAACAGGTTACATGTAATCATCCACTTATGAGTAAACCGCTCTCTTCTTTTTTCTAAGAATGTTATAGAGCGTAGACCATAAAAGAGGCTACTGCACTGCTCCAGTGCGAATTGGTGTTCTTCACACTTCTACGAAATATTTTTCGACTTCTCTGTCTGCCACGTTGGACTAGTAGTGGTAATCGTGTCTGTTGATTATGTGGAGTACAAATCCTTGGTCGGACCAAAATTGGAAATGGGATGTTTTGTCCAGAAATTCTCAATAGCAGCCCGGAGTCTGGATAGTGGCGGCGTTTCACCACCGTGCCTCGTACACGTAAAGCCGTTGTGCCTGATCTCACTTTGGTCGTGTCGTATTAGCGTCCCATCGGACTATGATAGTGAAGGAATAGAGATTACAGCTGTGTTTGCATACACACTCGTGCACTACATTTCTGTTCTGCGCAAATAGTTAGTAGTTTCCGATGAAATTGACCGCTCTGACCGACATTCGGTCTTAAGAACATTATTTAAATTCCTAGATATACAGGTTTCCTCACTACACAGCGAATAGAAATATTAGTTGTGACGCGAAGTTCGCATGCGGATTGCTCACGTACAGTGAAGTTTTGAACCAACACTGCTTCTATATTACCTCAGCTCACGTCTTTCACTTTTTTATAAATAGCCAAACCTAATACAATACGATTGCAATAAAATCACAAATATTGCCATATTTTAAACAAACAGATTTTGAGGTATTTTAATTTTAATATTTTAGTATTTTTTATTACTGGAAATATTGTATATAACAATGTAAGGTATATTATGTAAGTTTAAAACGTATTTATAAATATATTTGTCCTACACAAAATCAATAAAAGTTAGGTTTAAGCGTACTTATAACGTATATGTACTTATACTTATTGTCACTTATACGTACTTATAAGTACTTAATGAGGAAATATTCTGCAAACAATATTGTATTTCTAACTTGAAAGCTAACTTTAATATTAGTAATATAGTTGAAACATGCGCTGCATTGCGCTCTCACGCCGCCCGCCCCATTCGCGCCGAGGTGTGAACTTATCAATCTAATTGGTACTGCTAACATTTTCTATTTGAGTTTTTCTTTGCTTCTGGCCTTAATTGGTAACACACCCTTTTCATTTGTAAAAAAATCAGTTTAGATCTACTTTCAAATCAAAACACCTATGAAGTACTTGATATAAATAGATAACTTTTTTTTTATCGGAGCGACAAATGAACTACAAGACTCCCTGATAGTAATTAATTACTGCACCAAATTGCCACCTGCAACTAACTTCAACTACGAACGAATTCTATTAGTTGCTAGGACGCCTGTTCTGTCTGGGAGTCTTACCTGAGAGTCCCAAGCACCAACCTCTTACCTTTATTATTCTATCTGCTGCTAAATAGCATTACTTTCGTCATGCGTACAAAAATGGAGTGAAATTTTTACCAGCATCGTTCTATCTGACTGGAATGAAGATCAAGGTAAAAGTTAATAGGCTTTTTAGCGAAGTTAGTGCTTTTTACCATCTTCAGATATACTTTATCTTCTTCATTGAACATTTCAGGCGTCGTTAGTTACTGAACGTATCTATAATTTGTATCCTAACGGAGGACAAAGCGTTTTTGATACAGGGATCGGCATTCAGTGACCATGTGACCATTGGTTGCGTTGTTCAAATCACGTCGGTTAGTCACCACTGTGGCCGTAAAAGGAAAAGAGGAGATCTCCCGCCAAGTAATCTATGGCGCAAGGTGTTCTGCCTAGGGGGCGGTGGCGGTGGGTAGTTAGGACCTATTTTATATATACTGTTTTTCTTCGGAACTTTGATAGCGCGATTTAGGCTTTGATGTGTTTCCCTTTATTTATCTATACAGTCACTTCTGCCGTGCACCTATACCAGACAATATTGCTAAGTATTAAGTAGTAGATTGTGATCTATTTCTTTTAGTTATGCTGCCGGTTAGGGCATTTTACGTCTGGCGTAAATAAGGTTAGAGCCATCTATCTGAAACCAAAAGATTTTCTCTATATAGTGTTAGGGTGACAACCGAGCACACAGCCCACCTAATGAAGTGGATTATGTGGCCCATAAACATCTAAATTTCATCCTCGATTAAGAATCCAAAAGGAGATGCGTTATCATCTATGAAAACTTAGATGGAATGCCTTTTTTCAGTAAAAAAGGTCTCCGGTTCTCTACACTCACCATAGAAAGCTGAGCTGATAGAAAATTAAGCTGCAATTTCACGCTTGTATTCTTACTGCTGACATGTTCTCGGTCAAGCCGACCCGTTCGTGCTACAACTATAATATAGTTTTCAGCATAGTTCTACAACGTAAATTAGATGTTTTTGGCCACGAACGAGTAAAAAACGTAAGGACTCCGCACCGCGATACTGGCAATTGACAGACCTTGGGTGGCACCCGGTGCGGAAGTTGGTGGTGTCACCATATCGAAAGTAAAAAGCAATAAATTTTATATGATAAAGTACATGGATCATTTATTATTTATAATATTGAAGAAATAACAAAACACAATCATAACTAAGACAGAAAAGGAATTGTTAAACAATTAAAATTTCTTCTTTCTAGCTTTGACAGCTGCAAACTCAGCAATAACATCATCGAAATTTATATTTTGTATTGGCTCCTGTTCGATGGCTAATATACCAAGATTGCTAAGCCGCGATTGGTTCATTGTTACCCGCAAATAGTTTTTTGTTAATTTTAATTTACTGAAACTCTGCTCACGTGAATGTACGGACACGCAAACCGTCATGAACAATTTCATTGCAATCATAAGATTTGGAAGAGATTCTGTAAAATCGCATTCTACAATAAACTTTAAAAATCTAAAGACATCCTATCAGTAACCGTAACATTAGCGGCTTTTAAGTGTCTTCGCACTCTTGGTATCTCCAAAAGTAATTCGGTTTCTGAGACCTCATCATAAAAATCAGTAAATCTAGATGTAGCTAATTTCAGTTCTTCAGTATTCGCCAAAAGCAAAGCATTAGTTTGTACGATCTCGAACAATGAAGCTACATCTTGAAAAGACTTCGATCTTGTTTGGAGTTCAACTCTGAATCGGTCATGACATTCCAACATATCATTTTGAAGTTCCTCTTTCAGTGTGAGTCTTGCATCGCTGGCCATCTCACCAACCATCCGTTTTTTACGCTGAAGTCGTTTTTCTGTTGGAATATCGTAGTCTTCTGATTTTTTGTTGCAATGTCTGTTGCCTCTTCCACAATGTGATCCCGTTTTTCTTCGATATAAAAACGAAGTGCCTCTATTTTTGTAGCAGTTTCTTCAACAGTCAAGCCTTTACTTTGCAATGCAATCTGTGCAGAATTTGTTTCCCGAAGAACATCATACCAGAAGAAAAGATAACATAAAAAAGTGTAATTGCACACAGCAGGCATGAGGTTTTGTGCAGCACCTCTGATGACTACATTTTCTGGTCCATCACGCAACTCCTCAATTGCATCTACAAGTCCTTCAAAATTCCATGCTAGTGCTTTTACTGCATGGTAATGAGCACTCCAACGCGTTGTTGAGAGTCTTTTAACAGAAAATTTGCTGTGTTTCGTAAGCACTTCCCAATGGCTAGTGGGGGCGGAAAAAAAATCGTCTCTACCGCTGCAAAAAATGTAACGCATGATACATTTTGGGCAAATGAATGTTGACTACACAAATTAATCGAGTGTGAATCAATACAACCAATAAAAATTGCTTTATTGTTTTTTGTTTTAATAGTGGACTGTACTCCTCCGTGCACAAAACTCATAACAGCAGCATTGTCATAGCCTTAGGAACGACATATCATAATAACTAAATCGTCGTCTTAAGCTTGTCAAGAATTTCATCGCTTAAATCAGTAGCTCTTTTTCTTTGCAAAGGAAAAAATCCAAGGAATACTTCTTTGACGTCCACTTTCCTATTTTCTATTTTCACATAAAAATGTCAGGTGCGCTAACAATCAAACATAATACCAAAATATTTCGCTGATTTAATTTCGTTGCCAAGCTTAGTTTTCACATGGTTTGCTAGAACATTAATGAATTCATTTTGTATATCTGGCGACAAATATGATACTTTTGAAGTTTTATCTTCCTCCAATTTCATCATTTTTTCTTCCAACATTACATCATACTTTGAAAATAGTTATTACTAATTCCAAAAAATTGTCTTTATTTTTAGAGTCTTGTGCTTCATCATATTCACGAAACGCCAAGTTTTGTTTAGCCATAAATAAAGTTATATCCAGTAATCTAGTCAAAAGATGCTTCCACTTCTGTTTTTCTGTATCCATCAATTACAAAGCTCCATCTATTGTTTTATTCAATTTTAGTCTCATTTCGAAAGTTTTCCATTTCTCAAGATTTTCTAGATGTTCATTTGAAAATTCGTGGTCAGCTACTTTAGGATTTAATTTCCACCAATTTCGAACTCCAGTCGTAAATGTTCCCGCATTGGTATTATTGGCCATAGCAAATAAACGACAGCAGAAACAGTACAGGTTTTTAGAGGTGAGGGAATGAACCATCCATGACCGTAGGATTTTTTCACCATTAGGCATAATTTTATAAAACCAATCTTTTGAGAGATGACGAGCACACCTTTTATTTTGTTTCCGTGTCTAGAAACAGTGACAAATGGTTATTCTTTGTATTGGAAATATTCACTTCCTTTTTTTATTATTTCAATGCGAACACTGTAAGGAATAGGAATACTCCATTCTGACACATCATTCAATTGAGGAAATGGTTCATGATATATATATATATATATATCATATATATATATATATTAATATATATATATATATATATAATATATATCAAGAATATATATATATATATATATATATATATATATTCCCAGTTTGTTTTTTTTTATCACCTCTTAGAACATGCATGGCAGGAAGGAGTAATGGATATTCTGATACGGTGACACATCAAACCTAAAACATTAAGATCTCGTTTTAATCAATTGTTTAATCATAATTGTCATATTTGCTTTACTTATTCATTACATACATAGAATCCCACTTTGGTTTGAGTGGACTCCTCATTTAAGCATAGATGATATACGAGTATGTTTGAACTCGGTAAAAATTTATCAAACCAAACAAGTTTAAAATCTTTACTACCTACATCGCTTGGGAGAAACTGTTGAAATATCATTCTTCACATTTTACAATTGATTGCTTGCGGAATTAAAATAAAAACGAATGTGTGAACTTGTCATGTATTGTTTACAGTCGTAAAACGTATTACGCGCTACGTTTTTCCGATGATAAGTGACAAAGAGCGATTAAAACTGATAACAGGAAAACATTTCATTTTTAAGTGATTTTTTTAAAACCACGTGCTACAATCCAAATTTATGGTTTGTTTTAATCAGTGAAACAATAATTGAAAACTATAATCGTAAGTGTATTTTTTAAAACTGTATAATGAACGTACAGTCTACTATAAGTGGCCACTATAACCATGGACACCTGCAGCCAACTACAGATAAAAAAGGCTAAAGATGTGTTATCGTACCTGGGGCTAAGATTTTTTTTTATAGAGTAAGGGTGAAAAATGAGCACACAGTCCACCTGATGGTAAGTGGATGCTGTGACTCATAGACGTTCACTTATTCTCGATTAAGAATCAAAATGCAGATGCGTTGTCACCACTGAGGACTAAGATGGAATGCCTCGTTTCCAGTAAAAAGTGTCTCTAGTTCTCTACACTCGCCATACGAAACACAGGAGCATTGAGCTGCTATTTTAAGCTGGTATTCTGTGAGAGCGTGGTCCTACCCCGGCCGAGCCAACCCATTCGTTCTACAACTAAAATAGCTACAGCGTGGCTCTACCACGTATAATGATGGAATGCCTCACATCCTGTACTTATAGTGGCTCTCTATACGCTTAGACCGTACTCCGAACTACTGTTATTACTTTTACAAGGATAATGATGTACAAAGATAATGTTACATTACCATAGAGATAAATTAATTCTTACATCTGTTGTCTATGTATTTATAGTCAATCTATCCTCCGACTTGAATCTAGGTTGATGTTATCACTTCTGATGAAAAAAACTGAAACAACAGTCAAACAAAAGTCTCGCTGTTGAGCGTCAGTGTAGTGTGAATATGTTAACCTACCTCAGAGTATGTTATTATTTCTAAAAGGAAGATTGACAACTTTACTCCTTTCTATTTTAAACGAAGATTCTTATTTAGATGTCTGTGGGCAGCATCTACTTACTTAATAGGTGCACTGTGTGCCCGTTTATTATCCTTATTCTATAAAAAAAAAGAATCAGACACATTTTTTCGCTGCAGTGAATCACTATCGCGTTTTTTTTTAAATATCCCAGTTAACAATGAAAGTCGGTTAACATTGTAATAAATGCTTCGACTACCGAACCTCAGTTGTACCATGATTGCATATTCATGTACGAGTAGTAGGTACTAGAAGCTGACTTCAATCGGCCATTGTGTCGTCTATGACAAATGGTGGCCTTATTCCCATAGTTCGATTACCAGTATGTCCGATTGTTACACCGTGGGCCAATTTATCCGTTCTGTTATTGTGTGAACTCCCAATTGGTCATACAAGGTCACCGTATCAACTCCGCGTGTTAATTAATAGAGTAATTTCCTATTCTTAAAATATATGAAAATGACAAACGAACGTATAGTCCACCATAAGTGGCTCTGTAATCATGGACACCTGCAGCCAACTACAAATAAAAAAGGCTAAAGATGCGTTATCATACCTGGGGCTAAGATTTTTTTATAGAATAGGGTGACGAACGAGCACATAGTCCACCTGATGGTAAGTGAATGCTGTCGCCCATAGACATCTTCATTTATCCTCGATTGAGAATCGAAATGCAGATGCGTTGTCACCACTTAGGGCTAAGATGAAATGCCTCGTTTCCAGTAAAAAATGTCTCCGGTTCTCTACACTCACCATACGAAACACTGCAGCATTGAGCTGCTATTTTAAGCTGGTATTCTGTAAGAGCGTGTGAGGTCCTGTTATTGTGTGAACTCCGAATTGGTCATACAAGGTCACCGTATCAACTCCGCATGTTAATTAATACAGTAATTGACTATTCTTAAAATATATGAAAATAATTGAAACACGGCTAATCTTAATTAGAAGATTTTGACCCTTTTTTATCCACACTAGAACTTCTTTTTGTGTCATGGGAGCATTTTATATTCATGAATTGCTAAAGAACGATTTATTTATGTATACACCACAAACTATGAGCAATTATTTGCAGACCACACATATTTGTTCTGTGTAGGAATCGAACCCGTTACTCGTAATGTAAAAACCAAACGTCGCGGCGGCGATCGCTGGTGAAATGTCACACTTATAGATTTCTACGTAATAAACCAAGAGTCTCATGCTCTACCGACTGAGCCAAGAGCCATGGTAGCTCAGATGGTTAGCGCTCGCTGTAAATTTCACAATACGCGAGCAAACCGGATTCGATCCCCGCCGGCACCAATTAAATTATTAATTGCAATTTTAAGTGCTGATTTACCACGTGCTCGGCGGTGAAGGAAAACATCGTGAGGAAACCTGCATGTCTGAGGAATAAGAAAAAAAAATATTTCGAAGACATGTGAAGTTCGCCAACAATTGGGGCAGCGCGGCGGACACTTCCTTGCCCTAAAACCCTCTCAGAAATGAGGGGAGGCCTGTGCCCAGCAGTGGGACGTATATAGGCTGTAACTTTACTTTACTTTACTTTAATAAACCAAGTAGTATAAAAACACATCAAAATAAAGATTTATATCAATAAAAATTATCATCTTAATCTTGAGGTATGTAATAAAGACGATGATGAATGTATTTTTGACACGGAATCATTCTTCAAAAAAGTTTAACAGTAAAACGGCAACAGCACAACACTTTTTTGTTCATTTGACGGGTATTACAGTAGATAAAAACATCCTAATATAATGTAGTTTTTATGTAAAGTTCTTGTAACTTTTTATAATACTATCGGTTGCGTTTGAATTATATCTAGAACTAATTGACTACCCGTATAACCCGTTATACCTTTTTTCTCTATAAATTATGTTAAATATTCATGAAATCACAATAGATCGTGTAAAAAAATAAGAGGCAATGGTGGTATAAAAATATACTTGTGACGTGGAAGATCCACGTTGCATCTGTATACTCTGACTGAATAACAAATTGGAGTACCCGTATTTAACTGGGGAAGAGTCTCACTTTCACTAATTAATACTTTTCTTTTATTACATGAATACCACATATAAATAAATAAAACTTTATCGCTGTTAATTTATCTTCCTTTAAATTCTAGACCAACTTAATTAAGGCACATCATCTTCACGGAAACTGGTTTTCAAAGTCTTGAATGTTAGAGATTTTTTTCTATAGAATAGGGGTGACAAAAAGCTCACAGTCCACCTGATGGTAAGTGAATGCTGTGCCATAGACATCTACATTTATTCTCTATTAAGTACAAAAACGCAGATGCGTTGTCATCCCTGAGAACTAAAATGGAATGCCTCGTTTCCAGTAAAAAAAGTGTCTCCGGATCTATGCACTCATTCCCCGGTCGAGCCGACCCATTCTTGCCAACCATAATATAGCTACAGCGTGGTAAGTCCGTCATTTGGTAAGTCCAGTGCCGTACCTTCTACTGGTGATGCCGCTTCTCAACTCCTACGAAATTTCAATTTGTAATGCACAATCGGACCGAATAACAAAGAAAGCCCAAATCACGCTTTCGAGTTTTCGATAGATTCTGCTTATAATATGTGACATACTCCGTTCTATTATTGATCAATCGGTTTACGCTATACTGGAATCACGTGGAAGGAGAACGTGGTATAGCAAAATTCATATTTTAAATTTAGTTTTGACCAAGTTACAAATGTTATGCGTTGTAGCTCTATCGTATGAGTTAAATGGAGCTTAAGTCATGTTGTTCCAGTCAGTGTTCCCCAGGATGTTTTTCTACAGCACCGAGCATGTGTTAAATTTGTACGGCGGCTTCGTAGCTCAATGGCTTAGCACTAAGTTGCAGCGCTAAGGTTCGCGGGTTCGAATCCCGCACGGTCAAGTATTTGTAGGGCCTAAATATAAATGTTTGTTGAAAAAAAATGAAAAATCGTAAAGATTGTTGGAGGTAACGTTTTTTAAAGCCAAAATATAAAAAAAAACAACTAAAAAAAGTAACTTAAAAATACAATTAACAATTTTAGTGTTACCTGCAATTTGGAATGGACTAATTTGAAATAAATTTAAAATTAACTCCTTGCCCATTTGTTGTGGCCACAGCTTACTCTGTAAGTGTAAATACTCTACGTCATTAACTTTAACTAGTAGTTTAATTATAAATAAATCTCCGAGGAAATTTTTAATACCAAATAAAACGGTCAGTCGATTATAATTGAAATAGCTTGTTCAGTAAACGCATAATCCCGTTACGCACTTTGTGTCTACTCACCTTAATGCGAAAAAACGATCGACTGCATTTAAGGATCGTAAACCTACTTTTCGAGTGAAACATTAATATTTTTTGTATCACTTCCATTTCTTACATATTATATATATATATATATATATATATATATATATATATATATATATATATATATATATATTTATATATATATATATTATTTTCGTTTCGTATGTGATGTTAATTTTTCATTTAATAAAATTAAAGAGCCGTGATAAACTTCTGGAGCTAAGCTCGTAAATTTCGCAGTACACGAACAATTCTAGATAAAGTGTAATAATACTAATATTAATAATAATAATAATAATCGGAGATACATCCTAAAGGATGGCACTGTCGACGTCTGTCGAGCTTGTCGCCATCCCGGGGGAGTCACTTAGGCATGTCATCTCCGGTTGTTCGGCGCTTTCTAACTCTGAGTACTTGCACAGGCACAACCTAGTAGCCAGAATTCTACACCAGGAGCTCGCTCTGAAATACGGTCTCGTGGACCGAAAATTGCCGTATTACAAGTACTTGCCGGAAGCCGTGCTCGAAAATGACCGCGCCTAGCTCTACTGGGACCGGGCCATCATCACAGACAGGACTATTCTTGCGAATAAGCCTGATATTGTGCTGGTGGACCGGGCACAGTCAAGGATATTTTTGATCGACATTACCATTCCGTATGACGAGAACCTCGTGAAAGCCGAAACAGAGAAACGAACAAAATATCTGGACCTGGCTCACGAGGTGACCGACATGTGGGGCGGTCTGCCGACCGAAATTATCCCTGTAGTCGTCTCTGCGAATGGGCTAATCCCAGTCAGCCTCTCGGGTCATCTGAGGCGACTGGGACTCCGTGACGGACCGCTCCGGGCTCAAATGCAGAAGGCGGTGCTCCCCGATACCGCCCGCATCGTCCGCCGGTTTCTTTCCCTTTCCCCCTAAGCAGGGGCCGTTTGGTCTCCCCTCGGCAGGGGGAGACCAAACGGCCGAGGGCTCCCATCTCGTTGGATCTTATTTATTTATGTAGTTTTTGTGTTTATTTTATTTTATTAATATTTATGTATATTTATCTTTTCATTTTAATTTATAATTATATATTTATAGAACCCAACCAGGTGAGAAGAGAAATTATATAGATACCCCAATAATAATAATACGCCTCTGGACCCCATCACCATAACACCAGAAGACGTGGCTGAGGCGGTCCGTAGGGCCCCGAACTGGAAAAGTCCGGGGCTCGACGGGCTGCATCATTACTGGCTGAAGGGGTTCATAGTGTGTCACGCTGTGCTCGCCCGACAGTTTCAAGAGGCTCTCGACCAGAAGTCACTCCCGAGCCTCTTCACTACTGGGATCACTCACTTGGTTCCTAAAGATCAGGATACCACAGAGCCGAGCAAATACCGCCCCATCACGTGTCTACCCACCATATATAAGACACTGACATCCATTTTGAGCGCGAGAATCACTCGTCACCTGGAGCTAAACCAGGTGATGTCCTCATTGACGCGGTCATAGGCAAAGTGGTGAAACGCAACCGTCGGAACTTCTCTGCCGCCTGGATAGACTACAGAAAGGCGTTCGACTCGGTGCCCCATGCATGGCTAAAGAGGGTCCTCGAGCTGTACAAGATTGACTGTACAGTTAGAGACTTCCTCGAGCAGTGTTTTTTTTTTATAGGAAAAGGGTGACAAGCGAGCACACAGTCCACCTGATGGTAAGTGGTTGCTGTGGCCCATAGACATCTCCATCCATCCTCGTTTGCGAATCAAAATGAAGATGCGTTGTCAGCCTTGAGAACTAAGATAGAATGCTCTTTTCCAGTAAAAAGGGTTTCCGGTTCTCAACACTCACCATACGAAACACAGCAGCATTAAGCTGCTATTTGACGCTGGTATTCTGTGAGAGCGTGGTCCTTCCCCGGTCGAGCCGACCCATTTGTGCTACAACTATACAATTAATATAGCTGCAGCATGACTCTACCACGTAAAAAGTAAGTAAGTGTATGGGGCAGTGGAGTACGATCCTTTGTCATCTGGGCGAGCGGATGACGGCTGCGGATAAGCACATAAGGATAAGAAGGGGTATCTTTCAGGGCGATTGTCTGAGTCCAATCTGGTTCTGCCTCTCTCTTAACCCTCTCAGTACCTTACTGGAGGGCTCCGGGAGGGGATTTCAGCTACGGAAAGGAGGGACAAAAGTGACCCACCTTTTCTATATGGATGACCTCAAGTTATTCGCCTCCAGTCGCTCCCATCTTATGGAACTGCTAAACATCACTTGTGAATTTAGCAGTTCCATTGGAACGGAGCTGGGGACGGATAAGTGTGCGGTCCTCCATGTTGAAAAAGGAAGGGTTGCTAACTCTGAGGGCATAGACTTGTCTATGCCCGTCAACTTAAGGACCCTTTCCGAGGCTGAAACATACCGATACCTGGGTATGTCACAGAACATCGGTATCGATGAGGCTGTTATGAAACAGTCAGTTTGCGACGTGTTTTATGCACGCTTGACCAAAGTGCTTAACAGCCTTTTGTCCGGTGTGAATAAGTCACAAGCATATAACTGCTGGGTCATGCCTGTCCTCATGTATACCTTTGGCATACTCAGGTGGACTCAGACTGAGCTTAACGCCCTGAATAGAAAAGTCCGCACTACCATGACGTCCCATAGGATGCATCATCCGAGATCGTCGGTAATGAGGCTGTACTTACCGTGAAAGTATGGTGGGCGTGGCTTTCTGAGCGCGCTCACCATGCATAATCGCGAAGTGTGCAGTCTCCGTCAATACTTCTTGGCGAGATCGGATGATCCATTCTATAATGACGTCATTTCTAGTGATAAAGGGCTTACCCCTCTATCCTTAGCCAACGAGCAATGGCAGTACCCAGCAGTGCTTAGCATTTTCGACCGGGAGACCGTATGGGAGGAGAAAGAGCTCCACGGGAGGTACTACAAGGTTCTACATGAGCCCTTCGTAGATACAGTCGCCTCCCTCAACTGGCTACGTTTCGGTGACCTCTTCGGGGAAACCGAGGGTTTTGTCTGTGCAATACAGGATCAGGTTATTAAGACCAACAACTATCGGAGATATATCCTAAAGGATGGCACCGTCGACGTCTGTCGAGCTTGTCGCCATCCCGGGAAGTCACTCAGGCATGTCATCTCCGGTTGTTCGGCGCTTTCTAACTCTGAGTACTTGCACAGGCACAACCTAGTAGCCAGAATTCTACACCAGGAGCTCGCTCTGAAATACGGTCTCGTGGACCGGAAATTGCCGTATTACAAGTACTTGCCGGAAGCCGTGCTCGAAAATGACCGCGCCAGGCTCTACTGGGACCGGACTATCATCACAGACAGGACTATTCTTGCGAATAAGCCCGATATTGTGCTGATGGACCGGGCACAGTCAAGGATATTTTTAGTCGATATTACCATCCCGTATGACGAGAACCTCGTGAGAGCGGAAACAGATAAGCAATCAAAATATCTGGACCTGGCTCACGAGGTGACCGACATGTGGGGTGGTCTGCCGACCGAAATTATTCCTGTAGTCGTCTCTGCGAATGGGCTAATCCCAGTTAGCCTCTCTGGTCATCTGAGGCGACTGGGACTCCGTGACGGACCGCTCCGGGCTCAAATGCAGAAGGCGGTGCTCCTTGATACTGCCCGCATCGTCCGCCGGTTTCTTTCCCTTTCACCCTAACCCTTAGCCGTTTGGTCTCCCCTGCCGAGGGCTTCCATCTGGTTGGGCTTTTATTTATTTATGTATTTTCGTATTTATTTTATTTTATTGATATTTATTTATCTTTTCATTTTCGTTTATAATTATATATTTATACATCCCAACCAGATGAGAAAACTATATAGATACCCCACACATAATAATAATATCTTTATGTCGACCAACAAGGATCATATTAAATATTTAGTATAATGAGGTGATAGCATAGCCTATTGTTAATAATTAATTATAATAATAAAGAAAATGTTGTACGTAGTAGAGTTACGCTGCATCCATATTATTTGTAGTACGAATGAGTCGGCTCAACCGGGGTAGGGCCACCTCTCACAGAATACCAGCGTAAAATAGCAGCTTTAGGCTGTTGTGTTTTGTGTGGTGAGTTTAGACAATCGGAGATCTTTTCGGAGGCATTCCATCTTAGTCCTCAGGGATGACAACGCATCTGCATTCTGATTCTTAATCGAGGATAATATAGATGTTAATGCGCCACAGCTTCCACTTACCATCAGGTGGACTGAGTGATCGTTTGTTCCTCTTATTCTATTTAAAAAAAGTTAAATAAAAATGAATAAATAAGATAATAAATAAATATCTTTCAGTAATACTACTACTACATAGTAGACTTCAGAATATTTATTTGTTAGTACATGAACCATACAATAATGGTTCAGGTACCTACTGATAGTCTACTCTATTCGAGTATATCACTAAGATGCCGTTGTAGCTGGCCGGCAGTAAAATTAAGTCTGACGTTCGTTACTTTCACGGATGATACAGTATTTTTTTAATCCGTTAGCTACCGTGTCAGTTACTTTGTACGGAATATCGTATTAAAAACATGACTGGCGGCAGTGCAAGTGTTATATAAATAAAAAAAGAATAACATATTTTTTAAAGCGTGGTGGCATTATAATAGTATCACCCTTTTCAACTATGGCATAAAAAGATTAACTCAGATTAAAAGCGGTATAACTATGTTATATATGACAGATATAAAATGTCTGATGTCTTTCAGACCTAAATTCGGTTACGACGGCTAGTCTCAAAGACTGGACTGCCATCTGCGCAGGACAGGATTATAGTGCTCGAGTGTATACGTAAGCACAGATGTACTCTCTTACTCTCCATTCCCTCACTCTCTTCTAATGACGAAATCCAACACGGTACCAAAGAGAGATCACGTACATGACCAATGTGTTACGTGCTTTCCAAGCCACGGGGATGAAACATCTCCAATTTTCAACTCTACTAAGAAAATTTCTTGACAGAAAAACTTAATAACTAATGAACCCGGGACCGTATGATATGCAGCCGCGTTTACCAAGAACGAGGTAATGAAAATTGTGAAATAAAATTTAACTTAGGACTCATTAGACCTCTAATACTACAGAGTCTTTCCCTCAGTGGGAGAGACTTATTCTGTAGCAGATTAGAGGATTACTGATACTTCTCAGCAAGAATTTGAAACACGTTTTTGGCTAGGTACTAAGTAACGCTGCTAATTCTTGTGTAAGTAAGAAGTATTAAATATTAGTAGTGTGGTTAACACAACTTATTTTCCTGTAAAACACTGAAACTAAACTTAAAATCGAAAACTTGTGATAGAATACCTATTTCACAACAGAAGTTTTACGGCGTATTCGAACTCTCGAAAGCTGACATCGACAAATTTATTTCTTTACTGTGCTGTATTATATAAAATATTTTTAAGCGTATTCGTCTGTTTAAATCTTTTTTCCAGGTGAGTAACTTCATGTGCTTGTTCTATGGACAATAAAGGCATTCCACCCAAAGTGGTTTTTTATGGAGTAGCTAAAGTAAACGCTATTAGTAAAGAATTCAGAAGTTGGTAACAGTTTGTTGGAATAATGACATTGACAGAGTAAGTGCGGTGTTCTTTGAACGTTTAGTGAATCAGCATAACCTCATAAAAACCAAATGTAATGTGAACGACTTTAAAACGTAACGCAATAAACCAAAATTTCCATTTAAAATATGAGTTTACAAAAAAGTGTGGAGCATTAATTTTTACAGTGCTCTATTCTGAGCTAAAGTTATCTTTACGCAGCTATGCAGTAGATCACATGTCCACGTCATCCATCCACTCACACATTACAGTTTTTAAAAATCTATCGATGAACATAGATTATGTCATAGGACGATTTTGCCATAGTTGCTATGCTTGGCAGGCGGTTGTCAACTGCAGTTCTTCATTATTTTGAGTTATTATGAAGAAGATGCTACTTCCCGTTAGTTTCATTTTCCCTCTGTCCCCTCTCACGAAACCCACGGGACGATATGGGGTGGATATTCTTACACTTCTGCTACACGGTTAATGTGTAGGTACATGCCACGTTTACTTATTTTTATTTCCCATCGTGCATGTGAAACATGTTGACTTACACACAGACATACATACATATTGACCAATTTTTTGGTGACACTTATAATGTACTCAGTACTCCGCCTATCTTTCTTTGTTCTTCTTCTTTTTGTTTGAGTTAAACACATACAAAATGGTATGTATATGAAAATCTCCACTATTATATCAATGAAATATAATAATAAATAGCAATGAATAAATGTTCAATTTCAAAACTCACCCTAGATTTTCTATGCCCAATTTCATCAAAAATCGGTCATTTAGTTTCAAAGGAAATAGCAATAAAAATTACATCAGAATCAGGGATAAAATGACTACGCCCTAAATATTTATTGGTTTCGGCGAAATAGTGGGAAAAAGTTAATCAAGCAAAATTTCTCCACGTTTATTATTAAATTTATTAACAAGTTGCATAAAGCCGTGGTAATTCAAGAACAGGGTGTTTGTTACTTAGTTTAACGGCTGACACTGCATTCACTGCATTTGAGACCAACAAAGTAAGTTAGACGAATAGCTGACTATAGTTCAGGTAACGCCGTAAAATAAGTAAATAATGAATCTCGAAGCAAAGTCACGTGTGGACCGACAGTAGGGGCATGAGATGATAGATCGCGTCTCCGAGACGGTAAGCAAGCGTGCTTGCATTACTAACAAATTGGAGGGTATACGTTCGCACATTAATCAGTTTATTCTACGCCAAAGAATTGTTAGGTGTTTTAAATCGTGCAGATGCTAATTTATTCAAATTATATTATTACAACATTGTTATGTCTTACTCGTCCACAAATTTCATGTGTTGAATAGAAGAGAAGCATTAATGTAAATCAGATCTTTTTAAACACACATTTTGTTGCACCACCTAACATAATTATAATTTTCGTACATTAAATTTGTGAAGTGAGACTTCTTTATCGGTCTTCGTACGTGTGTACACAATTATACGCCCAATTTTTTTAGATATTGGAGTAAGTAAATGGTTGTCGAAATATGGATCGCGAATATGGGTAAGAGTGCAGTAGTAAAACGGACCAAGTAAAAACATAAATATAAAAATGGGGCTGAGTTTCGTAGAAACTATGTTCAGGAATATCGGCTTCCACAAAACGGGTTACGATCTGAACAGGTGCCAAACTGCAGAGCACTAGCTTAAATGATAGCTGTAGGAATGTATAACGTTTTCTTATTGTTCTTTGAATTTGTAACTTTGTTAGTTGTTTAAGAAAAATCTTTGTATTCAACTACTAAGTCCCCTCCCTGCAATTAAGGAAACCATATTAAAGTAAATATTTAACAAAAATACATATTAATGGCTTTCAGGTCTTGAAATATTATCCCGTGTATTTGGTACTACGTTTATTCATTCACTAGAATTAATGAATGAATAGACTTAGTACCAACACAGCATAAGCTGTAAGCTAATTTTTGTTATCAAAGCCTCAAACAAAGCCTCCTCGTAGATTTCTTCATAGAGGGGACATTTGCCATAATTGCCAGATAATTATCTGCATAACATGCTGTAATTCTTACGTAAAAGTAATTCCAGTCTATATACGTGCCATTGCGAGGCACGGGCCTCCTCTCATTTTTTAGGGGACTTTTAGGGGTAAGAAATTTCCGCCGCGTTGCCCCAATGCACGTTGCTTGTTGCTTGTTGACGAACTTCATATATCTTCGAAATATTTTTTTTCTTATTTATCGGACATGCAGATTTCTTCACGATATTTTCTTTCACCACCGAGCCCGTGATAAGTCATCATCATCATCAGATCGAACCAGGGTTACTCGCGTACTGTGAAATTTACAGCGAGTACTAAGCCCATGAGTTACCACGACACGGTAAAATCAAAACTGATCTTTAATTTAATGTCAGAGAAAAACTTCATCATCATAGTCATCTATCAAGTTTAATCTACTATCTATCAAGTCTAGTCTAATCGACTGAACGTAAGCCTTCCAAGGAATACCACAAAGCACGGTCCTGAGCCACTTGTATCCATCGACTGCCAAAATCTTTTACTATACCCGGGGTCGCCCTACACTTTATTCATCGGTACGAAGCTGCCACTCGAGAACCTTTCTTCCCCATCGGTTGTCGGTTCTTCGAGCTATATAGCCGACGATTGCCACTTCAGCTTACTGATTCGTTGGGCTATGTCGGCTACTTTGGTTTTAATGCGCCATTACTTCTGAAAATGGCAATGGCAATTAGCTCGCTCTATTTTCCGATAGTGTTTTGAAGTCCAGAACATGTAATTTTTACCCTAAACTTTGAGGTCAGGTCTCATATATACTTTGCCTTATTTGTAAAATAATGAATATTTGTCAATTATTTATAATTTAGTACTTTATGTATTTCAATGCTTCCTTTCAATGTTACCTTTGAATACAGAATTTTTTCTTCAATCAGTTCTTTCGTTCAGAACGTACCTGAAAAAAAGGAAAAATTAATAATCTAATTGTAATGTATAAAAAAATTTTTTGTTTGTTTGTATTTTTGCGCTGCCATACTGTTTATCAGATTGCGGTGAAACTGTCAACATATTGCTTGCACTACAGTGAAGGTTATAGGCATAGTTGGACCCAGTAGGTGGCGCTGTTGTAGAAGCCAGATATCACCCGTGCGAAGACGAAGCAGGTCGTAAGTAAACTATTAATTAATAGTAAATTATAAATTTTAATATTTTTTTAGAAATGGGAGTGGGTGATCACCACATTTATGTCTAAATATTTATACAATCTCTTAGACATTCAGGTTTCCTCTCGATATTTTCCTCCCCCGCCAGCTATGTGGTTAAAAAGCCCAAAAATATGGAAATCATTACAAAAACTTTCAAATTTGAAGTTAAAAATATTACAAAGGAAAATCAATTTGTATCTTAGAAAAGTTAAATTAGCCTAGCCGCTATTTTAACTTTTCTAAGATACAAATAAATAAATACTTGGTTGGCGACGGAGCCATAGACCAGATCCGCCGCTGAGAACAAGAAGGCTAGTTCTTCCGTATAGGAGTCGGCTCATGTTCTGCGCCTTACCTGAGAAGAAAAATGCGGAGTAGTCCTCTCATTCTCTTCATTGCAAATTTCACAGGTCTTTGAAATATTTTTATTCTTCAGACATGCAGATAGCGTAAAATAGCAGCGTAATGCTGATGTGTTTCGTATGGCGAGTGAAGAGAACTGCAGACCCTTTTTACTGGAATCGACTCATTCCATCTTGGTCCTCATGGGTGACAACGCATTTGAATTTTGATTCTTAGTTAAGGATAAATGTGAATGTTTATGGGCCACAGCATCCACTTACCATCAGGTGGATTGTGTGCTCATTTGTCACCAAACGCTATAGAAAAATACAGATATCCTCACAAATGTTAGCACTGCCGAGCAATTGGTAAACCGGCACTTGAAATTGCAACTAACAATAATTATTTCATTGGTGCCCACTCGGGAATCAACCCGGGTTTTTTTAATAAGTGCGAGCAGCTATTCAGATCTAGGGAGAGAGATCAGTATCACTGCGACCTAGAAGATCTATTGTGATCGCTGCTATGGCTATAGTTCACGGCTAAGCCCTATGTATTCAATGAATAGAAGGAGTTGCTTAGCCGTGAGCAATTTCACTTCTTCTGGGCAGAGTACACAGTTTTCCAGATGAGTGTTACGTTTCCGTATTAAGGGTCCGCAATCAGTTAGAATGTGTAGAGGCGTTTCTTCCGTTATGGAACAGAACCGACACATCCTTGAGTTGCTTAGTCCCAGGATGGACATGTGCTTTTTAAGACAATAATGTCCAGTTAGGTCTCTTGCCAGAATGCGCAATTTATTTTTACCTAATCCCAGGGCTTTAGGTTTAAGGTTTTAGAAGCCCGGATTAAGGTTTTAGAATGTTTTAAGCCTGGTGTGTTAGACCAGATCTTAAGTAATTTATTGTGATAAAGAGTTTCAAGGGTCTTTCTTCTTGCACTTTGAGCCCCCCCCCCCGTGCAAGTTTGTCGGCAAATTCGTTGCCTACAATACCCTCGTGACCAGACGTGACGGAACCCATCTTAAAACGACCCTGTTGTTACATCCCAGGGCGTTTAAGGCCGGTTTCAGAGCTCGACCGACCGTCGGTGCGTACGTCGGTCGCGATTGCCTTTTGTATGAAAATTCACAAGTCGTTACAGTGCTCGACCGACCGTACGCACGCGTATATAGCTACGCACTGCGTACAAGAACCGTCGGTCCAGCGCGTCCGCATGCGTACCGTCGGTCGACCGACGCGCTATGGAAACATATTGACGCGTTCAGATAACATGAATAACCATTTTCTAAAATTTTGTCTGTCTGATTTAATGAACTTCAAGAACAGAATGACAGCTACTCTCTATCTGTAATAGGCTATATTTTATCTGGAAAACTTGATGATTTTGACAAAACTTTATAAAGTAACTAGACCTTGAATATCTTAAACCTAAATAACGCCATATTAATAAATGTTATCCTGGCGATTAGGATGCTGTACGGAAGAGTAGTGTCGATATTGCGAGGCGCCGCTCTCCCTATTCTCTGCGGCCGAGACTTGGTTGTCGGCGGCTCCATGACCTCCGCTTACTGTACTCGTCGGGTCCGCTGCGCGGGTGGAGTATTCTATTGCGCCTTACCTAATAAGCGGAACAGGTAAGAGTTGTCGTGTACCAGGGGGGGGGGCAAGGGGCATCCGGTGCTGGAGAGACAGCGGAAGTGTGCAAAAGCGTTCCTGTGACCCTGCCAATATGCGGCAAAACACCATAGGGTCGTAACCCGAACCACCAAACCCGACATAGTCAGTGCGAGTCCGACAAAACTCGCCCTTACACCCACAGAGCAAGAGCTACACCGAACGTACGGATGCGTGTATCATCGTCAGGAAAATCAAACCTAAACTTTAATAATATTGTATGATTTTATAGGTATTAAGTAGTGTTAGTGATTTAAGTAATTTTTATCAAACATGGCATATGTCGATACCGGATGTTTTAAGTTGTCTTGTAATTTCACTGACAATTCATTAAAACTTTTGATTGACATTCTCAAAAATTTTTCTTCACCTTCGCGCAATAATGAATATAATGTAGTAAATTCCCCTTGAAGTGCTCTTTGGGCGACGATTGGGTGAACCTGATATCTACGTCTTCTGTTCCTTATACGTTTACGAATATAGTAAGCAGCAATTAAACAATTATTTATTTATTTATTTCAATCAACAAGGATCATAGGGTAAAATAACATACAACTTAATTTTCGTAAGCACATTTTAAATATTTGTAAAAAAGCTTTCAGGAGTCTCGACTTTATATTAAGCAAGTGCAGGGATTTTCAGAATTTGTTAACTATTAAAATTTTATATAATGCTCTCGTGAGAAGTCAACTTGAAACGAACGCAAGTATTTGAAATCCACATAAAAGCAAGATCATGGTCGAAAAAATTCAAAATAAATTCACGCGATTTTTATACTTTAAGCAGTACGGAATCTATCCTTGTTTTCCACTGATGTATCCGAGTCTGTTTGTACTGGGGATGGTTGGTTACAGCCGCTTAAGTGTGAGAAGAGACATCACGCTTATTAAATATATGTGGAAGGTATTACGTGGATGGATATATCACCCAGATGTGCTCGCTGCGTTAAAGCTGCGGGTGCCTAATAATTACGTGTGTTCTCGTCGTCGTCCCCATTACTCCTCGTGCCAGCTGCTAGGACGAAGTTGCTTCAGAATGCACCATTGTCACGGGCTATACACTATGTTAATATCATCTCACAGGATATTGA
This sequence comes from Parnassius apollo, assembly GCA_907164705.1. NCBI lineage: Eukaryota > Metazoa > Arthropoda > Insecta > Lepidoptera > Papilionidae > Parnassius > Parnassius apollo. The sequence goes on from CAJQZP010001558.1 coordinate 4,650,416, forward strand.
CATATTTGCATGTAGTGAGACGAAATTCATAATTGCAGCATACAAATGCGTCAAAAAATGTAATGTTTTTAATTAGTATTTTATTTTTCCATCAATTTGACAGATTCCATACTAGATACCATTATTTATTATTCAGTAGTTTTCTTATATTTAGGTTAGTTATAGCATCGCATTGGTTTAATAACTGTAATGATGTTACAATTGTGTAATAAATAAATAAAATAAATAAATAAATAAATAAATAAATACATCAACATCTATTCTAATACTAAAATTATAAATCATTACTAATACTAATTATATCAAATACGTAAGTATTTATAATAATATCGAAAATAAAATAATAATTTAATAATAAAATAACAAAAATCGATTTCACCGTTACACATACATCATATCCGATTTAATTATGTATTAACAAAACCACCAACAAAACTTACCATAATGATATAATACAATACTTATTGTTAAAAATACAAAGAAAAAGTCTTAAATATATGTAAGTAAAATTAGGTAATAAATTAATTCATATACCTGGGGTGCCTGTCCGAGGTAATGGGTACATGGACATCAACCCAGTGCCTCAAAAAAGTACACTCGGGTTTCTCACTAATTACGTTAAGAATGCTGTTGGCGCTCCCACGAACCCTGTGCATCAGTGACGTAGTTCTTTTGCGAATAAGTGTTGAAAAATTGTCTACGTGGGCGTCAACAAACATACCTGATGCACTACAGTAACGTGGGAGCCCCAGCAATAATCTAAAAGCGTTATTATATTGTGTACGTAGGGTGTTGTATGCCCGCCGCGTATATCTGACCCATAAGGCACACGTATAGAGGATTGGCAATAGGCCTTAAATAAAAACTTAACTAACTTAATTAACTTTTACCTCGACTGTACAGCGTGAGAACCGACGGGCCAGAATATTGCAGCGGACAGCCAGCGCTCTCCTTTCTCTTTCAATGTCTTTATCATCTTTTAAATCTTCGGTAACAACATGGCCTAGGTACTTAAATTCAGTTACTCGTTTAAGTGCAACACCCCCTAAAGTTACAGGTGGTACGAAATTTGGTTTCTTCGTGCCCACCTTAAACACCATGAGCTCACTCTTCGCAACATTATATTTTAGACCGTGGGCTTCTGCATAAACATCACATATGAACAAAAGCCGTCTGAGTGCACTGACTGACGGGCTTAGAAGCACCATGTCGTCTGCGTAACTGATGTTGTTCATGCAGAGTTCATCAATAGAGCAGCCGACACGTGTACTCCCGAGTCTATCAATCAGTTCATTTATATATAAATTAAAAAGCGTATTAATTAACGCGTCCATTTCGTGTACGTGTTTGTGACTGTACCAGTCCGGCCAGTTTCGTTGTTCAGGAGAGCTCTAAACGCTACAAACTGACGGTCGGTTACGCGTATCGTCAGGACCATGATGGTAGGCACTGGTGGTCAGTCGAGCTCTAAAACCGGCCTAAATGGTTCACGCAGTCTCCAACTAGCATCCAGACAAAACCCGGGTTATTCGCATGCAGTTAAATTACGCCCGTATACTTAAACCCCTGATCTACCATGGCTCTAAAAACATTACAAATTTACAGTTATTACATATGTTTTTAAAATGCCAGTCAACCCCGTTAGTACGTAATTAGTAACTCGAAGAAATGTTAAATTATTATAATTAACCTAAAAACTCATTTTCTTATATAAATATGGATTAATTGACACATTATACTACTACTATTAAACTACGTATATTAAAATGTTTTAATGAAATCAGTATTTGTATACACCAGCAGTCTGGTGCCGCGATTTGACGTGTTACGTACAATATTCATGTTAATGAATTAACGATATTATCTTGATATGCAAAGTTACGAAGATGGATAGTATCCTCAACGGGTTTATCCGCGGTAGGTATCTGATAAATCACAGACTGTTAAACTACGGGCATAAATGTTAAAATATGCAAAAATTGACACGGCGTTCGCAATACACGTTAGGATGAATATAATTACCAATTTTCTTCTCCGTGACCTACAGAGGTCCGGAAGCTATCCTAGGTATGCTTGCTACGCGCAATGCTATGCCCGCAACTTTTTATGGTTTCCAGTTGCAGGCCACGGTATTTTATGTTGGCATATTATATTATTATATTGCCGTGTAGTGGCGTCGTATGGGAATTCATTACTCCATATCATCACGTAGGTGTCATAAAGGCAACAAAATGAAACTGACAACAGACGATAGCTGCGGTTGTCAACCGGCCTTTCAAGCATCCACATCATCTTCATCATTACAGCTCTTCACAAGTCCACTGCTAAACGTAGGCCTCCCCCAAGGAGTGCGACAAGTCACGATCCTGAGCCACCTGCATCCATCGACTTCCTGCATGTCGTACCAGGTCGTCACTTCATCTAAAGGGGACGCCTGCCGGTACGAGGCTGCCACTCGAGAATCTTTAATATTTCTTGATTGAATGAATCAATCTTTCATGAACCGATAACCGAAGGCGAACCTTTGGTTATGGGTTCTTCGAGCTATATGGTATCACTTTAGCTTACTAATCCGTTGGGCTATATCGGTCACTCTGGTTTTGTTGCAGATATCCTCATTCCACGGGACGGCAGTGGACGGTAGTGAATATTATTACATCGCTACTACACGGTAAACGTTAAGTCCAGTCGGTTACTGAAATGCACAAACAGTGGCAAATATTGCATAACTCCTAGAAACATCAAAAGTAAGTCGAGGTGTTTTTTCATTAATGTAACAACAATATCAAAGGCGTTTCTCATAGCAAGCTCCCACGTCACTATAAATGATACATATCTAAGATGGTAACGGTGTCCAAGTTAGGGTGTATACCGACTAAGGCTAAAATTGACGAGGAATGTAACATTTTATATCTTATCTCCACCTTCTAGTATGCAGAGTATAAATATCATTTGACAAGCAGGTCGGTAACTACTTTGCAGGTGCAACAAAGATAGCATTATATACATATTACATACATAACTGAATCTAAGCACGAGGCTACGCACAAGTTGCATTTTAACATTATTTATGGTTCATAAAAGATAGCTTGATCTCTGCGACACTGTGCTCTCCTTTCTGCCAAGGAGGGTAGCGTTTCGTATACGGCTTAGATATCTCTAGTCAAATCGTTAAGCCAGTTCCTAAAAGGTTGGGTTTAATGGGTAAAAGTCACCACATAACCACGCAGCCGGCTGCGTGGTATGCTATGAGCATTCCCAACCTCTCCCTCCCCCGCTTTCCGGAGGGTTGCTCATATTTGCTTCGGGCGCAAAAAAAAATCTCTGCGACAGCTGTCAGTAAAAATCACACCTATGAAGTCCTGAATTTCTTAGTAGTACAGACAGTACCTGTCAATGTCATACTTTATGGGCATGCACTAATTAGGTCGGCATGCCCATAAAGTATGACATCGACAGGTACTGTCTGTACTACTAAGAAATTCAGGACTTCATAGGCGTGATTTTACTGACAGCTGTCGCAGAGATCAAGCTATCTTTTATGAACTATAATTATAGATTATGTAAAAAAACAACTATTCGATCCGAAATGGAAACGTATATAACTAACGTATACCGTATATACCGCAAGGATATAATCAAAAAAAATTAAACATATTATTAAGTAATCAATATAATTTTATTGTTATTGAAAGTACACAATACAAACAAAGTTTGAATACAATTTTCCTAAAATGCAGTTTTTTAATTTGGCAACACCGATATCGGCGACATTATCTTTGTAATTTCTTTCAACATTTAATAAAATTTTATTTTGTTTGAGGTCTTATTATTTATTTTCTGTCAAGGGTTACAAAAAAACTGTTGTACAACCGACTTCAATATAATTAAAATGAGAACATCATCAATGTATAAAAAGTATTTAACTTAAATACGCATTATTAAAAATAACTCAATAACTACTGGTCAGATCTTGATTAAATTTATACATATGTAACTACACGAAAAGCACCAGCTTTCCGTTCGGTTTCTTTTCCGAGCAGAGAAACCTTATTTTGAAGCGGTAGTAGATGTTTAACGAACAATTCATTCAAAATTTTTACGTTGAATAATAAAGAAATTTCATTTCAGAACCCTGGCAATTAAATACTTATAAAATTCTAATAAACTCTACCACAGTTTACAGACACCCTTAAGGTACAACCGACATGAATGTCGTTTACATCATAATTTATTATTCGGACTTAATTAAACAAAATTATTAACGATTGATATCAAAATTACTATAACTACTACAACTAATTACTGCCCACATAAATAAAGATTTAATTAAAGTGATGCTTTCATCCGCATCATCATTAAAAATGAGGATATCCGCAGTAGAACCGGAATAACCAACATAGCCCAATGGATTAGTAAGTTGAAGTGGTAAAAAGCCGCCCATACAGCTTTAAAAACCGATAACCGATGGGGAAGAAAGGTTCTCAAGATAAGTGGCAGCCTCGTACCAGTAGACCCTCCACTAGATGGAGCAACAACCTGGTAAGATATGCAGGAAATCGATGGATGCAAATGGCTCAGGACTGTGCTTTTTGACCGATGTTCAGCGCTGGCTGTAATAATGATGTTAATGATGATGCTTTCCTTGGCTTTTATCCGTTAAAATAATATTATAACTTTTTACCGATATGTTTTTACAGTTACATACTGAAATTTGGTGTTAAACATTAGTTTTACGTGCCATATGATGTAACAAGACCGTCATATGCCTTCGTTGGATCATTTCGTGGTTTTACCAAATACGGATATCGATACTACGTCTACATTATACAGTGCGTATATCTCTCGATATGTCTACATTATACTGTGCGATGTGCGACATCATTTTTCGTTATTTATAAAAATATGGTCAAGTGAAGTGAAGTCATGTGGCATTGACGCAACTTAGATTTTGTAAACAAATGCTACCAGGTACCTCTTCAAAGTGATAAAAAACTAGCGATCAATATATTCCTTGCTCTTTTCGATCGCTTTACTTTGGTAGGATTTGGTTCATTTTATAACAGCCATCCATCGACTGGCACTTCGTTTCCGAATCGTATTGATAAGTCTAAGTCTCATTCCCTATAATTACGTCGTGATCATGCCAAGACAAATACGCTTCAAATTTAGTAATAAAGCCTCCTTATTCTCTCTAGCCTTCTTCTGAGCTTCGGTGAGGTTTTGCGGCACCTAATGCCAAACTATGCATCTCTAGGAATCATATAAATCATATTAAAGTTAAATGTATAGGGAATGTAACATATATTTTTAAATGGTAAAGCCACACTGCAACTATATTATGGTTGTAGCATGAATGGGTTGGCTTGAACAGGGAAGGAACAGGCTCTCACATTATACCAGCGTAAAACAGCAGCTTAATACTGCTGTGTTTCGTATGGTTAGTGTAAAGATCCGGATCCTTTTTAATGGAAACGAGGCATTCCATCTTAGGCCTCACGGGTGACAACACATCTGCATTTTGATTCTTAATTGAGGATAAATGTAGATTTCTTTGGGCCACAGCGTTACTATCAGGTGGACTGTGTGCTCGTTTGTCGCCCTATGCTATAAAAAATGTAATATTCGCCTTCCATGGGATATCATACACTATACATTTGTTTACTATAATTTTCATCGAGAGTTTTTCACAGATGTAGATGTAGAGACGTAACACAATCTACATTACCCGCGCAATTATGACAAATCGATAAACATATCATTCGTTAAAACTTGACGATTGGTTTAGGTGTTACTGGCCAATATAAAGACGACCACAGATAAACATGTATAGCCCATATTTTGCATTAAAAGCAGCAAGTAAAAATATTACTCTCCTTTCGGATTCTTCCGCAGTCGGGTAAAAACATTTAAGAATAATCATTTCATGTATTGAATGGTTTACGTACAGATGAATATTAATAAACATTGTTCTTTCAATTACCATGAACACTAACCCAAGATTCATCGTTAAATAAGCTTGCAGACAGTTTATGTAAATGCCTTATTATACTACATATTACAAAACTCTTCTATTACTGTGCAAACAAACAAACTCAGAGACAAGATTTTATATTTAGAAGGACAAAAACTAAGGCAACAGCACTGGGATACCATAATTGACTTTACAACTACTAGTTATAAAATCAAATAAAAACATAACTTCACAGTGTACTGACTAGATGAACCCGTTACGGATGGCATATTTTTTTTTTAAATCAAACATATGTCGACGGTGGTTTAGCGCTGTATTTGTAGGTACGCCTGTTTTTCACCCATTTGATGGTAAAGAAGCGCGACAGTGTTTTATCGATGTGGCTTGAACTTCTGATTCTCAAGTTAACTTCTTAATCTTTTTTACACAAGTAAGAATGACACGCAAGCACACAGTCTGAAAGTTTTTTCTTATAGGATAGGATGACAAACGGGCACACAGTCCACCTGATGGTAAGTGGTTGCTGTGGCTCATAGACATCTATATCTATCCTCGATTGCAAATCATAATTCTAATTCGTTGTCGGCTGTGAGGACTAAGATGGAATGTCGCGATTCCAATAAAAACGGTCTCCGGTTCTCTACACTCACCATACAAAACACAGCAGCATTTATCTACTATTTTAAGATGGTATTCTGTGAGAGCGCGGTCCTTCCCCGGTCGTGCCGACCCATTCGTGCTTCAACTATACTACTAATATAACTCCAGAATGGCTCTACCACGTAGAAGAAAGTAAAAGAAAGTAAGTGGATCTGTGACCCATAGGTGCATTTTTCCTTGATTAAGGATTGAAATGTAATGTCACAAATTGCATTGACATCCCGGATGGTTAAGATGGTATGCTTTGATTCCAGTAGAAAGAAGCTTCTGTTCTCTACACTCACCATATGAAACTCACCAGCGTTATTCTGTTGTTTTTATGTTAGTATTATGTGAATGCATTGATGATCTCCGTTCGATTCAACATAATACGGGTTACGGGGCCTCATCGCTATAACACGTGTCATTAATTTTTAAGGTCTAAATTATCTTTTAATCCGATTCAGTGTTTCACTAGCATTAAATTAATAACTTAGTATTTTTATTTACAAAGCGGAAGTGATAAACGAACTTACCATCCACCAGTCCATGGTCACCTGTATCAAACCTCAAACAAGAAAGGTTAGAAAATGCGTTGTCACTTAGTGGAACTAAGGCGGAACACCTAATAGCCTTTGATAATACTGGCTCTCTAACCACATCAGTAGAAGCTCCGCTAGTTGGTGGCAGAAATAATTAAGAGGATAGTCCTATCCAGATGAACTCCTGGAAATAAAAGGACTCTTACCATCTAATAAACCTAGCCTATAATAATTATAATAATGGTGAGTGGTGACGGCGGGAATAAAACTCGAGTTGCTTGTGTACTAGTAATAATTAAAAAAGTAATTTAAGGCAAGTAGTAGTTCGTAAGCTACCAGGATATTAAACGATTAAGGTACATGAGGGTAATATGCATCAAGCAATATTAGAATTCTTGACCTTGAATCTACCTATCACGTCAATAACACTAACTCTTTACTGGATTTAATCCTAACTACTGACCCTGTTCGTATATCCCTAATGGTCAATTCGTGGCTCCTGGATTTTCCCATCGAGATCTAGTTTTCGCATCATATGCTCTTAAATCCACTAAATAATTTCCCGAAATTATGTTTCAGCGTAACCTTGTCCGTATGAATCGCCTGCTATTAAATTATGAGATATGCAATGCAGCAGACTTTTAAAACACTAATAATATTGACAATAAACTGCAGTTACTCAATAACATTATAATGAATGCTTATGACAAAGTAGCGCCTTTAAGACTAGTAAAGAAGAAACGGGCACCAGCACCTTGGTTAACGCCGTATATTCGAAACATAAACCCTCGACCGGTGATGAGACAAATTAAGAAATTAAAGCAAGAAATCGTTGCAACCAGTTGATACAAAATGCCAAACGCCGACATATTCACAATACTATTAAAACTTGCTCAACCCTATATAAATCTTGCCAATGACTCCCTGATTTAAAGTACTATAAAATATAATATATATATATAATAAATATATACATAAGTTAAAAACGAACTTATTTAACAAACTATTTAAACTTAAAGGAATTTAGTTTATACATATATACACTAATACACACTTAGTATATGTTTGTGTGAATATGTGTGTATAAGATATAAAAACAAATTCATATTATAAATACGTTTAATAGTATGTGTAAGTAAGTCTTATCTCTCAGGGCTACCCATAGCTCTCACCACACTACTAAAGATTAGCCGGCAGAGAATGCCTTTTCAGTATTAAGTTCGCCTTTGTACCAAATTGTTTTTGTTTGAGTGCAATAAAAAAATTCTATCTATCTATCTAATATGGTCACCTTAAGCTTTGTCGTCCTATAAAGGCAAAACTAGGAGGAGGATAGATATACAAAAACACAAAGTTGTATACTATAACTAGTATATCAATAAAAAAAATAACAAACAAGTTTTGGAAATAATTAGGAACACTTCGAAAAATCAACGTAATAAAAACTAACTACATTACGCCATACTAAAATCGACTTAAATATTTAGTATAATACCAACTGTTAAAATGGCTTCGATAAAGCAGCGTCCTTTTGACCCTTTATTTAGAGTTCAGAACATCTTCTTCGTCGTTTTCGCCTTTAAAAAAGTTAACCCAGCCTTTATAAATTAATGTTGATCATGAAACGATTTAATAAACATAAATAATACCAAAAGAAATACTCAGATCCGGAGAAATTATTAGTAGGCCATACAACTTACTAAGTATGTACCCCCGACTCGCAAGACTGCAGCCAAAGAGCCACTAAGTTATCGAGCCAAGAAAGATATCTTTAAGTTTTTTGTTTTTGAAATGTTCAAATATATCAATAGACAGCTATTTTAATATAATAGTTAAGTTTAATACAATATTAAAAAAAGCTTCATAAAATAAATTTTACAAATCCAAAACAAACAAACGAATTTTTTAAACACTATTTATTTTAATCAGTATATATATATATATATATATATATATATATATAATTTGTTAAATTAAATTAAATATTCATGTTTTAATTTCATTCGTTTATGATTTATAAGTCGTATTTTATTTACATTTAATTTTCATGTTATACTGTATAACAAATAATAAATTCATAAACAAACGAACTCCATATCTAACTTCTTTATATGCCACGTGCGTACATCTTCCCACATATTTATCACCTTCTCGGATTATATTTAATTGCGGGCTTCTTTTAATCGTTCTATCACTAACACGTTAAGGCCTGCTAACGGTCGGTTGCCCGTCGCTTAATACTTTTTGCTGTTTGATTAGCAATTAGCCCAGTAAGTTTCCTGTCTATGTGGAAATAATTCATGACTTAAAAGGAGAGACCACGCCCTTTGTTGAGATTTACGATCTGACCGCTCAAGGTTTTTATAATGTGTAGAACTTCTTGCGCCAATCAGGAAGCAGATTCTAAACCCGTGTATTTCGTACTAATTTGAATTTAATAATTATAAGTTATAATTTATTTAACGCACAAACACATTAAATAATACTAATTTTACTCAGTAAAATAGAATGTCAAATACCTCTACCCCTTCCTGCGTCACGGCCGCTGCTACGCAATGCAATAAATACAAGAAATTTTAAATAAGTTAATATATGTTATATTTTAAATAAGTTTATTTAAAAAATAACGAATATTAACTTATTTAAAATGTAGCTTGGCTTTACGTGGTAGAGCCATGCTACGGTTATATTAGTAGTATAGTCGTAGCACAAATGTACGACACAGTTGTCTCAACCGCGGAAGGACCACACTCTCACAGAATACCAAAGTAAAGATTAACGCTGCTGTGTTTCGTATGATGAGTGTAGAGAACTGGAGACACTTTTTACTGGAATCGAGCCATTATATAGTAGTCCTCAGGGGTGACAACGCATCTGCATTTTACTTCGTAATCGAGGATAGATGTAGATGTCTGTAAGCCACAGTAACAACTTACCATCATGTGGACTGTGTGCTTGCTTGTCACCCTTATCCTATATAAAAGTTAGGTGGTAGGATGAGTTTTTGTCCAAAATTCCGTCTGGGGAGATACAACTTTCTAACCTACTTCTACCGTGAAATAGCAGTGCAGATTTGATCCAGACTGAAGGATAAATACAAAAGTAAAGAGAATCAGTATAGTTATACTGGTTATAAATCATAATTATTATTTATTACACTCTGTAATTCCAACTAACGGTGAAAATTTAACATAAAAAAAAAAGGAAGACGAGTGTTTAAAAATCATTTTTCATCAAAATAGTGTTTCTTAGCCAAAATTTGCTAACCTTCAAAACAATATTTCGCGTGCGGCGCTTTCCTAGTCGCTATAACTCTATAACATTTAGTACTATAAGTGCGGTACATTTAGACGCTTCATCCCCCAAAATCCTGGATCTTTGGTGCACGGGTTCAGAAGTTATAGGCGAAAAACCAAAAAACACGTGTGATGACCCCTTCCCCCCATTTTAGTGCATCTAGTGAACTAACAAATAAACTGACTTTTGTGAAATTTAAAATTCTTTGAATCATAACTTTATTTTTTTTTTTTTTGATTTATTTTGTGAACATTGTTCACTGACTCAATTCTGTGTTAAGTTGGTTTTGAGAGTAGCTATTTTTAGAATGACTCACATAACATTGTATAAACATTGAATATTTAGATTATAAAGCCTCATTTACATTCAGCCCCTGCCACTGCTCCTCGCGCTGCTGGCAATACTTCGCTACATACTGCCGTAGCAGGATCGCGGGAAGTGTGTATTTACACTCTGCCACCCCTACCACTCACATCACTTTCGGCTTTTGACTATGGCAGACGTCGAAATAATTACAGCATCCGCGCTGTGTCTTCTTGCAATACAAAATTATGTTAATAATTAAAAAAATATCAAATTCAAAAGAAGATAGATAGATAGATAGAAAATTTATTTGCTTAAAAACATGGTACATAAGATGATCAATGACGTGGAACTGACATTTTGCCATAATTGGCATGCAAAAATTAAATGAAATACAGCTAATCACACAAACCCAATGTTACATTATAAAATTATTGCATTACTTAAAAGTTAGGTACAAACATTCTTTTTGAATTCAAATATTATGTACAATTAAATACTTATACAGATCCACTCTATTTGAATTCTTATACAGTAAATTGTTCATAAATTATTAATTTAATTATTACATTATTGTTACACAAATAATATTAAATATTATATGAGATAGGTTAAGCTATTATTATTTTAATAATTACACTACAGTATAAATTAATTCATAATTTTAATTACAATGAAATTATAATTTAAAAATCTCAGGCTATTATGCAAATATTATCATTTAACTTATTTCACATTTTAATAAATAAATAATCAATATGAGTTACTAATCGTTTTTAGAAATAAAATGTCAATGTTAATTAATTCCTTAAACTAAATTTTATATTAATATAATAAATTTGACGAATTTATAATTAATTATGTGCATAGGTACTATGTTATCTCAAAAAGAAAATTCGTATTCGTAGATGATGAATTGTGGTTTTTATTGTTGAAATCCCATATAGTTGTTTCTGATTCCAGCAGTTCTAAAAACTTTATTGTATTTTCATTATTCCACTCGAAAGGCATTTTGGTAGATCGTACTTATTTAATAACAAGCAACGGCACGCACGTCCATTCATCTAGGCGCTTGGCGCGAAGTGAGCGATGGAGCTGAATGTGCGTAAACACTGCTATCAGCGAGGGAAAGAGCGTTTCCGCGGCCAATAAGAAGCTCAACAATCTGGCCATGGAGGAGATAAGACCGATATTGCGTAAACCACCCCATCTGCACTAGAAGAAATAAAGGAGGAGTTGCTTTCATGCGTTTTTAAAGAAATGGCAGACTTCAAAAAGATGTTGACTGCCTCACAAGCGCGACCATCTTACGCCCAAGCAACTGCTGCCACTTGTGGTGGCAGGACTCCTGCGATTAACATGACCTGTCCACCCTCCATCCCCCCCGGTGACCAAACCAGCTATTATAGTCAGCTCAACCGAACAGTCGAAGACAACGGAAGAAGTGATCAAGAAATTTAAAACCAGCATCAGTTACAGTGAGTCAACTTACGCACCAGCCCGCATCCAACGTGTCTCCAATAATAAGCTACGTATCGAATTTGATAATAAGCAACAACGCGACGACACACTCTCTCTGCTAGAGACATCCGATAAGGTTAAGGCCCATGGTTATCCTAGTGAAAATCATACGCCACCAAAACATAGAGCTTGCGGAGATTGCGAACGACAGCATCGATCTCAACGACTCATATTTATAGCTCAGATTCAAGCGTAACAATAGGAATGAGAACTTATATAACGCAGTTTTCCTAGTAGGTCCAAAAGTTTACAGAAAGATGATGGAGATGGGCCGCGTATGCATCGACCACCAGGGAATCCACCTGGAAAAATTTTCACCCTTTCTGCAATATCATAAATGCCTACAGTTTGGACATATAAGAACAAGATGCACCTCACAAGAGAGCTTCTGCTCCCACTGCGCCAGTAATGAACACCAAATCAATGACTGAAAAATAATCCGAACACTGCAAAGTGGCACAACTGCCACTCACATAACACAAAATTCAACGCCAAAGCAGTTATCAAACACCCAGCCTATTTGGACTCCTGCTCAAGACTTCGTGCCATGAGGGACACAATCGCCAACAGAGTAGACTACGGATCCGCTTAATAAATTAAAACTTTTGTATAAGTATTATATAGGTTTAATATTATTTTATTTTATTTTCTTATTGTAATTTAAAAAAAATTCAGTCTATTTCTAAGGTCTGAAAACACTATACGTATTTTCTTTGTTATTTTAACTTATTTTGTATTTTTGCTATATAAGTTTAGATTATATATTAAATTGAAAAAAAAAACCTTACCATTTCATTATTTTATTCTGTATGTTTTTTATATATTATTTCTTATTTTTTGACTCGTCCGTGCTAATTTGATTCGATGTGATTTACTTTTTATTACTTCTTTGTAAGTACTATGTATAACCTATTACTGCCATGTGCCAAACTAATTTGAAAACATTTTTTAATAACACTGTGTAAATATATCGTAAATTGAATACACTAAGAAGAAGTCAAATTACCTCAACCATGTATCCAAATGTAGTGTTGGTGGTGCCTTCTTATTACCGTTATTAAATAACTTTTTAAAACTGCAGCTCCATGGAATGGGTTAAATCATCGTGCTCATGTAGCAAATAGCAAGAAGCACGATGCCCCTTTCCAATAGAGCATTAAATAATCTTAGGTTTAATTGCCACCTAGGATATTTGATTGGAAAATTGTAAAATTACCGCGTAAATATTTTCACTAAATTAAGTACGTTAAGAAGAGGTTAAATTATCTCAGCACAGTATCCAATATCAGTGCTGCGGTGCCCGCTTCTGAATGTATTTCATCAATATTTATATTTCATAGGACTAAAGATTGGGTTAAATCATCGCGCTCATATATCCATTAGCAAGAAGCGCGGTGTCCCTTTCTACTGTATATTAAATAAACTTAAGATAAAGTTTTACTCGTAACTTTAGTTTTGATGTAAAATGTAGGGGAATCCACTTCGCAGTATCAAATAGCAGCTATGTGCTACTCCTTCCTTTGTGTTATAAAATTAATAATGTGAATAAATTTACACTCTTAAGGTTTTAAATTGTAATATGTTAAAAAAAATAACCAAGGGACTTCCAAGATGAATTATTCCCACTCATCATTGTCCTCAATACATGTATTGATCTATCAGCTTTATACCACGCGGGCGAAGCCGCGGGTGGAAGCTAATAGATCAATTGATAAAAAGTAGCGAATGATTTCCTGGATTCACACTATGTTCATATCAAAGTTCCTTCAAACGGCTCAGCGCTTTAGCCGTGAAACAGTCAAGAAAGAGTTATTTATATTTTTTTTAGAATGGTTAATTATTTTCTACAATGGTTATTAATTCTCGTAGAGTAAGGGTGTATGGAAGGGTACCAGCGAACAATCCTACTATCCTACCTTACTTCTTACTACTCCTACTTACTATCATAAATTGGAAATTTTCTGAGGATGGATATTTGTTAACCTTTCATGCAAAAACTACTTAAGAGGGTATAGTAAGTCAGCTCAAATTCTAATTTGGCCCCCACTTCTTCTATGTACCGACATGTTTGTAATCACTAATACTGTAAGTAGATAGGTAGTTAGATACTTATTTCATTAGGTTTATCATATTTATGCCTGTTTCTTAACGCCAACCCAGTCGCTTCTTATTTTTATTACGGTTATTTCCTATTTTCATTTTACCTCGTCTTGTTGCGTAATGTGTATTCTGATCGTAAGCGACACAACTTCCCCCTTCAAAGGCCGAAGCGAAACTGACAGGGCGGCAGGAATCAAGCTTCAAGATGCCGATAGTTTAGGTAATTTCTTTTTACAGTGAAAATAGTGGTATTTAAAAAAAAAGTAAATAACATAAGCTCTGCTTTATAATTAGTTCAGTTAGTATGCAAAGTTTCATGATCTTATTTAAAGTATTTTATGAATAATAACGTTTTATTGTTTATTTTGGAGGTAACTTTGGATTTTTTTTTCTATCGAGAAAATTTTACGGAATCGTGTTTTCGTCTAACATAGTCCTTAGCATTAATCCTGAACTTTACCATATATTTATTTCAAAATTAATGCTGCAATGTTTTTGGGCATAACGGAGAATCTTGCTAAGCCATTTGAGGTTATATTTCCCCTTAACGACTATTGATTAAACCTTACAATAATATAGCTTATACAACACATCATGACGGGGTGCTTAGGAGTGTAGAAGCAATTAGGGACGTTTTAACAAATCTGGAAAATTTAAGTTTGAAGTCAGGCGCTTAAACTGCCGCGTCGGGCACAGCTAGTAAGAAATGAAAACTGAAATATGTAATTAAAATAAACTACGTAGGTGACTATCGGGGTTTACATAGGGTTATTTTCATTTAACTTACTTACTTACTATGATAAATACTTCGCTATAACATGTAGATTTTGCGGCATAAAAACACGTGAGCAAGCTTAAGTATTATTATTAGTCTATTTAGTTCTTTAAATAACTAAATAGATAGCATACACCTGAAATAAGTGTTGACCGCCACCCACGAACAACTACAACATTTGGGGAATTATAGGTGCGTTGCCAGCTGTTAAAAGGAATTAAGCTATTTTCTTGAAGGTCCCTAAGTCGTACCGGTCCGGATAAATTACCGGTGGTAAAAAAATCCACAAAAAAGTCGTGCAAGGAAGAAAACTTTTAGTAAATTGTAAAGTAGTGAACCGACAAGCTTCAAGATGATGGTGATGGTAACGTAAATTTTGTTGCGATGTGCGTTGATGGCCGAAAAGCGGCTGCAATAATTCCGAACAATTCCTTTAATTCCTTGTGGTAGATTCAGTAGAATATGCAAAGGGATGCAAATTCAGTGAGTCAAGCCGATCAGGAAGTACTCGGTCATCGATTATTCTAGCCGCTCTACGCTGGATGCAGTCAAGTGCAAGCTGCGGTGCCCCGGCCAGGGATGAGAACAGTATTCCAGATACTGTTAACATATAATCACCAACATGTTTATTGCATGTATCGAATAATAATATCGGCCTCCCCCATTTCTCGAACATAAAAACATAAAATACTTTTTTAATAGAAGTAACGGACGACCACAGAGTACAGCTTGTATTGTATATGCATTGTCACTTAGGACTAAGATAGGGATATCCTAGCTGAGCACTTCGAGGAGCAGTTTATGCCGAACCCAGCAAGTGCGGAGTTCATGGAAATCCATACCTGGAAGGAGAGCCGCGTGCAGGAGCTCCTGTCGTCGCCCGCGCCACCGCTTGCAGGAGAGTGGTTTATATCCCCCGCCGAACTGCGGAGGACAGTAACCCGCCTGCAACCGAGAAAGGCGCCGGGGCACGACGGGATTACTAACGCTGCACTACGACAGCTGCCCAATAGAGTCCTTGTAGAGATAGGTCGGCTCTACAATGGCATATTGCGGACATCCCACTTCCCGGAGGACTGGAAGAAAGGCAAAGTCATCGTCTTGACGAAACCCGGGAAGGACAGGCGTAGAGCTGCCAATTACAGGCCGATCACGCTGCTACCGCATATAGCTAAACTGTGCGAAAGATTACTGTTAAGCCGTCTCCGCCCGTGCATCCAACTTCGGGCGGAGCAACATGGATTCAGGGGGGTCACTCAACAGCAACACAGCTGACCAGAGTGCTGCACCTGCTTGCGGCCGAACACAACCGTGGCCGCATATCGTTGGGCGTCTTTCTCGATATCGAGAAGGCGTTCGACCGGGTGTGGCACACAGGACTACTCTACAAGTTAGATGAACAAACAAGTATCCCTCCTGCTATATTGCGGCTAGTGGCGTCTTTCCTGGAAGGCAGGAAGTTCTACGTCTGCGTAGAGGACGCCGTGTCCGCAATAAAGACCATAACAGCTGGTGTGCCACAGGGCAGCTGTCTGTCTCCAGCCCTGTACGCGGCATACACTAATGACATCCCTACCCTGGCAGGACACTTGCATGAATGGGAGGACGACGTCGAACTAGCGCTTTTTGCGGATGACAGCGCATACTTCACGTCGTCCAGAAGAGCCCATATTGCAGCTGCCAGGATGCAACGTCTGCTGGACCTGCTGCCACCATGGCTGGATGAGTGGAGGACGGCCGTCAATGTTAGCAAGACGACCGCTCTACTCACTCGCCGCTACAGAAATTTACCACCACCACTAACCCTCGGAGGCCAGGAGATCGCATATGAGAAGGCCGTGACCTACCTTGGATGTCGGATTGACAGGATGTTGCATATGACAGCGCACGTCGACTCTGCTATACGCAAAGCTCGATATGCGCGGGCAATGCTCCGCCCTGTCCTGACATCCAAGTTACCGACAAAGTCGAAGTTAACTATTTACAAAACATATATAAGACCCCTGCTAACATACGCTGCTCCGGCCTGGTATGCACTCCTGAGCGATCATCAGAAGCGGCGACTTCAGGCCCAGCAGAGTTTGTCATTACGAACCATAGTCGGTGCGGGTCGCTACGTCCGTAATGACGTCATAGCGGCCAACCTCAAGATGGAGAGCCTACATGATTTCGTGGTCCGGCTGCCGCGCGGTATGTTTGACCGCGCCGACAACGGGCCACACGAACACCTCAACGGCTTCGCGCCGTTGCATGCAAGGCCGCCGGACGGGCGACCCTATCCAAGAGAACTCCTCCCTATATAGATTAGGGAGTTGAGTAAATCCCACAATGCCGCAGAAAGGCCAACTCGGACAAATAATTTGTGTTAAACACAATTATTGAGACAACCTCTTTTAATGACGATTTTACCCTACTGCGACAAAAGTCGCAAAAACAACGCCTGTAACATCAAGGCGCCCAGGACCGGCACACTGTAGTGTGCCGTGAGGAACATCCGGGTAAAGGGGTACACCCCGAGGCCCGAGACCTGCACGGCATTATGCCCTGCAGAGGACAACAACGACGACGACTAAGATAGAACGCGTCCTTACTATTTCCCCGGTTCTCGTCATTCACCATACGAAACATAGTCGCATTTTGCTATTAGGCTTATATTATACTATGCGAGCGCATTGCACCTGAAGCCGAAGAGATAAACAAAGAAAACACACATTTGAAGATAAAAAATAGCAGCACACCCTCAAAATGTTTTATTTTTAAATCATACAAGATTTCTAACGATGTGTTTCTTCACGATCAGCACGTGATAAATCAGCTTGAAACTGCTGAAAACTAAGTACTTACTAAATCATTATTAAAAATATAATAAGGGCCAACGGAGATAGAACACGGTTTGATCGCATATTATCTATAGAATACGTGATTGATATTATAATACGTGAAGTTAAAACTTTACACCCCTTTTTAAGCATATAGCAATAAGGACGTACATAAAGTTTATATGTAGATGAAGTGCAAAACGCTAAAATTTTTGCCTAACTTATTACATTAATTTAAATAAAACATACATTCTTTATCTGTTCACTAGCTGATATCCACCCGTTTCGCGCGTTTTTTTATTGCGGAACCTAGATGTAAAATTCAAGAATTTTTTTGATGGGTCTATCGTAAAATCCGTTCTTAGTGAGCGTCTACATTGCGAAATAAGTAAGTATACTAAATTTCAAGTCAATCGGGTGTATAGTTTAGAGATGGTAAGTACCAAGGAGTATAATATAATTATATTATATATACTGACTAGAGAACCGGTCTGGCTTCGCACGGGTGATTTCTGGTTCCCGAAAACAGCGGAACCTTCTGGGTCCAAGTGTGAATTACGAGTAAATCTCGAATTAACTTAATCACACACCTTAAATGTAGTCGAAATCAGTCCAGCCATTTAGGACGACTTCAGTCACATACACGCATATAAAAAAATTACATATGCGGGTGATTTTTTAACGTCTGGAAAAAAATAGAGTGTAGGTGAAGCATTTGACACTAGTATTTTACAATTTTTTATTAATTTTACATTAACATTTTATGAAATTGATCTCTCAATAAATACTACTCATTGGATACGGATTATTTTAATTTCGGTAGTTTTTTAATTTTTTTTAGTACTGAATTTTTTTTTTCAAATTATTTATTGATAGATCAATTTCATAATATGTTAATGTAAAAAAAAAATTGTGAAATATCAGTGCCATAGGCTTCTATTCCGTTCACATGTTACACCCTATTTTTTTCCAAGCGGTAAAAAAATCACCCAGTATAAATATGTGCATTATAGTGCTAAATACAACACGCTTAATATACAAACCTAAAAATTATATGAATTACAATTGCCCACTAGGCGACCATTAGTAAAGTATTCAAGCGTGCGGTTATCAAATGTGCTACCGCGGTTTAATTATAACAAAGTTTTATATTCATTTAACGAATGCTAAGTAATAAAATTGAAGTAGTTATATTATATTAAATGGTGTAAAATAAGTGGGCCAATTACACTCATAGAGCTGGCAACTCATTAAAATCGACCGTGAAAATACCCGTTTTATGGCGATAAACGTAACCGCAAACGATAGTCATTGAAATAACATTCGGTCTATTTAAAATGTTCAATGACTTTCTGTCTCGGTTAGTGACGGTGTAAACGAATGAGGGTAGAGGATCTTACTATACCATCACATGTGTGTTATAAGAAACGTTGATAACACACAATAAATAAAAAAAGTTGCAACCAGCCTGCTAAGCAAATCAACCTAAGGCTTATATCCCTAATATGAAATTATTTTATTGGTATTGGAACAACGCTGCAGCTCTGAGTCGGGAAAGGACCTCTCTCGCGCCGAATACGTATTAAAACTAGCCGCATAATACTGTTTTAGTTTCATTGTTGCGCACGTGGTAACATTCAAAATTGCCATTGACTATTTCATTAGTGCCGCAATGTATCTAACCCGAGTTGCTCGCGTATCTTACAGCTAGCACTTTCCCTTTCGCGATAAAACCCGTAAAATAGTTTCATTAAATATTTATTTGTTAATTACATATGTAAATTTAATACGTGGTAGAACCATAGTGCACCTATATTATGGTTGTAGCACAAATGGGTCTGCTCGACCGGGGAAGGTCCACTCTCTCACAGAATACCGGCGCAAAATAGCAGCTTAATACTGCAGTGTTTCGCATGGTAAGTGTAGTGATCCAGAGACCCTTTTTTACGGGAAACGAGGCATTCCATCTTAGACCTCGGGGTGTCAACGCATCAGCGTTTTCATTCTTAGTCGACGATAAATGTATATGGCAATGGGCCACAGCATCCACTTACCATCAGGTACTGTGTGCTCGTTTGTCAACCTTATTCTATAAAATATTCACCTTTGTGCTTCGACTTACCACCCGTAAATGTTACTTATTTTCAGAAGAAAGTGTTAAAATAAACGTTTCTCTTAGCACAGCAAATATAAAAAGGTTCGTTTTAGCAGAATAAATTAGTCAGCAAGGCTAAAGTAAAAAAAAACCTTCGCTTGTGTGAACGATGACTAATTCTTCACACATCGTATCCTTGGCCAGTAGTGTAATGTAATAATTATCAAAACCGACAGACGCCCAGCATTTAATAAAATACATAATCTATGGTATATGAAAAATGCAATTTTTTTTAATATTTATTTAATTTTTAATCCAACCTAAGCAATACGACACACGGCCATACGGCCTTTGAAAATTTCTTATTACTTCATAATTTCAAAATAGGTCAAAATATTGTTATTAAAGACAGAGCTCATAATATTTTATATGTTATGTTATATGTTTTTTGTAAACCATACACCAAAGAAAGATAGACGAAGCTCTATGTAAATTTTAAGATTTTACTAAAATCGACAAAACTAAACCAAAACTATGCTTAACTTATTGTAAGAACACACGCTTACGGCCGATACGTTATCTAAGGACTAAGATTTAATGCCCCGTTTCCACCAAAAGGGGTCTCCGGTTCTCTACACTCACCATACGAAACACAGTAGCGTTAAGCTGCTATTTTACGCTGGTATTGTGTGAGAGTGTAGTCTATCTCCGGTCGAGCCGACCCATTCGTGCCACAACTATACTACTAATATAACTGCAGCATGGCTCTACCACGTATTAATTTTTTCGCAAAACAACTTGCAACCAGCAACACGGGTTTATGGGCATTTTACAGCAGTGGATTTTACGGGTTGGTAAGGAAAGAAAGAAGAAAGACGTGTGCGTGAGTGCGTGTCAAGAAGTTGACCATGGTCTTTTTTTTTAATTATATATTTAAAAAAAGAATATGTTATAAACATTACTAATATTCCCCTTAACCACTCGTGGTAAGCTTAAATTGCTTGTGTTACGAGTGGTTCACGCCAGTAGTCGAATGGTGGATTCGAACCCACGACCTTTTTGAGTTCACGGTCCGCGCCCTGCCATTAGGCTACTGTCGCTTCTTTTTGAAACATACATAGCGCTCCGTCTACCTTTCTTTGCCTGTCTGTCTAGTTTTGGTCTGTGGCTGTAAGCATTTTCCGTTCAAAAAAGTGAAGATGAGATCCTATTGTTAAAAACAAGCCTCTTCTCATTTTAGAAATAGTGATGGATCAGACAATAGTTAGTTACCATATAAAGGTTGGGCTGTATAAAGACGCTCAAAGTCGTTCAGCTAGCTATGGAGAGGGCTATGCTCGTGGTTTCTCTACGTGATAAACTTAGAAATGAGGATATCCTCAGTAGAACCAGAGTGACCGACATAGCCCGACGGATAAGTAAGCTGAAGTGGCGAAGGGCCGGCCATATAGCTCGAAGAATGACAACGGATGGGGAAAAAATGTTCTCGAATGGCAGCCTCTTACCGATAGGCGTAGTGTAGGGTGACCCTCTACTATATGGAGTGACGACCTGGTAAGGTATGCAGGAAGTCGATGGATGCAGGCGGCTCAGGACCGTGCTTTGTGGCATTACTTGGGGGAGGCCTATGTCCAGCAGTGGACTTGTGAATATGTGAAGGGCTGTAATGATGATTGTGAAAGGTTGGGGCATCATTGATTCTAAAAATATCGTATTTTATATTAAAAAGGCAATGGTGGTACCTATATGTGTGTATAATAGGCAGGCTGCATTTAGACTGTAACACGACTAATTTGAACATTACTATTTTTTAATTATTCTTCTTTTGTCAAATTAGTTAATAGGGGTTAACTAGAGGTGCCATATAAATGTGAGGAAAAAATTCCTCCTTTAAAGGTAAGAAAGTAGGAGATGAAATGTAATGATTTAATGTAATGTAATGATTTAGATGTTTAATCCCTTGATTTTGTGATAGTCCACTCAAAAGGGTCAAAATTTTTTACTTTTAGATTACAGAGAAAAAGCCGACTGCGAAGGAACAAAAGGAATTAATTAATGTCACATTTTGAAGTTGGGGGTTCGATTCTTCTATGCCTTAGCACCAGTATCAGAATATAAAATTATTGCACGCCTCACAAAACGCGAGTGCGTGGAAGTGCTCAACTTTCGACACGTCGCTATGTGACGATTTTGCAATATAAAGGTATGTCTCAATTTAGACACTCAGTAAAAATTTGATGTTTTGAAAACTAGATACCTATATTAAATTATAAAGTCATTTTTTGTTCATTTGTTTAGTTATATTAACAAAAAATATAGTTAATAAATTATTAGTATGGCTGTCAGTTACTCTGTGCACTTGTCTTTAAGTTTCAGAAAAATATACGCAACGAAAGTAAATAAATCTTTCTGAGTAAGTTTCTATTTATCCTCAGGATAATTTCTATTGCCGGTTGTTATCAAAATTAAATATCATTTTTGAAAAAATAAAAACGCTCACGAGGTGTGCACTATTGGATATTCCAAACTATTTAATTCTTTTTAGGTTTTTAAATTCGGCTTTACGAAATCGGCTTTGTCAAAAGTTACATTTAAGTAGATAGCACTTGCGATGCATTTCGCGATACATAGACTTGCGATAAATAGACTTGCGATGGACTTGCACTCCATATGTAGCTCTCTTTAACAAGTTCCCATCCTTAAGCTAACGTCGCATTACTATTGTTAAGCCAATGCTAATGTCATACGAGATTCCATAGAGTATGGCAGCCATAGTTTCGTGAGGTCGTTCACCGGTGCTACACAAATATGAAGTCGGTGCTAACGACTCGTGAATAGGGTATTAAGTACCTTAACATGGCTATGGTGGAAATGTTTTGGGTGTGTAGAAGCTTTATTAAAGATTTCGTTTGAACAAATTATTCCGTAATCTGGTACAAGAAGTATTTTGTTATTGTATAACGTAAATTCAAAAGACGTATGGAATTACAGTCACCAGCCTCTCACAAGGATAATACTTCCAGTACTACAATTATAACAGAGTCTTGAGTCACCTGCATCCATCGCTTTCCCTGTGTGCCTCATTAGGCTTTTATTTATAGAAAAAGAGTGACAAACGAACACACAGTCGAAGTGATGGTAAATGGATGCTGTGGTCAATAGATGAATGACATCTACATCTATTAAAATGTAGATGCGTTGTTACACTTGAAGGTTAAGATGGAATGCTTCCTTACCAGTGAAAATAGTTTCCGGTTCTCTGCACTCTCCGTACGAAACATGCGCTGCATTATTCTACTGTTTCACGGTAGAATCATCTCATGATGACGACACAATAGCAGCGTGGAACAGTGCGCTCACCGGTTCTCCTTTTCTTGCTTCCTCAACATTTGTTAATGTTACGTATTTATTCATGCCGAATACCAACATAAAATATTAGGATAGTATTTCTATTTTATTCAGCGATTTAAGAAAAACCGAGGCCTTATTAGATGCTTTACTAATTTTTCATCGAAACTAGGTAAAGAAATAAATTGTAATATGGTCACCTTTAGCTTTGCCGCCCAAAAATACAAATTTGTATACGGTAACTAAAATATTAAGAAAAAAAAAGCAAACAAGCGTTGGCAATAATTAGTAACACATCGAAAAATGAATTTAAAAAGAACTAACTACACTACACATTACTAAAATCGACTAAAAAATTGGAGTTTCGGCGGGAACTTGGCCGACAACGGACTGTCGCTCCTGTTTTGTCGCATGAATAATGATTTGAAGTGGATTTTAATTCGTAAAAGTGATGTGATTTTGTGAATTAAATGTCTGCGCATGTGAACTATTAGAGTAAACGACGAAACAAGTGCTTTGATGTTGATATAAACCTTAAGTTAATTTGATCGCTTGGGCGCCTAATGAACTTGAGTGGCTGTCATCATCAACTGTCCGCGGGGTTAAGCTGTCGTCAAAATCTCCCAAAAATTTCGCAATGTGACGCATCAGCATATTGTGAAGAAAAAAATATATAAAATGAAGATTCTGAAAGAAATGATAGGCTCAGAAGGGCTAGTACCCAGAGCCGTAACGCCAGTTAAATAAAAAAAGACTAAAAATTTACTATAATGTCAACTGTCAAAATACCGTCGATAAAGCAGCGCCCTTTTGACCCTGTATTATTTGAAGGACTGCCTCGTTGGTCTAGTGATTGTAGTAGCACGACTGCTGATCATGAGGTCCTGGGTTCGAATCCCGGGTCGGGCCAAAAAAACTAATTATTTAGTTTTTCCGTCAAGAAATTCTCAGTAGTTGCCCGGAGTCAGGAAGTTGGCGGTGTCTCACACCCGTGCCTCGGAAAGCACGTAAAGCCGTTGGCCCTGCACCTGATCTCTCTCCGGTCGTGTAGGTTTACCGTCCCATCGGATTATGAGAGTGAGGGAATAGCGAGTGCACCTGTGCTTGCGCATACACTTGGGCACTATAATCCTGTCCTGTGCCGATGGCTAGCCTCCGTTGAGGCAGGCCGCCGTGGCCGGAATTCGGTCTGTAGGACATTATTATTATTATTATTTGAAGGACTGATGAAGGGCTATCATATCACAAAGCGCCATATATGCAAACAAGGTTGTAGTTTCTGAGTTATTATAAAGTGACCATACTAACCGGATGACCATATTACTCTCACGTACTAGAGAAAGTCTCTAGTAGATGTTTTAGAGACTTTCTCATTTTACAAAATCCATAGTAATAGACGTTTCCACGGAAAAAGTACTTACACACACTTGAAGACAAAAATCTTAAAGCCTTTTGCACGTTTCGTGCAAAATACTTTAGGATTATTCCAGAAACCGCGAATTATTATGAATTCAATAGACCACGTCGGTATAAAAAATCTCAGATGATGCTCCCACCGACACGGAGTGTGCTTCGACTGATTGTCCAGACATTATGGCTTCGGATGGGATCCGCGGGCCATGAAATTGACGGGCCGCGGTCGCCAGCTGTTGTTTCCGTTAAAGTTTTTTTAACAAATAAATTCTTAACTCCCTTTTTTCCATATGTCAACATTTTTGTATAAAAGTAACTAATCGTTCAAATAAGTTTACTACATTTCGCTCTTTCTGAATAACTGACCATTGCGAAATTTGGTCTTAAAACACAAACAACGTTCAAACACAGTGTGAAATGTTGTTCAAACCAAAAATTTACTGAAAACCACTATAACACATAATGCGTCCACTGTTGAATATAGCCACCTGCATCCATCCATTGCGTGTTTTAAAAAACTGTAATTAAAACTATAGAATTTATTTTTTATCTATATTAGTGTAAGCATAAACTATGTGGCACTTGCTTGTGTTTACCGAGACATAACTAAAATAATAATAATAATTTGGACTTACGATCCAGCTCGTAGAATTAGTCACCAACAGAACCACAGTTTTATAGACTTACGAGAATTAGCAAAAAGAGGTTCTGAATACACTAAAACCCGAAACTAAGAAAAGAAGTTCCATTTTAGATGCGGTTCTTAGTTTTCGGCACTGTTTGGCAATCATCCACCTGTTTGACAACTCTGTAACAAACCTTAAACGAAGAACACCTCACCCCAATGTTTTAAAAGACCTACCTAATGATACCCCACACGATGAACTAGACGGGTAAAAAAGAATCCTCCCTTTATCTGTACGGGAGGTACCCATAATAAAAAAAATATGATTTTATTTCACAGAATTCTATACAGGTTTATCCTTTGGAACACAGTAGTATATGCATTACTGTTTTGTTACATAAATAGTAGAAGAATGTCGTAATAAGCCCGATTCATTTGAATTTCATGATAAAATGACAATAATAGGGTTCTTCAAGAACAAAAAAAATCACTGACGAATAAGCGTGGTTTACTACTACTGACCTTAAAATAACTGAGGCATTATAATGCTCCGTTTCAGATTGAAATAGTTATGTTACTCCAATTATTAAAGTTTCTATGATTCCAAATTCTCGTGATGAATGAATGATTTTAACTGCCATACACGTGCTACACGACCCATTTCCTATTACATTGGTTTATTTTTTATTCTTTCGTGTACAATCGTCGTCAGCCTGCCTTTCCGACACGCTTATTTTAGTGGCAATCATCTAAGAATATTTCCAGTGATTTACTAAATCACAAAAATGTTAATGTCTCAAATACCCGCACGGAAAACGTATTTGTATATTCTATACTCTATCACCGTGCAATTTACGTACCCAAAAAGCCTTCGTGATACAGAAAAAATTCCTAGTACGGGGTTAATTAAATTTTAATGAGGTAACATTGGTGTCGTAAAAGGTAATTTTTTTTATAGAAAAAGGGTGACAAACGAAAACACAGTCCACCTGATGGTAAGTGGATGCTGTGGCCCATAGACACATACATTTATTCTCGATTAAGAATCAAAACGCAGATGCCTTATCACCACTGAGGACTAAGATGGAATGACTCGTTTCTTTACCATTGAAAAGGGTCTCCGGTTCTCTACACTCACCATACGAAACACAGCTGTATTAAGCTGCTATTTTACGCTGGTATTCTGTGAGAGCGTTGTCCTGCCCCGGTCGAGCCGACCCATTCGTGCTACAACCATGATATAGCTGCAGCGTGGCTCTACCATGTATAAAATATCTATAAGAATAACTATCGGAAATACCAGATAAGTCTTATGAATTTCGATAGATGGCGGTAAAACTTTCTCGTTTACACCAGACTGGCAAGAAGTTCAAAGGATCAAGACGTCTCGTACTGCAATCGGGAATCCGTCAAGCGTGACGATCGAGACTAATTGTTCCTACGTTGAGAGAGGTCCGTGACCAGCAGGGAACTTTTGAAACGAGCCATTAAAGAGAAGAATATAAGCATCCCTAAATAGGATAAGTAAGGATGAATAGGACGATATATGTATACTGACATGATGTTTTACAATGTGATGTGATGGTAGTACACAATCTACAAGGTAACCACCGAATTTATTAACATACAAGTTATATATGGAATTCAATTAACTTAAAAGTACAAATCTGTAAAAATTCAAGCCAAGTTTACAATTCTTATAATTTTGTATCCTACTCAGTAATAATAAGTAATTATTAACATTTTTGTAATCTAATGCAAACGTATAGGTTCAACCTTTTTTTTTTTTAATGTTCAGTACCTTTTTCAATCAGAAGGACTTCATTTTGACATAGAAACACTGACCTCTATATATACAAGTACGCTGGACTGGCTATACACCGTGAATGATGAAGTGATTTGATTTCCGCCATTTTGGCGCTGACAGCAGAAGTGCACGTCCACGGAACTAATAATAGGGATAAGACAGTGTACCAAATTATATCGATAAAAATTCTATACCCTACCATACCTAAATAAATAGAATGGACTCTATGGATAGATAGACTCTATCCGTAACGTCCATTCTATTTATGTATCATATTAATATAATGTCATTATCATTCATCATCATTTAAACCCTTCACAAGTCCACTGATGAACATAGGCATACCCCAAGAAATGCCACAAATCACGGTCCTGTGACGCTTCGCCAATCGCCATACCAACACTCCTCTTCCCTTGAGTCGCAACCTCGCACCTCGACTACAGTGGTACAGGGAGAGGAATCTCCTCTAGCCGCAGTCGACTAAAATACATACAACGTGGCTCGACATCATCGGGCGACCTTTCGACACTTGGCTATGGCCCTTGAGTTTGGTGGAAAATAAGGAAAGAAGAAATAAAAAAAACATTCGAAATAATAATCTAATACTTTTATACTTACTGGTACTGGTACTACCAGAAAATATTGTCGGTATACTGCACTTTTTCAAAGTGGTGCAGTTCTCATGTCTAATAAAACAGTCGTCTGTGAAACGTTTGGAACAAATATGATCATTTTGTTTTGGACGCCAATTCACAATATTTATGCTTTTAAGCCATAATTTTAGTCCAGGTTCAGTTGGAAACCTGTTAATTAATAAACATTTGATAATCGTCTGTTGTTGGCGATTTTGTTTGTTAACATATATGGGTAGGACAGAACATCGATAAGTATTATAGACAAGGTACTCGACAACCCTATTGAATTTTATTATTTATCAAAACTCAGTAATATATAGCCAAAGATGTTGGTATATATGATATTAAGATTAGTAACAAATTTTTAAGTACTTATATTACCAAATAATTTTAATTTGTTTAATATTTGCTGCAAATTCACTTACTTGTGAAATGTTATACCACTTCTCTTTTGGTAACGAGTTTTACAGATTACGCACACTTTCATTATTAATAGAAATAATTCTTTTTATGTAACTAATATTATACACAATCAAACCACATAAAATACTTTCGTTTTTTAGTTTAAAAGTTCAATATACGGACTAATTAAATAAGACAATATAAATGAGACAACAGACTTTGACATATTATGTCAATTTTATTTTTCAAGACATCCTTTAGCGGCGCTTCAAATTGGCACAGTCATTTTCTATTGTATAGCCAGTCCAGCGTACTTGTATATATAGAGGTCAGTGCATAAAAATTATGTTTCACAAACGATATTTAAATATAAAAAAGCACATTTCATTTAGATGGATCCTTCCAAAATACATATAATATGTCGACAGTGTTAATTGCGTACGGCGGCTCAATTTTATTTAATGTAACATTAATTGCAATAAAAATGACACTGCTACCGATATGTAGCAAATACATATAAATATCTTTTCTTTTCTATTTTTCACAATTGTCATGAACGCTCTTCGCGCTCTTCACGAATCTTACGCTCGTCGTTTAGAATATCGCTGTGCCACAGAATATCAACTAAGGATTGTAAATACTCTGTGACACTGTGTTCGTGTAACGAGCGGCTATCCAAGCTAGGAAGTAGAGCTTCCATTACTTCCCAGCTTGGATCGCCGGTCGATCGTAAGAATGGGGTAAAAATTAGCAGTTACTTGTAGTGTGATGTTATAACGCAATATGTTACAAAGCACGCTACATTTTTTTATAAGTTGAAGTTACAAACAAACTTAGAGCCCGTATGATAGTAAGTGTTTAATGCAATCCACGGACACTTGCAGCCAAATTCAAACAAAATAGTTACAGATGTGTTGTCACCTCTGAGAAATAACCTGAGATACCTCACAGCCTGTAAATATACCGTTTTCTTTCTTGTGTTATTCTTTTTTTTTTATATTATGTGCATAGTAACTCATTGACAGAATCAGTATATGGCCCGGTTTGAATTTCAATCGGGCCTATTCTAATGCAAAAGTTCAAATTAAAAGTTTTGGATCAGTTGAAGTCTCCCGATTAAAGCTGTTTCTCTTTTTAAATAGTACTAAATTACTCAACTTGCTAAGAATACACTTGATGACAAATAGCTACTGGAGTCAATGGACACCTGCAACCAACTTCGAACAAAAAGCAACACAGTGTGACGAATTAGCATGATGATTTACCGGAATGTCTGTCACTATACAGTATCGCGATACCCTTTAAGCCAGATCACTGTTGTGTTCCCGGTGACACTCTTACGTATGAAATAGTGCCTATCTAGATGGACTCGTAGACAGAAAAGTACCTTCGGCTCCTAAACAAAAAGGTAAAATAGTTACACCCAACTTCTAAATATGCGAAACACTTATAAGTCACGATGACTTAAAATTTTGAATTATATAGTAAATATAATTGTCTTTATAAATAAACAATAAGAAATACAATACAATTTGGAGCAGGTTTCAAATTTCACGAAATTTCGACTCTCTCCTGACCTACACCCTCTAGCTCTATAATTGTTATGTACGAACCAGCGCTGCAGTGGCCTCGGGACTTCGGCGCTCTTTCACGCGAACAACGGCTATGGAAAATTATATGGCTAAGGCACCGATAACCATGGTTATTTTTCGTAATTGATGTTATCACACTATTGTATAGTAAGAGTGTATTGATGTGATGAAAATGTGCCGATAGCAAACTTATAGATGAATAGTTCGACTTTATACTGAAACCCGCAGATTAGTGGTCAAACATGTCTTTCAACAATAAGATAATGTGAATTTTAAAGGATTTAAACAGCTCTCTTGTATATACATAGGAACTATATTTAATACAAATAAGACAGTTTTTTTTATTGGAGTGAAAAACGAGCCACCAAAGGCTTGTGGTGATATTTTCCTTTTGGTGTAAAGCTTCAGAACCGCAGCCATTGAAATCCCGGTTTACATTTTGAGAAGTGACAAATGCGAGTGGCAAGTACAACTTCAAATAACAAGTACTTATTGCGAATTTTATTCACACTTACCACTAGTCACTGCCTGTTCACACGTACTACGCAAATGTAAGCCGGGACTAACGTGTGTTGTAAGTCTGTCAGCTTTCTTTAAGTTTAATTTCGGGGAGTGTACGCTAATTCGTTTCCGGAACGGGAGAAAGCCTCGGTTGAGAAGGCGCAAAATATGTCGTATGACACTTATTTTAACCGAGTTCAAAAAGGGAGGAGATTTTCAATTCAACTCTATGTTTTTCTATGTATGTTACATGGCAAATGCTGTTGTAAACTGATTCTTTTTATTAGGTAGGTGATCCCACAGAAAATTTGAATAAATTCATAACTAAGCGTGGAAAATGGTAGAAGAAGTAGATTTTTTATGTAACTATTTAGATGGTATTCTAGTTTTCACCTTGAATCGTGATATTCCTAAGTGCACTTAAAAAGTTTACGAAGACTACAAGAGCTAAATGAACTCGAATGACGCACTCTCACATTTACACAATTTCTGTATAGCATCATACCTTCGCCGGCACCTTCTATACACAGGTGTTTACGCACAAAAGCGTACGTACTATTTTGAGCAATAAGTATAATGGATTTAAAAAAAAATCTATTGTTTGGAATAAAAAATTGAAAAACTATTACGTGTTTATGTTGCTCGTAGAATAATCAGAAAAAAAAAATAAGAATGACTGCATGTATATTATGGTTTGTATGGTATTCATGTATGGTTTCTAATCGTTAAAAAATCTTATCGGTATCTTTATGATTTCTTTCTATCGAATCATTTGTTTACTGCAGTTGATCATATACAATAAGGTATTATATAACTTGCGTTGAGCATGTAGCCCGTAGTCTCCTTAAAAATCAAAAATATAAAAACTGACTTCAGTGCACTAAAGACAACAAAATGATTTCTACGTAACTGCTTCTGAAGTCGTGGCAGTGAATTCCTCAGTACCCTGTCTTTGTTAGCACGAACTTAAGAATTTATTAGGTGGATTGACTTTCGAAGGTATTGTACAGAAATTATTTAGGATTCTTTAAAGTCTGTTTTTAAATTTTTTTTTAATTTAAGAATATACATAACAATGGATTAGAACTAAGGAAACGCATACTTTTTGATACGTGTTAGAGTCATGCTGAAGGTATATTATGGCTGTAATACAACGGGTCAGCTTGACCGGTGAAGGACCACGCTCTCTAGAATACCAGCGTAAAATAGCAGCTTAATGTTCCTGTGTTGTATGTTGAGTGTAGAGAACCAGAGATCCTTTTTACTGGCAACTAGGCATTCCATATCAGTTCTGGGATTGACAACGCATTTGCATTTTGAGTCTTAATTAGGGGTGACACTCTAGCACACAGTCCACCTGATGGTAAGTATATAATGTGGCCCATAGATATCTACATTTATCCTAGATTAAGAATCAAAACTCAGAATCGTTGTCACCCCTGAAGCCTAATTTGGAATGCCTCGTTTCCAGTAAAAAAGAGTCTCTGGATCTCTACACTCACCATACGAAACACAGCAGCATTAAGTGTCTGTTTTACGCTGGTATTTTATGAGAGCGTGGTCCTTCCCCGGTCGAACCGACCCATTCGTGCTACAACCATAATATAGCTGCAGCGAGCACCAAGTATATAATGATTATAAAATAAACTAGAAATGCTTTTATATTATATATTATATTTTTATATTATATTAATTATATGTTTATATTATATTTTTAATTATATATTTATATTATATTAATAAATTATTCTATATGCCCATAACATCCAATAAGGAAAAAGTTTCAGTTCAAAATTATTTATATATGCTTTTACGAAATACATATAATCAACGACAAGTATTTTATTAATGACACATATAAAAACCACCGCCTTTCAAAATAATCTCTAAAACCGTTACGTGAACATCCTCAACATTCAGCGGGGCTTCACGCGCCGGTGCGCGCTGTGACGTCACTTCCGTACCCCCCTATTCGAGCATTCTTCCCCAACCAATCCAACTTCCGTTGGATATATCAGCAAGCAACGGTTAAAGGTTGATTTGCATTTAAACGCTATAAAACACCTCGAGTATGGGAAACTTGAGGTAACACTTGCTGATTGACAACGTAAAAAAACAACAACAGCGGTTTAGTTGGTAGTGGGGGGAGGGACACGTGACTCTAATACAAATACCACTTTAAAATCATATATTTCGCAAATGACCTCTGAATCCAAAAAAAATGTTCTACATCCCAAATATTGCAAAATTGTTTACCCAAATCTTTTATCCCAAATCAATTTCAATATTAAGTCAAATCCCAGGCGTCGTTTTAATACGTTTATATAAAACGTCTATAAGAACAATACTTCATTTTACAATCCTTTAACACGAATGTGTCGCTCTTATAATGATATAGTTCTAACGGAGTCAGGTAAGGACATTTATGTCTCTGACAATAATGTAAATAAGCTACGTACTCAACTATTCCACTACTTCAAGTCAACTCCACATTAATTATTTATTGTCATAATAAACTTTCACTAAATTGTCGTAATATTTGTTAAATTTATAAAATGTTTTTTTTTTTGAGTAAATTATATACATAAATATGTTTACGGATAATGCATGTTGAAACTGTAGGTATGTATGCGTTTTTGGTTTGTATCCCAGGTCAAAACTTTGTATATAATAGGTATTTATGTTACGTAAAATTGAATGTAAACTGGTGTGTACATTAAAATAAATAAATAAATAAATACACCAAATAACATTTTCTGCCTAATATGTAATTTCTCAGACTTCAGACCTGACATCAGCTTTTTGTCATCACGTCAACTAATCGGTAGTATAAGTTTAAGCATAACGCGAGCAACCCAAGTTCGATCGCTATTGGTACCAGAAAAATTGTTATTTGTAATTTAAAATAATAACTTACTATGTGCTCAGCGGTGAAGGAAAACATGTTGAGGAACCCAGAATATCTCAGGAATAAAATATTTCGAGGATATGTGAAGTCCACTATTATGTATCAACAAATGAGGGAGAGCCTATGCCCAGTAGTGGGATGTATGGGAGGAGGTTGTTCCGTACTCATCCTTTACGTGGTAAATCCACGCTGCAACTATTTTTTGGTTGTAGCACGAAACAGTTGGCTCGGTTGGGGTAGGACCACGCTCTCACATAATACCAGCGTAAAATAGCAGCTTAATGCTCCTGTTTTGTACTCGTATTTGTATGTTGATTGTAGAGAACCGAAGAACCTTTTTACTGATTACGAGGCATTCCATATCAGTTCTCAGGGGTGACAACGCATCTGCATTTTGAGTCTTAATTAAGGATATATGTAGATATCTATGGGCTACAGCATCCACTTACCATCGGATGGACTGTGTGCTTGTTTGTTGCTATAATTCCATAAAAAAAATCATTAGATTAGGCATTTTGTTCTTTATTCATCCTCACCTATATTTTTAACTCAATTGATAACATTTTTCTTATTTAATTTACTTAACTCAACCGAAATGTATTCCTTCCTTATCCTAAAGTAAATATAAGCAAGAAGAGGTATGGGTACTGTTTATGAATGTTACTTTAGTTTTTACTTTTATGCGTTCCTCAGCAGTGTTTAAGCATTCTCCTTTTTGACATAGAATATGGTAAAAACACCTTTTTCTTTAGAGAAGACAAGTTTACAACTACTTTTATAATATTTTTACCTTTTATTAGTTTTACAGAGTAATTGATTTGTAATAACATTCATACATCCATAACAATCTGTAAAAAAATGAGTCTTTTCCACAGATTGCCTCAATTCGTAGGTGGAATATTTGCCATATTCA
Source organism: Parnassius apollo (assembly GCA_907164705.1). Taxonomy (NCBI): domain Eukaryota; kingdom Metazoa; phylum Arthropoda; class Insecta; order Lepidoptera; family Papilionidae; genus Parnassius; species Parnassius apollo. Next base: position 4,684,625 of record CAJQZP010001558.1, read on the forward strand.
CCACACCTGGCAGGTGCAGGTGTGTTGGCTACCGCAGTTTTATATTATTTTGAGTTATCGGGAAGGTCCATCTCCTGTCTGTTTTCTATTTCTCTCTATTCCTCCTCCTGTCTATTTTCCTCTATTACCTCTTACGGCATCCATATGATGATATGATCTAGTGGATTCAACACACTGCAATAAACCGTAAACGGTTAACTATAATTATATATTGTCACTATACTTATAACATTGTCACTAATCGACAAGTAACAACATTGTAAAGTACACCTTATTTACTATGTACCTTCTCAATGGCTACACGTGTATTTAAAATAACTTCCTGGTTTATTCATAGAGCAACTAGTTAGTAATCTATTACTCCCTAATAGGTTTAGATAATTAGTGACAAGTAGCGACGATACATCTCGAAGAGAATTATCGATAATTAAAAAACTCTACGATTGACATACACGTAGGATTCCAGTAAAGACATGTGGTCATGAAAAAATCAAAGCCTACAATTCTTTAAGACACTCGTTACCTTAAATCAAGTGACATAAGGTTTATATTCGTATAGTATAGTTACTATCGCTATTTATTAGAAAGGATTATTGCTGGACATCTCTAATATGTAGGATATATTGATACTTAAATCAAAGCTTGTAAAACGCAGTCATAGTTAATTAAATTAATTCCTATAATTTGAATAAATCTGAATAAATAAGGCTATTTTTGATATTTTTAAAATAACATATTTATTTCTACAAACATGTGCACATAGTTTTTCGTTCTGTCAGTTGACTGATAGCTGTTGATGCGTTTGCTAGCTAAAAACTAGGCCTGATTTAGTGTATCTACAATTGTTTTCGATTTTAAATTTAAGCATTTTGTATTACTTACTTCGATCGCTTGAACATCAGTGTGGCAAAATATCATGTGTACACAAAAACATAAAACATAAAACCTCACGCCTGTCACCCAGATTATGTAGGCAGAGACTACGGGCTTCCATTTGTCAAGACACTGACACACCTCTCTTGCCTCCATTACCTACTCATATATGCTCGTCTGTTAAGGATACTCTAAGGGTAATCTGGCCCATCTTCAATATATCACCAAGTTGGTTGATTGTATATTAATCTCGTCTAGGGCATCCCTTTCCGACTTTGCCGTTTGTTCATTCTTTCTACATGAAAAAACCACCTAAGCATTCCTTTCTAAATCACACTTTTCTCTTATCACAACACACTGTCATTCAGATTCAGCCCTAACATACTCCTTAATGAACTCATTTCTACTGCATTTATTATATTATCGTGCTTCTTCTGCTACACTCAACTTTCACTACCATACATTATGGGAGGGACTACTGGCACAGCAATTTGAATTGCCATACGTGTTTTTGACACTTTCTAATAGAAAACCTGTGTTACGAGAGTCAGTGATCTCCCTAATATAATGACAGCTAATTATTTTATGCGCGTGTGTGCACTGTGTGTGTGTGTGTGTGTGTGTGTGTGTGTGTGTGTGTGTGTGTGTGTGTGTGTGTGTGTGTGTTTACTTGCGGCTGGGTGCGTGCATCGGCATGTGTGTGTGTGTGTGTGTGTGTGTGTGTATGTGTGTGAGAGAGAGAGAGTGCACGTGAGGGTGCGTGCATTTAATAAAACGAAAATAGAGCGAAAATAGAGTTAAGAGCCGCATTTACTCTATTTCCTGCGTTCACACGTCGTTCTATATTCTTATCATAGCTACTATTCCTGCTAAAAACACATCCCTGATACACAAACTCGTCCACTTGCTTAACCAAGTCTCCTTTTATTCTTATTCCACATTTAGGTCTTACTTGCGTCTTTTTTTCCTTTTTTTCCCCTTTCTTTTATTGACGCGTTCATTAATTTAACCATCGTTCGCATAAATACATTGAACAGCCACGGTGCAGGTACACAGCCCTGTCTGATACCTCTATGCCAAACCAGTTCGAATAGGCTCCGTTGATCCTGATACAAGCACTAGAGTACTTAAAGAGACTTTAATGTCTGTATCAACCCAGCGCTCAGTCCAATTGAGTTCAGTGTTTAACATACACTCTCCACTCTGTCATAAGCCTTTTTCAAGTCCATGAATGCAAACAAAACATTCTGGTTTTTGGCTAGAAACTAGAAAAGACTCCCATACACCCCATTTCCTTTCTAAGTCCAAATCCCAAATATTTTCATCAGTTTCCCTTTCGTAACTCTTTCAATTTATACCTTAGCATACAGTATTCCCCCAATGCGAACCACGGTAGTTTTTACAATCCTGTTGTGACCGTTACTATAACGGCTTTGCATCAGTCGCCCGTTATCCACTTCAGTTCCCAACATAAATTAAATAAAGTGTATGGCAGGTATGCCACCACTATCATCTGTAGTGCTGCCAAAATGTCAATTTAGTGTATCTTCTGTGGTTTTGCCATTTTTAAATTCAAGCAATTTGTAATGCTTACTTGCATCGTTTCACACAATGTTATGGTTACCCTTAAAAGTCCTAAGGTGGAATGCCTCGTTTCCAGTAAAAAGGGTCTCCGGTTCTTTACGCTCACTATATAAAGGAGATAGAGCTGCTGTTTTTTTAAATCTTTATTAATATTTGTGTATTTTACACAGATTTAAAATAATAATAAACATCGCCAAACTGTGCAACAGTTTGTTGGCGATAATGGCGCTCTTTTGTTATACATTAATATGAATTTTTTGTTACATACATACTTATCTTAGGTATATTTATTACAATAAATATCTCTATCTTTAATTAATACTTATTATAGGTAGTACAATATATTTTCATAGGAATGTATTTTTCAGTCTTTTCTTTAATGTTACAGTGCTTATGTCTTTGGACGTATCTCTTATAAAATCTATTCTATTAAATATTAGCGGAGTTAAATATTGCCTAGTTCTTTTACCATAATAGTTTCTTATATGTGGTATCACATATTTACCCTTCTCAACTTGCCTGGTACGATATTTATGCGTTATAGGTTGTTTAAATTTATTTATTTTATATTGTTCTAAAGCAATTAGGTAATCTACATTTTCATGCACTGGAAGTATTTTACATATATTAAATAATTTGTCATAATTTGTTTTACACTTTAATTTTACTTTTTTACTTACTAAATACTTAAGTAGTCTAATCTATAAATATTTTATACGATCTAACTGTGTTTTGAATGTTAGCCCATTACTGCTCAATCCATAATTGGTTACCGAGTCAGCCAGTGCATAATACAGTACGTACAAGACTTTTCGATTCACGAAATTGCTTAGGTGAAAGAATCTACCCAGTATTGATTGCAACGGTAGTATTCTCTGAGAGCGTGGTCCTTCTCCGGTTGAGCGGACCCATTCATGCTACAACCGTAATATTTAATACAAATTATGCTTGTTTTTTATATTCAAATGCACAAATAGTAAATAGTTCTTCCTTCTCACTCTAAACACGCATCATAATATCTAATTTTTATTGAATTATTTTTGAGCGGCTATCGAATTATTCTATGTGCCTCCCAACGTTCTTCGAACTGCCCACGAATTGCAGGTTTCGTGCACATGATCGCATCACGACGTATTCCGATGAGACGCCCCGTTAAATTAACGATTTGTTCGTTAATAAAAGGAACGAATCGATAATTTTGGACGATTAAGCCTCTAGTCGGGACCAGCGTGACTTATTGATTTCATATACGGTGAAGAATATGCGCATATAGTTTAGTGATGTACTATTCCAATCTTTTTTGTACAGAAATGCGGTCATTAAGAAGTGTTTTGTTACGTAGTATATATAGTTAATGTAGAGAACCGGAGACCCTTTTTACTAACGAGGCATTTCATCTTAGTCCTCAGGGGTGACAACGCATCTGCATTGAAGATGTAGATCGTTATTCTTAATTGAAGATGTAGATTTTTATGGACCACTGCATCCACTTACCGCATGTTTGTGGGTTTGTTCGTCATTCATATTCTATAAAAAATGTTAGCAGTGATTTGGAATGATAGGAGCAAATATTGTGCAATGAGAGGAAAATGTGCTTTGGAAGAAAATTTTGTGATCGGGATTAGGAAAAAAAATTCGGTGATTTCGACGAGTAAAAGGAATGGATGGCAAAAGTGACCAAGCAAATTTATGGCAGAGTAGGCAAGAGATTCTCTAGATGGAAGTTTATCCACTAAATTGGCTATATGTTGAAGTTAGGCCAAATTTGGAGTATACTCGAGTATGTATGTACTCGTATGATGTAACAGAAGCGATAAATGTATGACAGAATCTCTAGCTTCTGCCAATCCCTCTCGGTGACAGGCATGAAAGCTTATGTAATGTATGCGATCTTAGAACAAGGAACAGATACTGCTTCCCACTATAATATTGGTTATTTTGATACATGGTCATTTTATTATACAGTAGCTGTTCCACGCGACTTCGCCCGCGAGTAATTTAAGGTTTTATTTATTTTTCGCGGAGCTCTAAATATTTTTCTATAATTAAAAGTAGCCTACATTACTCCTTAAAACATCAGTTATTTGAGAGTAAAAGTCCCGTCGAAATCGGTCTAACCGTTTCGGAGATTAGCCGAAACAATCAGATAGACGGACAGACAGGCAAAAATGTTAAAATTTTTTTTACTTATGTATGAGTGTGCATTTAGTAAAATACTGTTATTTTGACATTACAAACAGACACTTCAAAACCTGAAAACTAAGTTGTACAACCAGTGCGTGTTACTAGTGATGACCTACAGAACCGAGACGTGGTCCATCACTGCTGGCCGTATGAGGACGCTCAAGGTCGCTCAGCGAGCTATGGAGAGGGCTATGCTCGGCGTTTCTCTACGTGATAAGCTTAAAAATGAGGATATCCGCAGTAGAACCAGAGTGACCGACATAGCTCAACGGATTAGTAAGCTGAAGTGGCAATGGGCAGGCCATATAGCTCGAAAAACCGACAACCGTTGGAGAAAAAAGGTTCTCGAGTGGCAGCCTCGTACCGGTAGGCGAAGTGTAGGGCGACCCCCGACTAGATGGAGTGACGACCTGGTAAGATATGCAGGAATTCGGTGGATGCAGGTAGCTCAGGACCGTGTTTTTTGGCATACCTTGGGGGAGGCCTATGTTCAGCAGTAGACTTGTGAAGGGTTGTAATGATGACGATGATGAAGGTACGTGAGGATAATATGGCTTTGCCGCTTTATAAAACCAAAACTTGGATGAGGACAGAGGCAAAAATCACAAAGTCGTATACTATAACTAATATATTACGAAAAAAAAATAGCAAACAAGCTTTGACAATATGTAGTAACACATCGAAAAATTTATTTAAAAACAACTAACTACACTACAAAATAGTAAAATCGAGTAAAATATTTACTATAATGACTATTGTCAACATAGCGTCGTAATTCTGCTCCCTTTAGATCCTTTATTATTTCATGGACTGATGAAGAGCCATCGTATCACAAAGCAATATATACAAACAAGGCTGTAGTTTTTTAAGTTATAAGAACGTGACCATATTAACCGGATTACGTACTATATAGATTAGTTGTTATATAACTTTATTATACTCGTAGATGGTAAAATATTACTTGGCGTACTCGTGAATTGTATTAAGAAATATTTTAAAAGAATTTCTAAATGGCAACTCAGTACCGCAATGGCTGAGCGGTTGACTGTGAGAAAGCGCGCCGCGTGTTTAAATCCCTTTTGAGACAAGTACGTATGATCTACAAGTTATTTCTTTGATCTATATGTTTGTCTATTAGTCTAATTGCCAAAATTCATATATCCACGTGAAACATTCTTAGAGAAAAAATACTCTGATACGCAGAGACACAGACACCTATTCTATAAATGTTTCGTCTCTGTTTTGGTATTCCGTACCAAATGCAGCAAATTCCAAAACAGAAATATTATCGATTTACAATACAAGTTAATAGCTTCCCATCACTAATCCGAAAATTTTAGCTGATAAGCAAGTCAGTAAAGAGCTGTAACTTCGTCGGTTGTTGCTCGTTAAATATTCGGTATTTAGATTCCTGATAAACGGTTTACCATCTGCCGTTTATAGTTAGCGTTCAGAAATACACATTTAGCGATAAGAGGGATAGATGACAGCAATTTTTATCAATAAAATATTTCAAAACTTGTTGGATAGATCACAAAATTTTGTTAAATCGAAAGCGCAGTAACTGCTCCTGAGCACTTTTGCGTTACATCCTTCTCAAGCGGGTTCCTGCCTTATTGTGGCGGGAGTCTCAGTAGCCGTGGCTTAGTCACCAACAGTGATAACTAATAGGAACTCACATAGCTTGCCCAAGGAGAAGGGCCTGAGGGCGAATAGAGTTCCTATCAGTTGTCATCATTACTCACATTAGACCACTACGAGGGTATTAGTCCCTGCAAGTGCGACAAAACCCGTCCTTGCGGAGATATCTCTATAAAAAAGTTACGTTCCAAATTTAAAAAGGTTGTATAGTATATGCAAAATATTCGTAAACTACGCTACCTTCTACATATATGTATATTAAATTTAATTAGAATAAGGCCTCAGTAGGGAGTGTATGGCGGAACGTGCAGCGCAGCGTCATGATCATGACATTTACACGACGTATTACCATCCTGAGTAGCGGCCGCTTGAGTTGTATAGGAAAGGCTTCGCCACGCCACACTCTTCAACGAATTCTACTGGAGCCTTAATCTTAGAAGACTTTGTGTGGTTGGAAGATACTGTAAAAGTTACTGTTACTCGATTGAAAACAAGGTATTATTAAAAAGTAATTTATAACAACCTCGTTCACAAATGACCACACAAACCTGAACACTCAAGCAAATGCTTAATTTTATAGATGTCACCTGACACCTTGTTATTGTCTGACACCTTCTCAGTTTCAAGGGATTTTTATTATAATACTAAGGATTAATTCCAAGTCGAGAGCGTCAAGGTGAAACTTAATATCATGACACTATCAACACTCACGAGCAAAAGGTGCTATCGGACTATAATAGTCCACCATTAGAGCTATTCAGTAACAGTTGAAAGCACAAATTTACCAAAATCAAAATCTTGGCAGAAGTTTATTATTTTGTTTTTAAGAAAAAAGAATACACAGTTCAACTAATGGTATGTGAATACCAATGTCCTAAGACACATTCAATTACCCTTGATTAAGAAAAAAATATAGACACGTTGTCAACCTTGTCAACCCTGGGGACGATGATAGTGAATCTTATAATCACTAAAAGGAACCTCTGGTTCTAATCACTTACCAATCGCATCACAGCAGCAATAAGCTGCTATTTCACGCTGGTATTCTGTGTGAACGTGATCCTACCTCCCTCCGGATCGAGTTGACTTATTCCATAACATAACAGATGTTTTGCACGTTTAATGCAAAATTTAAAGTTATTAAAGTTATTTGCATTTAGAGTTCAACTTAATGCTGAGATTACAAATTTATTGGGCTATATGGCCAGCCCATTGCCACTTCAGCTTACTGATCTATTGGGAAAGTCAGTTACACTATTTCTACTGCAAAAATCCTTATTACGAAGTCTATCTCGAAAGAAACTCTGAGCATGACCCTCTTTGTAGTTCGCTAATCAACCTTGAGCTACCTCATACGGTCAGCAGTAAGGTACCATCTCGGATTTGTATAACATCATTACAAGAACGTAGTAATATCTTTGAAAATATTTTAAAAGAAAATCCAATAACTTGTCCATAATTTGTCGCTATAAAATTATACCATCGGGACGCACTAGGCAGCGGTACTGGACGCAGTAGTAACAAAATACAATGTTGTAAAACGCTAACTTTAATTCAGTAGTATATAAATGTAAAACAAATCACACTTGACAATAAATTGCGAAACTTACATCGGTTATGTGGTCCCGCTATCCACTTGCCTCTCAGCTCCTAGATGGGTCCAGCTTTTTATTGCAACTGCACAAGCTATATGTTAAGTATATTTTGCCGGGTTTTTATTCAAAGGTGGCAATTTAAATAGATATTTCTAGTTACTTTATTATGGAAACATATTACTTTTTTTTAATAAAATAAGGGTGCAAAACGAGCACCCAGCTCACGAGATGGTAAATGGATGCTGTGACCCATAGACATTTTCATTTATCCCCGATTAAGCATCAAAACGCAGATGCGTTGTCATCCCTGAGGACTAATATGGAATGCCTCTTTCCAGTAAAAAATGGTCTCTGGATCTCTACATTACCATACGAAGTACAGCAGTATTAAGCTGCTATTTTAAGCTGGTATTCTGTGAGAGCGTGGTCCTTCCCCTGACCAATTCGTGCTACAACAATAATATAGCCGCAGTGTGGCTCTACCACGTATATAGGTACTTATGTTACATACTTATACTAACTAACTCAAAAGGTATCATCACGCGTATTACCGTAAACGAGATATTAAACCGCTATACATCGTAAACCATAATTTCTACGAGCAAACGGTGGCGTTGAGTATTCTTAACACTGCCACTGCACGACATATTTTAATTCAACAAATTCTTGCAATTTAGTCAAGTATTGCGTCAAGTGCAACACTTAGCGCTATAAATTAAGATTCTTGCAGAGCCCACAAAATATATAAAACGCTTGCCACCATCTATGTTTGGCAATTGCTAGTCCAGTTTTACAAACTTACGTTACTTACATACTCGAGTTACGTTGCATTTTCTACTTAATACTCGTATGTATTTACGTATCATTCAGCCCTGACATAGTTTGTGAAAAACAAAGTTTAAAATACATTTAAAATGATACGTTAAAACTGTATGTACTGATATACGTTATAACATTAATTATGTTATTACGTATAATATCTGATTTAAGGAATTGTGCTTGAGCAAGTATATCGCAAATCCTTTTTTTTTTTAAATAAAACAACTTTGTAAGTATTCTTCTTTCTTTTTTTGACTTTTTTACCAAGTTTCAAAAAAAAAGAAGGTTGTATAACTGACGAGTTTTTTGTAAGTTCACCTATTTTGTAATCGATTTTAATGATTCTTCTTTTACTAAATAGGTTTTACTTTAGACCCTCATAAATCTATGGATGAAAATATACTGAAAATTTTGACGTAATTATTTAGACAACAATCAGGTTTACCCAGACTAACTTATGTCATTCAACATTTTAATTCTTAAGGATTGATGTAGGTGTTTATGGGCCACAGCATCAACTTACTCTCAGGCGGACTATTTCTCATTTTTTCTTTCATAGAATACTATATTATAGTTTTCTATGGCTTTTTTTCGTGATTGATCGTCGGTTTTATTCTACAAGTAGTATTTAAGTGTCTTTTTAATGAAGGAACTATTATATAGAACACTTCATTCGCTTTCTTTGTTTTTAGTTGTGATTTATCATTATCACAATAAATCATTACTAAAAAGTATAACTTGCGACTAGATTAGCTGGTGGAAATTGTTGGTTACCTCACCAATGACGATAAATAATAGGTTGGCTCAGGCAATGATTTTACAAGGATATAAACTCACCTTAAAGCTCACATTCGCGTGTTACTCGATTCCACTCCGTCGACACAAATAAATTGTTAGTCGCACTCAGAAACACTGCATGCTTAGAGACCAAGTAAGATATTGTTTTTTTTTTTTTACAAAATTGAGGTGACAAACAAACTCACAGTTCAGCTGATGACCAACTTTAATGACACCTATGAGAACTAGAATGAAATTCCTCACTTTAGTTATTAATTGTATTGGATAATGGGTCCATCGTTAGCAATATAAAGGATGCACACTTGCAAAGAAAACTACAGATGTAAGGACGAAGTCGTAACGCCTCATGGCTTGAAATTATACTGGCTCTCTGTAACGTTCAGAACCGAATAAACCAGGGCACCCACTACTGCTTCCTAAAATCTGCATTTTCTCCTTTTTATAGAATAAGGGGGACGAGCGAGTACACATTCCACCGGATTGTAACTGGACTGATCGACATCTATCTTCAATTAAGAATCAAAATGCAGCTGCGTTATTGCATCTGAGGACTAAGAAGGAATACCTAGTCACTAATAAAAAGGATCGCTGGTTCTCTGCGCTTACCATTTAAACATTTTTTTATAGGATAGGGTGACAAACGAGCACACAGTCCACCTGATGGTAAGTGGTTGCTGTGGCCCATAGACATCTACATCTATCCTCGATTACGAATCAAAATGCAGATGCGTTGTCACCCGTGAGGACTAAGATGGAATGCCTCGTTTCCAGTAAAAAGGGTCTCCGGTTCTCTACACTCACCATACGAAATACAGCAGCATTAAGCTGCTATTTCACGCTGGTATTCTGTGAGAGCGTGGTCCTTACCCGGTCGAGCCGACCCATTCGTGCTACAACTATACTACTAATATAACTGCAGCATGGCTCTACCACGTACAAAATATCATGATTCTGCTATTTCACGCATGTATTCAGTGAGAGCGTGGTCCTGCCCCGGTAGAGCCGAACCATCCGTGCTGCGGCCATAAGAAATTAGAAATATTTAAAAGACTAGATTCAGTGGTCACCGGCGATTTTTTGGGCCGATACGACTTAGAGAGCTTCAAGAAAATAACTTACTCCTTTCTAAAATGCTGGCAACGCACTTGCAATTCCCCTGATGTTGCAGTTGTTCATGAGCGGCGGAAGTTACTTAACATCAGATGAGCCGTGTGCTCGGTTGCCCCACTCCTATTAAAAAAGACATTTTAAGACCGTCAGTTTGTTTGCAATAACACTGAGAACATTTTCCGGCATATCAGTAGGTTCGAATAATTGTAACAGAATTTTATTTGGTCAAATAAGTTATCCTCATTCTCACCGAATCAGAAAGCGAGCATAATAACACAACCATTCATTCTAACTCGGTCAGTCATTGCCTTGTAACTTAATTTTCAGATCGAATTGATCTCTGTACAAAATCAAATATTCGTTGTAATATAGCATAAAATACCTAATGGATTAGTTTCGATTAATATTCATATTTGTACAAACATAAAGCAGGTTATTTTTGTTATCAATGTAATAATTGTAAGTTAGGATTTTTTTTATAAAATGTTACCTCAACACTAGGATTTTCTCCTGTATCGTGGGGGCAGTTTACAAACATAAATTTCACAAGCACAAACATCCAGACCCGGAACAATTATTTGTAGACCATACAAATACTTGTTCCGTGCGGGATTTGAACCCGCGATCCTCAGCGTCGCAACTCATTGCTAAGACTCTCCGTCTGAGAGCCGTTGGCTATCCGATATTCTTTTAGATGTTTTCATAAAAGATATTACATTAGATAGTTCATATCGCTACCGTTACAGCCTACTAAAAATTCACTACAGCCTCTATAAATTGCCTGATATTTGTCATAGGTACTACGCTTGGCTAGCTGTTATTAAAAAGAAGCTGCAGCCCCTCTCCTGGTTTGTTTTCCTCTATCACCTTTTACGTGACCCACAGTACGACATGCGATGTGGTATATTTTTAAACCGTAACCACAAGGTCGTCCATAATAGTAATTATTAGGAATAAATAACTGTAACATAATGTTACAGTTTGTTCGTGCCGTGTAGTGGCGGTTAAGAATATCCACTACCCCATATCTTCCCGTGGGTGTCGTAAAAGGCGACAGAAGGAAACAGACAGGAGATGGGCAGCAGCATCTTTCTGATAACAGCAACTGTACGACAAAAAAAAACTGCGGTTGCCAACCCGCTCGCCAAGCGTGGCAACTATGGCAATATACCCCCCCATGAACAATTACACAAATAGACGGCCCCCAGTCCCCGGCGGCCCCGCTATTCCTGGCTACGGTGGCGACCATGGTAACGGCGGGACAGGGGGTGCTAAGAATCTCCGGTGGAGGTTCGGTTGCCACCTACGACGACTCGACCTGGCAACATTTAACGCACGCACACTGAGGACTGACGAGAAGATCCTGGAGCTGTAAGAAGAGATAGACAAGTTGCGCTGGAGTATTATAGGATTATCCGAGGTCCGAAGAGAGGGGGAGGACACGGTAATTCTCGAATCCGGCAACTTGTTCTATCACCGGGAGGGCGACCATCTGTCCCAAGGAGGTGTCGGATTTATCGTCCACAAGTCTCTCGTCAACAACGTTGTAAAGATTTGGAATGTGTCGACGAAGGTCGCGTACCTGATACTCAGAATCACCAAACGGTATTCGCTGAAGGTCATACAGGTTTACGCACCAACCTCGGCACATTCCGATGAGGAGGTGGAGGAAATGTATGAGGATATTTCCAAAGCCATGCATTCCTCCAAAACCCACTACACGGTGTTGATGGGAGACTTCAACGCAAAACTAGGCACAAGAGAAAACGGTGAGCTGAAGTTAGGGAAATTTGGAGTAGAGCAACGGAACCGAAGGGGCCAGCAGCTGGCCGACTTTATGGAGAAATAGGGACTCTTTATGATGAACTCTTTCTTCCAGAAGCGGCCCCACAGGAAGTGGACCTGGTCGAGCCCCGACGGTTCGACAAAAAATGAGATTGACTTCATTATGACGACCAGACGCCAACTGTTCAGTGATGTCTCAGTGATCGCAAGGGTGAAAACTGGCAGCAATCACTGAATGGCTAGAGGCACACTGAACCTAAACGTTAAGTTGGAGAGGTCTCGTCTAATGAAGTCAACGCTCCGTCCCCCTCGTGCTCTAATCCAAAATCCCGAAAACTTTCAGCTCGAGTTACACAACCGCTTTCAGTGCCTACAAGATTGCAATGCAGTGGACGATATGAATGACAAGCTCGTGGACACTGTTCATGCGGTCGGAGCTAAGTTCTGCAAGACCCGCCGCAGAAGAACACAAAAACTCTCCGATCACACTCTTAATCTCATGGCTGTTAGACGGGAGATGAGGCTGCAATCGTCAACAGATTTGACAGCATACAGGCAACTGAACAGACAGATCTCCAAATGCATGCGGCGAGACTTACGCAAGATTTAATACTACTCCTATTAAAGAAGCGATCGAGCGGAACCAGGGCTCCAAAGTCTTTGCCAGAGATCTGTCTGCCCGTAAGAGCCAACTGTCAAGGCTGAAGACTGAGTGTGGCAGCATCGTTTCCGGGACACCTGAGATTTTGAGTGAGATTGAGAAGTTCTATGGGCAGCTGTACACATCATCGTTGGAGCCACACGCAAGTGTAAGTAACGATCCAAGAGCAAGTCTTATCCGACACTATTCCGATGATATCCCGTACGTCAGTCTAAGCGAGATTAGAATGGCTCTCCAGCACCTTAAAAACGGCAGGGCCCCAGGCGAGGATGGAATTACAGCGGAGCTTCTGAAAGCGGGTGGAACACCGGTACTTGAGGTCCTTCAGAAGCTCTTCAATTCCGTCCTCCATGGTGGCACTACTCCAGAGGCGTGGAGCAGAATTGCGGTGGTCTTGTTCTTTAAGAAAGGCGACAACGCTCTCTTGAAGAACTACAGACCGATTTCCCTTCTGAGCCGCGTCTACGTGCTGTTTTCGAGAGTCATTACGAATCGTCTAGCACGCAGACTCGACGACTTCCAGCCTCCCGAACAAGCCGGTTTCCGAAAAGGCTTCAGTACCATAGACCACATACATACCCTGCGGCAGATTGTACAGAAGACTGAAGAGTACAATTTGCCACTTTGCCTGGCGTATGTGGACTATGAGAAAGCCTTTGATTCCGTCGAAATTTGGGCGGTGCTGCAGTCCCCTCAGCGGTGCCAAGTTGACTGTCGGTATATCGAAGTGCTGAAGTGTTTGTACAGTAGGGCTACGATGGCTATCCGAGTACAGAACCAGAGCTCGAAACCTATCCAACTGCAGAGAGGTGTAAGACAGGGTGACGTTATATCCCCGAAACTCTTCACCGCTGCTTTGGAAGACGTTTTCAAGCTACTGGACTGGAAGGGATCACTCACCTTCGATTTGCCGACGATATAGTCCTTATGGCAGAATCGCTGGAGGACTTAAGCACTATGCTCAATGACCTCAATAGTGCCTCCCAACGGATAGGTCTTAAGATGAACATGGACAAAACAAAGATCAGGTTTAATGTCCATGTCACACCTATGCCGGTAGTTGTTGGGAGCACTATGCTCGAAGTTGTTGACGAGTACGTTTACCTGGGACAAATAGTCCGACTAGGTAAGTCCAACTTCTACCGAGAGGTCAATCGACGGATTCAACTCGGCTGGGCAGCGTTCGGGAAATTACGACACATCTTCTCGTCAGGTATACCTCAATCTCTGAAAACTAAAGTGTACAACCAGTGCGTGTTGCCAGTGATGACTTACCGATCAGAGACGTGGTCCTTCACTGCTGGACGCTCAAGGTCGCTCAGCGAGCTATGGAGAGGGCTATGCTCGGAGTTTATCTGCGTGATAGACTCAGAAATGAGGATATCCGCAGTAAAACCAGAGTGACCGACATAGCCCAACGGATTAGTAAGCTGAAGTGGCAATGGGCCGGCCATATAGCTCGAAGAACCGATAACCGATGGGGAAGAAAGGTTCTCGAGTGGCAGCCTCGTACCGGTAGGCGTAGTGTAAGGCGACCCCCCACTAGATGGAGTGACGACGATGCAGGTGGCTCAGGACCGTGCTTTGTGGCATTACTTGGGGGAGGCCTATGTTCAGCAGTGGACTTGTGAAGGGCTGTGATGATGATGATGATGATGAATGTTACAGCTTTCACTAGACACTTGCAACTTAAGCGAAGAATCACCTCTGAAAATTAAGATGGAATAATTTACAGCCTGCAATTACTCTCGTTCTATATCATCGTCATCATCATTATCAATATAGCTTTTCACAATTTCGCTGAATATAAGCCTCCCCCCGCGAAGTGATACAAAGCACGGTCCTGTGCCTTGCATATCTTACCAGGTCGTCACTCCATTTAGTGGGGAGGTAGCCCATAGTTTTTTCTAAATTGCAACGATATATTTAATGCTATCTTCTTTTATATCAGCCCGTAGTGGTCTACTGCTGGAAACCTACGGGACGAAGTAAGGCGCTGTGATATACCGACATAACACGGACCAAATACGTTTTTTTATAAAATAAGGGTGACAAACAAGCGCACAGTCCATGTGATTTAAGTGGTTGTTATGGTCCATAGATGATTTCTGGATTAATAATCAAAATGCAGATACGTTGTCACATCTGAGAACTATGGTATGCCTCATTTCCAGCGAAAAAGCGTGTTCGACTTTCTACACTTATCATATGAAACACAGCAGCATTAAGCTGCTATTTTAGGATGTTACTCTGTGAGAGCGTGATCCCTTCCCGATCGTGCTGACCCTGCCCTACAACCATAATATAACTGCATAATAGCTCTACCACGCAAAATCATCATTCCCTTAAATAAGCAAAATTAAGAAAGTTAAAAATATCAATATTTTTTAATGAAACTCATTTTAATCATAACACATCAATAAGTTTCAACGGTTAAAGATTTTAAACCGATAAACGTATCGACAACGTTATAGTATTATTGTTATTAGTGTAACGAGAGACGTGCAACAACTGGTAAGTAGCGGGAGGTCTCGAGTGAGAGAGGCCTATTCTATAACTGGGTCAGCTTTTTGTTTTAATCAACGGGCACTTGGAGTAAGTTTTTGTGATTGGGACTTGGTTTTATATTAAACTAGAGATCAAATTGATTTGCTTTATAAATTGAATTATAACTGTCATAGTAATTTAAATGGATGTGACATGACACATTAAATTGGTTTCCTTTAAGATTTCAATTCATTTATATTGTCCTCCAGACCGAATTTCAGTCACGACGGCCTGCCTCAACGGAGGCTAGATATCGGTGCAGTATAGGATTATAGTTCCCAAGTGTATGCGTAAGCACAGGTGCACTCTCTATTCCCTCGCCCTCGTAATCCGATGGGACGGTAAACCGACACGACCTGGAGAGAGATCAGGCGCAGGACCAACGGCTTTACGTGCTTTCCGAGGCACGGGGGGAGACACCGTCAACTTCCTGACTCCGGGCAGCTACTGATAATTTCTTGACGGAAAAACTCAATAATCGATTTTTTGGCCCGACCCGGGATTCGAACCCAGGACCTCATGATGAGCAGTCGCACTACTACAACCACTAGACCAACGAGGCAGTTACACCCAATTCATTACAGCCCATCCAGGAGTACTACTCCGCTGAACATATAACTAACTTACTACCGTACCATAACTGCCACGCTTGCTTGGTTGGCAGCTGTAGATTTTTTTTTTCAAATTATTATTAGAAAGACGCTGTTGCCCATCCCTTTGTTGCCTCTTACGGCACCCACTGGAGGAATATTAGAATTTTGAAGTTATAATTCATACGTCCCGACTTTTGAACTACCTGTAAAAAATTATACACAGTCAACGACACCGGAACAATCAAACCCAACCGGAACCGAAAACCAACAGCGAATTTCCCAATGCCACAAAATAATTGCTATGAATAATTTGTTTCGAAAATACAAACATTTTAACACTTTCCCTATTGCCATGAATAAAAATACACAAATGCACAAATGACTCAGTGCAAAAACAGAATATTGATGAGGCGCTTTATAATGCTGATCGCATGACCACTTCTTCCTCAAATAAACATTAAAAGGATGTCAAAAAATCTGAAAGAATGATGTTCGGAATTATCATATCATTCAGAAGTAAAGTATACGACAGATTAGTGAAAGTAAAACATGTTGTGTTCCAAAGTTCAGCGTTCGTCAACTGCACATGTATTAAAAAAGTTTAACAGAATTTAACATTTGAATAGAATTATAATTTTGCTTAATGGGTCTCTTAAATCTTTTTATTAGTATAGAAACACCTTACAGTTCTTTGACGCATCAAATAAGTTAGATGACACTTCCAATGGAGTTGAACACAGGAATATTACGTGCGAAGATTTTCATTTATTTCTCCCCTCTTAAGTGTACTGCTAAACATTGGCCTCCTGCATAGATAGAAGCTTAATACTACTGTGTTTCGTATGGTAAGTGTAGAGATCCGGAGAACTTTTTTACTGGAAACGAGGCTTCCCATCTTAGTCCTCACGGGTGACAACGCATCTTCGTTTTGATAAATGAAGATGTGTATAAGCCACAGTATCCACTTACCATCAGGCAGGTAGATTGTGGGCTCGCTTATCACCCTTATTCTATAAAAAAATAGATTGCCTCATAGAGGAGATATTTGCTATTAATACTTAGGCAAGTTGATAATCGCAGTTTTTTTATTATTTTAATATGTAATTAATGGTGAAGAAGGTTAAATAATTATACTAGATTCACACTGTAGTGTGTCAGGCTGCTCTCAAAATGTTTGAAAGTTCATGTCTACTGTATTTATTTTACGAACTGTCTCGTCGGTCAAGTAGTCATAAACGGAAATGCTGATTATGAGCGATCCGGGTCGGATTGGAGTCCCGGGTAGGGCTAAAATCAGTTATTGTGCTTTTCTGTCAAGAAATTCTTAGTAGTCTCAGCGTGAAGTCAAGTAGTTGGCGGTGTTTCATCCTCGCACCTTGGAAAGCACGTAAAACCGTTGGTCCTGCCCCTGATCTCTCTCCGTTTATGTTGTGATACCGTCTCATCGGACTATTCGAAATACATTTTTTTTTTATAGAATAGGCTGACAAACGAGCACACAGTCCACCTAATGGTAAGTGGTTGCTGCGGCCCATAGACATCTACATCTATCTTCCATTACAAATCAAAATGCAGATGCGTTGTCACCCGTGAGGACTGAGATGGAATGCCTCATTTTCAGTAAAAAGGGTCTCCGGTTCTCTACACTCACCATACGAAATACAGCAGCATTAAGCTACTATTTCACGCTGGTATTCTGTGAGAGCGTGGTCCTTCCCCGGTCGAGCCGACCCATTCGTGCTACAACTATACTACTAATATAACTGCAGCATGGCTCTACCACGTAGAAATATAGTGTAAAGTGAGGAAATACAAAGTGTAGCTGTGCTTGCGCATACATACAGGCACTTTGATTCTATCCTGCGCAGATTACTAGTCGTGAGAATACGAATAGAAATCGAACTGGATATTATTATTATTTATTTAATGCTGATCTGACTGACTAACCGCTTGCCGGGTGTAGCAACTTTTGCGAAATCCCATGAGACAACCTATGATGCGCAGGTCGATGTTCAGCAGTAGACTTCTATAGGCTGTAATTCATGATTTTGCTGACATCATATAATAATAAAAACTTTTTAACAAAAAAATTAAACCGACGAATAAACTGAAAAGCAAAAAATAATGAATCTTTTTCTTTTACCTTAATAACTAAGCTCTTAAACTAATGTACTAACACTAATGTACCTGGGTATATATTTTTGTAACTATTTTGAGTTTTTAATTAACCTTATGAACTAAGTCTTTACTATAAGGGCACACGGGACCTGTGCCCAGGGCCCCCGTGACGAAAGGCGTCGGCCTTATTCGCTTCCTCTATACAATCTTTTTTCTATTTTAAATGAGGGCATTGTTAGTGACTTTCTGGCAACCCTAAGCAGTGACAAACTACACATTGCCAAGGTAGCCAGAAAAAGTGGCATTCACAGATTTCCTAGGTATAAAATATGTATCTAAATGTATATGTCGGGCTGTACGGTCGCCTTAGTTATAGCCTCGATTCTTTGTGGGTAAACTATATATTTATAATCTATGTGATAAAAATATCATTTAGTACTGTTTTATAAAAATAACACTTCAAAAGGTTTAACAGCAAATGATTTATTTAACATGATAAGTTTCAACCACAAATATTAGATTTTATAGTAAATAATTGTCTAAAATTTAAATTTTTTTTTATTTAATTTTAAAGTAAAAAGGATACACGTATTGATGTTGTTATAAAATATTTTCTTTTTTGAAAAAAATTTTAGGATATAAACATTAAAGTTTACACTTTCCTAAGAAATTATCGTCCCGCTATGAAATCTGTCAAATATTTTACCTCATCACTGACCTCTATGTATAGAGGTCAGTGTACCTCATTGTAAAATGGTGTCACCCTGGTGGCAGAAAAAGTTGTGGATGTCCTCATTAATGACATATTATTTGATTTTTAACAATTAACTATAATAAATATAAGATCATAGTAGAAAAATATTTTATATTTATAGTAAAAAAAAAACAGGGCCCCAAATTTTGTGCTTAAGACGGCGTTGGCCCTATCCAATAAAAAAATAATTAGAAAACTCGGGCTACTCTATAATAAAATCACCCCCATTTCCACCTCTAGGGTAATTCTTTTTCCAAATTTATATGAGACCAATTTCGAGGTAAAATCCCTATCCAATAAAAAAAGAATTATCAAAATCGGACAACTCTGTTATACATCGCCCCTATTTTCCCACCCTTAGGGTAAAAAATTTTTTAAATTTTTTATAGGATCGATTTCAAGGTATCCACTAAAAAAAGAATTATCAAAATCGGAGTATTCTGTAAAAAGTTATGGGTGATCATACATAAAAAAATATACGCGCCGATTTGAGAACCTCCTCCGTTTTTTCATCGGTTGATAATAATAATAACATTTATAGCGGCGCTGTCGTCGCGCCACAAGCGAAATACACTGAAGCTTAAATCACGCTATCAACATTCCGAATCATAAACAGTATATATAGAACATCTCCGAACTATTACACGAAGCGTTGGCCGCTCTCCGGGCAGAACACCTTGCCCGGCGGGAGATCTCCCGTTTTCCTACCACGGCCACACCTTTATTTACACATATATTTCATCTATAATATATATTTATCAAAATCTTGTATCTAACACGATCATATACACTTCTATAAGTTTTTCAACGTGGTAGAGCCATGCTGCAATTATATTATTTGTGGTTGTAGCAGGAATGGGTCTACTTGACCGGGGTAGGACCACGCACCCACAGGATACAGTGAGTATAGAGAATCGGAGACCCTTTATAATGGAAAAAAGGCATTCCATCTTAGTCCTCAGGAGTGGCAACGCATTTAAATTTTAATTCTTAATTGAGGATAGATGTACCTAGATGTAAATGGGCCATAGCATCCACATACCATCAGGTGGACTGTGTGCTCGTTAGTTACTCTTATTCTATAAAAAAAATATAGAATATCACAGCTGCAGTCGTATAATAACAATATTCTGCAATTAATTACGTTACGAACGAAGACCTGTGGTAGCTCAGATGGTTAGCGCTCGCTGTAAACTTCACAGTACGCGAGCAAACCGGATTCGATCCCCGCCGGCAACAATGAAATTGTTAATTACAATTTTAAGTGCTGATTTACCACGTGCTTGGCGGTGAAGTAATACATCATGTTCCTCATCAATAACAGTATGTCCGAAAAATAAGTCCAAAAAAATATTTCGAAGACATGTGAAATTTGCCAACACCCATTGGGGCACCGTGGCGGACACTTCCTTGCTTTAAAACCCTCTCAGTAATGAGGGGAGAACTGTGCTCAGCTGTGGGACGTATATAGGCTCTAACTTTAACTTCTTTCTTAATCATGTAAATGATTCGTTCATTTGACCCGTGTCTCATCAAAGTATTGATGATTGCAATTACATTTTATGAACGTTCTGGACCAAACGATTTACAGGATCTACGACCTAAGAGTATAGTAATGTCCGACGGCTGAAATTATCGGGCGGGTCTCACAGATCACAGAGTATTGATATGATCCATTTCAATGATCGACCTGAATGACCCGGTTCTTACGAAGAAACAATAAACGAATGATCGGGTCACTAGAAATAAATGAATGAGACATGTCTATGTGCATTAAAATAAACGCCTCAGTCTTGTACAATTAGCGTCATACGAAAGCGACAAACAATTAACTCACAAATTCGTGTTCGCGTCTAACTTTACCGTTTCCTCTGTCATGTATGACTTGGCCAATGTGAAACAATGTTTTATCTTCTCTTCAATCAATCAATCTTCTATCCAAGTATAAATTACTGAGACGTTAATTGGGGTACATTGACTCCACTGGCAATTATCAATTATATTATTACTTTCAAAACGCTTTAGTGTGACATGCGTAACATATTATGAAAGTTATTATATATTAGTCACCACCCTCGGTATCGCCTGGATAGGATCTATTGGTGAAGTATTTAGATTTAGATATATTTTTTTAAATGGTTGTTTATGTCTTTATAACAAGATATATATACAGGATGTTAGTGTAAACACCGTTGTCCTTGCAACCAGTGGTTTGGTTTCACTTATAGAACGTAAATTCAATGAATAAAAAAAACACTATTTTCTTTCATAAAATTTAAAAAGTTTCTGTCCGACACCGTCCGTAAATTCATGGATACCCTATGCGCCCGAGTGACGTAATCACTGTAAAGATATACAACATTCAACATAAAAACACAATAGGTACACATAAGCTGTGATGTAACTTTTCCTTCATACTTTCATCCTGGCTTAGGACAAGCAAAAATTGAGGAATTAAGGAAAAATTTAAATGTTACTAAAAAAAATGTTGTTATTTTTAATTGAATTTACATCCTGTATATAAAAATTGTTCTATCAAAAGGCAAAAGGTATTTTTGATGGTAAGACACTTAAATGTGCCACTACCCTTTTTTAAAGGTCTACTCTTTTTATTATTGAAAATGGGGTGCATATTTCAAGAGTTTGTACTTCGATAAATGTTTGAGATAACTACAAACATAGTTATGAAATTTTTGTAGGTAATATCACGTAATTTAATAATAATTAATAAAATAATTATATTCATTGGGAATTTATTCAACTTTTTAGCGAAACTAAATAAAAACGGGTAATTTTTTTCTTAAAACTTTGAGGTAATTAATTTTTTTTAATGTCTTGTATAATTTTGGGTACATTTTATACCTCGACTTGATAAACTATGATAGCAACTGGTAAGGGAAAAAAACAAAATGAAAAACAAATGTAAAAATAAAAAACATATCTTGAAAATAGTACAGCAAGTCGGGTTTCTCTATGAAAAAAATAAAAAAAACCTAATAAAAAAACAGATAAGACCTGTACTTTCAGACGCCCGGCGGTCACTTCGTGCTGGGGCACCCTGTATGCCACCTGATGAAATTTTCACTAAGAAACCTAAGATGCCACGTTCCAGTAAAAGGGTTGCTGGTTCTTGCCAATTACAATACGAAACAGAGTAGCATTATTACGCAACTATTTTACGCTAGTATTCTGTGAGAGTGTAGTATATTCCCTGTACAGGCTAACCCGTCCATCATCACAATAGCTGCAACGTGGCTCCACCACATAATAAAAAACGGGATATCACAATTGCGTTAAATATTAAGTTTTCTTTTTCAGGCAGATGTTTCTTTCATTTCTTTGCGATAAGTTATCAGTTATTAAGTGAACAATCATCTTATTTTGCCGATGCCTTTGACTTTTCAAAGTATACATTATGTCAGAACTTTATAGTATCCAACATAAAAAAACCAGATGATACCAGCCACGCTGCGGATTTATTCATCTGAGGAAGGACCACGCTTTAACGGAATACCAACTGAAAACAAAATGCTACTGTAATTCGTATTCCGATTGACGAGACGTATATAATGGTAACATGGCGTTCATTATCCATCACAGTTCATATATCATATAAGTCAACACAGAACTGTCACCATACCCTGATTACCAATGAATCTGTAATTTTTAGTATTTTTATAAACACTTTTTCTTGAATCTGACCGTTAAAAAGTGACAAAAGAAGATACCTGTAAAGTTTATTTTTGACATCTTTTAATTCTTTACTTTTTATGTTTTTTTTTATAAACAACAAACGGGCATGCAGCTCACGTGATGGTAAGTGTCCACCATGACTCATGTACAACTGCAACAGCAGGGTATCACTGGTACGTTGCCAGCTTTTCAAAAAAGTGAAATTTCATTTCATTTCATTACAATCCATTTTAAAATACCATGCTCTGTTATGTTTATCTTCTTTACCCATTGTGGTACATAGATTATATCACAAAATGAACCACAATTATAGATACATTTAGAAGCATCTTATCAACGAGCAGGCAGTTATGTATACATTAATACGCACCTCTGAAATTCAATTCTTGGACGCCTGGCTTTTTGATACCACGGTCTTATTTAACAATGTTATTTGTAAAACGTCGACTGCTTAAATTGCCATACTTTACTGCATCACTTTGTACCTCAGAGCAATAGTTTATTTTGTTTGTTCATTCACACGGCGCAGCGAGTCAAAAGACAAATTTATGTGTCCAATTATCTGCCGAAACGCCTGGAGTCATAACAATATATATCACAGTAATGACCATGTTGACCGGTGTTTGCGATACACCAAAATTGTAGATACATACCACAAATTATCTTTTAAAGTTGACAAGTTATTTAATAGTATAATTTATACAATATTTATATAAAGAGTTATTTTTCGAACAATATCCAAATTTTAACCTTACCAGGCGGTCCCATAATGAACTGGCCTGATATAGTTCAACGCGACATGTCGCTACATGTTGTGTTGCATTAAATAGTACGTTTATCGTGCACTTAATATAAGAAACATGCATCGACATGAAATGCTTAGTCTTAGTTTAACAGGCATTTGAATAACGAGAGTCGCGTATTTTTTTCAAAATGTCGAAAACTGAGTATCGAAGTGTCATAAAGTTTCTGTTTAAAGAAGGTTTATCCCCAGCCCAAATAAAAGAACGATTGGATGGCGTATATAAGGAGTCTGCCCCCTCCTATAGCACAGTGAAAAATTGGGTGAAAGATTTTCGCCTCGGGAGAGAAACCGTCGAAGACTTAGGCCACCTCGGTCGACCTGTGTAAGTGCTCACTGCCGAAACGATTGCTCTTATCGAAGAGGAGGTTCTGAGTGACCGCCGTTTGAAGATTAGAGAAATTGCAGCAAGGCTTGGGCTAGTAGCCCGTTCCGTTAGAGTACCGTTCATCGCGCGATCCATGAACATCTTCACATGAAAAAAGTGAGTGCAAGATGGGTACCGAAACTTCTTTCAGCGGTACAGAGACAGGAAAGAGTGCGCTGCGCTTCGGAGTTTTTGGATCTTTGTGGCGAAAATCCAAAGACTGTGATCGAGCGGCTAGTGACTGGTGATGTAACTATGATCTTGTATTATGATCCACAAAGCAAGCGCGAGTCAATGGAATGGCGTTATAAGGGTGAAAAGCCCCCTAGAAAGGCATAGGTGCAACAATCGACTAAAAAACTGATGTGTAGAATATTTTGGGATTTTCAAGGCATTTTGATGGTGGATTTTAAAGAACGTAATACAGTCGTGAACGGCGAATATTATGCTTCTTTAATATATAAATTACGAGACAAGATAAAGGAAAAACGAAAATGCAAGCTGTCTAAAGGTGTCCTGTTGCTCCATGACAACGCCCCTGTTCATACCGCTGGTGTTTCGAAGGATGCAGTTCGTCAATGCGGGTTCACAGAAGTTCAACATCCACCTTACAGTCCAGACATGGCCCCGTCCGACTATTATTTATTTCCAAATTTAAAGCGGGACTTAAGAGGAAGAAAATTTTCAAGCGATGAAGAGTTGCAGGCGGCCGTCTTCAGTCATTTTGAGGATAAAAAATGTGATTATTTTTATAAAGGTTTAGAGATGTTGATTCACAGATGTCAGAAATGTGTTAGTATTCATGGTGATTATATTGAAAAATAAAATTGGTTTCGTTTCATTTCCTTCATTGGTTCATAGTTAGGCCAATTTATTATGGGACCTACCACGTAAGTTCAAATATAGAAATAATAATATTTGATGACTTTTATTTGAAATTATCCCAAGTTGAATATGATTTATGGACAACAACGTTGTGTCAAAATAATGCATTACCACGCATTCTGAATTTAAAAGTTAAAAAAGATGGAATGTTTGAGACTTTTTTTAACAAATTTTTCTTCACCATTTGCCTATATTACTTATACTGAACATTCTCTGCAAAATTGTCGGGTTATTGCAGAATAACTCTGTATAGTTTTTGGGTGCCTCATGTGGAGGATATTTCACAGTTGCCATGCTTGTCAGGCGGGTTGACAACAGCACCCATCTTCGGTTCTCAGTTTCACTTTGTTGCTTTATGAAGAATCAAAAATTCAAAACGATATAGCAATTATATTATCGGTAAAATCTTAAATCATTCTATTTTAATTGTAACTGACTAACGAATAGTATATCTTTACACGTGGTATACGTGGCTCGATCGGGAAAGGGCCACGCTCTTACAGAATATCAGCGTAAAATTGAAATTGACGCTGCTATGATTAATACGGTGAATGTAGAAAACCGGAGACCATTTTTTTATTCCGGATAAGTCCTCAGGGATGGTAACGTAGCTGCATTTTGATTCTTATTTTAGGATAGATGTAGATGTTTTTGGGCCACCACATCTACTTACCATCCACCACCATTTTAAATAGTAGTAGATTGATTGGTAAGTGACTGGTGTGGCCCATAGACATCTGTAACCAACTTCAAGCAAACTACGGTGGGTTATCTAGATCTAGAACTATATTAGATCTCTTCACAGCAGTGGGCTCACTGTTGCTTTGCGCCAGGAATTTCTGAACGAAAACAAATTTCTTGTGCTCAAATAATGTTACTTTTTCTATCCTCGATCAAAACTTGGGCCGCTGACAATAGTCCTATATTAATAATATAACGGTGCTTTGGACGTTTTAAAAATAGAATAAAAAAATAACATTTTAAGCAGATCAACAGTTGGAACAGATAAAAAATACCGGCACGCTGTTAAAATACCGTATTACGGGTAAAACGGATTGTCGCACGTAAATCGGTCCAATGCGTAGTTTTTTAGATCGGTTTCGATTCTGGCGTATGCCGCACGCGTGGTAATGCGATAGCACGGAACGGTCATTATGTAGCTGGCAAGAAGATGATATCTTTACTGAAGAACATAAATATACTCTTCAAAGTACCACAGAATCTTAATATTAATACTAGCTGATACCCGCTCGCTTCGCTGGGCGCACGATAATAGACGATAAAACGTAGAAATTTTTTATGCAACTATTGTAAAATCTGTTCTTAGTGAGCGTCTACATTGCAAAATGAGTAACTATACTAAATTTCAAGTCAATCGGGTGTATAGTTTAGAAATATCGTGATGGGTCAATCCGTCAGTCAGTGGTATTTCGTTTCATCATCATCATCATTACAGCTCTTCACGTCCACTGCTGAACATACATAACATACGCCCAAGGAATGCTGAGCCACCTGCATCCATCGACTTCCTACATGATTTATATATATATATATATATATATATATACTGAATGACGTTTTTTACCCTCAGGAAAAAAGGGTGTAACATGTGAACGGAGTAGAAAACTATGGCACAGTTATTATACAGAAAAGAAAAACAAAAAATTTTGAATTAAATATATGCGAAATTCAAATAAGTATATAGATTCTTAAAAGTCCATAGTAAATTAGGATTAAGTAAAACTCATCGCAATACATACCGAAAAGAATAGAATAACGTTTCATTTTTAAATATAGAATTATAATAAAATATAGGACACATGTACTACCTACATGTCCTATATTTTATTACAATTCTATGCTTTGACCCACTACCTACATGTTCCTTTACATCTATCTACTCTGATTCTCTAGCGTGGTCATACCCTGTTCGAGTCGACCCATTTGTGTTACAACCATAAGAGAGCTGCAGCATGGCTCTACCACGTAAACACTTTGTTTTTTGGGTCAGCTAATATTTTTTATAGTATTGGAGTGATAAATAAGCTAATGGTCCACCCTTTAAACTAAAAAGGCCACAAATGTGTTAGTAGCCCTGAGGATTAAGATGTCACATAGTCTGTTTGTACTGGCCTTCTTATCCTTCAAATCTAAACACAGCAGTAGATTATATATAGCTTATTGAAAGTAAAATATATAAAAGACGTGGTAGCTCAGATGGTTAGCGCTCGCTTTAAATTTCACAGTACGCGAGCAAACAGGGTTCGATCCCCGCCGACACCAACGATATTGTTAATTTCAATTTTAAGTGCTGGTTTACCACGTGCTTGGAGGTGAAGGAAAACATCATGAGAAAACCTGCATGTCTGAGAAATAAGAAAAAAATATTTCGAAGACATCTCAGAAATGAGAGAAGGCCTGTGCCCAGATGTGGGACGTATATAGGCCGTTACTTTAGCTTTTAACTTTCTTGGCAGTAAAATAATTGAATTGGTTGTAAAAAGAACCCTATTACCTAGAAAAGTGCTAGGAGTACTACAATATATAGTTTTGGGCAGAAATTTAAAAATTTGTGATAACAACTGTAAGGAGCTAGAAAAACGTCTTAAGAGGTACTTAATGTTTTAATTCGTTCTATATATACACCTCATACTTAAAAACAACTTAACTATTATAGAACTTATTTTTGGGTAGTGTTAGATTTGAAGGATATTAAAAAAAAATTATTTAAAATCAAACCACTTTTAAGTTCATCTGCTTCATTTCCTTTCTTTCTTTACCTAATTTCTACACTTATTTCATATAGACTTAATGTTTTGCTTACTGTATTGGAAGCGTTCAGAAAATGACGTATACGTTATACGTGGTAGAGCCATGCTGCAATTATATTAGTACTATAGTTGTAGCATGAATAGATCGGCTCGACCGGGGAAGATCACGCTCTAACACAATACCAACGTAATTTTTCGTATGGTGAGTGTGAACCGGACACCCTTTTTACTAGAAACGAGGCATTCAATCTTAGTCCTCACGGGTGACAGCGCATCGGCATTTTGATTCGTAGTCGAGGATAGATGTAGATGTCTATGGGTCACAGCAACCACTTACCATCGTCTCGTCTCGTCAACATACTCGTTTATCACCCTATATCTTATTACAAAAATGAAACAAGTGATTTTTTTAAATATTTCACTAAAAGAAATTAAGGTACAACGTTTTTCTTTTTATTCTCTTACATTGTCATTCGATTGTGAGCTATGTTCAAAATTTCAAGTCTCTAGCTTATCGGAAGTGCTCCAAATTTGGAGTTGTAAGGTTCCACCTGGAAAGACGACAGACAGGCAAACAAGAAAATAACTTAATAAAAACGTGGCAAACTATTATAAAGCCTTAAGTACTAAAACAGCACAGTGTGAAATATAAATTATTACGGATTGAAGTATAACATTAAAATTTCCATTGAATGCGACTGCTTTAACACTTACTCGGCTAATAAATAAATGATATTTCCAACGTAAAGCACACTAAGAGCATTAAAGAGTGTCGTATACCTCACCTTGAGAACTTAATGACTTACTTCTTGATATAACACACGAACAAACCTAAAGAACTGATGATTATTGAACTCGCTGCATAATCAAAGCAAATTGGTCTCTATTCAAGCCTGTTACGCACCCAATTCCCTTGAACGAATGGAATAATTTATCATGCGTGGAAGTGGCGGTGATATTTATTTATATGTTATATTCAAACAATAGCCACGAATTCCTTTGCCTTTCAAATTCCCTGCGACATGTCTGGAGAGGTAATTTGTTTTGTGCGTAACAATGATTCTTTGAACAAGTTACTAGTGAACATTGGTGACTTATGAACTTTGATTATACTTTATTAATGCAAGTTTGCGTAAGGTAGGCACATAATAGAGCCTATTAGGTCAAAAATAAAAGTAATATTTATGTTCTATAATTGACTTTGAATAGTCCAATAACTAAACAATATTGAAAAAGGTTTTAGATTTATAATATAAATTACAAAACATTAGAAAAACGTAACTTAAAAAATTAATTAAAAACAAATGAATATAAAACAAGACAGGGGAAACACGACAATAACAATAACAAATAAACATAAATAAAAAAATCAACATTTTATACTTGGTTGTACTATATGTTGCCCGATCAACAATGTGTTTTTCAAGTATGGATGCGCTGTGATTACCATTAACAAAGAAAGCGATGAGATCGAGTCTTCTTTTACTTCTTCATTAGCACGTACAATTCTACAGCTGGACATGAGGATTTTTTTTATAGAATAAGGGTAACAAACAAGCACACAGTCCACCTGATGGTAAGTGGATGCTGTGGCCCATAGACATCTACATTTATCCTCGATTAAGAATCAAAATACGAATGCGTTGTCACCCCTGATAACTAAGATAAATTCCTCGTTTGCAGTAGTTCCAAAACTGCAATTGACAATTTTGTACAACTATCAACATATGTTCTAATTTTTTACAGCCTTTTAATCGCATAGGGAGTAGGGGTTATTTGCCACAGATGCCACGATTGGCAGACGGGCTGGTAACTGCAGTTTTTTATTATGTTGAGTCGCTGCTACCCTTCTGCTATTCCATTTCCTTCTGTCGTGTCTTACGACACACACGAAGATATCTCTCGATATCCATCCGATTATGAAGGAACTTCGTTATTTTGTTGTCTTTGGTATACAAAAAAAAACTTTTTAGTACGTCAATGGTTGTTGTGTCGCGGTCGTACATATATTTCTGCCAAAAAAATGTTTTTGTTTGTTTGTTCGTTTCCTATATGTTTGGATTAAAATCAGATAAATATTATTATTCATCTAATTGCGAGTCAATAAATTCTAATAATAAAGTTTATTTTATTTTATTTATAAAACATTAAAATTTTATTTCGTGCACATAACAGTCCAACAGTCGTTGTTATTAGGTTTAACTCAAATTTAAATTAATATAAATAACTTTGACCCTCAATTTTTTTCTAGCTGAAAGTACATTGCCTGACGTCACGTATAACTAATTTAAGTGCTTACAAGCGTACCACGTAAGTGCTTACTTAAAAAAAAAGATTTATGTCTCATAACTAATGGCTAGTAGTCGACAGCTTGTGTAGGTGTCCACTAAGTGGACGATGTAGGGGTATACAGTGATTGAAGCTTTAGTTAGAGTTGGTTACGTAATGTTTTAAGAGAGATTTTTACTTGCGATGTCTCGTCTTTCTCTTTTAAATCACTTACATTAGTATTTTTTAGACTTTATTGATGAAGTTACATACGTACATAATCATGTAGTGGCTGTGTAAGAGAATTAGTCAGCCGATTCCATCCCGTAGGAACACCTTAAAAGGCAAGTGCGAAAAATGCTAGAAACATCTTATGACTGACGTGTAAATATAGCTGGCGTGAAGAATCAAGTTGCAGTCTATGAATATACTCGGAATCGCCTGTCATTTCATCAGATTCATATGATGAACTACAAATCCTCGCTAAAGAACACCGATTCAAGGATGATTCGAGAGGCTATTGAAATCAAAACACCCTAATTTCAATTCAGAAGATGACTGAGTGCTAACTGTATATTAGGATTTGCTTAGTATCCTATAATTAATAAAATTAATTCCCAACCCAAGCATACCATTGCAAGACTTCAAGATACAATAAGTTCTTTCTGCGTAGCTTGGAGTGCAAAATTTAATGATTTTAAGTTAAAGGTAGCCGTGGTTAAACTACGTCTATGTCCTCAGTCGTTTCGTGAGCATCGCTTATATTATCAATTACATTATCTTATCCGTGGTGACTATTGATGCCGAAAGTACTCTAATCTTAAATAAAAATAAACTTATTAAACACGGTAAAATAAACAAAAAACTGTAGGTCATTTTCAATGTGTAGCTTCGCGTAAATACATTAAGTTTTTATGGCCTGGAGTGAATGGCAGTAAAGCCTTATCTTAACGTCAGGTGTAAAATACTGCGTCAAAGATGCGATCGTTGAGTATGAAAGTCCTAAGTCAGTAGTTGATTTACACTGGTTGATAAAAATCAATAAAAAGGCGAACTGTAAAATTGAGAGCACACTTACCACACTACAATATTATTATAATAATATCTTGAAGACCATATTTACGTCACGGCAGCCAGACTCAATGGAGACTAGACATCTGCGCAGGGCAGAATTATAGTTTTTTTTTATAGAATAAGGTTGAACAACGAGCACACAGTCCACCTGATGGTAAGTGGATGCTGTGACCCATAGAAATCTGCATTTATCCTCGATTAAGAATCAAAACGCAGATGCTTTGTCACTCCTGAGGACTGAGATGGAAGAGACCCTTTTTACTGGAAATGAGGCATTTCCAGTAAAAAGGGTCTCCGGAGCTTATCATACGAAACACAGCATTCTGGTATTTTACGCTGGTATTCTGTAAGAGCGCGGTCTTTCCCCGGTCGTGCTGACCCATTCGTGATACAACCATACTGTAGCTGTAGCTTGGCTCTACCGCGTATAAAACTTAAAAAAGTAGATGATACTTTTTGAAGTGAAAACTTCTTTAGAATCATTGTTATTTGTAACTCAATGAAACAAAAAGCGACACTGAAAAGAGACAAACATATATAATCTTTAGTATTTCGCCTGCGAGAGGATGAGATGCAAAAACATGGGTGCACTCTGTTCCCTCCCTCTAATATCCCGATGGGGCGGCAATCCAACACGACCTGAGAGAGATCACGCGCAGCACCAACGGCTTTGCTTGCTTTTCTGGCCACTCAGGTTACTGACAACTTCCTTACTCCGGGCTGCGACTGAGGGTTTCTTGACAGAAAAACCTTATAACTAATTTTAACCCCACCCGGGAATCGAACCCAGGACCACATGATCAGCAGTCACGTTTACATTTGCATATTGATCTACCTTGTTAGATACCCACTCACCTCTTTACGCTCAAGATTTTACTTTATTTATTCTCTGGTACAATATAGCATTGATGGTAAACGCAAAATATTGCAACTATATCATCACTATGAAATAGTGAACACCTGATAAACTTTTGATTACCGTTACAGTCTAGTTAATTCCACTACTGAACATAGGATTTCATTACAATGAAATATTATAATTTTTTTAAATTAAATAAAAGCATTAAAATGATAGCAGACGCACTAACACCATTTTTTTCTTTAATTCTTTTTAACAAATAAATTTATCGAACTGTTATAGTTCACTCATTAACCATAGAAAATTACCACACTGTCGCTTTGTCTGAATGATCGAATGCCATTGTCCATTTACAAAAAAAACTTGTTTCTGCATTGAACTGAGCATTGGTGCCAACTTTATTACCTAATTTCCGTAACAAATAGAAATGCGATCTTATTAGTATTCCCGCTGAGAAAATTTATTACGTGGTAATTAAAAATCATGACTTAGAACATTAATGTCATCCCGCTGATATCCATTGAATATAAAAGTGTAAATATATAAATAAAATACCCAAATGAATAATAATAAGATTCTTCTTTATGGTAAATAATAATGTTTTGACTTGAAATTGCTTTTTTAATGTGACGATATTAATTTGTATTCGGCCAAAGCTTTTTATTCTTTCTCCATATGGCTTAAACGCAAGAATTGTATTATACAGTAGATAACCATCTGGCGTTTCAAAAAATATCTCAATATATTTTTACGACTGCTGGTTTTTCAAATATTTCTGAACATATTACAAATCATTTTAGTTATTGGATTCAAATTTAGAAATTATATTAAAAAGTGCAATGAACTGTGTTTAATCTATAAGTCTTTAAAAAAATTAGCATACGCATAACCATCACCAACCGATAATTTACTTTGTGCTCAGTGATTGAGAAACAAATTGTGATGAAACTTGTATATCTGAGTGTAAAATATTTCGAAGAAAAGTTAAGTTCACGCACTCGTACTGAAGCAGCGTGGTGAATAAACTCCTACATAACCTCCTTTAAGAAATGAGAAGAATACTGAATGGATGAATCTAATTTTCACGGATTTATAATATTCCCGACATTTCCAAGCAAACTCCTGCAAGAATTTACTGTTCGTTAGATCTAACGTACTATAAATTATTAATTATAAGCCGTAGACAATCGGGGTTAACTATGACATAAAAATATAGAATACCGTAAACAGTCTCCCCGTGACCACGAGAAGACTGTTTACGATAGTGCCGTCACCACATAGCCAGATTAGCTTTAATTAATGAAATAAGGCAACGTATATGTATAGTCTGCAATAATATAACCACAGTACCTGAGTAGTAATATTGATTAAGCGTTTAGAATTCAAATTCCATCATCGTATCCAGAATGTATGAATAGAATAGTATAGTATGAAGAGACTATACTAGACAAGACTAGATTTGACTATGGCAGAATAGAACAGAATAGAATATACTAGAAGAAAATGGAATAGAACAAAATATTATAGAATAGAATAGAATAGAATGAATAATTTATTTAATATATATCACATGTATGTAATTCCTATTGAAAGTTATTTTTTACTTTACTACTAGTTCGGAAAAAACCTCTGTGATTGGAAAAACCAGCAAAAAAACCCAGCGGGTTTTTTTAAAGTAAATTTTGCAATATATCTTTCATATTGCAAAATTTACTTTACGTACAAAAAATTTAAAAAAAATATTTTAGAAACAGCAATGCAAAAACAAATCCACTTCCCACCCTTCATTTTAAGACACCAAAACATAGAATGCCGTAAACAGTCTCCCCGTGACCACGAAAAGACTGTTTACGTTAGCGCCGTCACCACACAGTAAGATTAGTTTTATTCAATAAAAGAAAGCGGCGTCTGGACAACGTAACTGCATCGTACAGCCAGTACTTGAGTAATACTGATTAAGCGTGTATAATTCAAATTCCAACCAGAGCTAACATGCATGCAAAAACAAATCTTCTCCCCACACATTATTTTATTTATTTATTTTAAGAAATCTTCTATAGTTTAAGTACGACATTATTTAAAAAGTTAAGACGGGAAGCTTACTTTTCTTTTGCTAAATTTGCCGCCTAAAATCATTACCTCCACCTACACTGAACCTATTTCACGTAGGCCTTACAAATACTGCGTGTAATCTGCACGGAATTAGAAGTGAAATAGTTTTCACCGTAATTGAAATTATTTTAACTTGAAATACGGTGAAATATATTTTTATTATAATCATAATAAGTTCTAATTCATTGTTATCATCTTCATTTATTTCTTATATCAATGTAATCGTGTTTGTGAAAAGGAAGGCACGGCAGTGCCCGGCCATCGCTATCTGTATGACCATCTAAATTTATGATAGATGAGTTTTAACGTCTAATTCCTTTTCAAGAAAGTTTTAGTGAATGTTGGGTGATGTGCGGTTTTTCAATAGTTTAAATTATTTAATGAATATAAAAACAACCTGAATGGTCTGGTGTTACGGTCTAAAGAAAACGAAATATTAAAATATAGTTTAATTATTTATTAATGTCATAAATTATACAATGCTACTTTTCCCTTGTCCGTCAGTTGCTTTCCTGTTTTTCATTTTCTATCAAACTATACAAGTCACGTCAGCCAGTCTGTCATCGTCACTATGGAGGTTGCACAACCGAAGAAAAATAAATTGAATAGAAAATGTAAATGATCTTTTTTCGACGTTATCAATATTGTCGTTAGCTAAAATCAGTCAAAGCCGATTCTAACTAATGACAATTTTCTGTAGTCTCTGTATTTACGTACCTCTATATCTACGCGTCAATTCGTCACTGAAGTGTATTGACATCTGGCTTTGATACCGAATGATGAGACTGTGGTCGAAATCGAGTCGTAAATCTATTCATTTTAGTATCGTTAACCGGTGAGATATCTGTTATAATAAAGCCATCTTCGCCTACAACATTGATCACGGAGGCTGTTATCTTGACACTATATAACGATGCATTGAACTCATGAGCGTTCCACAGGCTCAGTTGTTTATTTATTTATGCTAATGTGACAACTCGTGACTCAAGATCGAGTTGTAACGGGATTATCTAGGTCTTTCCCGATTACCATTTATGAGCATAAACAAAGCTTAACCATGTAATTGTTTCGATTTCACTGCAACAAGGAAGGCAATTTCAACTTCTACGTACGTAAGTCTAAATACGTACCTATGTATGTATATATTATATTTTTTTCTTGCATTTGTTTTCGTTAATAGTTTTGAGTCCTTTTTTGTAGTTCTCGTCGTCCTTAAATCTCGACAACAGCGTTATCTACCTGGTCCAATTATGGTTAAGAACTGGATGGATGTCGCCTGTAGGTGTCCACGGACGGCAATAGCCCCTTACCACAAGGTAGGTTGCGTTAGTCACAAAAGTTTAATAAAATAACACTCCGATAGCGCAGACGCCAGCTGGCGTCTACGCAATTTCTGTCAGGTTTTTCACGTCTAGTATGTTTTAGATCGACTGTACCCAAGCAGTTTCGTAATAACATTTATAAAATTAATGAAAATTTGATCATCCGATATCGACGGGAGTTGACATCCGAATTTAAAAACGTGTGGATATTTCACCATTTTTCACGTACTGAAGAATTATGTGCCTTTTTAATGTTGGTTTAGCACACAACAACTCGTCGCAACGTAGTGCGCTCTAATACTAAGCAGTTTACTGTTGGACATAAGCCTTCGGTAGGGAGACTAAGCACCCAAATTGAATTTCTTTGAGTTTGTAACTAAGAATGGTATGTCGTAAGTAGGGCAGCAGCGTCTTCCCAACTACCACCAAAGATAATAAAACTGCGTTTGCCAACCAGCCGCCAAGCGTAGCAACTATGAGGCAATCTAAAAAGTTCTTCCGGGCGGGCCATGCACGGATTGGTATCCCTCAGGGTCCAATTCTTGGCCCATTCCTATTTTTATTGTATATAAATGAATTACCTACCCGTATAGGGGATAATCATGATATAGTATTATTTGCTGATGATACTTCCTTGATTTTGAAATTTAAACGTCGATCATTTAAATGTGACGAAGTGAATAATGCTATATCGAAATTAGTGCATTTATTTAATATTAATAATCTACAGTACCCGGATGACCGAACTTTGCTTTATATACAAATTACATGAATAATAGTTTTTGATCTTATTGACATAATAGAAAAAACTGAACTGGTTATTTGAATAAAAAATCATGAGTGCAATTAGATTCATTACAATTTTCGTATTTTTAAAAAATACTAAAAAAAAGGGCTCGAAACAATAGATTTTCTCACAAAAGAAGGGAACTTGAAAAAAAAAGGAAAAAAAGTCGGACTCAAGACGGGACGCGAACCACGGAACACCGATATCACGCCCGAACAACATCCCATCTGATGCCGGCTATACATGTTGGCCGAGCGAAGGCGAGTACCAACGTATAGACACCCCATTGGTCTAGCCTCGCCATTACTCGTCGACGCTCGCCTAGCTGGCCGAGTGCAGGCGAGCGCCAACGTGTATACGGTTCGTTTGGCGTGCCTTGCCGCCACTTGGTCGTGCTGAATCGCTCGCTACGGCTCGTTCACTTCGGAACGGTGACGGTTTTTCTGCACAAATCAAAGGCGCTCGCTTATGCTCGGCAAGTCGTGTCCACATGTTGACGGCCATGTAAGGCGTCCGTCCCGGTGATATATAGTTTAATTAAATTGCAACTTTAAAATCCTATATAAAAAAGTACTCTGTGTTTAAATAATTTCGACAATGTCACTCTGTACTAACGAGGACATCTTTAAGTTTTTGGAAATATACAAAAATGAACCCGTTATTTGGAATCCCAAAGACTTTACTACGGAGTACACTGATATAATAATTATATGCACTCATTAAATAAATTGCAGATGCGGCAATAATTTCTACGTCGTTCATATTGTCCCAATTCTCAATGACAACTAATTACGGCCAACATGTAGATAGCTCCACAAAAACTCGTGAACATTGGCCTTGGAATTGGTCTCTTTCGAACTTGACCAACGTGTAGACTGTAGCACTCGCCTTGTATCAATTTGCCTACGCTCGCATTGGCTGAGGCTTGGCCAACGTGTATTGCCGGCGTGAGCTATTACGACCGTTAGTAACCTGTAAAAATTTACCTTCTTATATTGTAGCAGTTTTTTTATTGCCTGAAAACACGGACAAAAGGATATTTTCTAAAAATAAATCCTCGTTAGATCGATTTATTACCCCCGAAACTCTCTGGACACTAAATTTTATGAAAATCGTTGGAGCCGTTTCCGAGATACCGATTATATATATATATACAAGAATTGCTCGTTTAAAGGTATAGGAATTAAACGCCAATAAAACTAGATGTATTCAATTTCCAACAACGAATGTTAATAATCCGAATACCAATGTGTTTTAAATGGGGAAGAACAGAGTCCCTCTCGACTCTCGACGCTAAGCTTCAGTTGTGCCCCCATATATCTAAACTAACAAGCAGACTAAGCTCTGCAGCTTATGCTGTAAAAAAACTAGAGATCTCATTAGTGTCGAGACAGCTAGATTAGTTTATTTCAGTTATTTCCATAGCATAATGTCATATGGGATTTCACTATGGGGAAATGCGAAAACAAAAAGCTATTTACAATCTGAAACTGAGAGAGTCTCTCATACAAAAATTTCAAGAAATAAATATATCAAATTCAGCCTCTCAGTACATCTATAAAAATTTAATGTAATACTAGGAACTATACTCTGTAAATACTAGAAACAAACCCAAGCTAGTGATACCAGTTTCTCGACTCCACAGAGTCAGTAATTCATTCTTGGGGCAATGTATACGTTATTACAACAAAGTCTCAGAAAATATACAAGGTCTCTGTATTTACCAAGTTTAAATATTTAACTAAACAAAAACTATAAAAAAGGGTTATTATAATATAAATGAATACATGGTTGATAATAGCCCCCTGGAATGAGGTTGTCGCTTCAAATCTGTTTCTAAACTAAATATTGTAAAACTTTTTTTTTAAAGTCCCGTTGGGTGGAACCAGTGGTAAAGTAAAAAATTACTTTCAATAAGAATTACATGTAAGCAATATTGAATAAAAAATTATTCTATTCTATTCTATTAGCATTGGTTTATTTCTTTTTTTTCAATTTCAAAGAGAGATAATATAATAATAAAAAAATAAAAATAAATGATAGAATTTCTGTATTATTACATACATGTTTTTAAAGTATCAAAACATATTTGGGCTAACTCTATTATACATTATTTAGATAAGCAAATAAAAGCAAGGAAGAATTGTTCATGACCTTTTTAGACAATCCAAATTTCTACTCGCCTACACGAACTGTTCGCTGTGATTTCTACAGATAATAAATACTAGTGTTTTGATGATTCTATTTTTGTTTGCTTGCCATATATTTATCTTCACAACTGCTTTGTCGGTCTTGTGATAATATGAATAAATAAAGGAGAAATTTGAAGGCGGGTTTTCCACCGCATTTTTTTATTATTTTCAGTTATAATCGGGAATCTGCCCATCTCCGGTTCAATTTACCGCTATCTCCTCTTACGTAACGCACAGGATGATATAGGGGATTGAGAATTATCGTAGAAATGGTTCATACATTTTTAATAAATTTAATCGACTGTTTCATTAGGATTAAAATGAAATACCAGTTTTATAAAAGGCCTTAAACTTCTCATAGGTTACTAAAATATAATCAATATTAAATTATCGAACCGACACAAATATTCTGTATATCTATGCATATAAATAAAATTAAAATGTTTGTTTCGAAATAATTAGTAAGCTATTATGCGGAAATTATTTAATATTTTTAGTTCTTTGAAGTCAGCTTTTGCTTTTAAATTAGTTTAATTTTCAAAATGACAATTTAAATTAGAAAAAAGTCAGCGGCTTATCTAAGCTGTTATACAGTATGAGTCTTTATAATGAGCACATATCAAAATGAGAGAATCTATACTTAATTTTATTCATTGAAAAAAATATTTAAAAAAAACGGTGTAACTTTTAAACTAAATGATCTATCCATCCATATCTATGAAACAAGTGATCCATAATAATTGGAAGTAATTAGGCGTCCTCATAAAATGAAAATTGTGAAAAAAAATATCCTCAAACAAGTACTTTTTAGCAAAAATCTGTTTTTCTGTGCAAATATTGCAATAATCGTAAAATTTCTCAATAAGACGTTCCCATTACGTATCTTTTTTACTACTTTCTGTTATTCTTCACCGTATTAGCCACTCAATAGAAAAAAAATACATGTTTATAACTCAATCATACGATTTTATATCAAGCGGTAAAAGATGGCACTCCGAACGCGCCATTTATTGTTATTTTAAAGATGGTTTATAAATTAAACTACACTATAACACAACATAAGACATAGGTTTAAAAATACGAATAGTTTACACCTCAAACTAATAAGCTATGTAAACTGTGCAATAGGTATTTTCCCACAATCTTACGTACACTGAATTTTACTATGAAGAGGAGTCAAGAGTTAGCAACATGCCATTCACACTAGCGGACACATCACTATGAATTGTATGTATCATACATATTTATTTCGAATTGTGCGAATGACAGCGTTCTGATGATAGTTACTTTTATAGATTTCAATTATACTATTTGTGTAATATATTTGGTTTACACTGAATATAATAGAGACTCGAAAAATATGTGTACATAATCTTACGAAACACACTAATTACGCTATCATGTACTGGTATCTAAAAATTGTATGAAAGCGTTCAAAAAACATATTGGAAAGGGATTTATGTGATATATATCTAATTATTCTTTTTAGTCCGAAGTGGATCCCAAATGGATGTGAGTCGCTGAAATAAAGTTCTAGAAAGAAGAAGTAAGTGAAAGTCGGAAGTGGACTTTACTTCTAGACTCCCTGTCACCAATCTTGATATTGTGGCGGCGCTGTCGTTGCGCCGCAAACGAAATATACCGAAGCCTAAATCACGCTATCAACATTCCGAATCATAAACAGCATATATAGAACATCTCTGAACTATCACACGGAGTGTTGGCCGCTCTCCGGGCAGAACACCTTGCCCGGCGGGAGATCTCCCCTTTTCCTTCCACGGCC
Source organism: Parnassius apollo (assembly GCA_907164705.1). NCBI lineage: Eukaryota > Metazoa > Arthropoda > Insecta > Lepidoptera > Papilionidae > Parnassius > Parnassius apollo. Next base: position 4,724,602 of record CAJQZP010001558.1, read on the forward strand.
ACAGTGGTGACCCCGACGTGATCTGAACACGCAACCAAACACCTTCGGAAACTACAACTTCAAGCCTTCGTCATTATCCTCAAGAACCCCTACAATTCACTACTGAGAATCGTCTTATGCAGTCTTCAGTTCCTGCAAGCCAGTCCAACTTGTCTTCATCTCGACTCACCGCAGATTTATAAGGCAGACTTCTGGCACTTGCTCCGGCACATCGTTCTCACCGGCATCACTTGCCAGTGCGTAGTACGGCATGCATTACACATCGGCATATCATTCGCACCGGTGTCACTTGCCCTTACGCACACAGCATGCATTCCCCACCGGCATTAAGGACGCACCGGCAATCGGACTGCACTATCTACCTCTGGTCTGAGCAGGGGGGTGATGTGACGGCGCTGTCGTTGCGCCGCAAACGAAATATACCGAAGCCTAAATCACGCTATCAACATTCCGAATCATAAACAGCATATATAGAACATCTCTGAACTATCACACGGAGTGTTGGCCGCTCTCCGGGCAGAACACCTTGCCCGGTGGGAGATCTCCCCTTTTCCTTCCATGGCCACAGTGGTGACCCCGACGTGATCTGAACACGCAACCAAACACCTTCGGAAACTACAACTTCAAGCCTTCGTCATTATCCTCAAGAACCCCTACCATTCACTACTGAGAATCGTCTTCTGCAGCCTTCAGTTCCTGCAAACCAGCTCAATTTGTCTTCATCTCGACTCACCGCAGATTTATTAGGCAGACTTCTGGCACTTGCTCCGGCACATCGTTCTCACCGGCATCACTTGCCAGTGCGTAGTACGGCATGCATTTCACATCGGCATATCATTCGCACCGGTGTCACTTGCCCTTACGCACACAGCATGCATTCCCCACCGGCATTAAGGACGCACCGGCAATCGGACTGCACTATACGAAACGAAATATACCGAAGCCTAAATCACGCTATCAACATTCCGAATCATAAACAGCATATATAGAACATCTCTGAACTATCACACGGAGTGTTGGCCGCTCTCCGGGCAGAACTCCTTGCCCAGCGGGAGAGCCAAAATATTTTATGTCTAGACGACGACGTTAAGGGGGAAAAACCAGGGCAGCAGCGTCTTCCTTATATATTTTTTTTAATTTTTTTTGTAGAACAAGCACGACAAATGAGCACACAGTCCTTATGATGGTAAGTGGATGCTGTAGCCAAATGCAGATACGTTGTAACCCCTGAGGACGAAAATGGAATACCTCGCTTCCAGTTAAAAGGGTTTCCGATTCTCTACACTCACGATATAAAACACAGCAGCACTGAGCTGCTGTTTAACGCTGGTATTCTGTGCGAGCGTGGTCCTTCCCCGGTCGAGCCGACCCATTCGTACTACAACCATAATATAGCTGTAGCATGGTCCTACCACGTAAAAAACTTGTTTATCTTACTACAACAACTAGAAATTAAAAACTGTGATTATGATATAAAATCCGCCTATGATGCAATTTATGAGAGACTTATTTTCAACAGTGAACTTTGGCTGTATTGTGGCTGTAAATCTGGTAAGTAATCAGAGGTTTATTCCTAACCAGTGGTCAAAGCATAATATAACTTTCCTTAAGTGTTCTTGTAATATATATTGGTTAAAAAAATATTTTTGTGATGGATAATGGTGATATTGCCGAACATGGTAAAGCGGAAAAATAAATAAAATGTAGCAGTCAATTTGTACGATTTTCGAAGTTTCTTTTCCTTTTAGTTCTTATCTATTTTAATTTGTTGTTTAGATTTTAATGATGTAATTACAACATAGCAGCTTTCTTACTTTTGCTGTTAAAACTATTTTATATATTAATTAGTATAACATTTTTATATGTATAATATAACCAAATGTAATAATCCATCTTATGTTCAAAAGGATGCTGCAGTTCTTGGACACCAGCAATCAACATCGAAGCCAACATGGAAGAAAACCACACATGCATTTTCACGCTAATTTTTTTTACTCACACATACAATACAGTGGCACTAGTTCCTGTTACTAAGTGAACGCAGTGAACTATAGACATCTACATCTGTCATCGACCAAGAATGAAAATACAGACGCAATTTAGCCTTTGAGGACTAAGGTAGATTACCTCGTTACCGTTAAAAAGAGTTCCTGTTCTCTAAACTCACAAAGAAACATCATTAGTCTACTGTTTGCTTTGAGAGCGTGGTACTATTCCAGTCGAACCGACCAATTCGTGTTGCAGACAAAATAAAGCTGCAGTTTCGCTTTAACCGGTAAAAATTCTGCTCTACTCTCTCTATTAACCTTTATAACGAAACATAGGAATGGCTGCACTGTTTCTTGACAGCAAGAGGGGAAAGTGGGTAAGTGAATGCCATAGTAAGTGGACCCCTAAACAGAAAACCTTCCATGATTACTGCTCTGCAAAGCTACCACAAAACATAATCCTGAGTTCATTTACATCTCCACTCCATTTCGTGTCCTGTACCACGCCTAAATACTGTAGTTCATCATTTGAAATTTTGAGGAGTACTAAAGGACTACATAAATATCTTTCATAAAATGTATGTAATCTTACGACGTGACGTCGTATACCTTAATAGAAAAATTAAAAAATTCTACGATGCACTCAAATCACTTAGACAACATTTTATACCACAAACTGCTTTGAACTTTTGGTGAGTTCATTAAAAAAATAATCTTGCATAAAATTTATGTAATCTTACGATGTGACGTCGGATACTTTAATAGAAAAATTAAAAAATTCTACGATGCACCCAAATCACTTAGACACCATTTTATACCACAAACTGCCTTGAACTTTTGGTGAGTTCATTAAAAAAATAATCCTGCATAAAATTTATGTAATCTTACGATGTGACGTCGGATACTTTAATAGAAAAATTAAAAAATTCTACGATGCACCCAAATCACTTAGACACCATTTTATACCACCAACTGTTCTGAAGTTTTGGTGAGTTCATTAAAAAAATATTTTACACTCTGATTAGGTAGTGGCTCCCATATTTGGTTAGCAAATATTTTCACACGGACGTATCTTGAATATCAATCAGTGAAGAATGGGTGCGTTTGGCAGAAAAAAGCGCTAGCAAGCGCTTATAAGCGCTGAAATAGTTTTCGGCCAGGACACGATTGCTACTTCAGTAGCGCTGACACAATCCGCCATTTTGCTTATTTAATTTGTTTGTTTTGAAGTAGAGTTTATAAGTTATTTTGTGCAATATTAGTTTTAAGTAATATAATGACATGAATAAACATATACATGTTATTAAAATTCATGATTGGTAAGTTTTTAATATGTATACTTTACAAACATATATTTAAATTAGGTTAGGTTCCCCGGTTAAAACTAACATCGTGTCCTGGAGGAAAATAGCTACTTACGATTTGACAGCGCTTACCGCTTACGATCGCCATTTTGCTTACAAGCGCTTGCTAGCGCTTTTTTCTGCCAAACGCACCCAATGAGTGTTAGCTAAGGCCAGTTGTCTAAGTCTGAACGCTAATAGCAGTAATAAGTAAATATAATTTTAATCAGTTGAACTGACAACTTCCATAACATTTATACCAAGAATAAGTCTTATGTAGAGAATGAAAGATATTACGTTATTAAATCATTATTAAATGTTTTAACGGACACTTCCAAGCTATTGACGACGTAAACCGCTTTATGGTTAAAATTAAATTTTTTGTAATAATTTTTTATTTATTTATTATTTTATTTAAAAAGTTCTACCTACAATTGTTACAATTTTACATACAAAATCCTAAAGTATAATTCATTTTTAAACTATTTGCACAATTACAGCTAAACACCGCTAAGTATAATTAAAATGTAATAAATTATTTTATTTCAATCATAAATACTCGAATGATTTTACGAGGAGTTACGGGCGTTCATAAAATAATAACCATGACCCATAATTGATTACTTTGGCGAACAGTTATTTTCTTTTCAAATATGTATCTGCGTAAAACAATCCATTGTAAAGACGATTTTACTAATTATTTCAATAAGACAAATAAATTCTTCAATGTCTTAGAAGGTACACCACTAAAACAATAAGGCGTCCATACACGTCCAACCTGCATAACAATAAGGCTCGTAGACACGGAGCGTTCAAGGCTAGCTATTACACAACTCTACGCGTTGGTAGTCGACAGTGACTCACGGGTCAACGGAACTGCGACCTGTGCGTGCCCCGCTCACGTGGGATTTAAGCGCAAGGATTAGCGTTATTCATAAATATAATAATAATATTTCCCACGAAAATAAAATTAAAACTGTTCTCTTAATATTGAAATACTTTACTTGATATTATAGTGGCTTTTAATATAAATTAGCGAGGTGCTTACATCCTATTTTTACTCTTCATATAGTTAAGCAGATGCGTCAACGTTTAATTTTCTCTTTTCAGCCCAACGCCAACTTCTCAGAAATATTTTAAAATATTTTAAATTCAATATATTTTTACGAATTTAACTTAACTCTCTATATTCACCCACACTTAAGCATTCGTAATATAAAACGTTCGTAAGGTAACGATTAAGATTTCAAGTAAGATAACAAATGGGTAGCAGAGTTTCGTGCGCCGGTCTGTCGACCCACTGACCCCTAGCTCCTAGATTATTCTACTCCGTGCCCACCTACACACGATCCCTTGTACGGGCTTCAACTATTTAGTCCTAATTATCGTATACAATAAACGAAATAAAGAGAACATAAACACTCACGCCTGTCACCCAGAGGGGTAGGCAGAGACTACAGACTTCCATTTGGCACGATCCTGACACACCTCTCTCGCCTCCTTCACATCCATACACCTCCGCATACATGCTCGTCGGTTAAGGGTACTCCTAATTTGGCCCGTTTTCAATAAATCGCCAATTTGGTCGATACATTTTCGCCTAGGACGTCCCTTTCCGACTCTGCCATTCACTTCTGCAACATAAATTTTCTTTGTCACTCTTTCCTCATTCATTCTTTCCACATGACCAAACCACCGAAGATGTTCCTTTCTTAATCCTGGTCACACCATCATCTTGCACACCACACTCTTCTTTTATTACACAATTTCTTACCCTGTCATTAAGATTCAGCCCTAACATACTCCTTAACGACCGCATTTCTACTGCGTTCATTCTACTCTCGTGCTTCTTCTGCCACACCCAACTTTCACTACCATACGTTAAAGTAGGGACCAACACAGCATTGTGAATTGCCATACGTGCCTTTTTCGACACATTTTGACTCTTCACAATAGAGTGCAGGGCCCCATTTACTCTATTTCCCGCATTCACTAGTCGTTCTATATCCTTATCATATCTCCCATCCCTGCTAAATTAAGCAGGGATAAAGAGAAATGTAGAATTAATCAATCTTTTCAATAATATAAAAATTACTTGCAATAGTATTGATCTATTTCAAAAATATGTACGATTTGTCTTTGTATTACTATCATAGACAGATGACGTACGTAAGTAGCGTATAAAAGCTCAGCTCTAATGAAATGACTAAATTGTATAAGATATTCACATAATATCATTACGTGATGTAATGACGTACGTGGGTTGGCTCAACCGGAGTAAGACCACGTAGAGAACCGGGGACCCTTGTTACTAGAAACGAGGCATTCCATCTAAGACCACATGAGGTAGATGTCTATGGGCCACAGCATCCATTTAACGTCAGGTTATTTTTTTGCTCATTTGGCACTCTTATTCTATATAAAAAATCAGCGGTATACACATATATTATCGTTTTCTAATAGGCCCGTAATCCACTGTTATGTATTAGCTTCAGACGTGGTAGGGAGGTTTTGCCTTAAGCGTCACACTTGGCGTACGCATTGACGATATCAGTACCACAAATACTGGGCAACTGATGCTGCATCCCATGCTGTTATTTTACGGCTTACGTAAAATAGATAATTATACCACCATCTATCGGAAGCCATGACATTTTTCTGCATTTCCTATATTCACCTCCTATAACAACCACGGGACGAAATGGGGTGATGTATTATCTAACGCGCCACAACACCACAATATCTACATGGATTTTATTAATATTTAATAATTAATTATTTATTAGTTTAGTAATAGTACTTTCATTGATATTTAATCAGTAATAGTATTACTTTAAAATTATAAGGTAATGAATCAGTCTTCATATATACCACTACCTTTGAAGACAACTACTAATGTACTCGCTATGCAAGCTATGCTACTCAAGTCTATGTCTATATAGCATTGTCACATCTCTAACAAATATATTTTATTTTGGAGACATAGAGAACCCATTATGTTTAATTCTATTTATTTTTTCACATTAAAACTCCCTCTCCTTTTATTTAGAATTATTTATTAAACTGCTTTAAAAATGCTAAAATTTGAATTCGAATCTGCTAAATATTTTATTTTTGAACGCCAAAATGGAATGAACTCTCATCTTTTCCTCCCCACGTTTCGCTTCAAGCTAATTTTTGTATCCCTCGTATCGTTTTAAAGATATTTATTGTTGACAGAGGCTTTCACGATTCTGATGAAAGGCCAGCGTCCATCGCTCGGGGTTACGGAGAAATTTTTAAATGATTACAGATTATAAATCTCAACTTGATATATGTAGAGAAATCGAGCCTTATATGATAATGGTGTTGAAGCGCGCTGTAAAGATCTCTGTCAATTTAGTAGTTTGTACTTGTATGATGAATCCTGAATCCTTTTTTTATAATGATTTTAATCATGATTTTATAATTCTTTCACCAACTTTATGATAGAACCATTAAATCAGGCACCGTAAAGAATAAAACACTCACATATTGTTTAATTTACATAATATTTGAATTTTGACTTACTACTTAGATATTTTACTTTAGTAGATTGTGCATTATGGGTAATGTAATATGGGTTAAATAATAATTCAGATAGAACTACTTTTCTAACCAATAAATCGCCCGTGTTTGTTGAAATCATCCTCTTTCCTATTTTTAGAATACATCATTACCTATTATAGTCTATATATTTATATAGGCTGTAATGGATAATGATGTATTAGTATAATATATACAATGCTAAATATAGGTCTTCCCCAAAAATTTTCTCTTTGAGATGATTTTGCCATAGTTACCACGCTTGCAGGCAGGTTGACAACTGCAGTTTTTTGGTTTTTAAATATTATTAGGAAGACCAAGGAGCAATGCTGAGTGCACACTCCTGTTTCAATCTGAAGAGTGGGAGAGCCTACATAATTTAAAGCAAATTAAATTATTTTATTTACACGCTGTGAAAGCATCTTAATCCTAAAAGGCGGCAACTCGTCAGTCATTTTCATGACGCCAATGAATGAAAAGAAAGAATGATGATATTTGTATCGATACATGGGGTCTACGTGCGGTAAATTCCTAAAGGAACGGTATCGACTTGTCGTCGCCACTGGTGATAGGTAGGGCTGGTTTTATTCTCGCTCAAAGGTTACTTAAGTTGGCTACACTTCAGCGAGGAAAGGCAACCAGCATACTTGCCAAAATACCGCAGGGAGTAGAACTGTATAATAAATTAATTTTTTAGTTTAATTTCTTCTCTACTTATGGTTAGTTACTCAAACGACACTTAATTTTTAGTTAGTCAGTGTCACAGTCACTTTGAATTAACGTAATAGAGACAGCGCGAGACTAAACGGAATCTTAAAATTAAATTGCGTTTGAGTATTTGGTCATAAAACACGAAACACGTGTCGTATTAGCGACAGTGGTGGTCTCGTGCAGTTTGTGACTGTGACACCACGAGACTTAACGACATCTTAAAATTAAATAGCGTTTCAGTATATAGCCATAAGTGTATTAATGTTGAGGATAGTGGTGTTGGCTTTAGTGATGGCAGTGATAGTGCACGCAATTGTAAAAGGGAGAAAAGAGTTATAAATATAGTGCTAAGTCCATGATAACTCCACGATTATTCCACTATCACATTAAACGTCATCATCATCATCATTACAGCCCTTCACAAGTCCACTGCTTAACATAGGCCTCCCCCAAGGTATGCAACAAAGCACGGTCCTGGGCCACCTGCATCCATCGACTTCATGCATGTCTTACCAGGTCGTCACTCCATATAGTGGGGGGTCGCCTTACACTTCACCTACCTAACGATTTATCTACTAAAAAAGGTTCTCGAGTGGAAACCTCGTACATTAAACGTAATTACCTCTAAATAGCGCCTACCTTCAGTTACTACCTAAATATGCAAACTACGCTATATCCAACCGTAACCACCTTAATCAAAAAATTCTATCAAGTCACGCAACATTACCTCTCACAAAAGCTGCTTCCCTAGTACCATGTATACAAAAATTATTATAAGAAATATGAGTTCGTGAGCGTGTTAATTACGTAGTTTTGGTGCGTTTGTTCCTTTTAAAGGGAAAAAAAGGGATAACACTACTTGTACTAACACCTGTCTTTAACATCTAATTAATAAAATAATTTCTGACTAAAAATACGTTGTTGTAATATCAAAGTTAAAAAAAAACATACGTAGACATTGAGATTAGACTTTTACCTTTATAACAAAATAGAAGAAACAACTATCGACAACACTCGCAATCGATATAGGTAAGTATACACACCATCGATGTTATGAGTATTGCTATCAAAAATGTAAGCTAATGTTCAATGTTTTTTTTTCTAAATTAGTATTCAGATCTTAACATTATTGAAATAAAATAACTAATTTATTTTCTATGACTTAGTCATTATATTTCAAGACTCATTTATTATTCAGGTTTACAAACATTGTTGGATAAAATGTCAATTAGAGACGAGAACGTTGATAACTTATTGAAGAAAATATGGGCGATCGACATTGAAGTAAATGAAGTTCGTTCTTCATCGTGATGTTAATGTTGCGGGTTTGTAACTCATTAATTAATAAGTACCCGGTTGACCGAGCTTTGCTCGGTATTTTTCGCTCGGATTTTTTTTAATTCGTGTATGTTGGAAATTATATTTTGATACTAATTACATACTGATGAAATAGGAATAATATTTTTTGATCTTAGCGACATAATAGAAAAAACTGAACTAGTTACTTGAATAAAAAATCATGAGTGCAATTAGTTTAATATAAATTTTCGTGTTTTTAAAAATACTAAAAAAAGGGACTCGAAAATATATATATATATATAAAATATATATATAATATATATATATTTATTTATTTATTTATTTTCCACTATACAATTATCTTTACAGGTTTATCACCTAATGCGATAATGTAGACAACTATTTTACCAACTCCAACTACACAGTTACAAGCTAATAATTTTCGATTATAGATATGTACTTATTGCTATTTCAAACACGTATCTATATCACAGCAGGACCATAACTAATTTCAAATAGAGCTCTTACTATGAACCCACCCAGAGTACAACAAAATATATCTATGTCTTCTGCTATTCGGTTGAGGATACGGAGGGCGCGCGTAAAGGGCGCTTCAGTCACCAGCTTAGTGTGGCCGCGCGGCACAGCTAGCAGCTGCGGCCGCCGCCGCCGCCACACGTATCTGTCCGGAACACATATGAGCACTTATTGCAATACGTCTGGATTGTGAATCTTTCCCCTCATCACCTTAAAGATATATGAAACAAGCGCTAAATTCCTCCTAACCTTTAGCTCATTGTATCCTACCATAAAAGTAAGTAAGTAAAGTAGGATACTTATTTGGGTAAAATGGGTATACTCCATAAATTTTTTGATAAAATCATAAATATATTCTGCACTCTCTCCAACATGATACTAAACTTAGTCTCATGTGGAGACCAGATGACCGCGTTGAATTCTAATTGGCTCCTCACTAAAGAATTATATAATGCAATAACTTTATATTTTTTTTGCCTTTATATTAGTGAAGTTATATTATAGTTATATTATATATATATATATATATATATATATATATATATATATATATATATAAAAAAATATATAAATATACAAGAATTGCTCGTTTAAAGGTATTAAAAAAAGGATTTAAATTTTTTTAGAATAAGGGGTTACAAACGAGTACAGTCTACGTCTATTTTCGATTAAGAAGCAAAATGCAGATGCATTGTCACCTCTGAAGACTAAAGTGAAATTCCTCGTTTACATCTCCGGTTCCCTTCATTTACCATATGAAATACAGCAACATTGAGTAGCTTTTTTACGCTGTTGTTCTGTGAGAGTGTGGTCCTTTCCCGGTCGAGCCGACCCACTCGTGCTACAATATAACTGTAGCGAGGCTCTACCACGTGCAATTTCTATAAGGGTTACATAGCGGATAACGCACTAATATAAGGCGTGGGCTTACCGAAAATATTTTGGTAATTTTCTCGGGGTGATGAAACTACCGACTTGAATGAGCCTGACACTAATATTATGGCATTTTGCCTGCGATAATAATGCATAAAGATAACGCGGTTGCAAAAAAAAATATATTAGAAGTAATAAAATTTAATAGGTAACTTTTTGGATTAATGTTGAATCAAGTCAGTTGCAGAATCTAATTTTAGTTGATATTATAATAAAAATTTGAATGTTTTTTTATTCGTACCGCATTCGTTTGTATACCAATCAAAAGTCAGACATACATGGGAACATAGGAATTCCACCATGGATCAAGTCATAGGGTGGATATTTGCCATAGTCGCTTAACTGGCGGGTTGGCAATCGCCGTTTTTTGTTTTTTAAAATTATCACTATTTTACTTTACTATATTATCATGGAGCCACATCGTTCAGACGCAAATATTGGGTGTGTTTGGTATAAAAAAGCGCTAGCAAGCGCTTACTAGCGCTAAAATAGTTTTCGGCCAGGACACGATTGCTACTTATTAGCGCTGACACAATCCGCCATTTTGCTTATTTAATTTGTTTGTTTTGATGTAGAGTTTATAAGTTGTTTTTTGCAATATTAGTTTTAAGTAATATAATGACATGAATAGACATATATATGTTATTAAAAATTCATGATTGGTAAGTTTTTAATATGAATACTTTACAAACATATATTTAAATTAGGTTAGGTTCCCCGGTTAAAACTAACATCGTGTCCTAGAGGAAAATAGCTACTTACGATTTGACAGCGCTTACCGCTTACGATCGCCATTTTGCTTACAAGCGCTTGCTAGCGCTTTTTTCTGCCAAACGCACCCATTCTGTTGCCTTTTATTTCTCTCTTACTACACCCACGGGATATTATGTGGTAGTGAATTCACTTACGCCGACGCTTACAAGTCATACCTTAATTACATTACGAAAAAACTTGTTTTTGTATACTCTCGCGAATGTTACAAACTAAAAAAAAGATATTTTAGTTTGTTTGTTTCCCATACGTTCGGATAAAATTCGGATGAATCGTATAGTTTATCGCTCGCTCGCAACGTTGCAATGCTTGCTAGACATGTTGAGTGTGTAAAACGAAAAAATTGTTCAAAAACACTAAATTAATCTACCGATAACTTTCAGTTGTCAAACACTATTGTACTTCAATAAAATAACCACCACACGCACCACGCCCCACCCACACTATTCTGATCTCTGCTTGTAGATACTGTACATATAATTTATTAACGTACAGAAGCTTTTGCCAGTATCTTCCGACGTTGTACAAAAAAAATGTGTCTGTTAGTAGTATAAAAAATCCGTTAATTCATCTTGACCTGTGGGTTAACAGAGTTCATAACCATTAAAAAAGTTATATTTACTTCATGAACCGTTACGAACGGTTAATAATTTGTTTTAATTTTTTTATAGAATTAGCTTGACAAACAAGCATACAGTTCACCTAATGGTAAATGAATACTGTAGCCTATAGATATCTACATCAATCTGCAAAAGCGTTGTCATCCAGAGGACTGCGATGAAATGCCTCATTTCCAGTTAAACGTGTGTCCGATTCTCTATACTAACACTATACGAAACACATTGGCATTCAGTTGCAATTTCACGCTGGTATTCTCTGAGAACGTGGTCCCAGAAAATATACAAGGTCTCCCTATTACCAAGTTTAAATATTTAAATAAACAAAAACTCTATAAAAAGGGTTATTATGATATAAATGAATACATGGTTGATAATAACCCCTGGCACTGAGGTGGTCGCTTTCAAGCTATTTCCTAATAAATTTTGTAAATATTTTGTGACCATTGTACTTTTTGTTTTAAAAATTCCCACTGGGTTTCTTGCTGGTTCTTCCCAGGACAGAGGTTTTTTTTTCGAACCAATGGTGAAGTAAACAATGACTTTCAATAAGAATTACATGTAATCTATATTGAATAAAAAATTAATCTATTCTATTCTTCCTCGACCAATCTATTCGTGCTACAATCTATAACAAAATTTATTATTAATTATACACAAATTCCAAGTCTTCTTCTTCCCGGACCTTCCACTGAATTCACCATAATCAACACGACTTATATTATATCGCACTCTTTCGACAGCTATAAGATCTTTTTGTCATAGTCACCTTTAACGACATGCCTATGATGACTCTTACGACGCCAACTCACAAAAATAGACCAAAGTATTATCAAAATACCTTGACTACGTATGGCTCTACATTGTAATACAGTGTAATCTCTCTTCATTGAATGAAACTAATTTGAATGGAGTATCGCGTTTATCAACTTATATTATATTCCTGACGTAGGTATGAGTATTTTATAGCACCCACAGTCACGGAGGGACTGAAGTTCTCGAATTTCTAATGTCATAATTCATCACGTCTATCTTCATTTTAAATTAATTACTTTTAATCCGATCTACGCAGAACGATCTTATAGTATCGTAAAAGAACAAAGTCAGTTTCTCTCTTACCATTGGTGGTACCACGTTTTTGAAAAGAAGGGAATATAAAATAAGTTAATCAAACTCAATAAAATCCAAAAAAATAGTTTTATTCAACCTGGTGTACGGTCTAGTAATTGAATGTGTAATAAAATAAATTTCTTTAAATCTAACAACAGTAAGATTACGCGACGACAACCAGTCACGTGGTAGAGCCATACTTCAGCTATATTAGTAGTATAGTTGTAACACGAATGGGTCGGCTCGACCGGGGGAGGACCAAGCTCTCACAGAATACCAGCGTAAAATAGCAGCTTAACGTTGCTGTGTTTCGTATAATGAGTGCAGAGAACCGGAGAACCTTTTTACTGGAAACGAGGCATTCCACCTTAGTCCTCAAGGGTGACAACGCATCTGCATTTTGATTCGTAATCTAAGAAAGATGTAGATGTCTATGTGTCACAGCAACTAATACTTACCATCAGATGGACTGCGCTCGTTTGTCACCCTTATACTATTTAAAAAAAAGTCGTGGCGTCGTTTAAGGAAGTTCACTACACATGGACCCTACGCCCTCAATGTGCCTATCTCTTTCTCACACCATAACCTAACTTCATATCTTATAAATTTTTACTCATAAATCACAAAATCACATCGTATGTGCACAAAATCTCCATTCATAATTTTTGTTTGACTATCATTATGCAAATTTGGCCTTTATAACAATGTGTTTTATACCATTATGGCAAAGCGTGGGTGGACAGCTTCGTATAATGCCTTGACAATGACATTTCGGTGACACCACGCTACCAGTTGACGATTTTACGCTCAGACACAAATGGAAATAAAATTATGTTCTTATTTGTCATTGAAGTTTCTTTGACCGGTGAAACTCGACTGTTTCTGATTGAAACATAATTTAAATGCATACATAAATTAAGCGGACATGATAATTTAGGAGATGATAATAATAATGTCTTCCAGACCGAATTTCGGCCACGGCAGCCTGCCTCAACTGAGGCTAGCCATCGGCGCAGGACAGGATTATAGTGCCCAAGTGTATGCGCAAGCACAGGTGCACGCTCTATTCCCTCACTCTCATAATCCGATGGGACGGTAAACTGACACGACCGGAGAGAGATCAGGCGCAGGACCAACGGCTTTACGTGCTTTCCAAGGCACGGGGGTGAGACACAGCCAACTTCCTGTCTCCGGGCAGTTACTGAGAATTTGTTGACGGAAAACTCAATAATTGATTTTTTGGCCCGACCCGGGATTCGAACCCAGGACCTCATGATCAGCAGTTGCACCACTACAACCACTAGACCAACGCGGCAGTCACTTAGGAGATAAGCGCTTCTCTAAAATATCTTAGTACGCCAATTCGATCCCGTCGGCATTAATATCACTGTTACTTGCAATTTTGAGAGTCAATAATGCTCAGAGATGAATGAAAACAGCGCGAGAAAACGTGGATGTCATATTAACAAAAACAATCTCTTAAAAACGCAGATACTCATTGGGAGAATGCGGCAGACACTTTCTTGCCAAACACCCCAATTACTTATAAAGGTTCACCACACCAATCGATGATCGTCGGTCGATGGCATCGATTGATGGTGGAATGGATTAGTCGACGTTGATCGATAGTTTCTACCACACCGGATGATCGATGGTGGAATGGGTGTGAGCTGCTTGATTATTCGAGAACCCGCCCCGCTCCTCCGACCACATTTTGAAATCTATAATAAACCTATATTATACTTGTAACACGAATGGGTCGGCTCGACCGGGGAAAGTCCACGCTTTCACAGAATACCAGCATAATATAGCAGCTTAATATTGCTTGTTTCGGTGATAAATGAAAATAACCGGAGGTGGAAACGAGGCAATTCACTGTTCATGTTTCGTATGGTGAGTGTAAAGATCTGGAGACCCTTTTTTTACTGGAAAGAGGCATTCCATCTTAGTCCTCAGGGATGACAACGCATTTGCGTTTTGATTCTTAATCGAAGGTAAGTGTAGATGTCTATTGGCCACAGCATCCACTTACATTACTTATAAACAAAAGATGGTCCATAATCACATTTATCAATTGTCGATCAATGTCGCTCGATAATTGAAAAACATTTTATCGACCAATATCCGTCGATCAGCTAAAGCTATCACACCAGTCGATCGACATCGATCGGCGTCGATTGACGATCGATCGATTGGTGTGGTAACACCCTAATCGGCTTATGCTAAGCGGGCCCGACGGACATAAATTGCAATATTATAAACTTAGATTTTTCATAAATTACACAAACATTGTCATTTGTACGCTCCAACAAAATTAAAAAAAAACTTGAAGTTGTGTAAACATTGTGATGAAACCGATATAAACGAATTTGCATTTTGTGGAATCGTTTTATTTGAAATCACAAGCACACACAAAAGAAAAATATTTTGCTACATATTATGCTGCATACGTTCTTAGGAGTATTATGATATTAATCCATCCATCTAGGCATTATAGCTTATAAAAGTCCACCTCCCCCATAAATTGCATCATGGGGGCATTTCGCCAAAGTTGACACGTTTGACTAGCGGGTTGGCAACCGTAGTTCTTTTATTTCTTGAGTTGTTATCGGAAAGATGCTGCTGCCCTTCTTCTGTTTCATTTATCCTCCGTCGCCTCTTACGACACCCTTCGGGATTATATGAGGTAGTAGATACTCTATATGATATTAATATTGTATCAATTAACAAATGCTTGTTAGATTTTACTGTTTTTTTATAGAACCGAAGTGGCAAACGCACTTATCCAGATAACGGTAAGTTACTGCAGTCTATGGACATCTGCAAGCAACTTAAAACAAAAAGAAGGCTACAGAATCGTTTCATAACCTCTGAGGCCTAATATGGAATGCCACCCAGCCTGTGATTTTACTGGCTTACTGGCTCTATACGCTTCAGACCGGAACAAAGAATTGCAAATACTTCAATTTGACGACAGAAATAGGTGGTAGGTACATATCTCGATGAACTGCTAGGATATGAGTAGAATAGGAATCCCTACCACATTGGTTTTCTAAAATTAGTTGAATTTTTCTTTTTAACACAGACATATAACGGTGTAGATTATGTTAAAAAAATATACATGAAAAAAATTCCCATTGAGTATTTATTAAATTCGTAATAACATTTTTTAAACTTTGCCAAAAACTGCGTTCATTCCAGGTGACATTTACACCTACGGTCGACAATCATCTGACAGATTTCATTTTATTTACTTAAGTTCTTAAGCGACTTTTCACTACAATAAGTCATCAGAAAACCACTTACCATAACGTTTTTATTAATTTTTTACAACTTCACGCGCTGTATATTAAAAATAACATGAATAAACATTTATTTTTTCTTTTAAATTAAAACGAGTCCGAAACAATAGCGGCTCGTTTGACAGACACAATATTTTCTCTTACCTAACCCGTCCAATTATAAATCAATCCAGTGCAGTACGATTTCCGAAGACATAAATCGCTCGCCGCGCACGCTTGTCTTATTGAATTTACCAATTCTAAATCAGTGGGCATTGGAATCTTTATTTATTTTATTAAAAACACAAAAAGATTTAAAAAAAAAACTACTTCAATTGCCTTATCTAAGTTAAAAATTATAAAAATAAGACTTCTAAATAATTGAAAATTTGTTCTTCAGAATTTATAAAAATTCTTTACATTTTGATAAATGGCGGTATAACAATCTTGTTTACGCCAGACGTAAAATACCTAGACTGCAAAGTGTGACGATTAACACTTTGCATGACGATTAACAAACACAGTAATAGGCGAATCCACCCACGGCCGGAGAGGCACATATCTAACACTTGACTTTTGTGTGAGCTTATGTAGAATAAAAAAAGATAAAGATAGCAATACTGAAAACGTAATCGCTCTCGTCTCTTTTCTAAAGTTTTAGTTCAACAGTTACAGCCTTTGATAGACCTACAGTTGCACACAGATCTACCACCTAGATTGCATCCTTAAGGATCTCCCAAGATTTTGCTATTATGGTTGGCACGATTAGCAAGTGGGTTGGTAAATACAAATACAAACTGATTTTTTTATATTGGAGTCACAACTATTTATCAAAACATTGTAAAGTGGTGACAAGTTAGTAAATCCATAGTCGCCTGCCCTTCCTCGTGCCCTATCTGATTCCGTAGGTTCATAAGTGACGCCTCAAGGAAATGCCGGATAGTCTAGTGTCCTACGATGGCCGAACAACCATCAAAATCGAACCAGCCCAAAGGTGCAAGCTGACACCTTATATGTTTTAATCATATAGGTACCATAATCATCTTAACGAATCCCTTTTTATATTGATTAACTATTTTATGTCTAATCAAAAGCGAAGAAATAAATAATTGTTGTTTTAAGGTGATGTAGACATAAGACTTTACTCATTTTTTATATAAGTCCATATTGTATATTCATAGAAAGATATAAATAAATTTTACAGACAGACTAACGCAAAAAGGAATGTTATTTAAGCTTAGTGCTGTTAAATATGGTAAACTACAAATATATTCAGAGCCAACATGTTTTAATGTCAGAAACCAAGCGACTAACTGACAATTTAACTCATAGAGCGTCTTGAATGACAGCACGTTAACATTCTGCGCACGCGCACGCATTGGCGTCACTCCCGTCTCCCCTCCCGCGTACCCATTCCCTTCAAGTACCAGGTCCACTACTAAAAATAGAGAACTCCAGACGACAATGTAGTAACTAGTCAGTCATACTTCCGAGCTCGTAAGAATTTTATGATTTTATAGAACTATTAATGTGTTGGTCGTGATTTATGATTATTTTTAACAGCCTTTTTTTAATAAATGGGTTAAAAATAATTTATCACTTCAGAAAAGAGTAAAGTTACAATAGCTTAAATACTGTTAATAATGTTAGCACACTCCCATTTCCAAGAGAGGTATTGAGTAGGAAAGCGTTATTCCGGTGTAATCGTTTTTCTTCAACTCCTGGCACGTGTTAAAATCAGAGCCTAAAACAGTGATTAACAATTTAAGGGATTTCGGCGAGGATCAAATTCACTTCACAAAGTACCTACTCAGCCCCTTACCACTGTTCTATATAAATAAGCTCTGAATTGAATATAATAGATGATATATCATTACTGCCTTGGGCTCTGTAGACTCCGGACGTGTCGGTTGAGTTCTTCACTCCCGCAACTCCACTTTCTTAGCTCTTACGCACAGTAATATTATCTTCACGCCTAGTATTGCTTGGCGCTCTATATATGGTGAAAGTATTGGTGCTCATATCATGCTGCACGAAGTACGCTGTCCCGGGTGACAGCAGCCTCACAGCGAAGTTTATCGGACGCTTGTTGTGGTGCAAAGAGTGTTGTGTGCGTAACTCTCCTTCCTGGCTTCCTAGTTTTTGGAAAACCATAAGTAGAGTGAAACACACCGGCTACCTCAGAGACGGCCATCTATTTTAATGTTTGTGTGGCTTGTTGCATTAGACAACAGCTAGGTACACACCCTAGCGTTTCAACGTGCTAGATGTATAGGCGTTTATTTTAATCACACACAGATTTTTGCTCAAGTACCAAGCTTCTCCAACTTTCAGCGGGGTAGCTAGGTACACGTCTATGTCAGATGTGTTAGCATAGGCAATAGGGCGTCGTTTTCAAACGACGAACTCACCGACTTCCTGCATCGAGTATCCCTGATATTTGGTACGCGTTCTTAAGACAGCGCAAGAATATACCAATAATTCATAAGGGAAACCCCTTCTCTCCCCACTCCGTCTCGGTGTCATCGGGTTCGTTCGTGTCGGTGAACAACGCTGCATCCCCCGCTTTTTTTGGGATGTCGACCCATGGCCCCTCTCTGACCTTCTCGGATGTCGACTCAGGCTCCGACATGGAGACCGAAACGCGTGCCCCACCCAAGCCCGAAGACGAAGACTTCACCCTCATCCAGGACAAAAAGCACAAGCGCGCAGCCCCAAAAAAGACACCCGAAACTAACTCTTGACACCTGCGCGCTCAGGAAATTAGTTTTTACACACACGCTCTACCAGAGGAGTAATCTTCGTATGTTTGTTCGAGGACTCCCCAAGGAACTCGAGACAGTACACATTTTAGACGAGCTCAAGGCGCAAAATCTCCTAGTCCAGGAAGTGCACAGAATGCACCAGACTGACAATAATCGGTTCCTTGATCTGTGCCTTGTCATTCTGGACCTGTCTCCGGAAGGTAAGGAGATATTCAATGACCGGCGTATCTGCAGCTTAACCGGAATTGCAATAGAAGCCCCCCGAAATAGGGGCATCGTTGACCAGTGCCACCGATGCCAACTCTACAGTCACTCGCCCAGAAATTGTTACGCCAGGCCTAGGTGCATGAAGTGCCTAAGTGACCAAGACACTTCCAACTGCAACCGCACGCCCAAGACGGCAGAGCCTTTTAGCTGCATTAAATGCTGCGAAGAGGGACGCACAGCGAACTATAGCGGCTATTCCAAAGCGCCGCGATGCAAACAGCGCGGAGGTAAAAGATATGCCAGACGTGCGGATCAGCCCAGGGTGTCACGCTCCTTGCTGCCCGCCCCCAAACCCGCACCATCTACGGTGCCGTCTCCTGCACCCCAAACGGCCACCAGGCCCGCCCGCAACATCTGGTTCTCCGTACTTCCACGCCTACCCAGTGGCGAAGCCTCTATAGAAGCCCAGAAGCCCGGCTTGCCTTATCAAGCTGAATCAATCAATAATATCAATTAATAAAATAGCTCGTAAACTGTTTTAAACTATTTCAAATTTCCCGCGCGCTCTGTTCGTCCCCATAGCCTTAGGAATATTGCTGTCATACATATAAGGAGAGTTGAATTGAGCGATTCGTTGTCTCCCTCGCACGCGTGGGCTTTTTACCGGGCTTTCGAGAAGACGATCGCTCCCTTTCTAACCTGTGGCAAAATGTTCTCTAATGAAATATAACTACGAAATGTTTATATAGCAATTACTATTGAGCCACAAGCCTGGCTTTACCCTGAAGTTGTTTAGGAGTGCGTTAGCGACTAGCGAATGGGGTGCGGGCCATTCGTATGCAAGTTCACTTCACATTTTAATGTTTATGTTTGTTTTTGTTGTGTTTGTTAAAAATTTATGCTTTTTCAAAGATTTTCAGTGAAAATGGGAGGTTTTAATAGTGTTCATTGTGATGAATATAAGTATGTTGAAGTGCTAATGGGCGAGGAAAAGGTAAAATCTTTAAAAATGAAATTTAATATTCAATAAACAATTCTTCATACTTTAAATATAGGTACAGGACTCTTTAGTATTAAAGTTTAATTAAGTTAGGCGTATTTAAAGTTTTAATAACTCAATATTTATATTACCATATGAATTAAAAATATCATTTTGAACGGCAGCATAAAATATGAGACACCTAGGTTTAATTTTATAGGAAATAAGTTTTACAATCTTTTTTTAACATGAAGGCCAAATTTTAATGTAATAAATCAAAGTATACAGAAAAATGTATTGAGGTTTTTAAAGAATACTCCCTTTAGTTATTTCCAGTATATAAAATTTTAATAGTGCCATGTACTTAATTCTATAGGTAAAGACATTTTATCGAACGAAGATTGGTTGATTCTCACGATGGTACCGATAAAGATTACGCTAGATGGCACAAATACGCTATCGGCTAATTTAATATTTATATTACCATATGAGTTTAAAAATATCATTTTGTACGGTTTATTATGTATTGAATATCATTTTGTACGGTTTATTATAAATTGAAAATGAATAATTATATAATAAATAGTCATTATTTTATGGTAAAATTTACCAATTAGCAAAGCTTTATCTTCTCATTATAACTATCTAATTCCCGTCGTAATCTGTTTTTTTATGCATATAACTTAAACAAAATAATTTCGAGGTTTCACATCTGCCATGCGTCCCTTTTTTAACTTTGTACATAGTTTGTTTGTACTTTATTCATGCTTTTCTTTTGTTCATGTATTGTATTGTTTGTAAATATCTCAAACAAACCCAAACGGCTCTTTTCAAAACCACCGAAGGTGTGCAATTGCATATGTCATACAATCTATCTAGCGGTAGTATGCATTCTGTGTGCTTTGTTAAATACGTCCTTGACAGCACTAAATATGAAACTAAAGAGTGGAGACAGCTCAAGATTGGTGTATTTTTATTAAAATGCTAAAAGCAACAAAACCATATCTTGGGCTTATCCTAGTTTAGAGCCGTAGCTTCGCCACTGCGCCGACCACGCCAAAATCCAATGCGTGAGTAAAACTTGCGGCACGTGTCGCCTCACGACCATTGCCGACCTCCTGGCCTCCAAAGAACTCTAAACAAAGACAAGACAAAGACTCTGAAAAAACCGAATGCCCGAAACCAGGGCAATCTAGCCTCTAGCTACAGACCGATTAGTCTCCTCAGCACACTGGGGAAAGTTTACGAACGTATAATATTGAAACGCCCACTTTTTTTTTATATAGGATGGTGTGACAAACGAGCACACAGTCCACCTGGTGGTAAGTGGTTGCTGTGGCCCATAGACATCTGCATCTATCCTTACCAACAAGCTTCTTTCTGACGAATAGTTCGGTTTTAGACCCGATCATTCGTGTATTAATCAGATCCACCGCCTTACGGAATACATTCTAGAGTGCTTCTCCTACTCATGGAGTAACGGTAAAATCCGTAATACCGGTGCTCTCTTCTTTGACGTTGTTCAAGCGTTCGACAAAGTCTGGTACGACTGCTTACTTTACAAGCTGTTTAAACTTAACGTGCCCAATAGGCTCGCTTACATCATCAGAGCCTTCCTTGCCAACTGCCACTTTTTTCTACACACCGTTTTCATATCGAGGGAAACTGCTCCTCCAAGCGCCCTCTCAGGGCTGGAGTCACTCAAGTCTCCGCTCTCTCCCCGCTCTTCTTCACACTATACGAGTGACATCCCGAAGGACCCAGTTGACAATACCGCTCTCTTAGCAGACGAAATTTCTCACAAAAATGCTCCAAAGTGCCACAAATTGCCCAGGCAAATGGTTTCGCTTATGGAAAATCGAAGTGAACCCTGATAAAAGTATATCAATATACTTTCAAAGGAACCCCTCCCTCAATCATCGGAACCTAAATCCGAAAAATTCTCTAGCCACGATCACCCTATTCGGCTGCCAGATCCCGTGGCATCCAACTGCCAAATTCTTTGGGGTCGCATTCAACCACTCCATGACCTTCACGAAACATATTCGCATCGTCCACAATCGTGCCAAATTCGTCACTAGTCACCTTCACCCGCTAGTTAACAGTAATATCAAACTGTCCCTAAGAGCTCCACCCCTACAAAGCTTGCGTAAGACCTATCATGTCCTATACAAGCGTAGCCTTCGCACACGCGGATCATAAACATTTGTACGACCTCCAAGTCGTTCAAAATAGATTCATTCGCATCGCCACCGGAGCTTGGTGGTACCAGTGAAACTCAGTTTTGCACAGAGATTGTCAACTTTCGACGATCTCTGAATATTTCAAGAAAATATCTTGGCGCTACTTTAAGAGCGCTGAGGTACATCCCAACCCGCTAATGGTAAAAGAAGAAACCTATGCTCTGACTCCAAGGGTCAAGCAAAGCCTCCGCAGGCCCCGTGACGTTTCAATTGAACCCCCAGTTCCGCTAGATCCCAACGACACAAATGTCGTCGCCAGTCACACGTAGACACTACACATTCACCTAATGCCACAAACACTGTCATGACAACGGATGGAACACAGCGAATCCGCAGACGGGTGCGCCGTACACCGCGTACACACCGTACACCCGCGTTCCTGGGAGGTTTTTACCGCCCAAAACATCGAACCACACGAGTTAGCCGTCAAAGCCGGGGCCCGCCACCCCCCCCCCCCCTTCGGACGGCCGTTAGATAACTCATCTACGTGCACTGTACACTCTCAAAAGAGTTATCATTACGCAAGTAACGTTGAGGAATGATTTAAATTTACCGTTTTACAGCCTGCGGCCTGAAAGACCTCGGGACATGAGAACTATGAAGCTGTAAAAACCAAAAGGCTAACAGCATTTACATCATCAGAAATCAGATTGAATGTAATATTCAAACTCTTAGTTTACAGAATAAATTGTAGAATACACTCTATTAAGTACTGGTATCGTTTGAATAATATTTTTTACATTGCTGGTAATCTGTTATAAAAATAGTTTTATTTAGATTTAACTCTACAATATTCAATACGTCGCACTTTACACCATAAAAAAGACATCAACGCGATAGTGATTTAATGTTGTTATTTACTAAACATCGCCAATAATGATAAGGTAATTAGTAAAGGAATGTTACGCTTAATAAATATAGAGATATAATTAGAAAGAAACTTACTTCTCTTGCTATCGCTATTGACCTGGGAGCAGGCACTCTTTCATTTTAAAAAATAGGCAAATTGGCATAATTTAATAATATTAATTTTCCTCGTAAAATTTATAATGTCTCAGACATGCAGATATTATCGTAGTAAGTTAATGCAACTTAATACTGCAATTAATAATTTGCAGTGGGCCCAGAAGATGACCTTGAGTTGCTCGCTACCATGGTTTTTAGGGCAAAAATATCCAATATAAGTTGAATACACTAGTTAACGCAAGAGATCTATTAATAATTGTTTTGCCAAGCATGACGATTTTAGGTAATCTGTATTTTGTATAAGGGTGATAGCCAACAATGAACTCACAAACAAATCATTAATAAACCGAAGAAGAAGCAAAAAATCCGGATAACATAAATTTAACGTAACGAGGAAAATAATAAATAGTTGTTGAATTCTCGGAAAAAAAAACACTACGGAAGAAACTTATTTTTGAAAACAACTTGCATCGTAAATTGTTATAGTTATTTTAATCCACAAACAAATGCGTATTGATAGCATAGGAACTATGTTTTTGCATCAACATCACAATGCAACAATGAGTGTAATTTTCTTATTTGATGTAAATTGCATTGTCATGTGTTATTATGACGCAATCTAGCTTTCGATCGTTATCTAACGAACAATAGTCATCAAGTACAGAAACGATTTCGCTGTTAGGCAGTTATTGTAGATTTGTAATGTTATAAACCGTTTCAATGGCTTGATTTGATACCCAAATAGAATTGTAATATTATTTAAAAATATGGAAAATAAACGAAGATTTCGTACTTAATTTCTCTGCAGAAGTGTGATTATTAAAATTCATAGTTAATATTAATTAAGGCTATTTACATTTTAACTTTGACATTAACTTAGACTTTGAAATAAGTTGTCACTTTTTTGTGACATAAAAGTATATACTACCTTTGGTTTTGACTCGAAATTCTATCTGGGAGAAATTAGATTAGGATTAAGAAACAAAATCCAGATACGTTGTCACCCCTGAGGACTATTGGACTATTATAAAAAGGGTAGCGTGATGTTTAAAAAGGTGAAGGCACTTAATATCACATGCAATGAAATTTGGAATAATACATGAGTCGCTACATTTATTTTTGATACAAAATAAAAACTTTGCCTCTAAAATAATATTTTGTGTTTACTAGAATTTATTTTACATCTTATTGCTACTTTATACCAGGGGATTCAGAAATTATATACATTTTCTGAGTCAATATTTAAATATCGTCAAATCAATTGTCCGTTTAATCGAGAATATTTCAAATAAATTTGGCATCTCAATTTACATAATGCACGTATTGACCAAAAAAACGAAAAGATTTTTCGATATCGTTTATTTAAAATACTCCATATATGTATACTGTAATAATACAACGTGGATCCTTCACAAATATTTCCAGTTATTAGGTATCGATGCGTGGTCACATTTTTATTGTATATTGTTTTAATTTTATATACGGACAAGGGCAAACGGTCATTTGACAAATAATAAGTTTGGATTAAGTATCAAATTGTACTTTTTGGGATTTGTGGGTGTGAAATTTATGTGTAATAATAACATTAAGGTCAATAAATGTTCCACATGGCACTTTAATGAGAGGTGTCATATCGATATGCAAGCTACCAACCAATATTTACTTCATTACAGACCTTCACACGTCCACTGCTGAACGTAGACCTCCCACAAGGAATGCCATAAAATACGCTGCTAAGCTACTTGTATCCAATATCGTCATCATCACAACATATCAAAGTGCGTTGCTAATCATATGCTGTCCACTTAGATTAGCCACTTAAGGGGGATTTTTTTGTTATTATTTCCACGCTTGGTAAGCATCCAGGGTTACAGATATCCAGGGTTGGCAACCGCCGTCTTTATTATTTCGAGTAGTTATTAGGAAGATGTAGCTGTCTCGTTTCTCTTTGTCGCCTCTTATGACACAAAAGGGGTGATAAAAAATTTTCTTACGCCGTCACTCCACGGCATTTTTATATGATTCAAAAAATAATTTTGACAACATAAAATCTTAGAAAATAATTGCTTTATTATTTATATTATGTTTCGCAGAAAAACGGATCGGTCTCAAAGTGGTGTCGGGGTAGCGGTCAAAACGCTCGCGGAAACCCTAGCCTTAAAAGTAGTTTTCACAAGTCAACACTCGGAGGTTTTGATCCATAGGAGTTATATACAACTTAACAGAACAGACACCGTGAACAAAATCTGTGTCAAATCCAGAGTACATATTTATAGCGCAGATTAAGTTTGATCGCGCGGGCTCTAAAGCATGATGCAAGCAACCAAGTCTCGATATTTCTAACAGTGGTAGAGCCACGCGGCAGCCTTTGCGGCTCGAACCGGGGTGGTACCGCGACGTCTATGCTTCTGCATTTCGTTTGGTGAGTGCAGGTGGCTGGTGGTCCAATTCCCCCCCCCTCCCTTTAACGTGGTAGCATAGTTAAATTAACACTACCCAGAGAGTTGTAATGACGTCATAACTTTTTTTAAATTTATTATCAAATAAAAATTTATAAAAATTTGCTATGCGGCACAGCGAAAAACCACACAGGTTTGTGATGACTTTAACACGTTGACGGACAGAACTGCTGTACCCTTCGCTTTTTAAGAAGTCAGGGCGACAGAACTGCTTACACAGTTGGAGTTTGGTACTTTCTTTTAGCCAGAAATGTTATAGCAGCTGCGGGTTATAATGGCTTGGATTTTTTTTTACTGTCACCGGCAATAGTTTTCATTCTGCTCAGTGTCGCGTAGTAAAGCATTAGCATGAATTCAAAGTAAACGGTTGTCACCTCCTTCTTGCTCCCCTCACACGCACACTACTGCTATCGGAGTCGCGCTAGTATGGACGTTTCTTCAGTACGTGACCAAGTGTCACACGGAGCGCGCGCTGGTGACTTTTCGTTTTTTAGTGGAAGGACAGTGATTTACGATCGATGTAAGTACCCATTATTTAAATTTTATATATTCTGTATACAATTTTAGAGAGCTATTCTAAAAAACAAGGCTTGAGTTATTAGATAAAGAAACATGAATATGGAAAAAGAATAAAAAAAACGTTAAACGTCATTTACAAAGTGGTGCTTTTACAATTTCACTACTTACGAGTAGTTTTTGTTTTAAAGTTTTTTGAATTCCTTTATGTTATAATATATAACTCAGCTTGTTTTTAATGTATTTCGTATCAAGTTTAAATGTGAAAACTATGTTATGAGTTGGTGTCTTTCTGAAACCACGCAAGTTCAAACAAGACGTAGGCATTTTCTTATGTATCGTGAACCCGTTTCCTTTACTATTACTTAGTATTGGCAATCATTATTTTTATTATCTGCACTGTATTTTATTTTAGTATAAGTTAGGTACTTATAATTTTTTTCATTTTTAGATGCCACGTATGCGGTCACACCCAAGCTCTCGCAAAGTGAACGCACAAAACGAAGAAAAACTCCAGAATATTTTTGATGAAGCTAACACAGAAGAATTGTCTGATGATGCTGAAGAGATGAAAAGAAGATAGACTTTTCAATAATTCAGAATTAGGTTTAACTAAAATTCTTTGCGAAGAAAGATGGCATTGATAATGTATGCATTCTTGAACGAAATCAGTCTCTAAATCATAAGGATACATTTTTTCCAGGAGGAGGGCTTTGTCCGTACTAGTTGATGATAACAAATCATGCATTTTCCCTAAAAATGAAAACTTCATTAAATCTATTGTAGGCATTTACTAATTCCGTTTACTACTACCGTTTATCTAATTCGGATACAATTCTATCAATGAAAAAGAGAAATATGTTAACCCTGGAAATATCACTCGGAGTTATTCTCATTTCTTCATTTGATGTTTCTTTTTTTCCTTTTCATTTTTTTTCAATTCTTTTGTATACTGCTTTGACACGCTTAATTCCATCGCCTTTTCTTCGAAATACCTACTTAAAATTTTCTCGTTAAGCTACGAAAAACTTGCAAAAATATTCGTAAAAATCGACAAAAGTGATCAAATCTACGGTAAAAACCTGAATTTCAACATTCACTTTGTTTATTTTTTGCAAAAAAAACATTCCACACAACAACCATTACCCCCAATTTCAGTTTTTATAAATTCAAAATATTCCCGTCGCTACGCTTCGAGTTACAAGCTTTTCGGTATAATGATCTCTGATTAATTCCAAAGTTTTAAGGACATCGTACCAAGAATCTCTAAACTTCCACATGCGTCCTCTCTAGCTGACCAAAGTGTCAGAGTTACTCTCTTTAGCGTTTTCCCTTTCTCAATTTCAATCATTATTTTTTGCCAGCGTTGTGTCGAACTTATATAAAAATTTCTTGAAGCAACATGAAGAAACGACAAGCTTTTGGGAAACATTCAGCAGCCGCAGTTGCCACTGAATTTCAAGAGTGGGCAGAGTAAGAAACAAAAAAATGCTTTCATTTCCGAGGAAATGTCAGAAAGTATGTCTTCATCTATCTTTTTAAAATTTAAATCTCTTAAATTTCTCTAAAACATAAAAAATTGCCGTCCTTTACCATTTGGATTAGTATTATTAGAATATATTAGGCTCCAGCCTACTAATCCTAGTGGTAAATCCGCCACTAGATAGTTGTAAACTTAAGCAAAAATTAAAAAATTGTTTGATAGATATTTGTTTTCTTTAATAACGTTTAAATAAAAGTTTTGCATGATTATTTAGTCCTGCAGCTAATGCAAATTTTTTTTCTTGCAATCTGCTAAAGTATCTGTGTCGTACATTCAACCCTTTTTTATAAGCTAGTCAAACAGGTGTGACTAACTGTCCGCGAACGTGTTAAACTAATCACAGGTCGTTTTTTTAATTCAAAAATTTAATTATTTTTATCAATAATTACTAAAAAAATTAATAATTTAAAAAATAATGAAATATACTCTAAATGAATTATTCTTTCATTTATATATAACTATTTATATATATTTATTATATATATATATATATATATATATATATATATATATATATATATATCATTTATATATTATTACGAGCTTGAGGTTCGTGACAATAAAAATTGCCGATAGAATTACCAAAATTAACTCTTTAATTCACTTTACACTAATTAAAACTTAGAACACTAATAATTAATCACATTGATTCAATTTATTTCGCTCCGAAACTTCGCTTGTCTCGCCAAATTCAATACTTCCCCGATCGCATCTTGCAGTGCCTTTAAATACACATTATTACCGAAACATCCAGAATATTCAAGTAAATACGCGCGCCATCCGAACAGGCGTGTAGAGCTTGTAGAAAGCTTAGTTCTTCAATTTGATACTAGATGGCGCTGTTGGTTGAAAGACTAGTCATGTCATTTTCTGGAAAGCTCCCCTCGCTCTCGTCCCCGACAATAGATGGCGATAGTGCCGGGTACATGACGTCAACTTAGGCGCGCAACAATATATTTATATATAACGTGTGAATAATTATAGGCCTACTTCTATACTTCCTTCTATTTCAAAAGTATTGGAAAATCTTATTAATATCAGACTTGTAAAATACCTAGAGAATCTCTATCAAACTGTCAATTCTGTTTAGATCCCGAAAATCTACCAATGATGCAGTACACGAATTAACCGATAATATCATCAAAAATCTAGACAAAGGCAATAAAACGGTAGGGATTTTTGTGGACCTTGCAAGCATTCGACACGGTCTCTATCCCCGTTCTGCTAAGGAAACTTGAAAAAATTGGTATACGGGGACACAACTAAAATTATTTGAAAACTATCTAACTGGAAGACTACAGTGTGTTACAATAAATAACCAATGTAGTTCTGATGTACCTGTTAGCTACGGAGTTCCTTAGGGGTGTATTCTGGGCCCAATTCCATTCCTCGTCTACATAAATGACCTCTTAAAACTTAAATCCTTCCTAATCTTTAGTTCAGGCGCAGATGCAAATATATATTTTTAAAATTTTTCTTGAATAAAAAAATTATTATTATTATTATATAAATTTGTGTTAAAAAATTAATGCAACTTCTCTATTGAGGGAGGGCGGGAGTAGCTCTTCCAACTAGGTAGGATATTTCATTTTCTTCTATTACGCGGATCTTATCTAATATATTCATAATATCATTTTAAGCTTATTCACTTTTGCGCTGATGTGATCCACATTGTCATACATAATTGGTTAAATTTTAGTTTATATTAGATATACCTGAAAAGATATAGTAATTACTAATGCTAATAAAAAATATGATGGTTGAAAAGAATATATTTTTCGTATAACTTTTAAAATCTCTCAGGTAGCAAATTACAAATGCTCATTCTTATTCGTAGTAATTAGGTTCCTTTGACTCTTTTTGTTGTCATGCGAAATTCAATACTTATTTCAATCTAAGAACTAACTTAAGCGTGCAGACTAGATTATAAAGACTAAATTATAGTTGATATATTAGGCATACATGTTTTCTTACGTGCACTAAGCATCACAGCTTATGCCCATAAAAATTAGAGTTTAAAAAAAACATGATTTTTTAAAACTCTGACTTTATATATGTAATATAGCAAGATTGTAATATTCAGTTCCCTTCAATTCTTGCAATAAATATATCGTTATAATTCTGTAAGAAAAAAGCAAGCTAGTATTAAATATATAAATAATAACAGTGAAATAAGTGTTAATCTTATAATGAACTTAAGCCTTCAATTAAGCTGTCAATTAGTTTTACACGCAGCCATAATTGGCATAAAGGTTTCTTTTAAAATTTATGTCCACTTCGTGCAATATTATGTTGACAACTAGCTAACGTTACAATGATTATAAGGAGTTAACTAGTGTAAGACAGTTTGTAAGGTTTTAAACTAGTTGGATTAAATTATCGCCGTATAATGACGGCGTATGAGAATACACTACGTACCATCACGTTTTTTCATTTAACTTGAATGACAAATGAACTAACAGCGGACCTGGTAGTATGATATAATATATATATAGATAGATATATAATAGTATATATATATATATATATATATATATATATATAGATGCTACTGCAGTCAATTCATACATGCAGTCAGACTAAGAAAGCTACAGCTGCACTGTAAGGACTCAGATGGATTGTCTCACAGCTTATAATCATACTAGCTGTCTATAGACACACAACCGACTGGAACACAAAAACGCAAGCACTGCTATTTGACGCCAGAAAGAAGAGGTTGGTATCTACCCAGTCCGACTCCAACGCAAAAATGTAGTCCTACCACCTATTTTTACATATACGTTTCGTCAGCCAGCAGTAAAAAGGATCTCCATTTCTCGTCCCTCCCCATGCATCGCATTAGGCTGCTTTTTTTATATAATAAGGGTGACAAACGCGCACACAGTACACCAAATGGTAAGTGGATACTGTGGTCCATAGACATCTACATCTATTCTCGATTACGAATCAAAATGCAAATGCGTTGTAACCCATGGGGACTAAGATGGAAAACCTCGTTGCGAAGCAATAGAATTCTCTACACTCTCTACACTCTACTCTGCGCTCTTCGGTTCTCAACACTCACCATACGAAATACAGCAGCATTAAGCTACTATTTTATGCTCGTATTCTGTAAGAGCGTGGTCCTACCCTGGTTGAACCGACCCATTTTTGGTATAGCCATAATAAAGCTGCAGCGTTGTTCTACCACGTAAACATACTTATTCGCTTATTATAAAAGTTACACGTCTTTATCCACATATGGATTCCGCAACCAGCTTGTTCCAATACAGCTAATGATAGCACGAGTATTATATGATAAAGCGCATGTCAATGTTGGATGTTTAATACAAAAAAATTCTCTCATCTTCCATCATTACGTTCGGAGCAAGATTGTTTAATTAATTTACGTTTGCGAAACAACAAGAATGAGTCCTTAGTAATATATTATCCCACACATTTGTCAAAGGTTTATTAATCAAAATTAAGTGCTGAACCGTGTCACAAAATAAATTAAAATTCAACAAATGTTTTATTTTTACAACACGCGCACACAACTGTTGTCGGTTAGGGCGTCGTAAATTGTTAAAATTTATTTTCATGTCAGATAAAGTCATAAATTAAATGTTATTTGTTGAACAAAGAAAACATCTATGTGCAACAGGTTTTTAAATAATACAATCATTTAAATTACATTTTCTTTTGTTAAAGTGGTGCGTGATTCATGGGCATGAGTATCTAAATTTGGTAATTGTTTTAAAAATATAATAAGAAAATTGGGAAATTTTTGCTGTAGCATAAGCGAAGTATAACAGCCTTTAATTTCAAGTAGGTAAGCTTGCTACCACTCTTTGCGTCTGGTGTCGCGCTGACCTATTCGTGCTGCAGTCATATTAAACTGCAGAGTGTGTGCAGTGACCTTATCACCTTTAAAAAACTATGAGACTCAAAAATGAACAATATATATGTTTACATTAATGTTCCTTTCTACGATTCTCACAACTAGGACAAACTATCGTCCTACTAAAATATTTTGTGTAAAACGATCAGTTCAGTCTGTTGATGATGGAAATGCCTAGTTTACACTCTGTAACATAATTTTGTCATAATTACACTGCGTCTTTTTTTCATTTATTTCTTATCAGCCTACGGCTTCTTTTCAATATAGACCTTTCGCAGAGTGCGTTATTTAACTCGATTTTCGTTTCTTTTCTTTTTTTTAAATGCGCTGATATACCTCTTATAAAATATCTTAAATAAACAAAAAATAAACATAACCGAGGTCTATAAAACTTTAATTGGATATTTATAATTTGATGGTTTTCGGATCTGAAGTGAACGAGTAAGACAGAAAATTCTGGCCAGTTATACTTGAAAATGCGTTTATTTACAAGTAAAAAGAGAAATGTCCCTATTTCAAGATTCCTTTCACATATTTATAAGCTAAATTAAATCGTAGCAAGTAGTAATTGAGCCTTTGTAGCTCAGGGGCTAAGCGCTCCCTGTAAAATTCACAGTACGCGAGCAACCCGGGTTCGATTCCCGCCGGCACCAATAGCAATTTTAAGTACTGATTTACCACGTGCTCGTCGGTGAAGGAAAACATCTTGAGGAAAACTGCACTTCTATGAGAAATTAGATTTTTTTTTCGAAGATATATATATATACTGTAACTTTAAATTAATTCGTTCTTCATTGAAAAATGGATCTGTGTCGGGAACATTTCCGCGCGATGAATAAAGGGTCACCTTCTTAAAAAACTTTTTATATCACTTATTTGTCATAATGAGACTATTTTCTATGTCCTAAAATAAGAAATGGCGTGAAAAAGAAACAAGTTTCATCGCCAGATAGTGCGGACTAAAAAAAGTTTCGAAAATTGTTTAAGGCGCTTGAAACTTTTTACAGATGCTGGTCAATTTTTTTTATGAAAAAATTATAATAGGAACCTTATCTATAGATCCTTTTTTTTAATTTCGCAAAACTTTCTGGAGTGGCTCAGGTATGTGTCATTTAAGGGAAAAACAGGGTATTTTATACAACTCACACAACAAATACCAGGAACATGCATACGCAAGCCAGTTACTCGACTCCACGAAGTTATTCAAGTCATTTATGGGGCAATGTATTTAAATAACATTTAATTAAAAAATTAAGTATAACCTTCAAGTGTAGATGCGTGAGGGCGCGTAGGCACGCGAGGGATATTAATGCATATATGTTTATAAATGTAATAAAAATGGTTAATAAAAAGAGTTATTATCAAATTGGAGAATATATTAATGAAAATAACCGCTGGGAATAAAGTGATTGCTCTTTTTAAAATAATCCAAGGAAATGATTGAGTATCTAATATTATTGTAAAATTATATTACTTAAACAAACTTTTCTGCAGTATATTAGACGTGGTACGTCACTATTTTACGTGATAAAGCCATGCCGTCATGGTAGTAAGTAGTGTAGAAAATATAGAATGGGTCGGCTCGACCGAGAAAGGACCACGCTCTCACAAAATACAAGCGTAAAATAACAGCTTAATTGCTGCTGTGTTTCGAGTGGTGAGTGTAGAGATCCGGAAACTCTTTTTACTCTTAACGAGATATTCCATTATAGGCTTCAATAGTAAGAATAATAAGTATGTTAATTCTAATTGAGGATTGATGCAGATGTTTATTGGGCATAACGTCCTTATCCCGTCAAGAAGTGGATTATCTGCTCGACCCTATTTAATTACAAAAGAAATATGTTTTTTCACTGCCGATCAATAGGACCCTCACTTTGCAATTAACAATTTCATTTCAGTCATCAATTCATTGGAGCCGGTGGGCGCTCGTTTACTACTAAATATCTATTTAAATTAAATACTATGAAAGTAAATTTAAGGTTAATTTCAAATTGTTTATTAAAAATAATACTTTTACGAGTATTACGAGCTATATTTTCTCGGTAGAACAGAACGTTATTGCAAAGGGCATAAGTTGTATTAAATAAAAATTTAAGCTAGTTATTTCATTTATATTCTTAAGTC
The DNA here is from genome assembly GCA_907164705.1 of Parnassius apollo. Lineage (NCBI taxonomy): Eukaryota > Metazoa > Arthropoda > Insecta > Lepidoptera > Papilionidae > Parnassius > Parnassius apollo. The sequence continues at coordinate 4,758,441 of CAJQZP010001558.1, forward strand.
CATTATTCCTGCTAGCTAGATTGTGGCCGGCAGGTTCTTCACGGACCTATTAATCAAAACTTACCACTGGTTAAGTACGCTCCATACAATAGCCAGCATAAATGAATAAGAACACATTACAGGCGTAATTTAGAGCGAATGGTAGATAGAAGAAGGAGATTTGGTGACAACTTGTGGGTAAGTTGTATAGTGGTTAAATACTGGCATATAATAGTTAATAAAGAAGCCTATGCAGTAACTTTATGTTGCAATCAGCAGCTGGTTCATCGAACTTTAGAGTGAAAAAAGCGTTACGCTTGTTATTAAAGCGGTGCCTAATCAATCTTTCAATTAATTTTACGCCAACTGTTTACTGGTAGAAAAATAGAGCAATTACATCCGTTTTCGTATCAATCTTCTGAGTGAGAAATTAAGAGGTTATATTTTCTTAATTTTTTACAGTAAAGGTTACAAACGAGTACATATTACACCTACTTTTAAGTGCATGCCGTGATACATAGACATACATCTATCGTTAATTAAACATGAAAATGCTGATGCGTTGTCACCCTGAGTAGTAAGATTGAATATCCTGTTACAAGTAAAAACGATCTCCGTTTCCCGTCATTTGCCATACAAAACACATCGGCGACAAGAGCTAGGCCCCTTCCCGTTAGAGCCAACTTATCTATTGGCTCTATCACATTTTCTAAAATCTTGTATAAGATTTTTACCACTATTTAATGTATTATATAAGACTAACGAAGAAATATAACCTAATTAGCTGTTAGGCAAGTTTCATTACCATCAGCTCAGCCTTAGATTATAGAGCTCGGACTAAGATTAGTCCGGAGAAGCAGACACACAGACAACATTTTTAAAATTGCTTATTTATGTCTTACTGGCATGCAATACCCTCCCAGCTCAACAAAAGGCGGTTATTTCGTTATTACAGACCGACACTTTAAATTTGTTAATATGTATATGTCGCAACCAACTAGTTTAATCAGCCTTTCAGTCAAAAGCCTAGCCTTTTGATAAAAAGGCGCCGTTCAACTAGCTGCCTAAACGATATTTAGCTGTAGCGTTTGTTATAACATTTAATAAACTGGCTGGCTAATGCTCACGCCATTCGTACGATGGAGTAAAACATACATACAATATTTAATGCCTAATTAATGCACAATGCCTAATATGCAAATATACGAGGCCCAGCAGGGCCCTAATGTACTATCACAAGATAGTTGCAATTTTGTATTATACGCAGCGGCTGAATGTCATTCAGGCCCCTAGTTAAACATAAAAAGGCTAAACTATTCATTGAATAGCTAATTAAGCTAGTTGGCTGGGACAGCTTGTACTATTTTGCATTAAACTTTGAAAAACATCGTCAAATTTGTTGTTTTCCGACGCCATATTGACAGTTTGGAGAGTTTCAGCGCTAGGTGACAGAAGGTGGAACTAAATTGAAATGAACAGGCTAGGCAAGTAATGAAACGTTATCGATTAAAGTCATTTGCCTAGCTGTTTGACCAAGTGGCTGAGTATCATTCAGGCCGCTAGTTGAACGCCACTGTTTAGTAGAGAGGTTAGGCTTTTGATTGAATGGCTAATTGAGCTAGTTATCTGCGACATATAGATTATAAATTGCCATAAAATACGAGGTAGAGCCGCGACGCAGCTGTGTTAAAATAGCACAAATGGGTCAGCTTGGCTAAGGTGGTAACACTATAAGTTTTTTAAAAAACTTTAATAACAAACCAACTTACTGTCCATCTAATGGTAAGTAGCCACTGCAGCCCATGGACAACTGCAAAACCTTCAACCAAATAAGACTACAGATGCGTTACTCTTTTACGTCTCTGGCCAAGGTAGAATGATCATAGCCTACACTGGCTCCCTACACTCTTTAAACCTGAATATAGCAGTGCAAGCAGAACTGTTATTTTGGCGGCAATAATAGTACCCACATACATTCTTTGACAGAAACGGAGTCCTATTACCAAGTAAAATATGTTACCAAAAATGTAATCCTTACAGAATCCTAGTGCAAAATAGCAGCATAATTCATAATAAAAATATTATGAATTGTGCTGCTATTACATATATAATTCATAATTAAAAGAGAAAGAGAGAGAGACTCTCTCTCTCTGTCTCACCTTATCTAAAGGTGATAACGCAACTGCATTTTGATCCTAATCAAAAATAGATGAACGTGTGTCTACGTGGTACAGAATCTACATGTCATCAGCTGTGTGTCGTTTATCACGAAAACTCGTTTAAAAACATCAAATTACTGTACAAAAAGGAAAAATAACCAATTTTTATAAATCGAAAACAAATTTAACTATTATTTAGGAGCTCATAATTCTACAACTTAATGAAGGTGAGGACGTGAAATAAAACAAAGTAATTTAAAAGTAAAGATAGAGTAAGCAAAAATACACCGTATGTTTACACGTTTAATATTCGAATTCCTAGCAAGTACGCAATGCTCAAGTACGAGCTGTAGGAATCATAATCGTGCAATCCCCTCCATTGGACGTAATTCGTTATCTTTCGAGAGTATATATTCGTAGGCACATATATTATTAAACGTTGAGATATTTTGATAGGTATTTAATTATAATTAATAGTAGAGTAAAGTATATACACGATGCCAGAGGCTTACATCGTTTCTGTGCATTATGATCAATGGGATTACTGAGGCCAAGTATGAGAGGTATATTGAGGACGAGGGGAAGGAAGGGGAAAATTCTGTATATCATATAATACAGAATTTTCCCCTTTTTTTTCTACCATCTTCATTTAAATTACCACTTACCATCAAGTAAAGTAATCAAGCACTGGTTCATAACAGTTAAAAAAAAAAAAAAAAAGTAATAATTACAGTGCCAGTGTACGTTAAAACAGTGCGGGTCTAATGACGGAAGAAGACTAATTGTCTTTTAATCCGTATCGGGTGTAACAAGGGACTTATAAAATCAAAAGTAAGTTCGTAGCTCTATAGCAACAAAGATAATTCTATGTATGCGTAAACTCGAAAATAATTATTTAGAGAATGTAAGTCGTCATCATGGACTGCAGGGTCCACAGGCTGCAGTAGGTATTTACCATCATCATCTCTCAAATTTAAATGTGTTTTCGCACAATTTTTGGCTTCAACTGTGTATTCGATCCTAGGACTAGCAACGTAAAAGTCAGGTTCTTTGAGCACTAGGTCACTCAGACCTTGAACTCTAACTTAGTCATATTTTTTATTAAAAGTAGTTTAGGCCGAGTACTCGCAATAATCACTGCGTTAATTGTAGCGTAGCTAGTTATGTTTGGACGTGGAGTTCAAGGGTAAAAACATAATTACTAAACAAACATGTTTAGGAAAATGGCAGAAATAACTACATATTATAATAATCTACTAAGAATAAAACAAACCTTTACCCAACACACTCAAAAACAAACTCACCGAAAATATTTCCGAAAAACCTCCGAAACCCCAAACAGATAATCCGTGATCATAAATAAATGCCACAAGTAATCCAGCGTTCACTTTAAAACACTTGACACATAAATGTTTCAACACTGGAAAACACTTTTCAAATCATCGATGTTTTCACTATTCGGCCGTTGGATGAACGAACGCGCGACCAACGCCTGCGCAGGTTCAATACGTACTGCCTTACAACTTACATATTACATAGCGTAGTTTACACGGTTACACCTGTCATCCATCTTAAAAACAATAGCAAAGATTAAGGCCGACCGCATACTAGTTGTGGCTCCGATTATTGCGTCAAAAGCACCGTACGCGTCCGGTTTATTTTTTGTTGATATATCATCATTATTATTATTATTAAAATAGATCTGACGTGATTTATCTTAACGACTAACACGTGGGTTTAAAGTGGATAAAAACTTAAATGGCTGTTGTTTCTATCTCATCATTCGGAGACTCGAGAAGAGTTTACCATCTCAATAACGCTTCCATTACTCTACCATTAATTTACTAGGTGGTAGGATACCCCTACCACCTACTGTTTCTACCTTGGAGTCCGTCTTGGTAGGTACCATCTTCTTGTTTATTTCTGCAGTCAAATATTAGTAAAACCACCGCTTTTTAGGTGCAGTGTGACTGCTACGTTTCATACCATATAAAAGGTATAGACAGCCAGTATTATTACAGGCTTCAACCCATTCCACCTTAGCTCAAGGATGACATCGCACATGTAGCCTCATTTTGTTTAAAGTTAGTTGCAAGTATCCTTGCCACTTACTATCATGTGGACTATAAGCTGATGCTTTAGCATCATGTTTTACTGTCATAAACTTGTAAGGATTGGTCTACTAACCCATAACAAAGAAAGACAGAAAGAAATAAGTTTACTTGGCACATACATTATAAAAAATAATAAATTAAGTAAAACAGATTTTTCTAAGGAATAAAGGAGGAATAACGTAATATGCACCAAAATGATCTCCACTCAGCTTTGAGTCACGAATGGAAGATATACGAGTACATACATCAATTAGAAACGCTGGTTTTCAGTGGAGCCGAGAGTGTGAGGGAGATGACAAACAACAGCTAGAGAAAAAAATAAACAAAAAATAAAATAAAATAAAAATTCTGTCAAAATTCTACATACTAGTGCTACATTGATAGTGTAGAGAGGATGATGGTATTTATTTTTCTGTATGCTGGTATAGATACAGAAAAAGTAAAATAAAGTGTGTGTGTGTGTGTGTGTGTGTGTGTGTGTGTGTGTGTGTGTGTGTGTGTGTGTGTGTGTGTGTGTGTGTGTGTGTGTGTGTGTGTGTGTGTGTGTGGATGTGCGCATGCGTGCTTGAGTGAGTGCGTACGTGATAATAAATAAATAACACCTACGAATTTATTACGTTGCCCATTCCGATCCCTCACACCTCATTTAAATACGCTGGTGAACTTAATAAAAAAAGATAATCCACAAACTAAATTATTTTTTTATTGCGAATAAATAAAAAGTTGGTCGTGAAACTCACCCAAGCTACGTCACTGGTTTGGTTATTTAAAAGATGATTATTTGGGTAATATTTACGTGTCTACAAAATTATTCATTGTATACATTAAATTTAATTAAGGATACAAATGGCTCAGGCTTTTTGTGTATTCTTAGGCTCACACCATTTTTAGCAGTGGAGGTGATCGGCGCTTAATATTTACAATACTAATAGCTAATATTTTCTCATAAATGTCACATGCACATTAACATATAACTATAATCAAAAATACACCTGCTGATATTGTGATGCTCCAAAGTGGAAAAATTAAAATTCAAACTATCTGTTGAAAACAAATTTCTTATAGCAATAAAAATGCTTACATTCACTACACCAAAAAGGTGTTAAGGTATGCAGACAGAGTTCAAAAGCAGTTAGTTACTCGAGCCCCTTCTAGCAAAATATGGGTTTAGATGGAACATAACATAACAACAAAAAAGTGTTACGTCGTCGTCTACACAATCACAAATCCAATATTCTTACTATATATATACTGACACGTAAAAATTGGTTCTATTTTTTAGAAGTCCCAGATAAAAATATGACCTATAAGTCACAGACCAGCATGGAAATTCTAAGTTATAAATAAAAAATAAACAAGAACGAAAAGAAACGGCTATTAATTTCTTTTAAATTATTATAATAATGACAGGTGATGCGCCTCTTAAGCGCTGTCAAATCTAATATTCTCAACTAATGAAAACTTTGAGTTCCAAGTTAAATAAAAATAAAATTTATTACCGCTAATGCTTGCCTTTCTCATCGGAATTATTTTCCGCTTATAACAAAAATTAACTAAGGCCAAAAGAATTTTGCTAGGTTTTTTTAATAGAAAAAGGATGACAAACGAGCACACAGTCCACCTGATGGTAAATGGATGCTGTGGCCTATAGACACCTACATTTATCCTCGATTAAGAATCAAAACGCAGATGCTTTGTCACCACTGAGGACTAAAATAGAATGCCTCGTTTCCAGTAAAAAAGGGTCTCCGGATCTCTAGGAAGCAGGAGAACTTGTGTTTCGAATTGAGGGGTTATAAAGAGCCTTTATAATTACTGGCTGTGTGGCAATTCGTCTTAGTCCTATCATCAAAGCACCTATAGCCTTCTTCGCTTGAAGTTAGCTGCAGATGTCCATGGTTCGCAGCCACTTACTATCTGGTGAGCTTCTTAATCACTACATTATGTGAAATTGAAGTTACAAACGAACGAAATAAATTTTACTTACTTAGAAATATATCTATGTCTTTCTCTTTTCTTTATCAAACCTAAACAGTTGTACCTGGAACTCTCCCAAGGAAGGATTTGTTACGCTTTTGAGTTAGATTGGCGTCCTCCTTTTCCATTACACCACCAACTATCGAAGGTCATGAGATCTTTATGTCATTTTCTATCCATAGCCGTCTCTTACGGCACCTAACGGACGAAAGGGGAATGGATATTGCTATTATGATACGTAATTACGTATATGTATATCGTCCACACAATTTACACTCGGCGTCACAAAAATCGCACCTCTTTAAATTTCTACTTCAAACTACTTTTAAATCCATTTAATCAATGGTAAGTCTATAAGTATGTTATATCATTGGAAAGGTAATTAAATTTACTCATTAGAAAAAATAATGGTTATCATTTGTTTTTACCGGGAAATAAAAAAAGAAGTTAATGTCCACAAGAAGAAAATTAAGATTTATTGCAACTTACAAAATTAAAAAAACATGTTTTGAAACGACCTAAAACCTAGTGTTAACCACCCCTTTTTTTTTACATGGGGAAATGCCTACGCATACCCTCCTCGCGGGGGCAAGGACGGGTTATGTCGGACTCGCACCGACTAAAACCCCATGGTGTTCCACCTTCGTCGCATATTGGCAGGGCTACGGGAACGCTTTCGCACACTTCCGCGGCCCTACCAGCGACTGCCACCCCATGGCAGCACCTCCTCGAGAGGAATATTCCTCCCCGTTCTCCTTCACAAGTAAGGCGCACCAGAACACGTGGCACGCCTTCCTCCACGGCCTCCAATTACATCTGCGCAACAGACGCCCCCGCGTCCGATGCGCGAAGGCCATGGGGCCAGGAAAAACGAGCACTTAGAAGTACTAGCCTTCCCGACCCCAGCGGCGGATCTGGTCTATGGCTCCGCCGCCAACCAAGATTCGGCTGCGGAGGATAGGGAGAGCGGCGCCTCGCAATACCGACAATCCTCTCCCCCCGCAGCCCCATCACCACCGCATCAACGGTGCGGCCCCGTTTGAGTCGCGGAGGATAGGGCGAGTGGCGCATCGCCATACCAACACTCCTCTTCCTCCGCGACTCCACCTCGGCTGCAGCGGTAGAGGGTGCGGAGTCCCCACTTGCTGCAATCCACCAGCACACATCCGAAGTGGGCTCCCCAAGCCCACTCGGAGTGGCCACCTCAGGCCGGCCCTTCACCTCGGGCCAGCCACGTGGGTTCCTCTTTGTTCACCGTGGGAGACCAAGCCACGGCTACTAAGCCTCCCCGCCACGACAAGGCGGGAACCCGTTCGGGGGGGGTTAACCACCCCTTGCCTTAATTACTGCTTCCATACGGTCTTTCATTGATCTAATCAACGTAACAATGCATTCTTGAGGAATGTTGTCCCATTCCTCAATGACAGTCTCCTCGAGTTCTTCCAGCGTGGTGGGGGCAGGATCACGAGTCCGTACTAGCTGCTTTACATCATCGCGGAGGTGCTCTATCGGGTTCATGTCTGGACTTTGCGCCGGCCACCGTATAACAGAGATCCCGACCTCTTGAAGGTAATCACGTACAATTAATGCAGTGTGGCAGCGGGCGTTGTCATGCATTAATGTAAATCCATCGCCAACAAAACCCGCGTATGGAACCACATGCTCTTCTAGGATCTCCAATATGTATCGGTGAGCAGTCAGCGACCGTTGACCACGAGCACCTCCACTCCGGGAAACGCAGACAAGGCTAATTTTGGCGTCGACTGACATGCCACACCAAAACATGCATGAGCCACCCTTGAATCCAACTGTTTCTTCAATACAGGCTTGTGCAAATCGTTCCCCTTGCCTTCTGTATACTCTTATGCGTTTATCATTTGAGAAAAGACATACTCTCGTCTCATCCGAAAAAAGTACTGTCCTCCATTGGTCGATCGTCCAATCAATATGATCGTGTGCAAATTGAAATCGATCTCTGCGATGCTGTGCGGTCAATTTTGGACCAGTTGCAGGCCTATGCACTGCAATTTTTTTTCTTAACCGTCTTCTGATCGTAGAGACGCTTACAGATGTTCTGCGAGCTGATTGTAGTTGCTGTTGCAGTTCCACAGCATTTGAAAATCTATTGCGTAAAGATGTTGATACAATGAATCGATTTGTGATGCGAAGCGCTGTCGCCCAGATCCACACCTCCGAATATAGTCATTGGTGTCCTGGAACCGGTGGAATACTCGTCGAACGGAAAAACGGGATAGATTTAGTTGCCGAGCGACATCACACTGTCGCATCCCTGACTGCAGTTGCAAAATCACTTGAGCGGTTTCATCAGCAGTGTTACCCATATTGTGGGGTTTTAAGCTTGCTTCGGAAATTTACGCGTATCCTCTTCAACGTTTGGAAAGCGAATGACTCACATTTTACCCTGTACCGGCCCTTTTATAGCACATAACGCACCGCAACTTGTGATCTTTATGACACGTATTTTAGAAAAAGTTCTTTCAACGTCTCGACCTCAGAAGATTTCTTAAGTTTATGAAATAAAACAGTTGTTAATTTAAAGGTTAATAAAAGCACTTTCAGTAGATACCAATAATGACTCGATTAAATGTAAACACTGAGAGCCAGACACTCAAGTAACTTTTTTTCGGGGAGGTGCGATTTTTGTGACGTCGAGTGTATTTTTTGTTTTTCATTCTTGTGATAACACATAATGGGAAATTTTACAAAGGTAGTGTGGGCAACACTCTCTCTCTCTCTCTTGCTCTCGGGACAAGTTAAGCGAATGTAAGTATGTTCTAATAAAATTCGTGAATTAATTAATTTCGCGTTTCAATGAACATATCAAATTATTATTATAACTAGTAATATAAATAATTTGAAGAATCAAATACAATAGTGGCGACGAGGTCTTAAGAACAACGTGTGCAAATTACCAAACATTTCATTGTTGTATCGTCTACAGTACTCCTAAACATAGTTAACAAACAGTTAAGATAGCTTAAACATAGTAAAGTGACCAAACAATACTACTTGCTTTGTATTGACTTTTTTATCAGAACTTCACACTTCGGTTGACCCGATTCGGTAATACAATTCATCTCTGGACTTTGTAACGTGCAACATTATCGATTACAGATTCATAACCACCTACGGTAATCGACAACTGTTTGAGTTCAAAATATTGTTGGTCAGTGAAAACAGTTACCTTCATTTGGATTAATTAATCGACGAAAACATAAAAGTGAAAGGTGTTATTTAGGGAACAATTACACTAATATTGTCCTTATGACCGAACTTTGTTCACGGCGGCCAGTCTTAACGTTTATCCCATCTGCGCAGGGTAGGACTATACTGAGCGTGAGCGTGCACAGAAAGGCGCACTCTCTATTCCTTCATTGTCTCAGTCATCGGAATGGTAATCCGACACAGTTAGAGAGAAATGAGGAATAGAACCAACAGCTTTACATGCTATTCGGAGTTATATGGCTATGGGGACTATATGATCAATAGTTACGCTTTCCATCAATCCACCAACGAGCCAGTTAACACACATCACAATACGCCAAGCGCAGATCATGATGAATTTCCAATCGCATGTGGTCAGATGAATTTCCAATCACAATATTTAACATTAATCAGATAACACGCATTTTGTACTTTACCCTTCCTTATTGATATGGATAGTTTAGATCTGGCATCAATCAGATAAAAGGATAATAGATATAACAAACTCCCCTACCATACAGCTGTTATTTTATTTTTCATTTATTTATTTAAGTTCGAAATCCATAAATCAGGAAAAGTACTCAGAAAAACACAACAAAAAATATTTAACCTTAAAAATATCGTAGTAATATTGCACACCTCCAAAAAAGGACTTTAATTTTAGTACTGATAAGGAGTGCGAATTCGTTCCTAAAACGCTATATTCAAAAAAAATCTGTCCCAAGCAAATACGGCTGTTCCAAATTTTTGACATAATTTTTCCTATGAACCTAAAGTGAAAGACGACCTTATAATCCACCTGATGGTAAATGGCTTCTGTAGTCCTTGGATACTTGCAGCTAACAACAAAGAATGCTAAAAATGCTTTGTTATTCCTAAGGCAGAAAGATGGAATACCTCACAGCCTGTATTTATACTGGCTTAGTATACCCTTCAGACTGGAACTCTGGTGGTGATGCAGCTGGTACTACTGGTAAACGCACTGCTATTTGGCGGCAAAAGTATATAAGAAGGTGAGTGGTTCTTAGCCAGGCTTTCTAAGCAAAAATATATAAGAAGGTGGGTGGTTCTTAGCCAGGCTTTCTAAGCAAAAATATATAAGAACGGGAGTGGTTCTTAGCCAGGGTTTCTAAGCAAAAATATATAAGAAGGTGGGTGGTTCTTAGCCAGGCTTTCTAAGCAAAAATATATAAGAACGTGGGTGGTTCTTAGCCAGGCTTTCTAAGCAAAAATATATAAGAAGGTGGGTGGTTCTTAGCCAGGCTTTCTAAGCAAAAATATATAAGAAGGTGAGTGGTTCTTATCCTGGCTTTCTACGCAAAAATATATAAGAAGGTGGGTGGTTCTTAGCCAGGTTTTCTAAGCAAAATATATAAGAACGTGGGTGGTTCTTAGCCAGGCTTTCTAAGCAAAAATATATAAGAACGTGGGTGGTTCTTAGCCAGGCTTTCTAAGCAAAAATATATAAGAAGGTGGGTGGTTCTTAGCCAGGCTTTCTAAGCAAAAATATATAAGAAGGTGAGTGGTTCTTAGCCAGGCTTTCTAAGCTAAAAATATATAAGAACGTGGGTGGTTCTCAGCCAGGCTTTCTAAGCAAAAATATATAAGAAGGTGAGTGGTTCTTAGCCAGGCTTTCTAAGCAAAAAATATATAAGAACGTGGGTGGTTCTTAGCCAGGCTTCCTAAGCAAAAATATATAAGAACGTGGGTGGTTCTTAGCCAGGCTTTCTAAGCAAAAATATATAAGAAGGTGAGTGGTTCTTATCCAGTTTCTAAGCAAAAATATATAAGAAGGTGGGTGGTTCTTAGCCAGGCTTTCTAAGCAAAAATATATAAGAACGTGGGTGGTTCTTAGCCAGGCTTTCTAAGCAAAAATATATAAGAAGGTGGGTGGTTCTTAGCCAGGCTTTCTAAGCAAAAATATATAAGAAGGTGGGTGGTTCTTAGCCAGGCTTTCACAAAAAATAAGAGGGTGGTAGCTTTCTCAAAAATATATAAGAAGGTGGGTGGTTCTTAGCCAGGCTTTCTAAGCAAAAATATATAAGAAGGTGGGTGGTTCTTAGCCAGGCTTTCTAAGCAAAAATATATAAGAAGGTGAGTGGTTCTTATCCAGGCTTTCTAAGCAAAAATATATAAGAAAGTGGGTGGTTCTTAGCCAGGCTTTCTAAGCAAAAATATATAAGAAAGTGAGTGGTTCTTAGCCAGGCTTTCTAAGCAAAAATATATAAGAACGTGGGTGGTTCTTAGCCAGGCTTTCTAAGCAAAAATATATAAGAAGGTGAGTGGTTCTTAGCCAGGCTTTCTAAGCAAAAATATATAATAAGGTGAGTGGTTCTTAGCCAGGCTTTCTAAGCAATAATATATAAGAACGTGGGTGGTTCTTAGCCAGGCTTTCTAAGCAAAAATATATAAGAAGGTGAGTGGTTCTTATCCAGGCTTTCTAAGCAAAAATATATAAGAAAGTGGGTGGTTCTTATCCAGTTTCTAAGCAAAAATATATAAGAAGGTGGGTGGTTCTTAGCCAGGCTTTCTAAGCAAAAATATATAAGAAGGTGGGCGGTTCTTATCCAGGCTTTCTAAGCAAAAATATATAAGAAGGTGAGCGGTTCTTATCCAGTTTCTAAGCAAAAATATATAAGAAGGTGGGTGGTTCTTAGCCAGGCTTTCTAAGCAAAAATATATAAGAAGGTGGGTGGCTCTTAGCCAGGCTTTCTAAGCAAAAATATATAAGAAGGTGGGCGGTTCTTATCCAGTTTCTAAGCAAAAATATATAAGAAGGTGGGCGGTTCTTAGCCAGGCTTTCTAAGCAAAAATATATAAGAAAGTGGGCGGTTCTTAGCCAGGCTTTCTAAGCAAAAATATATAAGAAGGTGGGTGGTTCTTAGCCAGGCTTTCTAAGCAAGAATATATAAGAACGTGGGTGGTTCTTAGCCAGGCTTTCTAAGCAAAAAATATATAAGAATGTGGGTGGTTCTTAGCCAGGCTTTCTAAGCAAAAATATATAAGAAGGTGAGTGGTTCTTAGCCAGGCTTTCTAAGCAAAAATATATAAGAAAGTGGGCGGTTCTTAGCCAGGCTTTCTAAGCAAAAATATATAAGAAGGTGGGCGGTTCTTATCCAGGCTTTCTAAGCAAAAATATATAAGAAGGTAGGTGGTTCTTAGCCAGGCTTTCTAAGCAAAAATATATAAGAAAGTGAGTGGTTCTTAGCCAGGCTTTCTAAGCAATAATATATAAGAAGTGGGTGGTTCTTGTCCACTTTCTAAGCAAAAATATATAAGAAGGTGGGCGGTTCTTAGCCAGGCTTTCTAAGCAAAAATATATAAGAAAGTGAGTGGTTCTTATCCAGTTTCTAAGCAAAAATATATAAGAAGGTGGGTGGTTCTTAGCCAGGCTTTCTAAGCAAAAATATATAAGAAGGTGGGCGGTTCTTATCCAGTTTCTAAGCAAAAATATATAAGATTTTGGGGGGTTCTTATCCAGGCTTTCTAAGCAAAAATATATAAGAAGGTGGGTGGTTCTTAGCCAGGCTTTCTAAGCAAAAATATATAAGAAGGTGGGTGGTTCTTATCCAGTTTCTAAGCAAAAATATATAAGAAGGTGAGTGGTTCTTAGCCAGGCTTTCTAAGCAAAAATATATAAGAAGGTGGGTGGTTCTTAGCCAGGCTTTCTAAGCAAAAATATATAAGAAGGTGGGCGGTTCTTATCCAGACTTTCTAAGCAAAAATATATAATACCGTGGGGGGTTCTTAGCCAGGCTTTCTAAGCAAAAATATATAAGAACGTGGGTGGTTCTTATCCAGTTTCTAAGCAAAAATATATAAGAAGGTGGGTGGTTCTTAGCCAGGTTTTCTAAGCAAAAATATATAAGAAGGTGGGCGGTTTTTAGCCAGCTTTCTAAGCAAAAAATATATAAGAAGGTGAGTGGTTCTTAGCCAGGCTTTCTAAGCAAAAATATATAAGAAGGTGGGTGGTTCTTATCCAGTTTCTAAGCAAAAATATATAAGAAGGTGGGGGGTTCTTATCCAGTTTCTAAGCAAAAATATATAAGAAGGTGGGTGGTTCTTAGCCAGGCTTTCTAAGCAAAAATATATAAGAAGGTGGGTGGTTCTTAGCCAGGCTTTCTAAGCAAAAATATATAAGAAGGTGAGTGGTTCTTAGCCAGGCTTTCTAAGCAAAAATATATAAGAAGGTGGGTGGTTCTTATCCAGTTTCTAAGCAAAAATATATAAGAAGGTGGGTGGTTCTTAGCCAGGCTTTCTAAGCAAAAATATATCAGAAGGTGGGTGGCTCTTAGCCAGGCTTTCTAAGCAAAAATATATAAGAAGGTGGGTGGTTCTTAGCCAGTCTTTCTAAGCAAAAATATATAAGAAGGTGAGTGGTTCTTAGCCAGGCTTTCTAAGCAAAAATATATAAGAAGGTGAGTGGTTCTTATCCAGGCTTTCTAAGCAAAAATATATAAGAAGGTGAGTGGTTCTTAGCCAGGCTTTCTAAGCAAAAATATATAAGAAGGTGGGTGGCTCTTAGCCAGGCTTTCTAAGCAAAAATATATAAGAAGGTGGGCGGTTCTAAGCCAGGCTTTCTAAGCAAAAATATATAAGAAGGTGGGCGGTTCTAAGCCAGGCTTTCTAAGCAAAAATATATAAGAAGGTGAGCGGTTCTTATCCAGGTTTTCTAAGCAAAAATATATAAGAAGGTGAGTGGTTCTTAGCTAGGCTTTCTAAGCAAAAATATATAAGAAGGTGAGTGGTTCTTAGCCAGGCTTTCTAAGCAAAAATATATAAGAAGGTGGGTGGTTCTTAGCCAGGCTTTCTAAGCAAAAATATATAAGAAGGTGGGTGGTTCTTAGCCAGGCTTTCTAAGCAAAAATATATAAGAAGGTCGGTGGTTCTTAGCCAGGCTTTCTAAGCAAAAAGAAGTGGGTGGTTCTTAGCCGGCCAAAAAATATATAAGAAGGTGGGTGGTTCTTAGCCAGGCTTTCTAAGCGGAAAAAAAAGAATATAATTTGAACGAGAATAAAAAGAAATATGTGCCCAAAAGTGGGACGTATATTGGCTGTACCGGGTACGTACATAGCTTCCGGGTGTACTAATTCAAACCTTGTTGTAGGATTGCACAATCCGTGTAGAGCCATATGTATAGATTTAGTAATCACATTATCTTTAATCAACTTCACTAGAAGACCTAGAAGTAATTTAAGTAATTGTAAGATCACATAAATTTGATACGTATTATTTATAAACCAGTGCTTGACTACACACAATACTGCTGTGTGATGAAGTAGTTGGTATACCGTAATGCCTTAGAGTAATAAAAACCTACTCACTCTTGCCTTAAAAACCCTCAGATTGTATTTATGATTTACTATACATATACCATCACGTTATTATGATTTACTGTGACTCATTAGAGTATAAGAATTATAATAATTATGTTGTGTTCGTGAGGAAACCTGCATGTCAGAGAAATAAGAAAAATAAATATTTCGAAGAAATGTAAAATTCACCAACACGCAATGGGACAGCGCTGCGGACAATTCCTTACTCCATAACCCTCTCTGAAATGAGCGGAGGCCTGTGCCCAAACGTAGGATGTACATAGGCTCTAACTTTAATTTTAACTTTTATGTAGTATTGATGGCACGATAAAGATGTAAAGCTTATGTTTATTACGTACAATGTCTATTTAGTTATTGTGAAATGTTAATTAAATTAATAAATTTAATTAAATTAATAATCGGATGAAAAGAGAAGCCTGCAAATTATTCCACTCATTTCCCATAAATATTTCAAAAGACGAAGTAAGTAAGTCATTTCGTTCAAATGTGTGGTATATCGACAATAAAGGTTTACAGATCCGTCGACCTTCTGGTTGTCTCATGGTGGAAAAAGAAGGGAGGGATTAAGTCAGGAAGGCAGTAAGTCATGGAGGGGTTAATTCCTGCACACACTCATTGAAATACACTCGATAGAGTTAAGTTTCCAGAGAGCATGATATGTACACACTGTTTTGAGTGGTCCGCTCAACGTCGCTACGCCTTACGCACGCACTTTAATAAGGACTTAGACCCTATACTAGAAAGTAATGCAGCACATGCTTTACTTGCCGTATTTATGCATGATAGTTTAATTATATTGCAAATTACCTGCTGGTTCAAATTCGCATGGCATAACACAGCTCAGTTCGTTCCAATACGGCGTCAATGATACGGCGAACATTCTCAAAACAAGAAGGAATTGATGTTGTATGATTGTTGATAAAACAAGAGATATATTTCTTTAAACAAATATTTTTACTACACAACAAAAGTTCAAAAAATTGCCCTTGATATCGTCACTTTTTTTTTAAATAATTCTAAAACATCTCAGAGCTCTGAGATCTCCTGACTTTTATCCAGGCTGTCCTAAAATGCAATAAAATTATTGATGATATAGCATAGAGGTCAGTCATGCAGCATGATCATTCACGTATCGCATTTCATGATGCATTATCATCTAGGGATCTGCGTTTGTCTTACTCTGCCTACTACTCATAAAGTTGCAATTTTACGTTTATTTGTTTCATTTATGCGTGCACTCTCGAATAAAGTTAATAAATGATTCTTTCCTTTCTTGCAAATGTATTTAAGCAATACACAAAACAACTTATTTAAGTATTACGGATATAATAATATATTTCTTTACTGATTCAGTAAAATTATTTACAAAGGTGTTATTGTAAAACGTCTTCATTTTAAAATTCATCGATTCTCCTAAAATCCTACCATAAAATAAAATGAAGTCACGCATAAAGAGGTTTTAGCTTCGTAGCTCGGATTTCAAACGTTTGATCGACACAAAATCGGATTAAAATTTTCGTATTTTGTTTAAATGATCATGCAGTTAATAATATTATATTATCATATCACGCGATATTAAATTAAGTTAGAATATTTTGACAGTCCATTTTTAAATATTTTGACAAACGAGTCTTAGTTATTTGATGGAAAGTTTTTGCTCAACTGCGGTGTAGCAAAATTAATTTTAAAGATCATTATCAGAAATAAATATTTTTGGCAGGTATGTATATCTTTATTTTATGTAATGTAAGAAATTAAAATTTTGCTTATAAATTTCTAATTTAAAATCTATTAAAATTACAAAATGAGATTCCTCTGAACACAGAAAAAACTAAAATTAAGACGGAAGTTACGCAGGTATTTACCAAATTATTCTTTTCACCTTTTTATAGCATAAGGGCGACAAACGAGCACACAGTCCACTAGATGGCAAGTGGATGCTGTAGCCCATAGACATCATGACATGGCTTTATACTGCTGGGTTTCGTATGGTGAGGGTGAGTAACCGGAGACCCTTTTTACTGGAAAAGAGGCATTCCATCTTAGTCCTCAAGGCTGACAATGCATCTTCATTTTGATTCGCAAACGAGGATGGATGTAGATGCCTATAAGCCACAGCAGCCGCTTACACCATCAGGTGGACTGTGTGCTCGCTTGTCACCCTTTTCCTATTAAAAAAAAGATGCGTTGTCAGCCCTGAGGACTAAGATGCAATGCCTCGTTTCCAGTAAAAAAAGGTCTTCTAATCTCTACACTCAGCATACGAAATAGCAGTATTAAGCTGCTATTTTTCGCCGGTATTCTGTGAAAGCTTGGTCCTTCCCCGGTCGAGCCAACCCATTCGTGCTTCAACCACAATATAACTGCAGCGTGCCTCTACCGCGTAAAAAAAGCTATTAGCTTAATTTATTGATATAAGCTTAAAAACATGGTACTTAAATATTAATTAAAACCTTCGTCCAAGAAGTGGAAAAGTGTCTTAGTTTTTATTATATATATATATATATATATATATATATATATATATATATATATATATATATATATATATATATATATAAATAAAATAAACAAATTTATACGCTTTACATATAATATACCCTTGAGCTTTAGGCTTTTTTTGCACAATATATTAATATTATTATATACATCCGTTCATATATTACGCCTATTAAAAGTTCGCTGCTCAATACAAGTTAGGCCTCCCTCATAGAATGTCTCATAGCATGGATATGTGACATAGTTATAGGAGTCTTAGTTTTTTGTTATTTTGAGTTTTGATCAGGAAGATGCTACTATCTTCTGTTTAACTCCCCTCTGAAATGGGGTCTCGTGAAAATTCCGTCACGAATGCCTCGTAAGCCCATTTAACCTCTCTCCTGTCCGTTTCGCAAAACAGTTCTAGGAGCCAATTCACCGGTCTCCAGGATTTCCCAACTATATAATATGGTGGGTCACTAGATGTTCATGTTATCTCTCTAGCTAAGTTTAAGGACACAGTAAACGTTACATTACTTAAGTAAATAGGTGTAAGTCATTGTTTTATATACATAATATCACTTTGTTCTATCATAAGTTTTTGTATTTTATGTAACTACTATGTAACATTTTAGTAACTTGAAGCATGCGGTGTATACCTTTAATTGATTGTGCAATTAGTATTTAAGTTAATGTGTGCTTACTATTTCTGTATTGTTGCAACAATCGTTAGTGTACTTAAATAAATAAATAAATACACGTCCCACTCGTGGACACAGGTCACCTCTCATTCTTCCTTTACCATTACAGGGATCATTTACCTTGCTCGACGCACTTGGCAAGATGATTGCTCATCGTAGCACGAGACGTATAGCACCTTTTACGCTGCTTCCCTTCGATGGTCCGACATCTAATAGAAGGCATAGATTTTTTCCAGGATTTCCCGTAGAAACCTCTTATCCTCCCCGTGGGTGCCCCACGGGATGAAATGGGTGATAAATTGTCTTACTTGGCAACACAAGACAAATTATAACGTTTTATAATTTCAAACTAGGACTAACAATAATTGCGGTTCATTATACTCACTTAGGAGTCAATCACCGCTATCGACTGAAACCTGAAAATACCTCGTTTAGAGGCGAAGCGGGTGTCGTATTTTCGCCGTTAGTGTATCTTTCGTAGTGCAGTGGTGTTGGTGGTGCTAAGATTAATGATGATGGGGATAGTACACGCTAATGAGGGAGAGCGAGAGGTGCTCCTAAGACACATCGTTTTGTTTTATTATGCGGATCTTAGCTAATTAATTTTTAACATTTATAATTAGAGTATATATATATACATTAAATAAAACTATTTATACGATAATTGATAGAATCAAGCGTTACTTTGCGGAAATCCATTATAATAATGATATTAATAGTTATTTTGCAACCATCCGCTAAATAAAAAAAAACTCCCTAGTTTGAAGACCACCTCCCGCTCTCCCTCAATTGCGTGCACTAATCCCGTTACCACCAATCCTAGCAATACTACTTCCAACGCTACTACTCCATATTCTAGAAACTCAAACTCTACACCACTATTCTAGAAAAAAACAACATCTTTCATAGACAACGGATTTTATCGCGTTTAATTTATTAATTTTTAACTTATTTTCCGATATTTCGGGTGCTTTACAGCACCGATGATCACGGGCGGGTTGCAGTTAAATTTAAATATATTCATTTAACTGCAACGGAAGTATCTGTATGATCGCAAAAACTGCGATAAATGATTCAGACTTATACATTGTTCGAAGTCAAATCCGTACGTTGACCTCTACTCGGATAAAACCATTGTTAAAGCAATATCAAAAAATAACACGGTTTGGTTAAGCTTATGAATGCATTAGAATTGAGATATGAATTGTTGTGTATACAAGTGGTAAAATTAAAAATTTTGTGCAACCGACTTCAATATAAATAAAATGAGCACATCATCAATGTAGTCGAAGTCAATTAAACACGTATTATTAAGTATAACTCAAAAACTACTAGTCAGATCTTGACCATTCATTCTGTTATCATTTATCTGAGGCTACACAAGAAGTACCAGCTTTCAAATAAAAAAGTTATGAGGTAACACATAAAAAAAATATACAGTCGAATTTAGTACCTCATTCATCACATTCCTAAACAAATCTGTGTTAAATGCACAGCTACTGTAGAGGCACCTAAATAATAATAGTACGTAGAGATCAGAGTTTGTTGTTAAGAAAGAGTTGGACGAATACCTCGCTACCACGACCATGGACTGCCTGATTGTGTCGTAATAGGTGACATGGAGAGACAAACCAGGTGATGAGCAGCAGCGTCTTCCTTATAACAACTAAACAATAAAAACTGCGGTTGCCAACCCGCCTGCCAAACGTGGCAACTATGGCAAATATACCTGCTATGACCTACGTTCGACAATGAACTTTGATAGGCTGCATATTGATGATTATGATAATGATTTAAAGAAATAAATGGTGTTGCAGTTGTTGTGTAGGTGGCAGTCTTCAATCATCATCAGAATTCTCTCCTATGAAGAGCGGAGTAAAAGTCTAAAGTCATAACTATCTTTATTTCAACAAAAGATTCAATCAAACGGTGTGACGTCGCGCAGATGTAAATTTAGCGAATGGATTAAATAGTAAAAAAAATCTAATACAGATTTTTATTGTGTTGACAAACCTTGTCTGCGTTGAGCTACAAATATTGCCGAAATAATATAAATTGGCCTACGGGTTACGGAGGAAATAGATTTCAAAGAATCGTTTTCTTGCGCCATGAGAACTCCGCTGCAACAAAGTCTTTATTAGGGTTCCGTACCCAATGCCTACGCTGTCCGTCCGTCCGTCCTTCCATCCTTCTGTCTGTCAGCCAGGTGGACTGTGTGCTTGTTTGTCTCTGTCAGCGGGCTGTATCTCTTGATCCGTAATTATTAATTAAATTTCTGTTGCAGCCATAACAACAAATAATAAAAATAAATTAAAAATTAAAGGGGGCTACCCTACCAGACACGTGTTTTTACGATGGTACGGAACCTTCATGAGCGAGTCCTACTCGTACTTGGGCGATTTTTTTTTCATAAGCTCTGATGCAGGCACAAAAGGACAGTAATAACGTATCCAAACCCAGGATTTGTTTTTGCAAA
Organism: Parnassius apollo; assembly: GCA_907164705.1. NCBI lineage: Eukaryota > Metazoa > Arthropoda > Insecta > Lepidoptera > Papilionidae > Parnassius > Parnassius apollo. The sequence goes on from CAJQZP010001558.1 coordinate 4,778,886, forward strand.
TATAAAGTGACAAACGATTTGAATACCAGCGTAAAATAGCAGCATAATGCTGCTGTATTTCGTATGGTAAGTGTACAGAACCGGAGACCCTTTTTACTCGAAATGAGGCATTCCATCTTTAACCTCAACTGTGACAACGCATCAAAATGCAATGATACTTAATTGACTATTCATGTAGATGTTTACGGATCACAGTACCCACCTATAATCAGGTGGACTGTGTGCTTGTTTGTCACCCTTAAAAAATTAAACTAACTTTCTATGCCCTTCAGACTTAAATACAGCAGTGCAAGCAATGCTATTTGGCGCAAGTAAGTAAGTAAGTAGTTTGGCTTACTTGGACGCGTCCAAAGCCAGAAAAGGATGCCAACTACTTAAATCTACGTAAGTAGAAATTAATTACCTGCTTTACTTCATAACTACAAGAAAAGCTAGTACGAATGTATCGACACTTCATATACAGTAGCATAGACAATTTATCAAAAACCAGTTCTTTACTAAGCAGTAGCAAGAAAGCTCAAACGTAATGGAGTAAGAAAAAGCGTTCTTTATTGCAATGTGATAAGTTTTAAATTAGGTGGCACATGTAATCAAACGGAGTTTGAAAATTCGTAAAGAATAAGATAGATAGGCAAATGTCCCAAAACCGAACTTTGTCTACTAATGATGAATCACCTATGTAAAATATAGTAATTAATAAACTGATTAATTCTAATTCAAAACTATAAAGATTTGGATAGCTGTCAACATAATTCAAATTGATATTAAATTTGGAATAAACCGGCTTTGTATTGTGGTTTTTTTAGACAAAAATGAGACTGGATTTCTTTCAAATACTTATGAAAATATTGATTAGGACTTTGAATAATATATAGAGGGATTATTACAACGTGATTTATTACGACACGATTATTACAATCTTTTATAAATCCAACGCTATACATAGGCCTCCTCCACGAAGCACGGTCCTGAGTCATCCATCCATCCATCCATCTACTCCTCTCTCAACGAATGCATCCATCGACTCCTCTACATTTTTCATCAGGTCTTCTCTACATCTCGTAGGGCGATTTCTGATATTGCTCTTGCCAGTACGTGGCTACTACTGAAGGAACTTTCTTTCCTATCGGTCCTCTATTATTCGAGTAAAGCCATCGTCATCGCCTATCGATCCGCATGTTTATAACACAATTTAAATTTCCATGTGATCTCAGATTTAAACATTAATCACCCAACTTCATTAAAGTGGGTATAGTAAAGTTACAGGTACAGCCTATTAAGTTCCACTTTGGAACATCGGCTTCTCCTATAGATTGCGTCATAAAGGGATATTTCCCGTAGTTGCGTGGCAGGCGGGTTCGCAACGCAGCAGCAGCAGTTATTTCTATTTTAAACGTTATTAAGAAGACGCCGCTGATTTTTTTCCTTTGTCACCTCTTACGACACTTACGGAATGATTTTTTTATAGAATAAATGTTACAAACGAGAACACAGTCCACCTGATGGTAAATGAATGCTGTACATTCATCTCTTTCATCCTCGTCTACATCTACATTCATCCTCGATTTAGAATCAAAATGCAGATGTGTTATTGTTGACCCTTGAGGACTAAAATGGAATGCCTCGTTTCCAGTAAAAAGTGTATCCGGTCCTCTAAACTCACCGTACGAAACACAGCAGCGTTGAGCTGCTGTTTTACGTTGGTATTATGTGAGAGCGTGGGTCTACCCTGGTCGTGCCGACCCATTAGATAGCTGTATTGGGTCGGCACACAACCATAATGTAGCTGTAACATGGCACTACCACGTAAATGTATGAGATGAGGCAGTGGTTATTGTTCACCACCCCTATATGGGTAATATACTCGTATATAATAAAGTTAAATAAAATTAATCTTAATAAATATAAGAGCATTTCAAAAAGGGGAAGGATGGAGGCCAAGAAAAGGATGTCAAAAACACAAAATCGTAGACTAAGGAGATGAGAGGCGTCTAAAATTATATTCTTTTATATGTCTGACGAATATAGTAGCAAATCAACCATACTTAAATTACAAAAGGCAATTTTTAAACAGTGAATTGAAATACCCCGCTTTGTGTATTTAAAAATTTACTATCAAATCGCATACAAAAATTTACTTTATTACAGTTGTATTATTTATTAATGCTATAAAAAGTGCAATGATGGAAAACGCAAACTTGCCGTATGCAACCACGCGATCGAACTATTTTCAACTGAGTTTTCTACAAACAGCGGCGGTCCAATCACGCGATGTTGCGCCGTGGCGAACTTTTTTATTGAAATCCTTATAATGTAACTTAATGAAGGGGAACCCAAAACAATGTTATTTTCAACCGACTTCATTAAAAGGAGGAGGTTCTCATTTCCACTGTATTTTGGTATGTTTTGTTACCTTAGTACTTTTTCTAGGTGAACCGATTTTGATGATTCTTTATTCGAAAGCTGGTGCTTCTCATGTGGTCCCATAAACATTTGATCAAGATCTAAACAATTGATTTAGTGTTATCCTTAATAATGCGTATTTAATTGACTTCGAATTCATTTATGATGTTCTCATTTTATTTATATTGAAATCGTTTGTACAAGAATTTTAATTTTATCACTTGTGTGTATTTATTTTATATATATATGTATATATATATATATATATATATATATATATATATATATATATATATATATGTATATATACATGATTTGTTTATTCAAAACAGCCTGTGAAAACAAATGTAAACTGTTTTTTCCTGGAGGGGCTACCCTGTGGCTATTTATGACTGCAACACGAATAGATCGGCCCGACCGGGGTAGAACCACGCCCTCACAGAATACCAGCTTAAATCGGCAAGATAACGCTGCTGTTGTTCGTATGATGAGTGCAGAGCACTGGAGACCCATTCTTAATCCTCAAGGACGACAACGCATCTGAATTTTTATTCTTAATCGAGGTTAAATGTAGACGTCTATGGACCACAGCATTCACTTACCATCAGGTGGACTGTGTGCTCGTTTGTCAACCTTATCCTATAAAATCAAAATAAAATAAAAACCCCCGAAACAAAAAGAGCTGGTAATCTTCAAACGACTAAAATAAGTTTTTGGAATCATAGCTAAGATCACTCTCGATCAAGTCACCTTTTTAACAAAAAAATCTAAATCTAAATCAGTTCATTCCCTTATGAACTACAACACCACAGATAGACACACAGATACAAAGATACATGGATACACAGATACAAAGATACATAGATACACAGATACAAAGATACATAGATACACAGATACAAAGATACATAGATACACAGATACAAAGATATATAGATACACAGATACAAAGATACATAGATACAAAGATACAAAGATACATAGATACACAGATACAAAGATTCATAGATACACAGATACAAATATACATATATACACAGATACATAGATACATAGATACAACGATACATAGATACACAGATACAAATACGCATAGATTCACTGATACAAAGATACATAGATACAAAGATACATAGATACACAGATACAAAGATACTTAGATACACAGATACAAAGATACATAGATACACAGATACAAGGATACATAGATACACAGATACAAAGATACATAGCTACACAGATACACAGATACAAAGATACATTGATACATAGATACACAGATACAAAGACACATAGATACATAGATACAAAGATACATAGATACACAAATACAAAGATACACAGATACAAAGATACATAGATACACAGATACAAAGATACATAGACACACAGATAAACAAATATAAATAAAGAAAAATATTTTGTATGTCAAGAGTAAATAGGAATGTAGATTGAAAGATTCGTTAGGTAAAAACCCAATAACACGACAAAAGTTACTGCACCACTAAAGCATGAGATTGTGAAAAGACCAAAACCCCGCCAGAGATAGTCTTCGAACCCTAGCCTCACCTAATCACCAATCGATAAGATGGAGCCATGCCAGAATTCATCGCTCACTTAAGCAGCATTTCGTGGGTAGTTAATTTAGTAATTTGGCCCCTACTATAAAATATATACATATATAACTTATATACTGTCCTTCCTGTATGTCTTACCAGGGCGTCACTCCATCTAGAGAGGAGCTATCCCATACTTAGCCCACCGGTACGAATTTACCACTCGAAAATCTTTTTTCCAGCTATATTACCGGCTTATCGACTTCAATTTACTTATTGGATTAGTTAAATATGGATAATTTATTTGAATTAATACTGATCCAATACCCAGTTCTCACTCAAGTTTGGCATATGTAAGTCGTTTTTTCGATTTTCGACTGCTTGAACAGTTTTTTACCGTTACTGTTACAGACTCTCAAAAGTTCACCCCTTGACATAGGCCTCCCCTATAGATTGCCTCATAGAGCAGTTGTTTGCTACAGTTGTCACGCGTGACAGGGTTTTGTCAACGGCAGTTTATAATTTTTTTGCCATTTAAAGCGTAAATGGAATATTAAATTAATCAAATAAATTTAAACAATTTATTGTGTGTACCTGCTTTGCTAGCTACCTAAGTCATAAGTACTTTGAGTAGATTAATAAAGCTTGTGCGTACGACATAGTTTGATTCGCATCGAGCAATATACGTCATATGCTTCAAATCTTTAATGATACTCTACGAGTATTTAATACGTATACTTAATTCATAAAAGCGGTGACTCTAGAATCAGTAGGCTTTGCGGTAACATAAACCACAAACCGCGTTATTTCTATCAAGAGTTAGTTGACAATACACGAGATAATATCGTTTCAATAGTTGGAAACTGGACCAGGCTAATATGTCTATAAAACATGGAGCACGAAGGAAATTGATAATGACAGGTAAACGATGTTTTTCTCATAACATTAGAAAGCAGGGAAACCAAGAAATTATCTCAAATTAAACTATTAATAGTGAACAAATCGATGGAAAGTAAATATAATTTTATACTACATAACTATTATTAATTGCAGTTTAATTAGTAATGTGACATTTACTATATTCAGTATAATAAATAGTCTAAAAACCGTCAGAAAAGTGGTCTATTTTATAACTACAAATGTATTGTTTAACGTGACACGTGGATCGCGATTGAGAAATTTTCTACGCCAATTAAAATTAAAAAAAAAATCTTAAAGTAGTCTTAACTTATTTTTATTGAATTACAATTATAAAACTATATATATTCTTATACACAAATCACAATAATTCTCACTCCTCAACTAGAAGAAAGTGCAACAACATGTTCCACCTACCTAGTGAAGAGTTCAAGTTTAGTTCCCAAAAATATCAAGTTATTTTAATATTTCGTGTATCACTAGCGATCCGTCCTGGTTTCGCCTGAGTAGGATCTATTAATTTTGCGATATTAAGATTTAAGATAATCGAATTTTGCGTTTTTTTATAAACCCTCAAGTCTTTCGGTTAAAATATATCTTTTTTTTATAAGTAGGGTGACAAACGAGCACACAGTCCACCTGATGGTAACTGGTTGCTGCGGCCCATAGACGTCTTCATCTATCCTTGATTGCAAATCAAAAAGCAGATGCGTAATCACCCGTAAGGACTAAGATGGAGTGCCTCGTTTCCAGTAAGAAGGGTCTCCGGTTCTTTACACTCACCATACGAAACACAGCAGCATTAAGCTACTATTTCACGCTGGTATTCTGTGAGAGCGTGGTCCTTTCCCGGTCGAGCCGACCCATTCGTGCTACAACTATGCTAATAATATAACTGCAGCACGGCCCTACCACGTATAAATCATAAACCAATCCAGGTATTTCTCTCTATCTGTTCAAGAAGTTTCAATACAAATGGTTCAATCATTCCGACAATTAGGACTGACAACACACAGACAAAAATTTATAAATGGTTATTCAAGTTTTAATATCTATAAAATAGTCCTCTCAGTTCAATATAATGCAATTGTTTCTAAATTTTGACATGACGATAATGATAACAGGTACTTAAATTACTCGCTGCCTTATAATACTCCGTACGTACGTACTTGAAAGTAAATTCTACTTATCCAATCTCCCCATCTCTACATTCTGAGGCTTGCAGTCAAAAAACTCTTTTTTTCTCTTCTCCCGAAGTAGAGCCATGCACTGTTCGAACACTCGAATTGTACTTCCCCGTGATCCTATGGATATATGACAAAGATAACACATAAATTCCATGTGGTATCTTTGTCAGTTGAAGTTCAACGTAATCCGTCCCTGCGACGGCGAGGCATTACAACATGAAAACATTACGACGACCACAAACCTAACAACTTCACTCTACTTTTCATCTTCTATGTCGTCAGCGCGCAAACATCCACAAGTCCAGAGGTCTCTACAGTTGTAAGAAAAATTTGCCTTATCCCCCACGCTACGCTGGTCAGGCGATTTATCTTCGTATGCCTTGTACGTAAGCAAAATGGTTATAGCGCCATCTATCGGAACCTATGTTATTTTTCCGGCATATCATAGTAACTCTTACAACACCCAGAAGACGAAATAGCGATAGCGAGCAACGAAATTTCTTAATCCGTCACCACACAGCTCCACTATATTCTACTACACTACACTCTATCTCTATGACACCAAAATATAGTTAGTCGAGCGCGTTTATTACGCTACATATCTACTATAGTCTGTCCGTACAACAATATCCATTGTAACAGTGATCATGTGAGATACCATCTCATTAGAGCAATAGTTTCAACATCCGAGCGCCACGGTTGGGTGCGGACGGACCGGCAGAGCATATAATGATTGTACAATGAGTATTATGGTTCTGCTGGGTTGTCCCGAGTATGAATGTGTGGAAATTCACGTATAGAATTGTAACTTTATGATACTTTTATGCATAATTCAATCTAATCTATTAAATTTTTTTAGAATGAAAATAAAACGAGTAAAACAATTTTATACGTGGTAGAGCCATGCTACAGTTATATTAGTAGTATAGTTGAAGCACGAATGGATCGGCTCGACCGGGGAAGGACCACGCTCACACAGAGTACCAGCGTAAAATGGTAGTTTAACGCTGCTGTGTTTCGTATGGTGAGTGTAGAGAAACGGAGACCCTTTTTACTGGAACCGAGGCATTCCATCTTAGTCCTCGCAGGTGACAACGCATCTGCATTTTGATTTGTAATCGAGGACAAATGCAGATGTCTATGGGCCACAGCTACCACTTACCATCACGTGGACTGTATACTCGTTTGTCATCCTATCCTATTAAAAAAAGCTTTTTAGAATACGCCAACGTGTTTGAATGAATTGAAAGAGTACATAAATTTTTTTTATTCAACGGAGAGTAAAAACGTTAAATATTTTTTTCTAATTATAATACTGGTTCATGGATCATTTTATTTGCCTTGATCGTGACACTCGGCAGACGTATTGTCGATTGGAGAGCCCTGCTGCCTGTCTTATATTTTACATCTGGCGTAAGCAAGATGGTTATAGTGTCTATCAGAAGTCATACATGCTTATAATATTGGTTGGTAGCACAGATTACCTCCTAATAGATACCGCATCATGGAATATTTGTTCTGTTTCGATTTCACCAAATTTCGGGTTGCGGGGGACGTGTCAAATGCACTGTGATTGGATAATTCAAGGTTGAACTTAGAATGCTCCAAACCATAGTGATGGGACAGGGTTGGGACGTTGATCGATAAATTTGGGATTTATTGATTATTGATAAATAAATGAATTGATCCATTTTTATCTGAAATTTATTAAAAAATAAAACAGTGTTTATAAATAAAAGAATATTTTTACATGTAATCTAATGATTTCTTAAATTTACGCGAACACTACGCATTGAATACAACTATATAATTATATGGATTTTATTGCGTTTAATTAATTTATGGTCACGGGGGGGGGGGGGGGGGGTGACTTAAATGTTTGACATCTCAATATCATAGTTAGTCCGGCTATCTTCATTTTTTGAATATTAATTTTTTGTCCTTACAGTATCTTGAAGTCTTGCAGTGGTATGCTTGGTTTTGGATAGATTTTGTTAATTATAGGATGCCAAGCAGATGGCAGCACCCATCCACCGACTGTGGCCAGCTTCACTCGGTCGCTGTGACGTAGGCTTGGGACCCAAAGCTTGTTGTCTTGCAATACTTGATTGACATGCTGAAGCTCGGCAGCCAGATGTATTCTGTCACAGATCCCTTGTGCTTTCTGAAAAAAATATTTACCCAGAGTAGCAAACTATGAAGAATGATGGTGAGATTCACCATTTAAATATCGGTTGGTATAGGCCTTTTTCCTATACATAGTATGACCAATAATGTTATCAGGATTTCGGATGACTAAAACATCTAGGAAAGCTAAAGTATTATTTGCTTCTAACTCCATAGTGATTTGTATTTTGTAGCATATGGAGTTAAGGTGGTCTAAAACTGCAGTTGCTTTGTCAGACGGTAAAATTTTGAAAGTGTCGTCTACGTACCGCTTGTAGAATCTTGGATTTATAGGAGCAGTAAGAAGGGTTTCTCCTCAAAATCCTCTATGATATATGTCGGCGACTATAGGAAATACAGGTGAGCCTATCGCTACACTATCAACTTGCTTGTAGAACTCTTCCTTCTTCAATAGATAGTCAGATGTGAAGCAGTGTTTGAGTAATACTGTATATTCTGCAGGCATGTTGTTATCTTGTAGCTTCCTAGTTACAGTTGAGAAGCAGTCTTCAATAAGTAGGCATATGAATAGTGACTGACCACCAAAACTGACCATAGTTTCATTGTCAGCGAGATGTATGTCTTTTATCTCACTAACAAAATGGTGTGAATCCTTTGTGTGTAATGATTTCTTATATTTACGCGAACATTGCACATGATTAAAACTACTTTTACGGATTTTATCGCGTTTATTTTTATTTTTACTTTTTATTTTTATTTTTAATTTTTATTTTTAATAAGCATTAAAAATAAAAAGTAAAAATAAACGCGATAAAATCCGTAAAAGTAGTTTTAATCATGTCCTTTGTGTGTGTTCTGATATGTCCCTTCGGTGGTAACAGTATTTTTGCTTAGTGTTGCACCTAAAAGTAGTATTATTAATTAAAAAACCATACGGTACGTGTTTCAAATTTAGATGTAATTAATAATAATAATAATAATAATAATAATAATAGGATATTACTGAAGTTCATGCAACACTAGAATAACATTAATCACATTATAACTTTCACTTGTTTTATGGTTTATAAATCCGTTAAAAATAGTTTAATTTCGACGTGTAACATTCAATTCACAGTAACAGTAAATTCATTAAATATTAGAATATCACCACCAACCACTTAATACTATTACTTATTGTGTAATTTTCACCATTGGTATTATACTTTTTTTTAAATGTAAAATTCCATACTAAAACTGGCAAGTATAGAGATAGTATAGCGGAATCCACCAGCCTTCTACGGTTTTTCATAATATGAAGATTGTCTTATGTGAAGTGTCTTGAGGATAGCACACTATTTTTGGTGGGCAACCATTGGTCGCCTCGACATGTAGCGTCAATCCACATCTTTTCTTTTCGGGGCATTTTGGGAACCTATAACATATAGGTACCACAATTATACGCCACTATTTGTTTAAAATAATGACTACAAAAGAAAAGTAAACGATCAATCAACCAAACAAATATCGACTTATAAATCACAACACTATCGATACACGTGCTGTCGTTAGACAAAGACAACTATTTTAATTTACGTAATGAGTGAAAGGGACATATTAAAAAAGACATCAACGGGTGCTCAAATGATATCACTTTGCAACATTAAAATCCAGTGTAAGTTGAACTCCGGAGCATTTGAAATAGGTTAACGTGATAAGAATAAAATTTACTTACTGATGAAATATTATGCCATCTTTTTGATAATTGGATGTCTTAGCTGACTTGCCACACCATTTCACTGCATAGGAAGCCATTTGTAATGTATTTTGGATACAAAAATTATTTTTAAATTTTCAAAAACTCGGACGTGCCTACGGGTCACAAACTTGGTCGACAATGATATCGTGATTCTTAGCGTCACTTCGTATGCTGGCTACAGCAAGTATGTGTTGCGCGCGTTTGTGGCCCTGTATGCGGAATCTATTAGGAGGTAATCTGTGGTTGGTAGGGATCGTCTTCTCTAAATGTTAACTTTGGCGATTGACAATTGTTTGTTTGCCCTTGAAGACAAACCACTTTAGCCTATAGTATTTATTTATTAAATATATGTATATATATATATATATATATATATATATATATATATATATATATATATATATATATATATAAAGTATAATATGAGCCGTGGTAGCTCAGATGGTTAGCGCTCCCTGTAAATTTCACAATACGCTAGCAAACCGGGTTCGATCCCCACCGGCACCAATGAAATTGTTAATTGCAATTTTAAGTGCTGATTTACCACGTGCTCGGCGGTGAAGGAAAACATCGTGAGAAATAAGAAAAAAAATATTTCAAAGACATGTGAAGTTCGCCAACACGCATTGGGATAGCGCCTCGGACTATTCCTTGCCCTAAAACCCTCTCAGAAATGAGAGGAGGCCTGTGCCCAGCAGTGGGACGTATATAGGGTGTGACTTTACTACAATATATATATATATATATATATATATATATATATATATATATAATATGCTGAATTAAGATAACTTTTTACTGCTGCGACCATACCTATTACTCTCACCACACTAACAAGGATTAGTTTGTTTTGAGTGTAACAAAAAATCTCTTTCTTAAAAATGAAAAGAAACCTGTGCCATTTACTTAAAGGATAAAAAATATACCTACAGTCAAACGTATAACCTCCTCCTTTTTGAAATCGGTTAAAAAGATCTTGAGCACACAGTGGAATCCTATCGCATCTAAACTACAAAAGTAATATCTCGTTATTAAATAAGCTCGTCCGTATCGTCGTTACCGACTGCGCGCATTAGGACCTACGCTAACGGCGCCAGGTGCAGGCACAGCTGTCTGAGGGTCGCCACTCAACCACTACGCGCAGCTAGCGACAGGTTAACAAGTTAATGTAGGAAATGGTACAATGGCTTCCGTTTTTTATTTATCAACACGTTAACAGTTGGGGCATTGAATTTTTGACCTCATTGAATCATTATATTTTGTTTTAGCACATATAATCCACCTTATAAACCAAACTACATATACAGGTTCTTTTATTAGTTATAATGTAACGACTCGCCGCGGCATCACTTGGGTGCGATTTGAGTTTAGTGTTATCTTTGTACGACTTGATAAGCTAAGCCGACATTACTCTTTAAAATACAAATGGTTTTTGAAACAGAAGAAACTAAAACGATATGTGAAGTAAGAATAGAAGGGGAGATGGTAGAGCAAGTATGTGAGTTTGTATATTTGGGATGCGTATTTAGTAAGGATGGGAGATATGATAATGATATAGAACGACGAGTGAGTGTAGTAAATAGAGTAAATGGGGCTCTACACTCTATTGCGGAAAGTCAGAAAGTGTCAAAAAAGGCACGTGTGGCAATTCAAAATGCTGCGTTAGTCCCTACATTAACGTATAGTTGTGATAGTTGGATATGGCAGAAGCATGAGAGTAGAATAAACGCAGTAGAAATGCGGTCGTTAAAGAGTACGTTAGGGCTGAATCTGAGTGACAGGGTGAGAAATTGTGTAATAAGAAAAGAGTGTAGTATGCAAGATTGATATACGAGGATTAAGAAAAGAATGCTTTGGTGGTTTGGTCATGTAGAAAGAATGAATAAGGAAAGAATGACACTGGAAATTTATAATGCAGAAGTGAAATTTATAAGGCAGAGTCGGTAAGGGACGCCCTAGGCGAAAGTTTGTCGACCAAATTGGCGATCTATAGAAAAGGGGTCAAATTAAGAGTACCCTTAACAGTCGAGCATGTATGCGTAGGTATATGGAAGTGGAAGCGACGAGAGAGGTATGTCAGGTTCGTGTCAATAGAAGTCTGTAGTCTCTGCCAATCCCTTTGGGTGACAGGCGTGGTGAGTGTTTATAAATTACAAATGTGTTATGCACGAAAATCTTCTTTAAGCTATTATTTTAATAATGGTGAAAACTCACTAAAAAGCGTGTAAGTTATTTTAAAAATTAAATTAACTTGGAGGCAGGACTCTTACTTTACTGCCTAGGAGTAAATCAGGGTAGGGGGAACCCGCTTTCAAATTAGCAGTGCGTACAATGCTGTGTTCTCGGCAGAGGGATACAGCGATCCTGGAAAAATATAGGCTATGAAGCAATCCAACTTGAAAACTCATCCGTGTCTTTCCTTGTTTGAAGTTGGCTGCAGGTTTCCATATACTTCAGTAGCCACCAACCATCAGGTCGACTGTAAATTCATTCATCACTTTAGTTGTATTAAAAAAAAATTAGGCGAACTCAGAAACAGGCACATTTTAGTTGTATAAAATTATATGTAAATAAAGTAAAGTGACAGCCTATATATGTCCCACTACTGGGAGTGCGTGTTGGCGTACTTCACATGTCTTTGAAATATATTTTTTTCTTATTTCTCAGATGTGCAAGTTCCCTCACGATGTTTTCCTTCACCGCCGAGCACGTGGTAAATCAGCACTTAAAATTATAATTAACAATTTCATTGGTGCCGGCGGGGATCGAACCCGGGTTGCTGCCGTACTGAGAAATTTTGCGCTTAGAACTACCACTACTACCTACCCCTGAACTACCAAAGCTCTACAATTGTAGAGTGCATATAATTATATGAACGAGTACTCATTGGCGAATTGATTACGTTGCCAGATATCTAGGACTTCTGATGCTACTCCCTGACGCCAGACTGGGTGTTTTACATCTGATCTGATCTGATCATCTATTAGAGATTACAATATGTTTCGGTTTTCCCAAAGTCTCTCATCACCACAACTGAAAATTAAATGGGATGATGAGTTCTCACTTACAAGACTATAACTAATAAGACTCTTCTTATATGACTGTACATAATTATAAAAAGCCATGTATTAGCAACCGTGTAGTGGCGGTGTAATAATATCCACTACACCATATCATCCCGTGGGTGTCGGAGGAGGCGACAGCGGGAAACACATCAGGAATTGGGCAGCAGCGTCTTCATAATAACGACTAACAGTAAAAAACTACGATTGCCAGCCTACTTACCAAGCGTGGCAACTATGGCAAATATATGGCATGAGGCATTTTATGGGGGAGGCCTATGTTCAACGGTGGACTTTAATATACTGTAACGGTAACAGTAAAAAGCCAAGGTGACTTATGTCTTTCAATCCGATATAATGTGACTGTCTTCAAGGCAAAAGTAAAGTAGGCAAAAACAAAATTAATTTGAAATTGGAATTTATAGCCAAACAAAACTTATTTTTTGAAATGGCCAGTACTAAAGAACAGCGATTTCATTACCTAGACCTATTATTTTCGATTCATTATGGAACTATCAACCGTTGGAGAAACATGTGTGTCGAAGCTAAAGTAATTTAAGGAAAGTGTATCAGCTATTGTGAAATTTCGACAAATCACTGTAGATTGTCGTTTTATTCGAACGGAACCCGAAATAGATTATCATTACGGTGCCAGCCAGTTCTATAGTAACAGCAAGCGCTTGACACCATAGATAACGTTAATCCTTACACTTTGATTAGCTATTTACACTGTTAGCAAAAGCCTTTTGTTAGTTAAAAAAAATATTTATATTGAAAACCATGCTGTGGTAGTGTTTTTGTAAGAGAATTCACTATCTCATAACATTCCGACCGTTTTATAAGAGGTGACAGAGGGCAACTAAAATAAGATATTAACCAAAATAACTCGATAATAATAAACTTTAAAAATAACTGCGATTAATAACACTGCTTAGCTTGACAACTACAGCCTTTATCATCCCTAAGAGGTTTGACTGGCTACGGTGGCGACCATGGTAACGGCGGGGCAGAGGGTGCTAAGAATCTCCGGTGGAGGTTCGGTTGCCACCTACGACGACTCGACCTGGCAACGTATAACGCACGCACCCTGAGGACTGACGAGAAGATACTGGAGCTGGAAGAAGAGGTAGACAAGTTGCGCTGGCATATTATTGGATTATCTGAGGTCCGAAGCGAGGGGGAGGACACGGTAATCCTCGAGTCCGGCAACTTGTTCTATCACCAGGAGGGCGACCATCTGTCCCAAGGAGGTGTCGGATTTATCGTCCACAAGTCTCTCGTCAACAACGTTTTAAAGATTGGGAGTGTTTCGACGAGGGTTGCGTACCTGATACTCAGAATCACCAAACGGTATTCGCTGAAGGTCATACAGGTCTACGCACCAACCTCGGCACATGCCGATGAGGAGATATATAGAGGATAGATAGAGGAGGAGGTGGAGGAAATGTATCAGGATATTTCTAGAGCCATGCATTCCTCCAAAACCCACTACACGGTGTTGATGGGAGACTTCAACGCAAAACTAGGCACAAGAGAAGGCGGTGAGCTGAAGTTAGGGAAATTTGGAGTAGGGCAACGGAACCGTAGGGGCCAGCAGCTGGCTGACTTTATGGAGAAAGAGGGACTCTTTATGATGAACTCTTTCTTCCAGAAGCGGCCCCACAGGAAGTGGACCTGGTCGAGCCCCCGACGGTTTGACAAAAAATGAGATTGACTTCATTATGACGACCAGACGCCAACTGTTCAGTGATGTCTCAGTGATCGCAAGGGTGAAAACCGGCAGCGATCACCGAATGGTTAGAGGCACACTGAACCTGAACGTTAAGTTGGAGAGGTCTCGTCTGATGAAGTCAACGCTCCGTCCCCCTCGTGCTCTAATCCAGAATCCCGAGACTTTTCAGCTCGTGTTACGTAACCGCTTTCAGTGCCTAGAAGATTGCAATGCAGTGGACGATATGAATGACAAGCTCGTGGAAACTGTCCATGCGGTCGGAGCTAAGTTCTGCAAGACCCGTCGCAAAAGAACACAAAAACTCCCCGATCACACTCTTAATCTCATGGCTGTTAGACGGGAGATGAGGCTACAATCGTCAACAGATTTGAGAGCATACAGGCATCTGAACAGATAGATCTCCAAATGCATGCGGCAAGACTTACGCAACTTTAATACTGCTCGTATTAAAGAAGCGATCGAGCGGAACCAGGGCTCCAAAGTCTTTGCCAGATATCTGTCTGCCAGAAAGAGCCAACTGTCAAAGCTGAAGACTGAGTGTGGCAGCATCGTTTCCGGGACATCTGAGATTCTGAGTGAGATTGAGAGGTTCTATGGGCAGCTGTACACATCACCGTTGGAGCCACACACAAGTGTGAGTAACGAAATAATACTAGTTTTTACGGAATTTATCGCGTATATTTTAACTTTTTAAAAAAAAGGACTGAGTCCTGCCCGTGACCATGAGTGCTGTAAAGCGTTCGAAACGTCGGGTATTTAAAAAGTTAAAATATACGCGATAAATTCCGTAAAAACTAGTATTATTTCAATGTGTAGTGTTCGCGTAAATATAAGAAATCATTATGTGAGTAACGATATAAGAGCAAGTCTTACCCGACACTATTCCGATGATATCCCGGACGTCAGTCTGAGCGAGATTAGAATGGCTCTCCAGCACCTTAAAAACGGCAGGGCCCCAGGCGAGGATGGAATTACAGCAGAGCTTCTGAAAGCGGGTGGAACACCGGTACTTGAAGTCCTTCAGAAGCTCTTCAATTCCGTCCTCCATGGTGGCACTACTCCGGAGGCGTGGAGCAGAAGTGCGGTGGTCTTGTTCTTTAAGAAAGGCGACAACGCTCTCTTGAAGAACTACAGACCGATTTCCCTTCTGAGCCGCGTCTACCTGCTGTTTTCGAGAGTCATTACGAATCGTCTCGCACGCAGACTCGACGACTTCCAGCCTCCCGAACAAGCTGGTTTCCGAAAAGGCTTCAGTACCATGGACCACATAGATACCCTGCGGAAGATTGTACAGAAGACCGAAGAGTACAATCTGCCACTTTGCCTGGCGTATGTGGACTATGAGAAAGCCTTTGATTCCGTCGAAATTTGGGCGGTGCTACAGTCCCTTCAGCGGTGCCAAGTTGACTGTCGGTACATCGAAGTGCTGAAGTGTTTGTACAGTAGGGCTACGATGGCTATCCGAGTACAGAACCAGAGTTCGAAACCTGTCCAACTGCAGAGAGGTGTAAGACAGGGTGACGTTATATCCCCGAAATTCTTCACCGCTTCGTTGGAAGACGTTTTCAAGCTACTGGACTGGAAAGGATACGGTATTAACATCAAAGGCGAGTACATCACTCACCTTCGATTTTCCGACGATATAGTCCTTATGGCAGAATCGCTGGAGGACCTTAGCACTATGCTCAATGACCTCAATGGTGTCTCCCAACGGATAGGTCTTAAGATGAACATGGACAAAACAAAGATTATGTTCAATGTCCATGTCACACCTATGCCGGTAGTTGTGGGGAACACTATGCTCGAAGTTGTTGACGAGTACGTTTACCTGGGACAAGTAGTGCGACTAGGTAAATGCAACTTCGACCGAGAGGTCAATCGACGGATTCAACTCGGCTGAGCAGCGTTCGGGGAAATTACGACACATCTTCTCGTCAGGTATACCTCAATCTCTGAAAACTAAAGTGTACAACCAGTGCGTGTTGCCAGTGATGACTTACGGATCAGAGACGTGGTCCTTCACTGCTGGCCGTATGAGGACGCTCAAGGTCGCTCAGCGAGCTATGGAGAGGGCTATGCTCGGAGTTTCTCTGCGTGATAGACTCAGAAATGAGGATATCCGCAGTAAAACCAGAGTGACCGACATAGCCCAACGGATTAGTAAGCTGAAGTGGCAATGGGCCGGCCATATAGCTCGAAGAACCGATAACCGATGGGGAAGAAAGGTTCTCGAGTGGCAGCCTCGTACCGGTAGGCGTAGTGTAGGGCGACCCCCACTAGATGGAGTGACGACCTGGTAAGACATGCAGGAAGTCGATGGATGCAGGTGGCTCAGGACCGTGCTTTGTGGCATTACTTGGGGGAGGCCTATGTTCAGCAGTGGACTTATGAAGGGCTGTAATGATGATGATGGTGATGATGAGATCCAAAAACAATGTTAGTTTCTCGAAATTTAAGGAAACAATAACTATGTTAGTTTCATGAAATTTAAGAAAGAGTAAATAGCGGATGTTAAATACGCTCAAGTGGCGGTTGGACAGGCAAGTAGCAGTCTCATATAGAGGTCCACGAGTGAAAAACAACTTTCTCTTATAGAGGTTTCTGTTTCTCAATTATAGAGCTCATACTACGTTTTAGAGGGACCCGGCAATAACCCTCACTTACATAGTTTTTTCGTTTACCCAGTTTTCACTCACTCAGTTTTGACTGTAGTTACAAAAAATTAAATAAATGCTTTTTTGCCATGACATACACTCTACACACTAGCAAGAGGAAAGTTTGAAATCGCACAAAATTCACAGCTTATCTAGTCAAACTGTCGGTAATTATTTATTGGCAATATTGTTTGGTGACGATTTCTAGTCTAGGGACTGAGTTGAGACTAAGAGCACAGATTAACTTTTCAATTAAGCTGAAGGTATTCCGAGTTAACACCGACATCGGGATGTCAGTCACCTCATTCCCCCGTGACCATGGGAGCTGGAAAGCCCCCGAAACGCCGGGAATTAAAAATGATTTATAATTAAACGCGATTAAATCAGTAAAAGTAGTTTTAATCAAAACATTTAACAATGTAATAATTTTATTTATATGGTAAAGCCACATTAGCCCATGTGGTAGAGCCACATTTCAACTACATTGAGAATAAAATAACAAAATAATACTCCTGTTTGGTCTGGTTAGTGTAGGGGACTGGAAATTGTTTTTGTTACGTGGCAATATACCTTAGTACTCAGGAGTATAAGCACATAATAGTTATATTAATTATTAATCAAGGGTTTCATCATTTAATTATTTTCTACTTCCTCTATTTATGGTTAGCCTAAGGGGTATCCGAATAAATATATAAAGAAGTTTATAAAATATAATAAAGACTTTAGTTCTCTAAAGAATTATTAAAAAGATTTATTGCTTTCGGAGTCGTTGGAAGCAACAGAGGCAAACAAACCAGTAGGTAGCTCGCGGCATCTTCCTCATAAAACTAGAAATTAAAAAACTGCGGTTGCCAACCCGCTTGGCAAGTGTGGCAACTATGGCAAATGGTAAATATGAGGATCCAAGTTATGTGGAGGCCTTATGATTGAATAATTACAATGTAATCGTATCGTATTTATTCATTAACTAAATCTATTTAAGCGAAAAACTTCATATTAAGGGATTATTCACTATCCACGTGATATTCCAGACATTACTTTGGTAGTATTCATGCCAATCGGTATTCAGAACTCGTCATTAGAACGAATAAATCGACCTAGACTATCAACTGTGTGAGTGCCGGCCATTGTGACAGTAGGCCATTGTTAATCCCCGGGAAAAGGGCCGCGTATTTACATTCAAACTTTTCAAACTTGTAACATATTTATGGGCATTGCCTTATCATGGCTCCATCTTTTTTTTAATTTATAATTAGTGTGACAAACGAGTACACAGCCTACCTGATGGTAAGTGGATACCGTAACTCATAGACATCTCGGCGATTATGAATCAATCTGCAGATGCGTTGTTACCGTGAGGGCTAAGATGGAATGTCTCGTATCCAGTGAAAAGGGTATCAGGTTCTCTACACTGATCATACGAAACACAGCAGCATAAAGCTGATATATTACGCTAGTATTCTGTGAGAGCGGGATCCTACCCCGGCCTCGCCGACCCATTCGTGCTACAGTTGTAATACAGCTGCAGCATGGCTCTACGAAATAAAAATGGTGTACTCGAAGTTTCGATAGGTTGCCTATTATTTTCTTGGTGAAGAGTTATTTACACTTTTTATGGTCCACTCCTAAACGAACTAGCAGTCTCGTAGACATCTGATCCGGAAGGCGACAATTGTACACATCGATAGAACAGCATATGCTCCAACTCTAAACAAAACCTTATAGTCTGTTATGACCCAGCCACTTAAATAGGCAGAAGACAGAGAGAAAATCATTTGTCCGTCAGAAAAGTAAAGACGCAGTGCACTGCAGTGAATCGGAATTTTAGAAAAAAAAGCATTCCAAATCTTTTAGCGCATCCTACCTAGACGTCAAAACTATATTACGGCTTTTTTATTAGGATAGAGTGACAAACGAGCACATGTATCCTCGATTACGAATCAAAATGCAGCTACGTTGTCACCCGTAAGGGCTAAGATGGAATGCCTCATTTCCAGTAAAAAGGATCTCTGGTTCTCTACACTCACCACACAACACAAACAGCGGCGGTCCCTCCCCGGTCGAGCCGACCCATTTTTGTTAGAACTATACTACTGATATAACTCCGGCATGGCTCTACCACGTATATATCTACATTTATATAATCTATATTTTTCTTACTCATCATCACCATCAACACCAACAACAGCCTGTACTAGTATATGGGATTCGACCGTTTTAGGGATATTTTTCCTTAAACGCCCCGCTTGGTAGGCCGATTGGCAATTGGCAATCGCATTACCTGAGAGAGAGGTCTTGCACTTATGACGATGCTCCTCGTAATAGGTCCGGGTATTTTACGCATGACGCAGTTACACCGCCATCTGTCGGACGTCACGAGATTTTATTGCCATTTTTCAAAGTCTTGTTTTACTAAATAAATGTAAAGAGATGGTTTGATGGATTTTCATACGTGGTAGAGCCATGCTGCAGTTATATTAGTAGTATAGTTGTAGCACGAATGGGTCGGCTCGACCGGGGAAGGACCACGCTCTCACAGAATACCAGCGTAAAATAGTCTTAACGTTGCTGTGTTTCGTGTTGTGAGTGTAGAGAACCGGAGGCCCTTTTTACTGGAAATGAGGCGTTCCGTCTTAGTTCTAACGGGTGACAACGCATTTGCATTTTGATTCGTAATCGAGGATAGATGTAGATGTCTATGGGCCACAGCATCCATTTATCATCAGGTGGACTGTGTGCTCGCTTGTCAGTAGTTACGTTGTACCAGTTCTGGCTCACTGAGTCAGAAGTGGTACAAGTACAAAGTTCGTCGACTCACGATCCTAAAAAAAAATGTTTTGGCATGCTCTGATCACGAATCCATTTTTGAGTAGGATGCACGGTTCCGGATATGTGCAGATCAATTAACTCTTATCTAATTGATATCCGGTGAGGGCTTCCCCCGTCATTAGCGCTCCATTGTTTACCTAATTTTGTTACAATTTTTATTTACGACTTACAAAATCTTATTACTTATTATCTATAAAATAGGAGCGAAACATTTCATCCACTAAAGTATCGTTGTACAATATGTTCTCTGTAAATATACTCGTAAAACTATGCATTGAACATCCCTGAAACTTATATAGCAAATACATTAAGCAATATTCGCCACAAACTGAAGTCCACTCATTCTGAATCCTATCAACATTCCAGTTCTATCTTTTACAATTCCTTTTTAAAAACTCTAGATGATATCGTACAGGTGCTCGTCCGTATGAATCAAAATATTGACCTACGTCATTCGTATCGAAATATAAAGCTACCCAATGTGACCCTGATTTATCATCTGTATCCAAATTGCATATTATATACGTTGGTACGTGGGTGTACATGGGCAGTCTATTAGCAGCATAAACATTATTTTCTAGACTTGGGTGAATCTTTTTCAGATGTTGTTGTACATCTAGTGTATCCATGATATTACTGCTATTAGTAGATTATTACAGTACAATCTACTCAATGACTAACATAAGAATTATCAATTGTAGTGATTTCTAAATATTAAATTGCATTATTTTGTGTTATACAAAACGTATTTGAGTCATCAATACACTGAACAAGACGCAACACGAAGTAATGCTGAGATAAGCAACAGAATGTGAGATAAGCTTGTTGACGCATAAAGTGACTATCAATTCCACTGCAGAAATTCTTTAGATTAGAATTATTACTTACTGGTACTATATAATACTAAGCAACTGCAGTCATGGAGTTAGTGTATGGTCGCAGTGAATCTATCAATACTAAATTTGTGTTACTTCAACGCATCAAAGGCCATGGATATAAGTGTTTATTCTATTGACAAACTTATTTTTCTATCTGTTATTTTCTTACGTGAGTATGATTTAGTGTTAACAAATTATATTTAAATATTGTGTGTGTGTGTGTATATGATTAAGCCGTGGTAGCTCATATGGTTAGCGCAAGCTGTAAATTTCACAGTACGCGGCCCGGGTTCGATTCCCGCCGGCACCAATTAAATTGTTAATTGCAATTTTAAGTGTTTATTCTATTGACAAACTTACTTTTCATTCTGTTATTTTCTTACGTGTGTATGATTTAGTGTTAACAAATTATATTTAAATATTGTGTGTGTACCGCATCTACGAATACTAGTCATTAGTTGATCATTAGTGAATGTGATTCTGTTTACTTAAATTACAGGAAGACAAGAGCAGAAAGAAGAAATGGGATGATGGGAAGTAATGAAGCATTTTTATGTGAAGTTTGTTGGAACAAACATATTTTTAGTCACGTGTAAATACTTTTAACATTTTGGTTCAAAATGACACAAAATCTAAAAAATATTAGATATATCATCGACATGGACGGATTTTACATTACATATCCTCATAAACATTTTCAATGTAGAGAAATGGCTATTCTAGACGTAAAACTATCTAATAAAAATGATGCGTTTATCGATAATTATTTGTTTCGGCCAAGTTATCCTTTCAATTATTTGTCGCCAAAAGACAAAAAAACTGTTCGTTATTGTGAAACACACGTGCATGGCATTCCATATTTTGATGTAACCGAAGAATTAAAATGTACCTACAAACAAGAGAACATCATCCCCATATTAAATTTTTATATTAGAAATTTGTGCAAAGACGAAGTGATCGCATACAAAGGTGGTTCAACAGAAAAACAATTTTTAAAAATGTTGACGATGAATGATAGAATTTTTAATATTGAAGAATACAAATGGCCAAAATACAATGATTTGGTAAATGTCATAAATTTAAACAAACGTTATGTGTGTAATAATCATATATTTGCAAAAAATAATCACAAAATTTTACATTGTTCTTGTGACGAAGTATGGGTTTTTTACTAGTGGTTATTGCTTGAAAATAAAATTTTAAATTAATCATAAATTTTGTTTGATTTCCCAAAAAAATTAGTTATAGTACACAATATATATTAATTGTTTACACCAACACTTTCATTTTTTATTTCACCCCTTAGAACTTTAGACGTGTGTAATGTTTCACTTTATACATCCGTTTACTGCTATTGTGGCAGGACCAAGTGGATGTGGGAAGTCAAATTTTGTAACAAATTTCATAAAATCAGTTACAGAAATATGTAATTGTGATTTTAATCAGATCACATGGTGCTTTGATGAAATGTAACCTTTATATAATTTACCAAATGTTAACTATCATCAAGGAATTCTAAATCTTAATATGTTTGATGGTGAAAACCCACATCTCGTTATTATTGTTGATCTAATGAGAGAGTCCGATGGAAGAATCGTGGATATATTTACAAAAGGTAGTCATCACAGGAATCTCAGTGTATTGTATTTAACACAAAATTTATTTTATCAGTGTAAAGGGCAAAGAGACATATCTTTAAACTCAAGTTATATAATATATTTTAAAAACCCTCGAGATAAAACTCAAATAAGATATTTAGCATGACAAGTTTCACCAGATAACCCAAAATTCATTGAAGATGCCTACAGGGTTGCAACTTTAGAGGCACATGGATATTTAATGGTAGATTTAAAACAGAATACCAATGATTTTTATCGTATCAAGACAAATGTTTTTTTACTGTACAGAAACCATTTAATGGTTTCTGTACAGTCTACGTCCCCACAAAAGAGTTTAAATACACCAAGAATCAAACAATTCAAATCATTGCTAAATGATGCATCGTCAACTCACAACGCATAAACATTTGCTAAACGCTTTACATACGCTTAAACCAAAATATCAAAGTGCATTACTTAAAACGTGTAATGAAGAAGAAATTAACTGTATTTGTGAGTATATTCATAACGTTTTACAAGGAAAAGTACCTCTTAAAGATCAAGATAAACAAAAATTTAATAAACACAAAAATATACTCGGTAAACTAGTGCGTAAGTGTAAACATAAACTAAGGAAAAATATATATATACAAAAAGGAGGGGCTTTCTTACCAATATTATTAGGTGCAATATTGAGTGGATTAGTGAGTGGACTAGCCAGTTAACATGGAATATGCAAAGAAAATGATACTTATCGAACCTGAATTGATTGAAAAATTAAAACAAGAAAATAAGGTTAATAGTAATTTATCTCGATTAGATATTGAAATGCAAAATATTATGAATAGTAAGACGGAAGACCGAAAGAAATGGATGTTATATTTACAAACACTGCAAAGATAACTTCATTTTATCGAGGAGGATCATCAACCACTCAGATTACCAATTTATTCTGATACATCTAATGAAGATTCAAATAAGTCTAAAATTGGTTTTAAAAATAAATATAGAGATCTAAAAACTTCAGTTGATGCTGGATCTTTGTTGGATGAGAATCGATCCATTAAAAGTAAAGAAAATGATGAAAATCCACTTTACACACCAGTTCAAATACTCAGTTTAATACCAAAAACTTATAATAAAAAAGGACAGTTATTATTAAACTTAGTTGAAACAAGTAAAAGTAAAATACATTGGGATAATGAAGGTACAGTCATAATTGATAATGAAAAATTTCATGGAAGTAATATTGTTGATTTAATTAATAATTCACTAAGACCCTAAAAGAAGTGATCTAGTAGGGTAGGATAGATTTGCTGAAGCATTAAAAGATATTAAAGTACCACTTACTCATATTGGAAATCCAAAGAGATGTGAGTTTATTAACCAACTTCAAGCAAAAGATCTGAACAAACCCTCTGAGATTGAAGTTCAAGAGTTTTTACACCGAGTAGTAGAGATAAAAAATCTACAACTAAAATACGTAAAAGGCTTGAGTGGGAGAAATGGACCCCGTACTAGAAGGAATTAACAGGATTTATTATGATCCATCTAATCCCGCTAGTTTTGGTAGTATTGATAAATTATCAAAAGCCATGAAGGGTAAAATGAATAAAAAGCAAGTAAAGGAATGGTTAAAATCACAAGAAACATACACATTACATAAACCCATTCGAAAAAAAATCCCGCGTAGTAGGTACATTCTATCAAATAATAATGAATTGTTGCAAGCTGATTTAAGTGATATGCGAACTTATTCTCAATATAATGATGGTTTCAAGTAAATTCATCATCAATCAAAACTTTGTGTTATTGATGTATTTAGTAAATATGCTTTTGCAAGACCAATGAAAAAGAAAAACTCAGAAACAACTGAAGAATGTTTTGAAAGTATATTTACTGAAAGTAATTTAACACATACTCACATACAATCTGATAAAGGTACAGAATTTGTTTCAAAAGATGTACAAAAATACTTTAAATCTAAAAAGATTAATTACTATACCACTAACAATCCTGACATTAAGGCCAGTATTGTTGAACGATTTCAAAGAACACTAAAAATGAAAATTTGGCGTTATTTCACTCATAATAATACTTATAGATATGTAGAAGTTTTACAAGATTTAATATACTCTTATAATCACAGCTTTCACTCTAGTATTAAGATGTGCCCATATGATGTAAATTCCAACAATATTATGACAGTTTGGACTAATCTTTATGATAGACGGTCAAACAAACTTTCTTTAGAAATGCCTAAACCAAATTTCAATGTGGGTGATTATGTTCGAATAACTATATATAAACATGTTTTCAAAAAAAGGATGTGAATCAAATTGGAGTGATGAAATATTTATTATATCTTCAATAATTGATAGATCTCCATGGGTTGTTTATACAATAACAGATTTACAAAATGAACCAATAGTAGTAACCCCACCTCACAATATAAAATAGATAAAATAATTGACACTCGTTATTCAGGTAACAGAAAAGAAGTATTAGTGAAGTGGAAAGGTTATCCAGATAAATTTAACAGTTGGATTTTAGCTTCTAGTTTAAAAGAAATATGAATAAAGAAAGTTTTTATTTAACTTTGCTCAGCAATAGTTCAATGGAATACTTTCCTGATAACAAGACCACAAATTTTTCAACGAAATTACCAAAAGCTATTAAATTAGAAGGTGAATGGTCGGTTGGAGTTGTCGAGTTTCAATATCCATGTACCATGTTTACTGTTCAAGATCATGAAAATGTTATATAAATTACAAAATCTATGTTAATGCCTAATGAGGATAAACCATCCATAGTGTACTACAAAAAACATACTCCGGCTACCAACTATGATAACGTTGAGCATATTTTAAGAGTGTTAAATGGTATCGGA
The DNA here is from genome assembly GCA_907164705.1 of Parnassius apollo. Lineage (NCBI taxonomy): Eukaryota > Metazoa > Arthropoda > Insecta > Lepidoptera > Papilionidae > Parnassius > Parnassius apollo. The sequence goes on from CAJQZP010001558.1 coordinate 4,804,458, forward strand.
GAGAACTTGAAAATTCGCTATGATTAAATAACAAAATTCGTGTCTATTTCTGTTTTTGATAAAAATATAACATCCGTAACATTATCACCCAAATTAAGTTTACAACTAGGTTATGAACCAAATAAAAATCTCCTAGATAGAAATTTTGGAAAGTGTCCTGCTAATTTACACTTAGAGTTACCATCTCAACTATACTATAGCATTTCTATATTGCGACATTATCGATCCTCAGATTGTGGGTGATGTTATGACTCCTTTACTAAGAGTCATTTCATTAGATCCTACAAAATACATTTATGGTGCAAATAAAATGCACGTTTTCTCTCAACCTCACTACTTACCTGTTATGCGAAGAGAGTTCGATACGCTGGAAATAGTTATAAGATCGAGCACAGGACAAAAAATACCATTCCAGTTTGGAACCGTGTGTATTAAACTACATTTCCGAAAATTATAATAATGAATTCTCTTCGTGATCATCATAAATGTCCATATGAAAATTATTATACACATCAAGCTGGGTCAGGAGTTGGAGTAATTTATAAGGGTTCACCATACCAACGCGGTCATGGTATTGGGAGCTTCTTAGAGGGGTTATTTAGATCAGTTTTACCTTTACTTTCAAGTGGTGCTCGAGTGATTAGTAAGGAGGCATTAAGCACTGGAGTAGGACTTTTATCGAATATGGTTCAAGCGCGTCCTATGGAAGCCTCAATAAAAGATCGTCTAAAGCAAGTTAGTACAAATTTAAAACAAAAGGCTGATGAGAAAATTGATCAATTTAACATGACAGGATCTGGGTATAAAACTAAAAGAAAACGATTGACCTCGTTCGTTCCACCATTAACTGCTAAAGTGCAAGCTGCGAAAAAACTTGGTCTCAAACCAAAAAATATCAAAGATATATTTTCAAATTAAATATGTCTTTCCTTCATAATCATTCTTGCGAGTGCGTTAAGTCAGAATTGGATTTGTTTGCACTACCGCCTACACAAACTAGCATTGAAAATGGATTGTGGATTCATTATAAACCAATTTCATCTCTTGGTGATGATGGACCTATCGAGTTTCAAGTTCCCGGGACAGGCGATGACTACATAGATTTGTCTCATACATTACTCCACATAAAGGCAAAAGTATTAAATCAAGATTCAACTAACTTGATATCTACTACAATAGTAGCACCTGTAAATAATTGGCTGCATTCACTTTTTAGTCAACTTGATTTTTATTTAAACCAAAAACTTGTATCACCACCTAATAATACCTATGCATATCGAGCATACATGGAAACACTTTTAAACTATGTTCCTGCTGCTAAACAATCTCATCTTTCTTGTAGTCTTTGGTATGATGAAACAGCAGGAAAAATGGATTCTACGGGTGGTAAAAACATAGGATTTGTTAAAAGACAGGAATTGATTAGTGAAAGTAAGGAAATAGAAATGATTGGTCATCTTCACGGTGACATTTTTTTAATTAATGGTGTTGAAATGGGTGTTAAATTGGTTCGATCAAGAGAGAGTTTTAATTTAATTGCTGGGTCAAACGATGTAAAGTTTAAAGTTTGCATTACGGATGCAACTCTTATTGTTCGACGAGCACGTATTAATCCAAGTGTATTACTCGCACATTAAAAAGTTTTAGCTTCTACCACTGCTAAATATCCTATTACTTGAGCTGAAGTAAAAGTTTTAACAATTCCATCGGGTGTTCAAGGAAAAACTCTTGATAATATATTTTTAGGGCAGGTACGCAAAAGATGTATAATTGGATTTGTGAACAATTCTGAATTTAATGGTTCCCTTACTAAAAATCCATTTAACTTTGAAAACTATGGTATTAATTCTTTCAGCTTATATACTGATGGTCAACAAATACCTTCAAAAGCTTTGCAACCATTTTTTAATAATAGTGTATTTACATCAGCATATCATACTCTATTCTCGGGAACTGGTATTCACTTTCTTAATGAAGGAAATGGAATCTCTTGTGAACAGTATGCCAAAGGTTACTGTCTATTAGCATTTGACTTAACTCCTGATTTATAAGCCAACTCATCAGCTCATTGGAATCTCATAAAGGATGGTAGTGTAAGATTAGAAGTACGATTTAAATCCTCACTAATACAAACAATTAACTGTATAGTTTATGCTGAGTTTGATAATATTATTGAGATAGATAGTAGTTAAGGTTATAGAGATAAGGAGAGAGATAGTAGTTAAGGTTATAATATGTGTTGTGTGTTAAATATTATGAGTTATGTGTAATGCATTTTGTGTGTATGTAACTATGTGAAACGTTATAAAATTAAATAAAACAAATTGTATGCAATATATTATTTTTTATTTCTTTATAAATCTTCTATTTAATCTAATACAAAACACTTTTCGAGTTTAAAGTTACATCGGACTCTCTCATTAGATCATCAATAATAACGAGATGTGGGTTTTCACCATCAAACATATTAAGATTTGGAATTCCTTGATGATAGTTAACATTTGGTAAATTATATAAAGGTTACATTTCATCAAAGCACCATGTGATCTGATTAAAATCACAATTACATATTTCTGTAACTGATTTTATGAAATTTGTTACAAAATTTGACTTCCCACATCCACTTGGTCCTGCCACAATAGCAGTAAACGGATGTATAAAGTGAAACATTACACACGTCTAAAGTTCTAAGGGGTGAAATAAAAAATGAAAGTATTGGTGTAAACAATTAATATATATTGTGTACTATAACTAATTTTTTTGGGAAGTCAAACAAAATTTATGATTAATTTAAAATTTTATTTTCAAGACATAACCACTTGTAAAAAACCCACACTTCGTCACAAGAACAATGTAAAATTTTGTGATTATTTTTTGCAAATATATGATTATTACACACATAACATTTGTTTAAATTTATGACATTTACCAAATCATTGTATTTTGGACATTTGTATTCTTCAATATTAAAAATTCTATCATTCATTGTCAACATTTTTAAAAATTGTTTTTCTGTTGAACCACCTTTGTATGCGATCACTTCGTCTTTGCACAAATTTCTAATATACCAATTTAATATGGGGATGATGTTCTCTAGTTTGTGGGCACATTTTAATTCTTCGGTCACATCAAAATATGGAATGCCGTGCACGTGTGTTTCACAATAACGAACAGTTTTTTTGTCTTTTGGCGACAAATAATTGAAAGGATAACTTGGCCGAAACAAATAATGATCGATAAACGCATCATTTTTATTAGATAGTTTTACGTCTAGAATAGCCATTTCTCTACATTGAAAATGTTTATGAGGATATGTAATGTAAAATCCGTCCATGTCGATGATATATCTAATATTTTTTAGATTTTGTGTCATTTTGAACCAAAATGTTAAAAGTATTTACACGTGACTAAAAATATGTTTGTTCCAACAAACTTCACATAAAAATGCTTCATTACTTCCCATCATCCCATTTCTTCTTTCTGCTCTTGTCTTCCTGTAATTTAAGTAAACAGAATCACATTCACTAATGATCAACTAATGACTAGTATTCGTAGATACGGTACACACACAATATTTAAATATAATTTGTTAACACTAAATCATACACACGTAATAAAATAACAGAATGAAAAGTAAGTTTGTCAATAGAATAAACACTTAAAATTGCAATTAACAATTTAATTGGTGCCGGCGGGAATCGAACCCGGGCCGCGTACTGTGAAATTTACAGCTTGCGCTAACCATCTGAGCTACCACGGCTTAATCATATACACACACACACAATATTTAAATATAATTTGTTAACACTAAATCATACTCACGTAAGAAAATAACAGAAAGAAAAATAAGTTTGTCAATAGAATAAACACTTATATCCATGACCTTTGATGCGTTGAAGTAACACAAATTTAGTATTGATAGATTCACTGCGATCAAACGACCATACACTAACTCCATGACTGCAGTTGCTTAGTATTATATAGTACCAGTAAGTAATAATTCTAATCTAAAGAATTTCTGCAGTGGAATTGATAGTAACTTTATGCGTCAACAAGCTTATCTCACATTCTGTTGCTTATCTCAGCATTACTTCGTGTTGCGTCTTGTTCAGTGTATTGATGACTCAAATACGTTTTGTATAACACAAATTAATGCAATTTAATATTTAGAAATCACTATAATTGATCATTCCTATGTTAGTCATTGAGTAGATTGTACAGTAATAATCTACTAATAGCAGTAATATCATAGATACACTAGATGTACAACAACATCTGAAAAAGATTCACCCCAGTCTAGAAAATAATATTTATGCTGCTAATAGACTGCCCATGTACACCCACGTACCAACGTATATAATATGCAATTTGGATACAGATGATAAACCAGGGTCACATTGGGTAGCTTTATATATCGATACGAATGACGTCGGTCAATATTTTGATTCATACGGACGAGCACCTGTACGATATCATCTAGAGTTTTTTAAAAAGGAATTGTAAAAGATGGAACTGGAATGTTGATAGGATTCAGAATGAGTGGACTTCAGTTTGTGGCGAATATTGCTTAATGTATTTGCTATATAAGTTTCAGGGATGTTCAATGCATAGTTTTACGAGTATATTTACAGGGAACACATTGTACAACGATATTTTAGTGGATGAGATGTTTCGCTCCTATTTTATTGATAATAAGTAATAAGATTTCGTATGTCGTAAATAAAAATTGTAACAAAATTAGGTAATGTATTTTATTGATGATTCAGATTACCGTTGCAGTTAGGAACAAAGGAGTATAATATAATAGCACTGATAATCCGACGCACGAATAGATAATGACGGTATTCAATGAACAATAGATAAGAACAATGGAGCGCTAATGACGGTGGAGGCTCTCACCGGATATCAATTAGATAAGAGTTAATTGATCTGCACATCTCCGGAACCGTGCATCCTACGCAAAAATGGACCGCAGATTCGTGATCAGAGCATGCCAAAACCTTTTTCATTTTTTTAGGATCGTGAGTCGACAAACGTTGTACTTGTACCACTTCTGACTCAGTGAGCCAGAACTGGTACAACGTAACTACTCTTGTCACCCTTCTAGTATAAAAAAAAATTTTACGCCGCCATTACACGAGCAATCTTATAATACATAATATTATTTTTAAAAATACGTAAATAAAATTTATTATTAAACACAACTATATAAAACAAAAACAACCACCTTTTTTCATCACCGTCATAAGATATGAGTAAGGGTTTATATAGACTAAACCACAACTGACTGAAGAAAGATTTAAGTAATTTTTTTCCAAAGGTTTCTATGCCATATATATCTATACAACTAGACATATTTCTTCTAAAATAGAAAGCGAACTATTTTAACTCTATTCTAACCGTACGACCTCTAAAGGTCTCTTCCAAATCCGTTTACAGGTTTTTACGTGATGCATATTCAGACAAACAGAAACATAGACAACTTTTCCTTCGAGCATAGAAAATAGGCCCAAAGAAGTTTTCCAACAATGGTCGTTTTGACTTCTGTTTCTGTAGTATAGTATAACCCAATTAAAATGTCAAAAAATTGTACACAAGAAGTCCTTAGATATAAATGTAAACATTTCGTAGTCATTTGCCGTTTCTTTCGAGCTTTGAGCATGTCTATGAAGATATAATTTTTTATGTGCATTTTACCGGATATACCTGCTGTAATAAGAATTGACTACCATTTTTAAATAACTACTACACTTAATTAAAGCTTATAATGATTTTATTAAATCCTGCCTTTGTATGATTTTTAAAGGGATTACAATAAAGATTAAAAATAAATAAATAGACAACCACTGACTTAAACGAAATAGTAAATCATCTTTTCATTTTCTAATTTCTTAAAATTTGTATTTTTTATAAAAATAAAAATACTTTTGGTATGTTGTATGAAATATAGGTACATATATTATATCAAAATAACTATTTTAATAAAAAGGAGTAATTCCAAGTAATGACATTACGTTATAAAATAGAGAACACAGTAAGCAGTTAGGAGTTGAATTACTAAAATGAAAAGGCTATAGAGTATAGTAATTATCTGCGGCAGGAATGGCTGCTGTGTGTACCTACGTACCTACCTGCTATGTGTGAATACTGTCATATTAGAACTGTTAGACTTTTGGATTTTACTGTGTCAATTGACTCAGGACTTGAAGCTGAAATTTTAATAGTAATTGCAAAAAAACTTCGTAGTAAGGAGGTGTTATGCACTCACCTCTGCACACATAAGCTATTTACAACAAGTTGCTGTTTACAATGTCTTCACTTTAACAATTTCCACTAGGCGGATCGAGGTCAGAAGCAGATCTATTAAGTAATAAAAAAAAGTCACCGCTGTATATAATGAAATTGGCGGCGCCTGCACGTGCAGTAGCACATCTGTAACTAGCCAGGTAGTTAAATTTCGGGAACGTCGAAAGGAGTTTTATTAAGTTACTACGTCTCGTCGATGTGGAATTGGCTTTAATAATAAATTATATTCAAAGAGTCTGTTCATGCGCAGACATCGACTCATCAACTAAGTACTAGAAACTTACATAAAATGCTCATGTGTTAGTTTTATTGCTTGGTCTAAATAATACAATATAATATATTTTAATACTAGTCTAAAATAGAGGGACGTGGTGTATGCATAACTCCTAACTCCCTCAGAGCAATATTATCGGTAATATCATTTTTAATGTTTTTACGATAATTTTGGATACATTTTTTTTTCTTACAGAATTTAGAGTCTTTTTCTCTTTAGAAGGCACTCAAATCTGTGGAATAGATTTCACTGTGTTTTAAAGCATTTGACATATACTGCACTTCGTCCAAGTTAACACCATTGATGTTAATTACGTGTGTACTTGTTACATTGGTATTTGAACGTAAATAAGGTAAGTTGATAACTGGAACTGGTAGCGCTGCTTCGTATTCTATATATCTCCAGGTCACAGGTCTCATCACTGGTTAATACGTATATGGTTCCAAAAATACGTTGCTTGCTAATCTCGTTACCCATTTTCTGCTTTAATTTGCTATACCTTAACGTCTTCAATTACAATAGCGTGTTGCGTGCAACACGTAAGGTTATTCTCAAATTTCATCAACAGTTCTATGCAGGTAAGTCATTGCAGCAAGGGGGTGACAGGGTTTCGTAACTGGTAAGTATTTCATCCCTTTCACCAGGAGATAAGGATATTTTGGGAAGATGGTAATCGTTTCATTTACAGATTCGCGGAAAATAGGTACGGAATAAAACTTAAAAAAATTGTAAGTATTATTATCACTTAAAGGAATCTCCATTATAAATGCTATCTGGCTTTTCTTAGACTACATGGTAATTTGTTTCTGACTTAACTCCGAGATAAGTTTTTAGTTACTTTACAGCATCTTCGTGATCAAAATTTCCCATAATAATTTTTAGAACAGAACTAATGGATTTAGGATCCCTCTCTGGAAGCGTTGCGGCATAAGTTGTTAAAATTTTTGATAGGTAATATCGCGTATGTACTCTACATGGGTTTTAACACTTATAAATTCGCGAGGGTATGGTTCTTTTACTTCAATTAGTTTATGATATTTAGCAATGGTCAAATTTAGGTTGTCATAAATATTTTCTAAATTTAAAATCTTTATTATAGTCCAGTGATCTGTTTGGGCATATGCTTGTTTTTTTTATCGGAAGTATCCCTGGGTTGATTGGGAAGTGTCCCTGGGTGACTGCAGATGATGGCCCAGCCGGTTCGCAATCACATATGCACCAACTAAGGAGGGCGTTTGATATTTTTAATCGGAGATTTAGTCTTTCTTTCACCTACTTGTATTGGTACTATATTTCTTTCGGCTTTGCCTACTACTTAGCCTTAATATATCGCGGTTTGTTCTTGCTTTTTTTTGTTGGTATCCTTAGCAAATAGTAGTCTTACCATAATGGAATACTATCTCATCTTCACCACTTCCCTTTTTCCTAATCTTTTCTTTAATCTATAAAAATGTTGTTCGCTTCTTATGGTCTCTTACTAAGCGTTGAAAATACTGCTTATCAATTTCTGAATTAAATGGGCTACCCGTGACGGTATGTACGAAAACTACCTCAAAAGGCGTAAGCTCTGTTACCGAAAGAATGGTATTATTTTATGCTAGTATGGAATACGTCATAAGTCATACGCGATCAGTAGTTTTCTTTCCGAATAAATCAACAGTACTATAAGGGAGTTCCGATGTGTAGCTTAATTTTATGTAAGCTTATGAATTCCTTATTTAATTCATTGTTAAATTCAGAGCCCGGAAATGAACTTTTTTTTTTGTATTCCGTAAAAAGAATGTTCATTAAAGCTTGGACTACTTCGGGAGTAGATCTATTTGAAATTTCTTTCACTTGACCTTATTTGCTGAACGCATCTATAAGAGTAAGACAATGCTTTCCTTCAATGTGAAACTGGTCCATAAATATTTCTTGAAACGGAGCATCTTGGGTCTGGGTTATTTGAATGAAAATATGTTTAATTGGCTTCCTGTCATATTTCATTTTTTTACCAGCAGTACAACTATTTATTATTGGCAAAAGTTTCTTGTAAATTATCCCAATAGTAATTTTTGCGGATTTTAACTAGCGTCTCTTTAATGCCCCGGTGACATGTCTTTCCTTCGTGATACTTAATTACAATAGCTCTTTGTTCTTTTTCGTCTTCAACAAAAACTGCTCGTATCGTACATTCAGAAAATTGAACCATGTCCTTTTTGAAAAGGTGTATAATAATATTGTTAAATTGTCTTCGATGTTCTTTCCGTTCAAAATATATAAAATATTTAATTTTAGGCCTAATATACATATTTCTTTAAAAATTCTTTAATAAATTCGGAATTTTCTAATGGTAAAAATACTTCTAATACCTTTTATTTCTTGCTAGAAATTCTTTAACCTGACATTCATTTTCGAACCATGAAAATACTAATATTTAATTTGGCTTCGTGATATTAATATTCCGTATGACCTAATTCTGCGGCTAAATGCACAGTTTGGGATTTACTAGATTCTGAAGGTGATCGAATTAGTATTCGGAAACCTTTTCTGAAATACAAATTGATATTGTGTCGGAAAAAGGCATATGGCTCGCGGAAATAGTGCTTGAGTCTGATACTATCAAAATTAACGTCATGTCATTATGTCTTTTATTTTCAGCATTTAGTTTCTCCATTTCCTTAACAAGGTCTTTCAGATGCTCCCTAAGCTTACACTCTTTGCTATCGAAGTTAACGTCCATCGAATGACCTTCGTCGTCTGAATTTAGGGCATTGATTTTAATTCTAGATAGGGCATCGGCATTTGTGTTCTGTTTTCCATTTTTATAAATAATTTCAAAGTCGTACTCCTGTAATCGTAGTCACCATCTGGTGAGTTTATTGTTTAGTTCCTTTAATGAATAAAGCCAAACTAAGTTACACCATTTGCATACGTGCAACAGCAAAAGCTGCCGCGTGGCCTTACTACTGATAAATGTTGTTAATATCATGATGTATTATTTATTTTATTTACGTTATTTTTTATTTTACTAACATTAAAAAAATATGTTTACATTAACATTGGATAGACTAGATGGTAAAACTCATTTTCTGCTAAGGAACCGTTCTGGATAGCTATCACCTCCTTATATATTCCTACCTCAAAGTAGATGTGCGGCTACTGTTGAGTTCCGTTTAAAAGGCGCCTTACATGCTGTAATTATACTAATGGTACGTTAGAATAATTACATCCTGTGGGGCTTTCCATCTAAGTCGAAGGTGCCCTTGTTTTTATAGCCTTTAAGAACTAACTAAAAATCTAAAAGACTACTTTCTCACAAGAAGATATCTGAGCAATATTCAGAATACTGCAGGATTCACTTACAATCAGGTAGGCTGTGTTCTTGTTACCTCTTCTTCTATTAAAAAAAAACATCGTAAATGGCGAAGCCCAAAGTAAACCGAAATGGCACCTGGCTAATTGCCATTTATATAGTTAAAAGAACTGTAATTCGATGAGGAAGAAATATTCTCGAATGGCAAGCTTATATTCATGCACTGACATAAGACTGTGCAAAGTATAGAGCGAACCCCTACTCTAGTGCAGGAAGTTGATGAACGTAAATAGCACAGAAACATGGTTTGTGGCATACCTTCAAAGAGGCCTATGTTCAGTATTGGACTTTTGAAGTGCTGTAATGATGATGAAAATGATGATAAAAATATTTAAAATTCATTATTTAAAAGATTATTTTCTAATTCATAATTTCTTAAGATAGTCGATAGCTAATGTCACTTCAGAACTATTGCATAAGGCTTTCTTCATGAGAACTACGCACATAACAATATGTAAGTCATTTTAATCGGAATTGTCATATCATAGTTTTTATTTTACATCTACTTAATGCTACAAGCGATGTTCTTAACGCATTTCCACGAAAATGGCGTCAGTTAGGTCGATTGTAGGGGCCATAACAACTCCGTGAAGTGTCGGTCAGTAGTTACTTGGATTTCCATAAAGTCGATAGCTTCGGGTTTAGAAGTAGGATCACCATGAAAACGTGATAAAATTTCAATACTGAGAAAACATTTTTTATTTTATTTTAAACAATAACAAAACAATAAAACACAACTGATTGTAAATAAATGTAACTTTTCTAAAAACAATAAAATTAAATTAATATAAGGGTGATAAACTAGCACATAGTCCATCTAATGGTAACTGGATGATGTGACTCATGGACAAGAATATGTCATCAATTAAAAATCTGTATTGTCTAGCAAGGCTTGATTTACCCGCAGGCTAACTAGGCTGAAGTTTAAGGCGCACGGTTAGAGGGGGGGCTAAGCTTGCCTTTCTTATTACTTATTTTGCTTATTTTTTTCACATGGTGAAGCCATAGTGCAGCTATATTTGAGCCATGAGCTATATGGTAGAGCCATGCTGCAGTTATATTAGTAGTATAGTTGTAGCACGAATGGGTCGGCTCGACCGGGGAAGGACTACGCTCTCACAGAATACCAGCGTGAAATAGTAGCTTAATGCTGCTGTATTTCGTATGGTGAGTGTAGAGAACCGGAGACCCTTTTTACTGGAAACGAGGCATTCCATCTGAGTCCTCACGGGTGACAACGCATCTGCATTTTGATTTTTAATGGAGGATAAATGTAGATGTCTATGGGCCGCAGCAACCACTTACCATCAGGTGGACTGTGTGCTCGTTTGTCACCCTATTCTATAAAAAAAAATATTAGTAGTATAGTTGCAACTCGAATGGTCGGCTCTAACTAGGAAGGACCAAGCTCTCTCAAAATACCAGCGTAAAATAGCAGCTCAACGCTGCTGAGTTTCGTATGGTGAGTGTAGAGAACCGGAAACCCATTTTACTGGAAACGAGGCATTACATCTAAGTCTTCACGAGTGACAACACATCTGCATTTTGATTCGTTATCGAGGATAGAAGTAAATGTGTATGGACCACATCAACCGCTTACTATCGTGTGGAATGTGTGCTCGTTAGTCACCCTTATCTTATAAAAAAAAGAGTAAATGCCGTAAGTATTTTACTTGTTGCTCTTTTTTTGTACAACATAAATAAATACATTGTAAAAATGAGACAAGAATAAGAAATTATACGGAACCATTTGTCAGTCTGACTGACTCTCTCCTCTACCTCTAAATTTATTAAGATGTTTTGCCAAGGTGTCAAAGGGAACTTCTTTCGGATACCTGTTCATTTTTTTATTGAATAAGGGTGACAAACGAGCACACAGTCCACCTGATGGTAAGTGGAAGCTATAGCCCATACACATCTACAATTATCTTCAATTAAGAATCAAAATCTGAGCTACCACGGCTCCTATGAAATTGTTAATTGCAATTTTAAGTGCTGATTTACCACGTGCTCGGCGGTGAAGGAAAACATCGTGAGGAAACCTGCATGTCTGAGAAATAAGAAAAAAAAATTCGAAGACATGTGAAGTTGGCCAACACGCATTCGGGCGGCGTGGCGGACACTTCCTTGCCCTAAAACCCTCTCAGAAATGAGGGGAGGCCTGTGCCCAGCAGTGGGATGTATATAGGCTGTAACTTTACTTTTCTTTAAGAATTAAAATGCAAATACGTTGCCAGCCCTGAGGACTGAGATGGAATGCCTCCTTTTCAGTAAAAAGTGTCTCCGGTTCTACTCTACACTCACCATACGAAATGCAGCAGCATTAAGCTGCTATGTTTGATGATGTGCGGTTTACAAAGCGCTCAGTGTGCACAACACTCCTCTCCCTGGTCGTCTAAAAGTCGAGTGTACCTAATGGAGCCCCTTTCTCCCTCCTATTTTGCTGAAGACGAGTGCTCCTGAGTAAGCACTTCTCTTCGCTTACGCTCTTACTGAACTTACGGAAGGGTGTTAAACAAAACTAACTTTTACGGATTTTATCGCGTATATTAACTTATTTTATATTCCAGACGTTTCGAGCACTTTATAGCACCTACGGTTACGGGGGGGGGACTGAGGTGTTTGACATCCCAATATCATATTTAACCAGGGCTACCTCCAGATGAAAATTATTAATTTTTGTTCTGATCGAAGTAGTATGAACTTATAATATCTTGAAGTTTTGTAGTTGTATGAACGTGGTTCTTTCCTGGTCGGGCCGGCCCATTCCTACGGTAGCCATAAAATAGCTAGTATGTGGTTCTACCACGTAGGAAATAATTATAAATAGATAATTTTAACACTAGTAAATAAATTCTCTTTTATTTCTTCATATTTTTCTTTATCATCATAAGACCCTTTTATTGGAAACGACGCATGCTATCTTAGTTCTCAGGGGTGACAACGCATCTGCAATTTGGTTCTTAATTGAGGATATATGTAGATGCTTATGGGACACAGCATCCATTTATCATCAGGTAGACTGCGTGATCGTTACTAACTACAAACGAACGCACCTCCTGATATTAGTTTGCTCACTTCCGTTCTGGAAATATCGTCGTGGTCGAATTTTAATTCTACGTTTACACTTTAAAAATTCCGGAGATAATTTTCTGAATGCGTGAGTTTTATTAAACGCGAAATTGAATAGTGAACGGCTATTTTTTTTGTAAATAAGTTCTTCCAAAACACAATAATTAATGATTACAAATGCACGAAAAAATCGCTTTAGAGTCCATTAAAATAATGATTTTGTAGATTGAGGACATTTTTTTGCAATTAGTACCTCTAAAACTTACATCATAAGCTAAATAACATACACAACTTTGCTATGCCCGCCCAATAGGAACTTAAACTATGAAATTTGCCCAATCGTATGGTAGCCCCACACTTGTATAGCACGGCCCCCTAACGTTTCCGGCTGTAGCCGCGCGTGACGCCGCCAGTCACGCACCACAGTGGAACAAGAAACTGCCAAGGATCGCTTAATAAATACTTAATGTTGTATTTTAATCCCGCATCAAATACTTTTGGTGTTTTGAGTTTTAATAACAATAGCATAGCAGACATTTTCTTATATAATTTTTATGGTACCGACGCAACTAAGATTCATAGCGAACTGTATTCATGTATATATGCACACGCATCGTCAGGCGTTAAAATTTTTTTTAATACTTCTTTAACGTAGTGAATAAATACTACAGCTATGTTAGGGTTGTAGCACCAATTGATTAGCTCGCCTAGGGTAGGACCACGCTCTTACAGAATAGCAGCTTAGTGCTGCTGTGTGTCGTATGTTAAGTGTAGAGAATCGGAGACCCTTTTTACTGGAAACGGGGCATTCAGTCTTAGTCCTAATAGTGACAACACATCTGCATTTTCATCTTATTCGAGGATAAATGTAGATGTCTATGGGCCTCAGCATCCACTTACTATCTGGTGGACTGTGTGCTCGTTTGTCACTGGTATTCTATAAAAAAACTCCTTAGAGCTGTTAAGCTAATAAGTATATGGCTATATAGCTCTTTAACAAAAAAATTCGCTATATTAAATTTAGTTACAAATTATAATGTAGGTAAAACGTAAAGGTTCATCACTTCGGTGGTGGTTAAGTCTTCTATTCTACTACTATACTGTCTACAAAACTATACTATTATAGTCCGAGTGTCCTACAGGAAATGTGCGAAAATGCACTTTCCTGTAGGACACTCGGACGAAGTCGTGGGTAGCTAGTATTGAATATTTTAACCTTTAATCTATATTCCTTTAAATCCGTTAGCTTATAATCGAAATATTAAGCTGATCTTGGATAATCCATTAATAATTAAGCAAAGAAGATTGCTTAGGTAATTTTCCAAACATTATTTCTTTCCACAATTAGAAGTGGTTCAAGAAAATTTCAGACAGATCTCATTTGATGGAATTATCTTGTCTTAATACATCATTATTCGATGTCACACTTACTCAAAACCAACATGGTATGAAAGGGTTAGAAGGGAAAGGGGTTCTAAACCATTATGTTGATAAGAACGCGACATCAACTATTTCAAGTATAAAAAAGCCCTAAAATATAATTGCCCTTAATTATAAATTTGTTAATTAACGACCCTTAAATTTAATTTCTTCGATGCTCGTTAGTTGCAGTGACGATGAATTTTCGTGGCGGAAAAATTTGTAATTAGCGTTGCCATAGCCGTCATAGAGAAAATAAAAATTCTGCCACCGTCCTGTGTACAATCGCAGCCACATGAAAGCGTATCCTGTGTGTGAGTACCGCGTGCTGATAATATCTATGCGGCTAAATATGGTGAAACTTTTTAAATTATTAAAGTAATATTATTAACTTAACTGAACTGAAATCACTTAGTTTAAAAAATAAAGTTTCAATAGTCTTTTACTAAGCTACTACATTTTACCATTACAATCGGATAGAATTACTTGAATCCTGAATACACAAACTTTGAATTTAAAATAACTTTAATGTTACGTTGGGGATATTTGCCATAGTTTCTACGCTTGGCAAGCGGGTTGGCAACCGCAGTTTATTATTTTTAGTCGTTACTAGGAAGACGATGCTGCTCATATCCGGATTTGTTTCCTCCTGTCGTCTTTACAACACCCACGGGATGATATGGGGTAGTGTATATCCTTACACCACCATCTCACGCTACATTTTAAATACAATTAGGTTTAAATCTTGGTAAAGGACTAATAACCTCTTAAACGTTAGGTTCTTGCTGCAGATGGTAAAATTCTGGTTTAGCTTATAATTTTCATTCATTTCTCCTCGATTAAGGCTCTAAACACAGCTGCGTTGTCATCCCGGATGACTAAAATGGAATGTCCGATACCATTAAATAGTTTTCTCTTCTTGTCACTTACCATACTAAACCCATTACGTTAGTGTTTGGTGCTTCATGCAGCATGCTCCGTTTGCTAGCCTGATTACAATATCTTCTTGTAGTAAATTTAGGTTTCTTAACATACATTAACCTGCTACTGGACTCATTCTCACTTTCATTCCTGAACATGGAGCAGGAATTATCCAGCCCGCAGCTTCCGTACGAATTGCAAGCTTCACATATCCTCGAAAAATATATAATTTCTCAGATATGCAGGCTTTTTACCAGAGGTTTTCTTCAATGTCAAACATGTTTTAGATCACAATTTAAAACTTCTAAGAATGTACGCATGAAATTCCTTAATTTTCGTCATGCATTCATCTTATACATTTAAACGAACAATTCTTGTATATATATATGTATATAATCGGAATCTCGGAAACGGCTCCAACGATTTTCATAAAATTTTGTGTCCAGGGAGTTTCGGGGACAGTATATCGATTTAGCTAGGATTCATTTTTAGAAAATGTCGTTTTGTCCGTGTTTTCAGGCAATGAAAAACTGCTACAATATAAGAAAATAAATTTTGGCAATGCGTTAATGATAATTATAGCTCAAATGAGACATCGGGCGAGTCTTGTCTTCGGTCTTACTTTTTTTCTTTTTTTTTCAAGTTCCGTTCTTATGTGTGAAAATTTAATATTTCTAGCCCTTCTTTTAGTATTATTTTAAAAACACGAAAATTTAAATGAAACTAATTGCACATATGATTTTTAATTTAAGTAACCAGTTCAGTTCTTTTCTATTATGTCGGTAAAATCAAAAAATATTATTCATATATCATCGGTATGTAATTTGTATCTAAATATAATTTCCAAAACACACGATTTCCAAAAAAAATACCGAGCAAAGCTCGGTCATCCAGGTACTATTTTTAACGTTAGCACCTACGTACGTCTAAATAAAGTTCCGATCAAATAAGAAATGGGGAAATACCAGAAATCTAATAACAATTTGTATAACCATTGATGCAATATACACATATCATTATTTCTTCTTTCACTTTGGACGTCAGTTCATCGCTGGACGTTTTATAGGCCGATAAAGAAGAGAAAGACCACCATTACCAACACCATCACCTCAATCAGCATATCAGTAGATATATATCAAGCTATGTAATGTTTTGGAACACTTACTATACGACCGTAAAAAAGTTTCTTTAAAAAAAATTCTTATTTTGCATTAAGTTTCTGTTAATAAAAAAAAGTAAATAGAAGTAATTAAAATTATCATATCAATTATTTAAAGTATATAAAGTAACAAAGTCGTTGGGGCCATAAAAATTTAAAAACATTTTGCTAATTAAAAACATAGCGGCGGAATAACATTTGCTTAAAATATGAGTACAGAGATAAGGGTACTGGTCTAATGATAACATTTCGTAAATTTGAATCCAAACCTAACCGGATTTTTTTTACCGGATTGAGTATATTTATCTTTAATACATAATTAAAAAGAAGGCGCTAAGATCCGTCAGTGCTTACAGCCGCACCAATTTTTTTCCGTTACTTGACGCCCACTTTATGGATGACAGAAGAAAAAAGGGCCGTTGCCTTGGAGGTTGCCAGGGCGCGTCAGGAGCTGGCACTAGACGCAACAGCATGAGGGCCGCCAGCCGAGCGCGAGCAGCTGCAAAATCATCTGGCAACTCTGCGCATCCATCATCCCCACCAGAAGCCTTGGTATCGGTAGGTCTCCACGGACTAAGCAGGCAGCACTCGCCGCTAGTGCAGCACGTTGTATGCATTGGACGGAATTAATGAACGCAAACGCTGTTACAAAAGTTGTGTAAAAACGCTGTTTTGCTTAAATACGCCCGCATTGCGGGTTGGCGTATCAGGCTCGGATGCATCGCTTTTTTGCTGAGTTGGAGAGTTCGGTACATCCTGCGCTCCAACATATTCGGTGACGCCGAATCCGGACGACTATGACGTGAGGCTGTTCCCTCATCGGATGAGTCTGCTACAGCTGGGAATGCGGAGCCACTAATTGCAAAACAACTTGCACACGTGGATATCACCGTGGATCTTCCAGTTGTGATTGATTCAGTCGATGATGATGCAAGAGGCGATTTCGGAAACACGCAGTACGCCTCTCGAAAATCACGACATCCCCGCATTCTCCAAAGCTAGCGGATTTGGGCTGTCGTGAGGGCTCTTAATCCAATGCTGGTTACCTATTTGGAAACCAGCCGGAACCTATGTAGCTACCATGTATTATTTACGTGCTAGCGGAGTTAAATAAAACACTACCGCAGGAAGCGATCAGCACCCCCGGTGACGGAGAATCCCTCGCTGAGCATCCACGCCCCAGCTACCCTACTCTTCCTGAGCATGGGTGCTCAGGGTGCCCTGCGTATTCAGAGAAGGGGGCGAAATTTCGCTCGTGACTAAGCCTAGGGGCAAATGGAGCAATAAGCCACAGGCCTACCACGCTATCCGTGAATTTCTGCAACATCAGGGGAGTTCATTAAAACCATAACGCCGTCTACTGCCATCTGGAAACGGCGAAGCCAGCTTTGCGCTTTCTAACCTTTTTTGTTTTATAGAAGAGGGGGGCAAACGAGCATACGGTATACCTGATGTTAAGTGACTACCACATCCCATGACCAACCGCAATACCAGGAGAATTGCAGGTGCGTTGCCGGCCCTTTAGAAAGGAGTAAGCTCTTTTCTTGAAGGTCCCCAGGTCGTATTGGTCCGGAAAAATTGCCAGTGGTAAATTATTCCACAGAGAGGTCGTACACGGAAGAAAACTCCTAGAGAAACGTACAGTGGTGGACCGCCAAGCATCCAGATGGTGTGGATGGTATTGGGAGGTTTTCCGCGTAGTGCGTTCCTGATATTTGGAGGTTGGGATTAATTTGAACAATTCCTCAGAACACTCCCCGTGATAGATGTGATAAAATACGTAAAGAGATGCAACATCTCTTCGCAGCGCAAGTGAATCGAGCCGATCGGAAATCACTCGGTCGAGATTCGAGCCGCTCTGCGCTGGATGCGGTCAAGTGGAAGGAGTTGGTACTGGGGAGCCCCAGCCCAGAGATGGGAACAGTATTCCATGTGCGGCCGAACCTGCGCCTTGTAAAGTTGCAGGCGATGTGCCAGCTTGAAATAATATCCCGCTCTGCTGAGCACGCCAAACTTTTTAGAGGCCAATTTGTCTTTCTCTTCCGAATGACCACGAAACTGCACGTCACTCGATATGTTGACGTCGAGAATTCCGATACTGGCTGAGGCAGCAAGGGGAGTGCCTTGAAACTGAGGAGATACGACAAAGGGGTTCTTTTTAGCGGTTAACGTGCAAACTTGTGTTTTCTGAGGGTTAAGCTGGACTAGATTTAGTCGCCCCCAATCCGAAACTTTGTTCAGCAAAGACTCGACTTCAGACACAAGTTTTTCCCGGTACTCGGAGACGTTTAGCCGAGAAATAATGGCACGGCAGGTGTACAGAGCATCACCAGTGCTGTCCTCTGCATAGCAATGAATGTTGCAAGGAAGTGACACAACATTACTATTTAAAAATGTATTTATTGCTTTTCGAAGTATTCTCCGAGAAATATGACACATTTGTCCATACGATGGAACCAATCATTGAAGCAACCATTCCATTCGGAGGTTGGGGTCTCCAACATGGCCGTTTTGTAGGCGTCCACAGCTTCTTCAGGTGATGAAAATCTCTGTCCACGCAATTTATTCTTTATTTTAGGGAAAGTATAGAAATCATTAGGGCTTAGGTCGGGGCTGTACGGCGGATGGTCTAATAATTCTATGTTTTCTTGCTCTAAAAACTCTTTTGTTCTGTGTGCGGTGTGAGAACTCGCATTGTCGTGATGGAGGATGATGCGGCGGTTGCAGTTCTCTTTACGGAGTTCAGAAACGACCTGTGGCAAACAAATGCTAGCATACCATTTTGCGTTAACCGTTCTTTGTCCCTCAAGAGGAATAGTCGTAACATGGCTGGTTTTGGAGACAAACGTGCCACCATTTTTTTTTTGCAACACTCCGTGAACGAACAATTTTTGTTGACTTTAACTCATTTCCGAACACCCAAACTCGTTACTGGTTTTTTGTTTCGGGTTCGTACGCATATATCCAGGATTTGTCACCTGATACGATGTTGTATACAGCATTTGAGGATCCTGCGTGGAATCTTTCGAGAGTTCTGATGCGCCAAGTAACGCGAGCCGCTTTTTGCTCTTCACAGAGCGAATGCGGTATCCATCGGGAAAACAACTTTTTTACACCTAATTGTTCATGCAATAATATTTGTATTTGACTCATGCCAATATCTAAAGTTGCCTGAATTAAGCGATATGTCACATGTCGATCTTCCTCAATCAGCTTGCGCACAGCATCAACGTTTTCTTGGGTGACTGCAGTTTTTGGACGACCTTGACGGGGATCATCACTGAGCTTGACACGTCCACGTTGAAATTCAGCAAACTAGCGATAAATTGTGGTTTTGGATGGGGCTTCATCACCAAATGCAGAAATCATCCGGTCAACACACTGTTTTTGTGTTAAACCACTTCGAAAGTCATAATAAATCATCGCTCTTGAATTTTCTCAAATCAATTCCATTTTCTTAACGACTAAACAAGTTTGACAAAACCTTGTGACAAGACCGAGAATCTTTTTTTTTTAAATAAATAAATGGTATTCGATTTTTAAAACTAAGGAGTTTTCAATTAAAAAGATTTTAATATGACAGGAACAGTGGAAATATTCCATTCCCGATACTTTTAGTGCAGCCTAGGTAGATGGCGCGTGTATCGTACCGACAGATTTATTTGAAAGCTTATATCATTCCATTTCAATTAATGTATTATTATTTCTAATTAAATAATATAACTGTTCCAAATTCAAAACAATATTTCTAAAATTATATCTTTATGAGTCACGCAAAAACTAATGGACGGAGTTCCATATAATTTGGTGTGTAGGCAATAAATAATGGCGTATAACGTATACATTACCTGTTTACGGAAGACTAAAAAAGAAGGGTTTTCTTTTTCTTTTTTTTTATTGTCATAATGGTTGTGATGGTTCTATCAGTCATTAAAGAGATTTCGCTAAACGTATTACGTTAAATAAGCCTATAGAAAAGTGTGTGTGTGAAAATGAACTTCATCGTGTAACCAACCAGAAAGGGCAGAATAACGTCTGCTGGGCCAGCTAGTAGTGAATATGTAATATAATAAACATAACATAACATATACACTCACGCCTGTCCCCCAGAGGGGTAGGCAAAGACTACAGACTTCCATTTAGCACGATCCTGACATACCTTTCTCGCCTCTTCCACATCCATATACCTACGCATACATGCTCGTCGGTTAAGGATACTCTTAATTTGACCCATTTTTAGTATATCGCCAATTTGGTCGACAAACTTCCGCCTAGGACGTCCCTTTCCGACTCTTCCATTCACTTCTGCAACATATATTTGCTTTGTCAATCTTTCCGCATTCATTATTTCTACATGACCAAACTACCGAAGCATTCCTTTCCTAATCCTGGTCACCGCATCATCTTGTAAACCACACTCTTCTTTTATCACACAGTTTCTCACCCTGTCACTCAGATTCAGCCCTAACATACTCCTTAGCGACCGCATTTCTACTGCATTTATTCTACTCTCGTGCTTCTTCTGCCACACCCAACTTTCACTACCATACGTTAAAGTAGGGACTAATACAGCACTGTGAATTGCCATACGTGCCTTTTTTGACACATTCTGACTTCACAATAGAGTGTAGAGCCCCATTTACTTTATTTCCTGCATTCACTCGTCGTTCAATATCCTTATCATATCTCCCATCTCTGCTGAATACACATCCCAAATATACGAACTCATCCACTTGCTCAATTAACTCTCCTTCTATTCTTATTTCACATACCGTTTTGCTTTCATCTCTTTCAAAAACCATCACTTTCGTCTTACTTGCGTTCACTTTCATTCCCCTTTCTTTTAATGACCTGTTCATTAATGTAACCATCATTTGCAACTCGGCCGCCGACGACGCAAGTATGACTTGATCATCGGCATACAAAAGGCATTTGATGGTTAACTCACCCATTCTTAACCCGCATTCTTCAACTTTCAAATTTTCCAAACAGCTGTCCATAAATAGGTTGAACAACCACGCGGAAGCTACACAGCCCTGTCTGACACCTTTATGGATGCCAAACCAGTCCGAGTAGACCCCGTTGATTCTAACACAAGCACTCGAGTCCCTATACAGAGACTTAAATGCCTGTATCAAACCAGCGCTCAACCTAAATGCGTTCAGCGTTTGCCATAACACATCCCTGTCCACTCTGTCATAAGCCTTTTCCAAGTCCATGAATGCACAAAAAACTTTTTGGTTTTTCGCCAAAAACTTCTCCGCGATCATGCGCATGGAAAAGACTTGATCTGTACACCCCATTCCCTTTCTAAATCCCGCTTGCACATCCCAAATTTTTTCATAAGTTTCTTTCATAACTCTTTCAATTAGTACCTTAGCATACAGTTTTCCCACAATGTTAAGAAGGCTGATACCACGGTAGTTTTTACAGTCCTGCTGTGACCCTTTTCCCTTATATATTGGGACTATCACGGCTTTGCACCAGTCTCCCGGTACCCGCTTCAGTTCCCAACATAAATTAAACAAGGTGTACAGCAGGCCTGCCACCACGTCCTCTCCAGCCCTTAGCATTTCGAGTGAAACTCTATCATATCCGGCTGCCTTACCTACTTTCATGCTTTTCATTGCTGTCATTATTTCATCTATACTTATCTCCCTATCTCTTACATCTTCTTTCGGAATTTCTATTTCATTTAGTTCACACTTCTCCTCACTCATAAATACGCTTTCAAAATATTCCTTCCATCTCTTTAGACTCAACACTTCATCATTCAGGATACAGTCATTCTCGTCTCGTATCGCATTCAATCTAGGCTGTTTTGAAAGTCCCCTGGTATTTCTTACGAGTTTCCAGAACATTTTAATATTTGCCTGGAAGTTATCCGATATTCTTCTATCATTCTTATCCGTTCTTTCATGCTTTTTCCTTTCAACTTATTCTTTTACTCTCTTATTTAAACGTTTAAACTCTGCCTTTTTTCTTTCATTCTCATCATTTTTACCGCCAGAATTACCAGCTTTGGTCGCTAGTAAATCTAGCCATGCTCTCTTCTTTGCTTCAACTTCCATACGTACCTCACCATCCCACCATAACGTATTGTCTTTCCTTTCATTCGTTCTCTTACTAACATCACATACTTCGGTAGCTGCATCCACTAAACCTTTCTTAACATTATGCAACACATTCTCCAAGTCTAACTCATTCACACACAACTCATCCAAATTACTTATATTTTTCTCTCAGTCTGCATTTGTACTTGTCTTTCACATCTTCATCTTGTAACCTCTCAATTCTTATACGCTGTAACGCAGTGGTAGACACAGATGTCCTATGCCGCCAACGTCTGAATAAACCCCTAATTCGGCATAAGACCAGGTAGTGGTCCGTCCATACGTTGTACCCCCGGTAAACCCTTGTATCCACCACTGCGCTCCTCATTCTTTCATCCACAATTAAGAAATCTAGCATGCTTCTATCATCACCTCTTTCCCAAGTATACATGTGAATCTTCTTATGACGAAAGAAAGTGTCACAAAAAGATTCCTTTCCACACATACGGTGCGGAGGCTATCACCATTCTCATTTATACTTTCATCACCAAACGTTCCCAATACCCTTTCATAACCAAGCCTCCTCACCCCAACCCTTCCATTACAATCTCCTAGCATAATAATATTTTCATTTCCCTTACACTTCATTAACACCATCCTTACCATTTCCCAAAACTGCTCCCGGATATAAGTGGGCTTAGACATGTCTGGGGCGTAGACCCCTAATACAAACAACTTCTTTAAGCCCACTTTCATTCGTATCCATAGCAGTCTTGGGCTTACACATTCATACTCTTCCACACATTGGCCCATTCTTTCTGAAAGGATGATATCTACTCCCTGGCATGCCCGCTCGATCTCGTCTACACCAGACCAGTATGCGGTATACATGCCATGTGCAGTGACATCCTTCCCCTTCCTTTTCGTCTCATTTACACATAATACATCTATTCCTCTATCATACATCATATCGCATACTTCATCCATTTTATCATTCATTGCCCCACATACATTCAACGTAGCCAGACGGGCCTCCGCAATCCACTTTTCGCCTCTCTGGGAGACAGAACGTGACGGGTGGCGAACCTCGTCGCCGGTTTTCCTCCCGGAGATTCTTCGCACCCCTGCCCCATTAAAGGGGCGCCGGGAACTCGGGGCCATTTCTTTTTACTTTTTGCCTCATGGTGCGAAAACTAGGGTGTGGCATATTTTACGCCGCTACCACACGACGAGTAGCCGAATCTGTTCTTTCGGCTTTGTCGCTCTTTTAGCACCACCCGGGGGAAACGTGTAGGGTGGGCCTAGGATTAGGTGGTCGAAGCCTACGGACGCGAGCGACTTATCCCCCGTATGTAATATAATGTTTTGTATAAATCCATCTGTTTTAAAATAAAGATAGATGTTATAAAATCGAGGCGTAGTCAAGGATCGATAGAGGCGTTTTTTATGGGATCACAGAACGCAGCATCGATATGCGGTACTAAATGCCTTCATCATCCTCATTATTACAGCTGCTACTTTTACAAGTCCACTGCTGTAGAAAGGGATATTTATTTGGCCATTTCTTAACAAATTAGCAATAAATACTCAAAACAAACATTATGTTTAGGTATTCTTATAAGTAGACTTAATTATACACTTACAATCAAAAATAAATCATTTTGACAAAGCAGATAGATACAAAATACATTAAAAAAAGTGAACAGCTAACTTTAAAAAAAACTTTTTTTAATGGGTAATGGTCCAAATAGGACTGCCACTCAGGAAACGCTAAGATGTGTCATCCTAGCCCTGATTTTCAGTGGCTACCTTAAGTACATTATATAGATACACACACATATAATATATATACATATACATAGATATATACACATACATACATAAATATATACATACGCATAACACACATACACATACACACACGGGCACATATTTTATATATATACATATATATATATATACATACACTTATACACAATAGCAACCCGAGAGATATGTACAACATGACATGCTGCCGCATCCATTTAGCATGTTTTATCACAGAACCTGGGATCTATCTACACTACGCGCGCAATGGAAAGACAATAGTGTTCATAGGCCTCCCCCAAGAAATGCCACAAAGCACGGTCCTGAGCCACCTGCATCCATCGACTTCCTGCATATTTTACCGGGTTGTCAGTCTATCTAGCGGGAGGCCGTTCCACACTTCATCTACTGGTACGAGACTACCACTCGTGAATCTTACTTCCCCATCTGTTGTTGTTGGTTTTGTGTGATTGATTTGGTTCTTTGAGCTGTATGGCCGACCTATTTCCACTTCAGCCTATCAATCCGTTGCGCTATGTCGGTTACTCTGGTTCTACTACGAATAAACTCATTACTAAGTTTATCACGTAGAGAAACCCCGAGCATAGCCAGTTTTATAGCTCGCTCAGCGACCTTGAGCAACTGGCAACATGCACTGGTAGTACAATCTCGTTTTCAAGTTTTTAGGTATACCTGACGTCCAGCTAGGCTAGGAATAGTCGGAACGGCTTTCTAGGACGTCAAAACGTGCATATCTGATGAAAACTCGCTTTCGTAAAATCTGACCGAAATCTATAACTAGTTTTGAAAATAATTTATGTATTCCAATTATTAGTAATTTTTAAAACGAGAACTTAAAAATAAATAGCTGTTTCAAAAAGTAAAAAAAAAATTTCGATATTTATCGCAGTTTCAAAAAAATCTGAATAATGTTTAAAATTTATGCGTAACCATTAAAAAGGAACTCAACATTTTAGTGCCACAGAGTCAATACTCAGATAACTTTACAGTTGGGATAAACATGTTTGCTCCAGTTATTCATTGCAAATAAAATTTTAACGACTTTTATGTACAAAAGAAATCAATTTGACGGTAAATGAAGGTATTTATTATTGTTTCAGAACAGACGCCATGTAACCATGCAATATTAATTTAAATGGAATAATAAATATTTTCCTTATTAAGATCTTATTTTAAAATCTTTTTGCAGCTGAATAATAAAATCCTTACGTTTTTAAACGATGTTTCAAATCGGTCCTGTATACGGTTTAAATTATATCGGTACGGTTTATTACATCTCTAGTCAATACCTATCTATAATAATATTTTCTATCAAATTGACGATCATTTAGCCAAAGACTAGAACAGAATCATCAAGAAGAATTGGAGATCTTCAACTCCAATCACTTAATTAGGAGCCTATGGGCTACCGCTATCCGGTCTGTTTAAGTAGCAAGTTAAATAGCGTTGCAACACACACTGTGGAGATTTAGCTGGTAGGAATCCTGAAAGACTTGTCAATCACTATCGAAGACCACCGTCAAAGAGGAATCTCTGTAGATTTTCCTACTTCCAAAAAGTCCTACGATGACAATTGACAAAAGTATCAATTTACAAACTCGTCCGAAACTTATCTAATCCCGATGTAATGCTTATGTGACCTCTAGCACACCCAAGTAGTGTCAGAGATGTGGTTACAATTATACGGAAATAGTAATGTCCATTCTGTAAATGCAAGGATGAAGCAAAAGCTAGAAAACCAGCTGAAGAGACAATAAATCTTTCAAGGGGGAAAACAATATGCATTTGCAAAGTTCCAGTAAATACGAGGTCTGTCAACTGTCACATGCATAAAAGGTGATGACTGCATCGTTTGACTGCTTTGCTGACTTTGCTGCTTTGATTGGCACGTTGGTCTAATGGTCAAAAGCGCGACTGTTGGTCATGTCGTCTTTGTTTCAAATCCCAAGTTGGACGAAAAATCAATCAATCAATTATTGTAATCAATTATTGTATTTTCTGTCAAGAAATTCTTTATAACAGCCTGGATGAAATTAAGAACTAGGTAGAAAAGTCCTGGCGCCCGATCTTTCTACAGTCGTGTTTGATTTCCATCACATCAGACTATGAGAGTGAGTGAATAATAAGAAAGTGCACCTGTGCTAGTACACACTCTTGCACCAACAGCCGTGACCGAAATTCGGTCCAGGTACAGGGTATTTTAACTTTTTTTATAGCATTGAGTGACAAACGAGCTCACATACCACCTGATGGTAAGTGTATACTGTGGTCCAAGACATCCACATTCATCCTCAATTGAGAATCAAAATGTAGACGTGTTATCACTTGTCACTCTTCGTAACCATAAATAAAAAGTGGATACACCATTTTGACCCGGAGCCGAAATATCAAAGCAGTTTGACGAAAAGACTGTCTCACCGCCAGCCAATAGATTCAATGTGTCTGCTTCAGCTGGAAAAATAATGGCGTCTGCCTTCTGGCATTCGGAAAGTTAAATAATCATCGACTATTTAAGTAAAGAAGAGACAATAACCGGAGATTATTACGCATCAATAATCAAAACAATGAACATCGAAGGAAAATTGCGTTCTTCAGTGCTTTTCATCATGAGAATTTCCCTGACCATCGATATTGCGCGCTGCCATCCGAACTGCTGGGTTTCAGTTGATGCAGCACCCACCATATTCTCCAAATCTAGCTCCCAGCGATTTCCACTCTTTTACTTACCTGAAAGCTTAGCTTAGATGGTTAGCGCTTGCTGTAAATATAACAGAACGCGAGTAACCCGGGTTCGATCCCCATCGGCACCAATGAAATTGTTAATTGAAATTTTAAGTGCTGATTTACCACGTGCTCGGCGGTGAAAGAAAATATCGTGATGAAACCTGCATGTCTCAGGAATAAGAAAAAAAAATATTTCGAAGACATGTCATGTTCACCAACACGCAATGGGACAGCGTGGCGGACACTTCCTTGCCCTAAAACCCTCTCAGAAATGAGGGGAGGCCTGTTCCCAGCAGTGGGACGTATATAGGCTGTAACTTTACTTACCTGAAAAAGCACTTGCGTGGTTTAAAATTCGACGGCAACGATGAAGTGATGTGTGCTTCGGAGGCCCTTTTCAAGTCCCAGGATCAAGCCTTTTTTCAGGGTTAACCAACTAGCGAAAACGCTATTCAAGGTGTACTAGCTCATAATTCGATTACTTTTAAAAATAAATACAATTTACATATACTTATCCTAGAGTTTCATTAAGTTTCCAAAAAGTTATTGATTTACGTAGTACTTCAACACAAAAGACCAAATGGTGCGAATTAACTGACGTCATTTTTAAGTTTATGTAATTTTATTAAAAATCAATAATCTACATTAACAAACTGTCATTGTGAAACAATGTAATCGTGTAAGAGCAACATTTTAACGCCATTGTCTCTATGTATATACGTATACATAAAATTTAAGTGTCGGTCAGTACCACGGAGGTTAGAGAAAACCTCCATGGTCAGTACTATTGAAATAACTGACTTCTGATAAACTCATGGGACTTACGTAGGTTGCCATTTAAAAAAAGTAATGTTGTTTATGATGTGCTTCGTACGGTCAGTGTAGAAAACCGGAGACCCTTTTTTACTAGAAACAAGGCATTCCATCTTATTCCTCAGGGGTGACAATGCATATCCATTTTGATTCGAGGATAAATATTAAATACAGATGTCTACGGGCCAATGCATTCACTTTCTATCATGTGTACAGTGTGTTCGTTTGTGACCCTTATTCTATAAACAAAATGTTATTTACAACCAGTCCTACTCCACAATATAAGTTTATGTAAAAACGAAAAGCAAGCAGCATTGTTTATCGTGCAAGCCATAACTTCTTTAGGCTGTAGCTTAATCTATGCGATCGTAGGTTGCGATAGTAAGATTGGCCCTTCGCGTGTGGACGCTCGTAGTACCCACCACCCGCCATTTTGCATTATATAACAACTTGGGTTGTATTTAATAATGCCATAACTGAATAACGTATGTCTTATTGAATTTTCAGTAAATTTTGTGTTATATGAACATTACAGAAGAAGCTTTAAGCCAAAAAAAAATTTATTCTTCACGCTATGTATATTTAACCGTATGAAATGGTATTTCAAAATCCAATTAATGATATTAAAGCTATAAAATTGCTATACTATAATAAATCAATTGTTAACTTATTTTTGCCGCCGTTGGGTCTCCTTTTTTAAAAAAATCACGTAATTTTCGAGTATGAGTTTCGTTGTTGAATTAATAGTGAAAAGGTGGTAAACAGTGTCACCGACATGTAAGGTTATTTTCTACAAATGAAGTACACTACGTGGTTGGTTTGATTGTTTTCACTTTGAAAACTTCAACGTCGATCGACCACACGATCACAGACTTCGTCGAAAATGGCGCATGATACATCGGCGGTGGATACATCTCAACCCATATCTAAAACCCAGGTCCATTCCAGTGAAGAAGCAGTGTGTAATACGAGGGTGGATTGAAAAGTACTCGGCCTAACCAAGAAAATAAACACATACTAAATCAGTTATATTTTTATTTTTCTACATAATCACCATCAAGTTCAATACACTTTTGCCACCTCCCCTTCCAAGCATTTAGACCGTTGAAAAAAAATGATTCTTCCTTAGAGTCAAAATATGCGTCTACAGCTGCTTTGACCTCGTCGTTTGTCGAAAATCTTTGACCTCCCAAGTGCTTTTTTAGGTTAGGGAACAGAAAGAAGTCTGATGGTGCCAGATCAGGTGAATACGGCGGATGCAGTAACAGTTCAAAGCCACAGTTGTAAATTTCAGCCATTGACTGTACTGACGTGTGAACACGGGCGTTATCTTGATGAAACAGGACTTTTCTTCTGAGCATTCCTCGACGTTTTTCTTTTATTTCCTCTCGTAAACGACGTAGTAAGGTGCAGTAGTAATCACAGTTTATAGTCTGACCCCTTTCAAGATAATCAATCATAATCACACCTTTCGAGTCCCAGAATACTGAAGCCATCACCTTATTTGCCGACAAAATCGACTTAGCCTTTTTAGGGAGTGATGAACCAGGTCTTCTCCACTGTTTTGATTGTTGTTTTGTTTCCGGTGTACAGTAATGAACCCATGTTTCGTCCATAGTAACAAAACGATTCAAAAAATCATCTGCATCGGCTTCAAATAACTCCAAACAGTCGCGTGAAATAGTCAATCGCGTCCTTTTTTGTTCAACTGAAAGCAGTCGCGGAACCCATCTCGCAGACACCTTGTGGAAACCCAACTCGTTGACAATGATGTTTTGAGTTCGTTCATAAGAGATGCCTATAATCTCGGCTATCTCTCTAATTTTTAATGTGCGGTCTCCCATTATTAAATCAAGTACTTTTTTAATATTTTCGTCAGTAGTTGACGTCGAAGGCCTTCCAGAGCGGGGTTCATCTTTCACACTCTCTCTACCACGCTTAAATTCTGCTATCCATTTTTTGACGGATGAATATGACAGAGCACAATCGCCTAATGTACTGACCATGTCATCATGGATGGCTTTTGATGATAGCCCCTTCTTATGGAGGTACTTAATGACGGCACGCTGCTCGATTTGCTCCATTCGCGGAAATTATGTCCGATTACTTTGTTAATAAATTTATAAAATCACAACTAATTATCGCACACGTTTCGAACTTCACACAATGAACTAGTCTGAACTGAACTAAATAATGTGGGTTGATTTGATTTTTAGAATTGAATGGATCTGTGTTAGGCCGAGTACTTTTCAATCCACCTAGGTAGTATGGTGCTCTGGTAGTTGCAATTCATTCATTGCAACTGCGCAACATTTATTGTACAGATATGATTAATACCGTTAGTAATATTATCAATAACTATAAACGATGATAGACAAGCTCTCTAATAAGTAAACCAGACTTACTAGTTGCACTACTTCAACAAAGATCGCCAATGCACTGCACTACAAACTTTCTCAAAAATAAAGGTGTTTCAACTAGATATTACACATAATTTACACGTGGTAGAACCACATTGCATAGCACGAATGGATCGGCTCGACCGGGAAATGATCACGCTCTCTCAGAATAATAATATTAATGTTTTTTTTTCTTTAAATTAAACTAAGTAGTAGATAGGTTCTATAAGTTTAAAATAAAGCCTTAGTCAGAAAGCCCCGCCGCTTTACGAGGTACATTATTTAATCTGTGCCCCGCTCTTTCTTATCAATGAGTCAGTGACAGTTTAATATCATTATAGGAAAGGATTTAGTTACATTGTTATTAACATAGGTAATTAAATTAAACTAGAAATCGCCTGTATCAGACATTGAATATATTTCATGGATTAACGACGATTATAAAAGGTAATTAATTTGAGTATAACTCATACGTATTTAAATGTAAGAGCAAATGATGTGGGTGCGTGCGCGCGTGTGTATGTATGCTGATGAATTAGCCTACAATTTACAAATTATTGTTTTTTGTTTTAATATAGAAGAGGGAACAAACGAGTATACGGTTCGCCTGATGTTAAGTGACTACCGCCACCCATGAACATCCGCAACACCAGAGAAATTGCAGGTGCGTTGCCGGCCTTTTAGAAAGGAGTAAGCTCTTTTCTTGAAGGTCCCCAAGTCGTATCGGTCCGGAAAAATCACCGGCAGTAAATTATTCTACAGAGAGGTCGTACGCGGAAGAAAACTCCTAGTGAAACGTACAGTGGTGGACTGTCAAGCATTCAGATGGTGTGGATGGTATCGGAAGGTTTGCCGCGTAGTGCATTCATGAAATTTGGCGGCTGGGATTAATCCGAACAATTACTCAGAGCCCGTGATAGATGAGACAAATGCGATATTACGCAAAGAGATGCAACATCTCTTCGCAGCGCCAGTGAATCGAGCCGATCGGAAAGCACTTGGTCATCGACGATTCGAGCCGCTCTGCGCTGGATCCGGTCAAGTGGAAGGAGTCTGGGAAGCCCCGGCCCAGAGATGGGAACAGTATTCCATGTGCGGCCAAACCTGCGCCTTGTAAAGATGCAGGCGGTGTGCCGGCATGAAATACTGTCCCGCTCTGCTAAGCACGCCAAGCTTTTTAGAGGCCAATTTGGCCTTCTCTTCCAAGTGACCACGAAACTGCACGTCACTCGATATATCGACGCCGAGGATTCCGATACTGGCTGAGGCAACAAGGGGTTCTTTTTAGCGGTTAGCGGTTAAACTGGACTAGATTTAGTCGCCCACAATCCGAGATTCTGTTCTGCAAAGACTCGACTTCAGACACAAGTTTGTTCCGGTACTCGTACACGTTTTCCCGAGAAAGATTGGCACAGCCGGTATATAGAGCATCACCAGCGCTGTCATCTGCATAGCAATGAATATTGCCGGTTTGCAACATATCATTGATATGTAGAAGAAACAGCGTTAGCGATAACACGCAGCCTTGTGGAACACCAGCATTGATAGGCTTGTAATCGGAGCTTGCACCGTCTACAACGACCTTGATGCTCCGATCTTCAAGAAAGCAGATGATGCAATTGCACATTTTCTCTAGAAGCCCATAGGAAGGGAGCTTCGAAAGAAGCGCTTTGTGCCAAACCCAATCGAAGGCCTTCGCAATGTCCTAACTAAACGCAACGGCCAATGCCTCCCCCTTGGACTCTACTGCCACCGCCTATGTATGTATTGTGTAAGAATATCTCTAGATCATCTCATTTATAAGTTTTTAACCAGGCTTAATGCTACTTTGTTTCATATTGTGAGTTTAGAGAACCAGAGACCCTTTTACTGGAAACGGAGCTTTACATCTTAGTCGACTTAATCTTAGTCGTTATACAGATGTAAATGTTGTAAATCTGTAAATGTAATGCTCGTTTATCACGCTTGTACTATAAAAATCAAATATTAACTATTAGATAGGGTCATTGTAGAAGCGTGCTCGTCGCGACCCCTGCCAGCCCTTTTCAGGGCTGCAATTCTACACAGCTGCGCACCCATGCAAACGGGAGTTAGGGCGTCCCACCAAGGCGACGCTCGTCCCCGTTGGTGTGGATTGCAGCGCGCAAAGCGGCGATGGGGACCGCCACCCGTCACGCACAGCCCGACACGGCGGAAGGTGGAAGACGGAGTGCAGAGTTGGTGCGTGGAATGTTAGAGGGGGCATGAGAGATAAGACGAATGAGTTGATCGAAATAATGAAAGAAAGAGAATTAGATGTCGTGTGTATGTCGGAGACCAAACGGAAAGGCAGTGGTACTGAAGAGCTCCCTGGCGGGACGTTAGCTATATGGTCCGGAGTCCCGGAAAGCGAGAACGCCTGCCAGGGAGTGAGGGTGCTGTTGTCGTCCCGGTTGGTCGATCTTATGACTGAATACAAGGTTGTGAACTCAAGACTTCTGTGGGTTCGCTTTAAACTGGGACTTACGAAGTTATTCCTTTTGGCTGTTTATGCGCCGGTAGCTTCGTCGTCCAGGGCTGAGCTGGAGGAGTTTTGGGAGAATGTAAGAGAAGTTCTAGATTTAGTTAAGGGAAACGAAAGAACTGTTGTATGTGGTGATTTGAATGGATGGGTAGGTATCGCTCGACCAGGATACGAGTCGGTGCTTGGAAAGTTTGGCGATAAAAGGGTTAATGATGCTGGCAAGCTTATACTGGCTGTATGCAAGGAAAAGGGTCTTCTTGTGACAAACACTATGTTTAATCACAGGAAAATCCATATGTACACTAGAGAAAGAAAGAATGAGAGAACCGACTGCGAAAACAGGTGATGGATACACAGTGTTCAGGGGTGCTGACCTGGGAACGGATCATTATCTAGTAATTACTGGATTTAGGGGTTTGTTCGCGGGTTGGCGCTACCGGACGGCAGTAACAGAACCACAGTCGGTCTGTCGCATCCGAAGCTGGAAGCTTCAGGAAGCGGATACTAGGGACAAATATCACACGAGGGTAGCCGAAAAGCTTGACACCATCGATGGCAGGAAAGAATGGGTGTAGAGAACATGGCAGAACCTTAGGGATGGAATGGTAAGTGCAGCGGAAGAAATATGTGGAACGACAAAAAGAGGTAGTAGTAAAAGAAAAGATGCATGGTGGAATGATGAAGTCGTACATGGAGTACTGCGTTGAACTCAGTGGAGAGACGTGCTAAGAGGCTCATTGGTGACCTTCGTTTGGTTGTAACCAATCTTGTCAGCCTCAAGCACAAGCGCACAGTAGCCAGCCTTCTATTATTCTATAGGATGTATTTCGCTGAGAGTGCGCAGGAATTACACGCTTTAATTCCTCCCTCTCCTTTCCATCAAGCGGTCGGCGGGTCTTCATCCCTTTATTGTCGATATTCCACGCATTAAAACCAAACGGTTTGCTTCTACTATTGTAATGCGTACATCAAAGGATAGGAGTAATTTACCGCCGTCTATTTTTCTGTCAGAATACACCAAGCTCTTTACACTAAACATGCATTTACCATAGGGCTACATCACCACTTACCACCAAGTGGGATTCGGGTCAAGTACTGGCATATAATAAGTAAGAAAAAAAAACAATCAAGGAAGATATCGCGTAACACGTACAAAATTAAAAGAACATACAGCCTATTTGTAAACCTCCCCGGTTTTTTGGAATGGGCTATAAATGAAGATGAATCTTTGAATTGCCGATGATATGTCAGCAGACTTAGTTTTTTTTTTCTGTTTTCCACGCTCTTTCGGTATGAACCGATAAGAATGTTGGTGACTTCAAGGCAAGAGTGAATAGGCTATTGTTAAGTCAGTGCGCTTCACCATCTTAGGCCTCATCAACACCTACCATCAGGCGGGATAGTAGTTAAGATCTAGCTTAGAATAGTGAAAGAACTGACATTTCGAAAGTAAATGAACCTTGTGACGACTAAACAGTTCGGGCTGTGTAGTCGTTGCCTTGTGGTGACCTCTTTCGCCATGTGGTATGTAAAGATGAAAAGTCTCTGTAGCGTAAATCTACTAGGTAATTATAGTACTTTTTTAATCATTCTTAGAGTTTAATGACCAATTTGAGCATATCAAAACGTTATGCAACGTTGCAACTTTTTGGTAGTCTTGTGATAGGAGGTATGTAATGCCTCACAGCCAGTAACTATACAATTCTTCTCATCTTAACCGCAGATCACAGCAGTGAGTGATGCCAACCATATATATTTTAAAAAAAATACTTTACTACCTGGTGAAACAGTCTTGTGTTTAGTGTTTATCTAAAATATCGACTAAGATTCAAGAGATAGGTGCTTTATAAAAATGTGAAACTCGCTAAATGTAAACTTAGAAATCTTGTGTAATCGATATCCATTGCGGATAAATTTATTTAACAAAATCTTGAATGTGTGGTGAGGTATGAATACCCACCACCCCTTACGGTGTCGTGGGTGTCGTGAGACGATAGACGGAAACTAAAGCAGGAGATGAGCAGCAGCATCTTCCTGTTAACAACTCAAAATAATAAATAACGGCGGTTGTGAACCCGCCGACTGCATGTTTTTAATAATTTTTGTAATGTAATCTTGAAGAGTTCCTCGAAGGAGCATAAACTCTTTCTCCTTTCTCCGTCCTGAATGTATAATTATTATTTCTCATAGAAATCAAACAAGTAAAATTATTAATTTATTATTTTTATTTTCAATTTTTATTTATATCAACTTGCTAACGTCAGTATTGGCATCTTTACAAAATATAATAATCCTTTTCTTTAATGGAAGAATTAAAAACAAATTATATTAATTTGGCAAATCCAAATTCACCTGCATAACAATTACAAAAAAAAATATATGTATAAACTTCGCGTAAATGTTTATATAAAATATACATTTTTTACAAAAATGTAACATTACCTTTATATACTAAGTAACTACAAGACTATTGCTTTGTTATAAAAAATACTTAACATCGACTACATTTAATTAATCATAATTAAAACCATAGTCAAAAATCAGAATACAGAGCGTCGATTAATCTCAAATTATGTACAAGACGAGTAACTAATACAAGCTACAAATACAATAATTTACAAAATGTACACTTATATAATATTTTAATATTTTCATACAAACTATAATCTAGTTCCGCGGAACTGAAACTACGGGCGAAATGAGAAAAGAAGAAACTCTTCAGTACAAATTCAGATCGTAATACAACAAACACATGGAATTAAATACAACTTATACAAAATTCTCGTAATATTGCACGACAGGGACGCCTAATATAGTTTAAAATATACCAGGAGACGTTCAAACAAACTTTAAATTTTGATACTTCAATTGACTTGGCACAAATTAACATAATATTATGTACAATACAATTGGTACAATATACATTTTAATATTTTGGTTCACAAGTTTTTAAAGCACATTTAAAGTCGTCTAATGAACCATTATCTATTTCAAATCTATACATAAACACAAGATAATGATTTATTACGCGGTCGGTTACAGCAGTTAGACATATAGTATAAAAAACACAACAATCGTTCCTGAGTATACTCTAAACAAAATATTTAGCGTCCGCATACCAATATTTTTTATGAGGAATGGAAACTTTTAAAGAGGAGCAGGTACGCAATTGAGTCAGACCAAAGAAACTAATTCTAAATCACACCCAATCACTGACAATAAATATTAAGACGGGACGATTAAAATTATTAATGTCCGCATTTAGTAATACTTTTGTGTACTTTTCTTAATTCCCGATTTAATTTAACATTTATTGTCACGGTAATGAGTGGCAAAGTTAATTCGAAAATCACTCCCCGGGGTCCGTTACGGTTACGGAAATGCAATATTCACCACGAACTGTTCGACTGTTGAAGGCTTTATATACAAAGCGAACTCTTTTTGGCCTGTCAAATCCTACTTATTCGGTGGACCTATTTAAAAAAAAGAAACTGAATTATACAGTAGACTATTCCGGTGGGTCACCATTAACCATGATATTACGTATTTTATTTACAAAAAGATATAAGTCAATCCCCACACACATTAGTCTCTAATTACGTTAAATGTTTGGCATATATTTTGTGACTCTCCATACAAACTAAGTGTACCTAACGTGTCTCAGCTATCGGCATGCCAGTCTATGGCACATTACAGACTTCCACACAAGAACTTAAGGCACCGAAATGTTAAGGCACAATTCTTTTGTACAAATTATAACATTGATTAGATAAAAACAAAATGTATACGCAATACAAAATATAAGATCGTGTTTTGCATCGCTTTATAAAACGAACATATTGGTTCGATTCAGCTTTAATGACTGTTATAAATTAAAACACAACTTTTTAATAACTCATTCATCTTATGGCACTCTCTTTGCACATAATATGTACGTACACAGATTAGAGACCGGATGTATAACGACAATTTTAAATATATATTTCACCTAAATATTTACCGTTGGTTATAAAATGGAGTACACTTTTACAAATTTGATTTTGACAAATTTAAAACTGTTTATCTGTAATTTTACAATATCAATAATATATACTTTGTGTCAGTCTTCAGTCCAGAAACCTCAATAGGCAATCACAGATTTTTTTTAAATTTATAAGCGATTTGAAACGGTGCCGTCATAATATAATATATTTTTATCATCTCTCTTAACAAATATTTTTGCAAGCTCATTTCAAATATAGAATTAAAGAGATATTTTGAATCATTATTGCCTAAAACAATTTTTGTACTGTAATTTTAAATATTAAAAAAATTATATAATACTACGTAAATTTTACGTATATAGTTGACAAGTTTCATGTCGTTATAAGAATTTCAACCACAATCACACCATGAGAAATATAATAACTTAAAATAATCAAGCCAAGTAGGAATGTAAAATTTTATAGACAATAAGAAATTCAAAACATCTCTTTCATACGTCACTCAAACCTGAACACCCAGTACTCTGTCAACAACGAACTCATATCTTACATCTTCAGTCTTCGCGTCGTTCTCCGTCGCTTCTGTTATTTTCAATTCATCAGTTCTCTTCGGAAGGTTCTCGAAGCACGGTTCAGGGTTCAAACAGGGATTTTTGCATTCCACGACCTGTTCCAATTGGTTTGCAACAGTCCCGGGCGAGGTTTGGTTGGTTGTATCCCGCCTCAACTCAAACGATGTTTTAGAAGACCTGCCATCGGGGGTCCGCCGCTCTTCGAGATCTTCCTCCCAGTCGTCTTCAGAGATGTCATCTTCTTCATCCGGCGGGACGGGAATTATCGTTTTTGTCCGCGTAAAGAACGCCATTTTTTCTCTGTAACAATAAATAAAATATTATTATTAAACAATAGTATTTTATTACAATAAATGCTGTCTTGTGATCATAAGGAAGTATGTTATTTTATACAGGGTGTTAGTGTAAACACCGTTAACCTTGAAACCAGTGGTTTGGTTTCACTTAAAGAACGTAAATTTAATGAAAAATAACATTTTTTTTAGTAAAATCTCAATTTTTCCTTAATTCCTCAATTTTTGCCTGTCCTAAGCCAGGATGAAAGTATGAAGGAAAAGTTACATCACAGGTTATGTGTAACTATTGTGTTTTTATTGGAATGTTGTGTAGGTAGCTAGCGTGGGCGGTGATCTTTACAGTGATTACGTCACTCGGGCGCATAGGGTATCCATGAATTTACAAATCCTGATATCCACTCAAAACAATAATAAAAACTGCGGTTGCCAACACGCCTGAAAAGCGTGGCAACTATGGTAAAATCCGTCCTATGAGGCAATCTATGAGGGGCCTATGTTCAGCAGTGCACCTTTACAGGCTGTAATGGATAGATGGATGAAAGCATATGGGTTACCATTACAGCATATAAAGGGTATGTTCCAAAATAGAACCCATGTACTGTCCAATGCAAATGACGTCATGAATCGACGCTATACTGGTGTTTCGTTCCAAAACATAGGACAGTATATGACATCATACATTTGCGCCATATTGGAAAAGTGTTTATTTTGTCATTTTGTCTCCAAAAATCATTATATCCTCCTAATGGAGATACCAGCAATTATTCTATAATTTTTTGTATGTGAATAAATAAAAACAAATTCTGGCATGCTTCATTCAGCGCACACACAATTAAAATTGTTTTATTATGGCCGGATATCCGACACAATATGGCGGCGGCACGCCAGTACAATATAGTGTCAATTGATGACGTCATTTGTATTCGGCAGTATACTGAAAACGTTTCGGAACATACCCCAAAAATCTACGAGGTCGATACGCTGTGCAGTGAAGTGGGCGTCTCACTATGCAGCGATTAGTGAGTGTGTATGTGTGAGAGAGAGAGAGAGAGGGAAGGCGGGTGCGCTCACTTGAAGGTAACGAGGTCGGGTCTGCGCGCGCGGCGCAGGCGGTATATCTCGCGCGCGGTGCGGTGCAGCAGACGCGGAGGCTCGGGCGCGCCGCTCACCAGCCGCCGCAGCGTCTCGTCGCGCGACACCCCCGCCGCAACTGCCGTGTCACCGCGAGTACACGCCTCTTCCAACCTACGACACAATAATACACGATTTACGTCGGAGAGCCTTCGTAATACAACTGCATTGCATGCGACTCGACCGGGGAAGACCCACGCTCACACAGAATAGAACTAGACAATAGAAGAACCAGATTTATCCTATACCTTTAAACGAGCAATTCTTGTATATATATATATATAATCGGAATCTCGGAAACGGCTCCAACGATTTTCATAAAATTTTGTGTCCAGGGAGTTTCGAGGGCAATAAATCGATCTAGCTAGGATTTATTTTTAGAAAATGTTCTCTTGTCCGTGTTTTCAGGCAATAAAGAAACTGCTACAATATAAGAAGGTAAATTTTGACAGGTTACCAACGATCGTAATAGCTCAAATAGGATGTTGTTCGGGCGTGATATCGGAGTTCCGCGGTTCGCGTCCCGTCTTGGGTCCGACTTTTTCCTTTTTTTTTTCAAGTTCCCTTCTTTTGTGAGAAAATCTAAAAAATACTAAAAAAAATTTTTTTAGTATTTTTTAAAAATACGAAAATTTTAATTAATCTAACTCATGATTTTTTATTCAAATAACCAGTTCAGTTTTTTCTATTGTGTCAATAAGATCAAAAACTATTATTCATGTAATTTGTATATAAATGTAACTTAAAAAAACCGAGCAAAGCTCGGTCATCCGGGTACTAAGTATAATGCTGGCATTGATTTAGAAAAAGGGAAAATATGGTATTATAAAGATATTAAAATTTAATTCGCAACCACATCTGCTTAATTAAATATAATGATGTATCTTACCTGAATTTAAGAGCTGAATTGATGGATTGAAGACACATCTTTGTATTTAATTAAGCGGATGTTTGCGAATAAAATTTTAATATCTTTATTATAATGAATTTCCGCAAAGTAAAGCCTGATACTATCAATTATAGAGATATGGTATTCCCAAACATTGCGAGGGGTGATCCAAAGGTAATGATAATGAAAATAAAATACGGTAATTAAAGTTAAAATAATAATTTATTTTTCTACATTGTCTCCTAACAAATCAATACATTTAGTCAATCTTTTTTCTAAACTTAGGATTCTCTTCGAAAACAATTCTTTGTCTTGACCCTCCCAAAACGCTTCAACAGCGGCCATTACTTCGCTATCGTCTTCGAATTTCTTGCCTCGGAGGCGTTCCTTGAGCCGAGGAAAGAGGTAGAAGTCACTAGGAGCTAGATCTGACGAATAGGGAGGGTGTTCGAGCAGTTCGAATCCCGTTTCTTGAATGGCAGCCATCGCAACTGCGGCTTTGTGAGCCGGTGCGTTGTCTTGGTGAAACAGCACTCCAGCTCGCAGTTTGCCGCGTCTTTTTTCCTTAATGGCCTCCCGTAATCTTCTTATTTGGTCTGCGTAGTAAGAGCCCGTAATAGTGGCTCCCTTTTCCAAATATTCCACCATAATTATGCCTTGAGCGTCCCAAAAAACAGATGCCATAACCTTTCCCGCCGAACTTGAAACTTTGAATTTCTTTGGCGTCGGTGAGGAGGCTCGCTTCCAAGTCATCGATTGTTATTTCGTTTCAGGATCAAAATGGTGGATCCAGGTCTCGTCCATAGTCACAAAACGGAACAAAAAAATTTCTTGATTTGCTTGGAACTCTTCGAGATTGACCCTCGAAATGTCAACTCGATTTTTCTTTTGCTCGTCGGTTAACATTCTGGGTACCCAACGCACAGAGACCTTTTT
Organism: Parnassius apollo; assembly: GCA_907164705.1. Classification (NCBI taxonomy): domain Eukaryota; kingdom Metazoa; phylum Arthropoda; class Insecta; order Lepidoptera; family Papilionidae; genus Parnassius; species Parnassius apollo. The sequence continues at coordinate 4,845,090 of CAJQZP010001558.1, forward strand.
CACATGCAACTCGTTCGCAAGGATTCTTTGAACGCTGCCATATGAGATCCCTGTGACCTCAGCTACATGCCTGATGGTCACTCTTCGATCTGCCAACACAACATCTTCGACTTTTTTCACATTGTCTTCAGTGAGGGACGTGGATGGGCGTCCTTCGCGATGTTCATCTTCAGTGGATGTTCTGCCCAGTTTAAACTCCTTGGCCCAGCGTGCAACTGTAGAATATGGAGGAGCAGAGTCCCCCAATATTTCCACTAAGTCACTGTGTATGTTTATTGAAGACATTTTTTCAAACAGAGGTACTTGATGACAGCTCTAATTTCGTTTTTCTCTATGTTGATGTTATCTCTTTGACAGTTCGTATTCAAATGAATGTATCTCCCGGAAATCACGATCTATTTATATGATTTTTTTTAAGCTGACGTAGTGCGTATATGAGCAAGCAATAAACATTTTTTTTTTGAATTTCTATGCGGACCTGAAGTAACCGATTATCATTACTTTTGGATCACCCCTCGTATAATAAGTAAACCGCAAAATCTGCATATATTCCTGCTTAGTTTTGAAGCGAGACAACTCATCGTATAACATAAATACATCTTTAAATTTACTCCCATAGTGGAGGACAATTCAGGAAACTGATGATAAAAAAACCGACAGGTACTGTTTGATGTTGCAGCTTTCACCTACATCCAAAACATAATTGCATGTCTGTATGTCCTGTATGAAAAAATAACGCAGTATTGAATCAAATTTGTAGAACGTACCGCTTTTTAAGGTGCGCAAGCGTAGCAATCTCACTCCGTAGGTCTTCGAGGCGCGTGTGCTGCGCTTGCAGGTCGAGCGCCAGGTCTAGAGACGTGCGCGTCGATCGCCGCGCCCCGCCGTGGCTGCCGCGGGCCCCGCGGGCGCCCTTCACGCGACCCCACCTGCAGACAAGGACGGATATGCGTTGAGTTGATGCGTTAGCGTTTACGTTACAAGGTCAGATGTTGACTTGGCCCTTGTTAGGAATAAGCGTACAAACGAAGTAGCAGTCAATGATATTTATACATTAAAAAGGTTACGTTAGTACGCCAAAATTGAAGCGTTTGAAAGTGGTCAATTAGCCACTCCGGCCCTTTACTAACAAATATGACGCCATGATTATGAAATCTCAAAGAAGAGGACAACAATAGACTTTTTAGAACGAGTACGATAAGAACACGCACAGCGAGAGAGAATGTAGTGAAATGTAAATGTGTGTATGTGTGTGTATGTGTGTGTATGTGTGTGTGTGTATGTGTGTGCGTGTATGTGCGTGTACGTGTGTGCGTGTATGTGTGTGCGTGTATGTGCGTGTATGTGTGTGTATGTGCGTGTATGTGTGTGTATGTGTGTGTATATGTGTGTATGTGTGTATGTGTGTGTGTGTGTGTGTGTATGTGTGTGTATGTGTGTGTATGTGTGTGTATGTGTGTGTATGTGTGTGTATGTGTGTATGTATGTGTATGTGTGTATGTGTGTGTATGTGTGTGTGTGTGTGTGTGTGTGTGTGTGTGTGTGTGTATGTGTGTATGTGTGTGTATGTGGGTGTATGTGTGTATGTGTGTATGTGTGTATGTGTGTGTATGTGTGTATGTGTGTATGTGTGTGTATGTGTGTATGTGTGTGTGTTTGTGTGTATGTGTGATGTGTGTGTGTATGTGTGTATGTGTGAGTATGTGTGTGTATGTGTGTGTATGTGTGTATGTGTGTGTATGTGTGTATGTGTGTTTGTGTGTGTTTTTGTGTGTGTTTGTGTGTATGTGTGAGTATGTGTGTGTATGTGTGTATGTGTGAGTATGTGTGTGTATGTGTGTGTTACGGAGCATGAAAATTTTCTCACCAATGTCACGCAAAAAATTTGTACATTATTCAACTAACTTCCTCTACTTGTACTCATAAACAGATAACTTCGCAGCCACTACTCACCTACGGCAGCGCCGCTATAAATTCTACAAATTTTCAAGGACAGGCGGGCTATGCTTTAGTACGTAGTGATCGTTCTCCTGTTCTCTAACCTTTATGCCTTAAATCATTATGACATCTACGGATGTAAAATCATCGTTTTTTTCCGGCAAACGGACATATAAAGTCATCAGTTTTTAAAATTAAGGAAAAAGTAAATGAATATAAAATTATACTAGTTGAAAACTATAGGTTAAATAAAACTTAATTACTGACCTAAGAGATCTACGCTCACGAACACTTCTGTCGAACGGTATACCGGTAGTGGGGGGAGGTTGTAATGTGAACCTTCGAGCGTACTGCACCATCGACGAGTCAGACTCAGAACGGTTCAATCTGAAAAATAACCAATTTTGTTTTCATTTCAAAATTAATCAAAATGTTATAGCGACTTACATATTTTCAAAACTAACTATATATTATATTAGAGAACTTAATTCTGTATCTTCCGATAAAAAAAATTAATCTTTATACTTCAACACTGATTTTGAATACTTTAAATTTACGGTCACGTCTTAAAAACTTTATTATGTAATTCTAATTATAAATAATACTAAAATAAAAGGGGACTTTTTTTTTATTAAGTGACAAAAAATTATAAACATTCTTTTCAATTAAAAATATAATTAAACAGAAACTAACCTGCAAATATATTTCCCTTTGCCGATGCTCTGTGGTTGTGGTGAGAAGGTCTGTGACCTTTTTATCGTCGCTAGAGGCTCTTCACTACTCGCATTTGCTTGTTGGCTTTTTCTACAAAAAAAAATTACAACAATAAGTAGGTACAATATCTATGTATGGCCTTGTCTACATACGATGTTAGTTTACTTTTACTAGCGTAAAAAAAAACAGTGACAAAATTCGTTCTATGGAGTTTAATAATGCACTACATTAAAATAAACTGAAATGTTTTATAAAAGACGGTTCTTTCGAAATTTCGTTTCGAATTGATCGAAAGATCGATTATACTTCACGCGGGAAAATATTAGTAAAAAAATTTTTCATACAAACTAACACAGATAATAAAATTATAAGGGTACATTAACATTTTGCCACGACTCATGCTTTTCATGCAAATTATATTCATGCATTTTGTGCTATGCTATGGTTATACTCCTAAAACCCTACATAATGCAGTGATATTTCTAGTGATTTAAAACATAATTAGATATGACATGTTAAATATGAATCTATTGAATAGTATAGTCTGTCTGAGATGAATTTATATACCCAACCATAAAAGTTGAAGATAGATAGCGAAAATAATATGAATATAATATATAAATACAAAATCTAGATCTAATAGCAATATCTTTTCATATAAATAAAAATTTAAGAAATATACTTCGAAACCATCACATCAGAATCATCTGACTTTATGTTTTGTATATAGTGTATGAAAAGCCCTTGTTTCATTTGAAGTCAGTCTAAAATGTCTAACGAATAATTTGTACCTACATTTTCGTACCAAAACAGGCTTAATTCATTACTAATACAGTACTAAATTCAGAGCTAATATACAGTAGTGAATTAGCGCTATAAATACTTATAATGAAATGTAGTGAAAATAAGGAAATTCTACTACCCCATTTCTTACCATGGGTAAAGGTAAATATGGGAGAGACTGTAGTTTCTTCGGGAACATTTATTTAGGATTTTACAAAGGGCTTGTGTAGTATTGGGAAATTATGACGAAGGCCTTTGTTCAGCGGTGGACTTTGCTAAGCTGTATTGATCAAATGATAAGCAGGGAGTAAAAGAATCATACCAATTTCACCTAATGGTACAACCATTTGTAGAGACAACTATGGAAAATAACACAACCTTATGGCATCATATAGATGGTGTTATACCATTTTATTTATTCCAGATGTAAAATATTAAGACCAGTGACTATGATCTTCAATTCACCGGACCGTGTCCATCCGTAGATTAGAAGATAGAACTACTTCCAATGAAGTGGTCATAACACTATGGGTAGAATTTAATTTGGGGCCTTCTAAGAAAACAATATCAGACAAAAACGCCGCAAACTAGAAACAGATGAGGTTGCACACAAATTTCTACATGTAAAGGCGAGCCAGTTTGGGAACGCTCATTTCAGTTTTTTTTAAACACAAAATACGAGTATATACGTAAAGTTGAAACAGACCATGACAATATAAACTCATCTAATTTTTTTAAACTAAAAATTACAAATAACGTCAAACTATACAAAAGACTATTATGTCTATAGTGCATGTGCAATTATCTCTATGTTAGAGCCACTAGCAACAAATTAAAAGCAAAATGTTATTAGTCAACATAGCTAGCGTCACAATGTAAACAATACCTACATATATTTAAATAAGCTATGTACAATTATGAATTTTGGACGGTTTATTATAATTTCTCTAATGCAGTCTCTTCTTGAGGCCTCCCGTCGGCCTCCACTCTCCTCAAGCATTTTAAGTATCTGGTGGAAGTAAAAAATAACCTGAGTGCTCTTCGTTCTTTAAATAATCTATATTTTGTCGATCAGTGGTTTTATTATATTGTAGAGAATGCTATATAAGCACGATGCATTAAAATGACATATTACAAGAGACCTATGTTACAAAGAGACTATAATTATAATGACATAACAAACCTAATATAATATAGATTAAATGAAACACGTAATGTACTTCTGTTTGTACGCATAACTTATGTTGCCAAGATACTAAAATGTTATAATTAAATGAAAATAATTGCCCCGAAAGTGTTTTATAAAAATTTACATAATACAATCTATGACATATACATGTTTATTAAATCCTATATTTATAAATCTAGGAACACATCGACCAAGATTATACATAATCCTAACTACTTTTACCCCAGCTTATATACCTGAACCATATACCCATTTTCTATATACACATCACCATTTTAAAAAGCATTGTTCTTAAAGCTCGTACAAAATTAAATGAAGCTTACCGTCTACGCAGCTGTCTCGCTCCTTCCGGGCAGAAGTTACACTCGGTATTCGTCTCCTTTTCCGCAGTGGTGGGGTGTAGATATTCTTCCTCTTCTTCCAAAGCTATGTCTTCCTCAGGAATGTAATCCTCAAAAGAATCCTCTTCCACTATCTGCGAAATATATAAGAAGTTAAATTTTATTTTTCATTATTTTTGTATTTACTACCAAAAATCTTGCTTTCTTTACAATTATGATTTTGCAAATGGTACCTGATTAAGTGGTTCTCGAGGTTCTTCGTCCTCTGATGCAGAATTGTCTCCACAATCAATGTTGCAATCCGCTCCGGTCATACTCTCAGGACCTTTGAAACAAATAACAGTAGTATTAAACTCAAGTAAAAACAAGTGGTCAGAAAGTTAATTAAGGATCACTGTGTCAACTACATTTGTCTAGCGCTACGCTAAAATATAAAAAATATAACTTTAAACAAAAAATAAAAAGGAAGGAAACCAAGGAACTAAAATAACTATTGATTGTTTAGTAGTTTTGACCCTTTTAAGTGGACTCTGAAATATCACAATCTCAAGGTAACAAACTAATATGTTAGTGGTGGAAATTTTCTCCAAATTTACATGGAATTTAATTATATACTCTTGAAATATGACCATTTTGTGAAAAAAAAATCGGTTTACAATGAAGGCGTATAAGAACGGTTTACAAAGAAGAAATAATAATTTTACTAAGGTCAGCTCATTTGTTACGTATACGGTCAAACAGTGACATCGTCATTGAAAAGTTGAGATTTTAATTAAGTTTTGCGGTTTCTGGTGTATGTATGTACACAAAATAATGCCTCGAAGCTGTATTATTTTATATTTTCAACATTTTTAATTTTTTTTTAATTCGTCTACTTTTAATAATTTACACAGTTTGGTTTATCCATTTTTATCTAATCAATATAAAATATGTAATATTTTAGAAAGAAACCTTAATTTCTACAATTTCCTAACAAATAAACTTCTTCCGATATGAAATCTATCAAATATTTCAACCCATTCGTAGGCGATGCCCTTGTGGCATGCCCTGATTGACGAATATATTGCGTGACATTCACAAATAAAACATACAATTGAATAGAGCACCTCCCTTTTTTTAGCTATCTTAAAATACTTAGCATTGTTTATCTAGTTACGTCAACAATTAAACGTTATGGCATCTTATGTTCTAGATATATCACTTACCTCTATTTCTTGTGAGTGTTGACGTTTGCGAAGAAATGACTGTGGATTCATCTGAACTCTCGTCCCGCCTCATACTTCGGAAACTGAGCACGTTATACCACTTTTGGGATACAGTATCTGGGTCAAAGTCTGCCAAGCTGACTTGTGCGCAACCCTGTAAAGAAATTTGACCCTTAATGTTGGAAAGTTTGGAGTTAATTGTCATTGTGAAGAGAACAGTTCAGTAAATGATCGCTCTCGCCTTATGGGATGTTCACATGGCACTCAAGGCTCTACGCCGAATACTCGAATTTGGCTAGTTGTCATCATAAGGGTTTTTAATGATGAATTTGATCTAAAACTATATTCTGCCCTATAGTTTACTAGGGGAGCAGTCGAAGCAGACAGTGGCTTTACGTGAGCTGAACAAAATATTTGATCAAGAAACCGATATAAAATATATTTATCAAAGCATCCATCACCCCATTTCATGCCGTGGAAGGGTGTTGCAAGAGAAAACTATGGGAAAATGCCAGAAAAATCTAATGGCTTCCGAGAACTGGTAGAACGATTGGAGTAAACTGTATTTACTATTAGAGGTAGCCAACTTCCTCTCCCTTTAATGTTTCGAGCATCTGAATAATATACCAGGAGAGCAGCAGTGGAGAGGGGTGTTCATTAAGCACTCGGCGCCAGCAGCAAGCTTAAGCTGCACACGGCGTCAGGCTAACGCCACCATGCCGAACATTGCATAATGCTCCTGGTATAGGAGAGCAGCAGAAGATCGAAAGCTATATAACATACTCACAAAGCTTGTTGCTCAAAGAAACAGCACAGTACATAATACCAACCTATACCGAAAGTACGGTAATTACCAACGCAGCAGGAAATGACATTCAGTACTACTTACATAATTACGTGGTGGTGGAGACATGCTGCAGCTATATTTGTAGTATAGCTGTAGCACGAATGAGTCGGCTCGACAGCAGCTTAACGCTGCTGTGTTTTGTATGGTGAGTGTAAAGAACCGGAGGCCCTTTTTGCTGGAAACGAGGCATTCCATCTTAATCCTCACGGGTAACAACGCATCTGCATTTTGATTCGTATTTGAGGACAGATGTAGATGTCTGTGGGCCACAGCAACCACTTACCATCAGGTTGACTGTGTGCTCGTTTGTCACCCTGTCCTATAAAAAAATGTACTAGGAGAGCAGCAGTTGGGAGCGGTATGCACTCACCAAGCATTCGGCGCCTGCGGCAAGGTTCAGCTGCAAGGTAGCGGCTCGCAGCGCTCGCGGGCCTAGTGCAGCCCGCTGCACCCGACGCCAGGCTAGCGCTGCGCCTCGCCACGCAAGCGCTGCAGTGCTGAACGCCACGCCGCCGCCGCCGCCCACCACTAGCGCACCTCGCACCGCACTGTTACAGACCGCAACATGACTTATACTATTAAAATTGATTATTAAACTCATTGTAACGTCGTACATATGCCACCAAACACTTGTATTTTTACTTCTACTTTTATGTATGCTACTAGACCGACAATTCAGAAAAAAAAATGTGTCAGTTTTGGATCGTGGCAGGCGGTTCATTTACCACAGTTACTGTTTTTAAATAAAATCCGTGCTGGATTATTAAAAACAAAGTTTGCGGTTCACAAAAGAACTAGTCATCTCACCTGCTCGCAATAGACTATAGGGAGTTATGGAAAATTGACCTTAACTTATTGCGCAATGTATTAGTACCGTAGTGCCCGTCCAGTACTATAAATAGAAGTCTTTGGGCATTTGGGTTATCCATCAACTTCTTGTATGTAATACCAGGTCATCAATCCATCTAGTGGGACGCCAAGCTATACTTCGCTTAACCTTTTTTTTTTTTTTTTAACCTTGTACTGGACAAGCTGTCAATCCCTTCTGTTAGTTACTTGAGCCAATAGGCTATTTTTTTGTCATTTTCCGACATGTATCTATGACGTGCCAACCACCAAAATTGTATTTATTAGAACGTTATGTTGCACTACGTAACATACATTAAAAATGCGTGAAAAGCCTTGAAAATAGGCAAATTGCTACTAATCAAAGGTACACTTACACCTCGGTGCCCATGTCGATGTACAACGCGTGCAAATTCCGCGCCCTCAAGATTCCAATCTCTAACGCACTCTCGTCGGGACAGTAGCGCAATTTGATTTCAATTTGTGCACTGTTAACTGTAACAACGAAACGAAAATATCATATTGAAACTGCGATTTTTTTTTAATATTACAAATGCCGAGTGTAAGTTCTGCCCGGAAGGAGCGAGACAGCTGCGTAGACGGTAACCTTTATTTAATTTTGTACAACCTTTAAGAACAATGCTTTCCAAAATGGTAATAGGATATATGGTCCAGGTATATAAGCTGGGGTAAAAGTATTTAGAGGGAAATAATTATATAATATAATCTTAAAATATTGATCGATGTGTTCCTAGATTTACAAATATAGTATTTATACTAACAATGTAAATGTAATATATTTTATTATGTAAATTCTTATAAAACACTTTCAGGGCCATTATTTTAAATTAATTATAACATTCTAGAATCTTATTATATAATTAATATTTTCTTTACATTGCTTTATTTTAAGTTCTGAATTTCATGGTAGGCATCTTCTTCTTTATACCAGCACGTAATCATCTGCTGTTCAATGTTGTTACCAGTCGCTGCGTTAGGTAATTTATATATATATAGCTCGATCATGGCTTGCCCAAACGGCGAATGACGCATGGAGTCATCAACACCATCATTACAGCCCTTCACAAGTCCACTGCTGAAAATAGGCCTCCTCCAAGGAATACCACAAAGCATGGAGTACCAGCGCAGAATATCAGCATATAACTGTTATATTTCATACGATTGGTGATGTGAACTGAAGACTTTTTTTACTGGTAACGATGTATAGCATGTAATTCCTTAAGGTAGAACAATGCGAGATGCATTGTTCAGCCTCATTTCATCCTGATTCAGGTGTCTATAGGCCACGACGTCCACTTACCAATCAGAGACAGAATTCGTTTTGTATAAGAGGGGGCAAACGAGTATACGACTCACCCGGTGATAAGTGACTACCGCCGCCTGTGAACAATTGCAACAGCAGGGGAATTGCCGATGCGTTGTCGGCCTTTTAAAAAGATTAAGCCCTTTGTATACTCATCTATCATCCATAAGACATAGGATTCTCCGAAGGCGTGTACGCACCTTAATCAGCCCATAAAATAAAGCAAAATGAACTCAAATAAAAGGACATAAAGCACAACCGACCTGCGTTAGAAGCGTCACCGCCTTGCGCCGCCTCAAACACACCAGAGTCTCCCGCCACCGACTCGTCACTCACTGCAGCTGACACTGATCTAGTATTTGTACCTGCAAGACAAACAATGGAAACATTTTATAGTGTATACAGGTCATCTCTAGTTATATTTATAAACGACTCTTGTGATCTTTTACCGTAGAGGTGTTTTACACACAAGTAGTTGTTTTTTTATATAGAGTAGGGGGTAACAAAGGAGCACACAATCCTTTGTTCCCCTATCTATCCGCGACTAAGCATCGAAATGCAGATGCGTTGTCACTCCGGAGGACTAAGAATGACACGATACCAGTAAAAAGGGCCTCCGGTTCCATTCAAATATACGAAACGAAACACATGCATTATGCAGCTATTTTACGCTTTGAACATGACCCTTCACCGGTCAAGCCGACCCATTCGTAGTGTAACCACTCCTGTTGTAGCATGGCTCTACTACATATAACGCAGGAATTTTCGAAAATGACGAAGATACACACCGATTAACTATTAAATAACCATTCGTCTACAACGAAAATATAGTTACAACATAGCCTATTATACCCATAAACATCCTCAGGCCTCATTTCATATTCACCATTCTTACCACGCTCGACAAGCGCGTTAGGCACCGCGGTTTTTAATTCTTTTGAGCTGTTATCAAGAAATGCTTCCGCCCATATCCTGATTCATTTCTATTCGTCGCCTCTTACGACACCCACGGAGTGACTACGGGTAGTGGCTTATGCCGCCACTTGTCGGTAGTAATTTTAATGAAGTTGGTTCGTAGATTATATGATAAAAAGGTTACTTACCACTAGAAGAGGGAGTTCTAGGAGAGAGTGGTGGCGGTGGTGTTTCCGATATGGGCGATAAAGGCTCACAAGGCCGCCCTGGGCCTTGCAGTTGTACTGGGACTGTGGAATAAAACAAGCCCTTAAAATGAATTTATAACTAGCTTGTACCCGACGCGTAGCTGCCGCAGAATAAATAATTATGGAAATATCGTTTTAAATTTGGAAGGGTTAAATTGTTTAATTAGCAATGACGACAACATTCATTGAAATTTAATGATATACAACTTTCAAATAAATTTGCCGTTACGATACGCGCGCTACCTAGTGTTAAGTGCACTATGCCGCAACAACAAAGGACGCGCAAGTACAAACAATAAGTTGACAAAATTTTACCGCATCTCATGAACGGTATGGCAGCGCATAAAATACGAACAAACAAACATTAATTTTTGTATATTAGATTTAAAACTCTCATTATTGTTTTGTAGAATTTTGCTCACCGGACGATAAGTGAATGCTGTGGCCCATAGACATCTACTAAACTATTTATCCTCGATTAGGAATCAAATTTTCGTTACGTTGTCGCCCCTAAGGACTGACGGAATGCCTCGTTGCCAGTAAAAAGGGTCTACGGTTTCGCTTACTCATACGAAACACAGTACCAATGCTTCTAATTGACACTAAAAGTTTTGTGCGATTGCGGTCCTTCCTCGAGGAACACGTTTGTACAGCTTGATAAGGTCTTCTTTTAACTATTACAAACCAGTTTACGACTGATCTTGACTGCACTTATTAACTTATCCATCCTGATGGTGAAGTATCAGAAGATGGTAAGGCGTACTGGCTTTGATTATTAAATGCCTATTCACTCTTCTTTCCGATTACAATATGGGTGCTTCAACTTTTTTCAAGCAATTATATTGTAATCGGAACAAGTCCTTCTTACCCCCCAGTGGAATCCCAGGTCACCCACGAGAAAATTTGATATCAAGGATTTTCTTAAACACTAGAACTCGGCTCTGCAAAAGCTTTAATTTAATTTCTAAGAGCTTAATAAAAGAAGAAATTTATTAAAATTATCAATAGTAATTCTCACTTGTGGCAAGTCCTGTAACTTCATTGAGCCCCGTGGCGACTCCTATCCTCATTTCGGCTAACTTCTCCTCCAGCTCTCTCTGCTGCCGCCTTTGTCTTTCGACCTGCAAATTCATCAAATCAGTACTATTTAAATTGTCTCTTGCTTTATTTTCCCACTTATTTGCCATTAATTCAAACTGCCAAATGACTAAGTACGAGGAAGAGGGGAATTTTAGGGACCACACATATTATCTAAATGTCTCGGATCTATCGCTAGTACGTAGCAATATCCACAAACAGTATTAATTTATGCCGTCAATAACTTCTAAGGCCTCAAAAGCCTAGATAAACTAGGATAATACTGAAATAATTATATTAGAATACATTATAAATACGAGTAAGTAACATGGTAGCATACCTGGTTGTAAGACGGAGGCGGAGGTGGTGGGCTGGCAGAAGAAAGGCTGCTTCTTGGCGATAACGAGGGCTGGGACGGAGAACTGCTTGTTCCTGGGGTTATGCTGTCTGCGTTGTAGCTTGTACCTCGGAGTAGCCTGCGAGTAGTATCAAGTTGAGATATTACATTATAAAAAAAAAATACTACTGATAACTTCTGAGCAATTATCGAAAATTAAATTAATATTAACACATAATGCAATTTTTGTTTAATTTATATTTTTTATTATGTTATATTTAGCTTAAGCTTTTAGAGTATAAGTCTAAGCTACAAAAGGCGAACAAAAAAGGCGAATAAGCATTCACTACATATCAAATCAGTTTGTTGTTAGATAAGAAAATTTGCACGTTCGAACGTTCGTTTCATCATCATTTTGTTACCTACTTTGAATTTTTATCAGGCAGATACTGCTGCTCTTTATTCTCCCTATCACGAAACCCATGGGATGATATGGTCACAGTCCAGCTACTCTTAGATTGTGATATGGATAACATTACACTGAAACTACGCGGCTATATATATCGCTTATTAATGTTTCAGCATATTTTAAAATCTATTATTTAGATAAATTATAAAAAATTGACAAGAATATTATATTGCTGAACATAAATAAAATAAAAACTTACCTTTCTACTCTCCTGTGCAGATCAACCATATCGATAGGCTTGTCGGTTTGTAATGAACTCGCTATCTGTGGTCCTCCATAGATATCCGTGAAACTTATCCCCGAACTCAAGGACCCTTTACTACTCGCTGTAGATAAAGATCCTAAGCTCGAACTACTCGAGACTGACAGAGTACTTGCTGACAGAGTCTTCAGTTGTCCTTCTAGAGTCGTCATAGAAGTTAACGCGTCTTTCAACTGCTGAAGTAACAACTGCTTCTCTTCATGTAGTTTCAGTCTATCCGCTATACATTTGTTCGACATTTCGAAGGCATTCTTCAAGTCCTGCTCGAGTTTCTTGCACTCCGTTTGAATGTCGCTCATCTCTTGCTTCGATCTCGTCCTTGGAGTTATACTCCTTAGTTCCCTTAACAACTGCTCCTTTTCCTGAAATAACAGGAGACGGTCCTTGTCGGATTCCGCTTGTCCTGGTTGCACTTTATCTTCTAGATCGGCTAGCTGTTGCTGGATTTGCTGTATTCGTTTCCTAGCTTCGTCATATTGTAGGCGTACCCGCGCCATTTCTGCTAACCTGGTACCGATTGGAACTAAGTCGGCGCATAAATCGGTTTGTGAGGCAGTGCTTAGTTTCTCTTGAGGAAGACTCAGGGTTGAGAGGTCTGGGGAGGCTTCTCCCAACTGCAGTCGCGTAAGGTCATCTTTGAGCTTGGCTAATGACTGCATTAGATCGGCTTTTTCTTTTTCGCCGGAGGTTAGGGATTTTTGAATATTTTTCAGCTCAGTCATGATAGCCTGGGCTTCAGTGATATTATAGCAACCCTGTTGCGCGCTTAGTTTTTGCTCCACTCTGAAAACGATAATAAATTAATTTGAATAAGAAATAAGAAAAAAACTTTCACATTCTTAACAGAGCCACTTTGTCAGGTTAACTTAGTCAGCTCCTAAAGTATCCTAAGTTCTAATCTCAATTGGAACCAATAAGCAAAAGTTGCTTTCAGTTCTGAAGGTACTGCCGTTATTGTCGTGTACACTGCATACTGCATCCAAGCTTTCCTCCGATGTGATAGCGTCGGCGTTCAATCCTCAGCCTCAGTATCCATCACATAACTCCATTTTGTTTCGTCCCGTTGGTGTCGGGTAACAGGAGACTACGGAAAATGTCAAAAAGATCCTATGGCTTCCGAGAGATGACGGTATAATCATCTTATATCAACCAGGCGATACTGCGGTCTGTCAATCGGCTTGGCGGATTGACTGACTCCCTCATATTCAGCAGTGTACTTTTTGCTCCTCCTCTACCTCTTACTTGCATATTTACTTGTGGCATTATCATTATGGGCTGTACAGTTGCTGGTAAATTTTGTTCATCGCTGTAGTTCTTTTGACCAGGAGAACATAAACTCATTATACTTACTCGGCGAGGGTATCGACACCACGGCGAGCGCTGGCTACTTCTGCCCGCGCCTGTCGCAACTCCTTACGAAGTTGCGCGACTCTACCTCTCGCCTGTGACACCTCCGCACGAAGTACATCTGGGTCATGACGTGACGTCGTCGACGTAGTCGTCATAGACGTCGTTGACGAGCACACTGTGGGAATTTTATTTATCATCAATTAACCTATTAATTTGCTTTAATGTAACTAAAATAAAATATATTTTAATTAAAAATGTTCGCGCACACAATGAAATTCTAAAGCGAGTGCCCAACTCTTGAGTTATCAGGACCCAGCAATGTTATTAATGTAAAACGTTGTAAATGCGGCCGACCTTTTAGTAGCGGTGTAAGAATATCACTACTCCAATACGTTCCATGAGTGTCGTAATAGGCGTCAGAAGAAAACAAATCAGGAGATGGGCAGCAGAATCTTCCTATTGCTAACACACCTGGCAGCTATGGAAAATCTGTAGCGGAGGCAGTATACAGCATATAGCAGGGGACTTTCGATAAGCTGTAACGATAACGGTAAAAGTTGTATATAAAGTGTAAGGCGATACAATCTTTGTTATTTCAAGATCTTTATGAAAAACAAAGAAAAATATTCCCTATTAATGTAATTTCAATAAAATATAAGAATTAACAACCCTGTACCGTAGTCCTGTTATTAGTAGTATGATTGAACCATGCAAAATGCAATTACCGTACGCAACTTCGGAATTTAAAAAGAAACAACGCGGAGTGCAGCTTGAAAACCTCGGTGTCGGTACTACTTTCTTGGAATTACTTTTTATTTTTATCATACTCGATGTAAAAAAAAAAATAAAAAAAAACAACGTCTTCAACGCTTAGTGACGTCGAAATAAATAGAAATCGATTTCTACAGATCCTGCGATATGTTTGTTGGTAGGGACATTTCATTTCAAAGTATCTACCAATCTGAGTTCAAATAATATATATTTTTTAATACATTTAATACTTTGTTCGCCAGCGAACTGAGTCGACCTCCACTGACATCAACAAAATTGTTATTTGCAAAGTTTAGTGCCGATTTACCATATGCTGGAGAAATTACAAATATTTCTATAATGTGTGATGTATAGGGATGACTCAGGCTTTCTATGCTCCAAAACCTAAGAAATAGGAGACGGTTTATGCCCAAGTGTGAAACATGTTGGAATGTGACTTTTTACTATCTTCTTCAACAATTTACAGCAAAGCAAATACTTTATAAACGAAATACATTACGCAAACGTTACATTCGTATTGAAAAGAATATACATTCTCCTCTTAATTCTAGAACAATACAAAACACGTGGAAAATTAAAACGATTTAAACAACTATGTATACCTGTTTTAGAACGTCACTATTTGCAAGCATAATGTGTTTAGAACCTTTGTTGATTACAATTTATAATCTAGTCCGACCTGCGTTGAGTTCGTAACGAAGTTTGTATTGAGATAGCGCAAGAGTTATGCTTTAATCCGGCGCTAGATGTAAGCGTAAATTGATTTTGCCATTTAAATAAGTTAGGCGACTTTAATTCAAATGGAATCATAAATGACGTAGCGGAGTTTCATTTGATGTTAGTGATGGCCGGAGAGAACATCGTTTGTCGATGGTTTATGTTTCTTTTATTGTGTGGTTACTAATAACGATAATAGTTGAATTTATTACCAGTATTTTGTGTATTGGACATCCACCTGCTGTTTAACTGCTGATAGATTAATAAGTGGTATGCTACCTTTACTGTTAGGAGTTTGTCTGAATAGATATCAAGGTTTGTTCCGATATGAAGGGTTTCTCCGCCAGTATAACCACGTGTTACGAGACATTCTTAGAACTCAAAGATAACGCGTCTGTGGTGTGGGTTTGTCATTTTAATTTTTAATAAGTTGTCGTATAAGTGTCGAATACCACCAGAATGATCTTGTTATAAGTAACCTACTGCTGTGCATAGACTTTTGTCGAGATAATTTGCCATTATTGCAAAGTTTGGTGGACTTGCTTTGGCAGCCAATTTACAATTCAAAATTATGCGAAACTAGCTGCTACCCGCGGTTCCTCTCAAGTGAAATACTATTTTCAATCCATGTAGTTGTTCACTCACGTTTGTGGATTAGGTACTGTAGTATATAAGTAAGTATATGTACGTATAAAGTTAAAGTTACAGCTTACTACATTTCAATCCTGAGAACGGACTACCTCCCCCCCCCCACTCATTTCTGAGAATATTCCAGGGCTAGAAAAAGTCTGTCGCGATGCCCCTATGCGTGTTGGTGCACTTCAAATGTCTTCGAAATATTTTTTTTAAATATGTCATGCAGGTTTCCTCGAGATATTTTCCTTCATCGCAGTGCACGTGGTCAAACAGCACTTAAAATTGTAAGTAAAAATTTCAACTGGTGCCGGCGGCGTTCTAACCCGGGTTGCTTGGGTACTGTGATATTTACAGATTTACCACGGTTTAAGGGGATATAGTAAGTCAGCTCAAATTCTAATTTCGCCCCCACTTCCCCGCATCGAGTTTGCTATGTACCGACATATTTGTAATCACAAATACTGTAAGTAGATAGGTCGTTAGACACTTATTTCATTAGGTTTATCATATTTATGCCTGGTTCTTAACGCCAAGCCAGTCGCTTCTTATTTTTATTACGGTTATTTCCCATTTTAATTTTACGTCGTCCTGTTTCGTAATGTGTATTCTGATCGTAAGCGACACAACCTCCCCCTTCAAAGGCCGAAGCGAAACTGACCGGGCGCCGGGCGGTAGGAATCACGCTTAAATACTGGTATTTTAAAAAAGGTAAATAACATAAGCACTGCTTTATAGTTAGTTCAGTTAGTATGCAAAGTTTCATGATCTTATTTAAAGTATTTTATGAATAACAGCGGTTTATTGTTTATTTTGGAGGTAACTTTGGATTTTTTTTTCTATCGAGAAAATTTTACGGAATCGTGTTTTCGTCTAACATAATCCTTAACAGTAATCCTCAACTGTACCATATATTTATAAAATGAATGCGGCAATATTTTCAGCATAACGGAGGATCTTGCTAAGCCATTTGAGGTTATATTTCCCCTTAAGGTTATAATATGTACGTATAACAACTATCTATCAAACTAATATTTACATTATCATACTATCACTATAGCCCATCACAAATCTACTGCTGAACACAGGCCACTCCAGATTGTCACAAAGTAAGATACCATGACACCTGCATCCATCGACACATCACACAAATATGAACCGAAATATTAAATAATGGGTGTGGAGATTTTTACAGTATGAACTTAGGAACTATTTACGTAGGTTTATGCAACAGTTAGGGTGTTACCACACCAATCGATCGATCGATGGTGGATTAGTCGACGTCGATCGAGGTGCTTGACTATTCGAGTACCCGCCCCGCTCCACGGACCTCTATTCAAAATGTTGTCTAGATGAATTTAAGCTTTCTCTGGCCTAAAAAAAACTGTCGCATCCAGAGTCTTCTTTTGCGTCTCCTTAATAATAATACGAGTAAGAGGGTAGAAGCCAACAGAAGAGGACGCGTTACCTCTTCAGAATACCCTTTGAAAGATTCTGATGTTGAGCGCACAACCACATAGATTCATTGTCGATCGAATTCGATCGATGATTGAACAACATTTTACCGACCAGTATCCATAGATCAGCTAAAGGCACTACCCCATTATATCAACATCGATCGATCGTCGATCGATGCCATTGATCGTCGATTGATTGGTGTGGTAGCACCCTTAGGTCAGCGCATATTGATTACAAAAATTGAGGTTACGAACTGATAACTTATATTTATCAAAATAAAATATAGCCTGTTACCGAGAAATAACGTCATAGCTCCCTATTATTGAAAGAATTTTGAGAATCGGTTCAGAAGTTCTAGGTAATAAAAGGATTAGCCCCTACAAATAAACAAATTTTATCTCTTTATAGCATTATAAGTGAGTATAGAAATATATTTAAAAAAAGTATAAATTTATTATTAAAAGACTATATAATTTCGAAGTATACAAACATGTTGATTGATACAATTCACTTTCAATTATACTTACATTTGTAACATAGACACAACTTTCTATTCTATACTTATACACAATTTCCCTGAACTAATAGCAGTCTTGACATATTTTTTCGCAACAAGAAACAATGTGCGTGGCACAGGAAGCATTCATAGTTTCCTATTTCCTCTCATAATACGCTATAAAACTACAACGATGAATGCAAAAACTGCGAAATGCGGAGATTGTAATCTAGGCCTCTTTTCTAAGAACCGTATTATTCAAGAAATCATTTCTGTATGCTTTTTAAAACTTGTAATAAAGATTATTTTTTAACTACTACAGTAAGGGATTGTTAATGGCGCCCCAGCTCACCTGGCCGGTTCAGTCACACTTGAGGCCCTTTTCATACTGAAAAATAATTCCATTGCTTTCATCCATTACAGTCAAAAGTTCACTGATGAACACAGCCCTCCTCCAAAGATTCATAAGGGGGATATGTTCCTTAGTTACCACGTTTAGCAAGCAGCTCAGCAACCGCATTTTTTTTTTTAATAATTTTATGGTGATAACTCGAAAATTTGGTGGTTTTTCTATTTCACATATTTTTTAAGTATTATAGATTACAAACCAATATTTTGGTATATGATTTTTGACTATATGACCTTGGATTGCATAAAAGGAAAACACGATATCATGTAATTTTCTCAATAGAAAAAAAAATTGCAAAGTAGACTCTAATTAGTTACATTTCTTCATGACACCACAATTATTTTACGAATAAGTTCATGAAAATATTTTTAATCATATCTAAGTTCTCATAAACCATTTTTTTATCTATAACGTAGTTGTGTTAAAAAAAATGTTGTTTGGCGCTTACTTAGTTTTTTCCGAGCGTGTGCTCGGTATAGCTATCTTCTTATAATTTGCGTACTATGAAGTCATTGCATCACTTTCATTTTGACACTCCTTCAGTCGTTCGTTAGCTTCACCGACAAAGGAATAAGCCACGCCCCCAAAACTACGATTTATTTTCAAGGTATAGGAAAATGCTACTCCTGTTTCATTCCCTCTGTGGTCTCTTACGACACGCACGGCTCGATATGGAGTAGTGGATTCTCCTACGCTGCCACTACACGAAGGAAACTATTGAATGTAATTCTACTCGTAAAATATCATTAAATAGCAAAAAAATATCTAAATTGGTTCTAGGGCATTAAATTTTGCAGCCCTTGAAATTCCACCACCAGCCACCTTAGAACGAAAGTTTAAGTCCGCAGTTTTTACAAGCAAAGAAGTGAAAGAAAAAGGCTAAAATATAGAATAATTAAAATTTTAATAAAAAGAAGAACCGAGTTCAAAAAATAATTTAACAATCGTTTCAGCCTTGTGCGAGAAATTAGTGATCAAACATAAAAAATATTCGCGACGAATCTCATCTTTTTAAACTCGATTAAAATGGCATGTTGCGCGATTAAATGCATTATAAGAAATAAAATCCGCGTTAGCGAAAGCAATGTGGCGGACTACGCTCCATAACTTTCCATAAGAGAAGCCGTGTGTGCTTTAACACTAGCGTAGGACGTGTTAATGTTTTTAAATCATAAATGACGCGTATTCGAGACAGAAAATGATTTTTATAGTAAACGAAATTAAAAGTGATACATAAGTCGTCAGCTTAGCCTCCATTTTCGTTTTATTCGACTAATAATTTTACGTTAGCTTTTAAAGCTTCAAAGTTCTCAATATTTCCTTTACGTACATGAAAGCCTTGAATTTCTTTATTAAATTTCCATAACGTAGTCGTAATGCGTTATTAAATTATTTTAACTATTTGATAAGAATCTTACGGTTTTCCTTCTGTATCACACTATAAACTTGCAAATCCACTTAATTCTACATTCTTCCGAGTACTGTGCGCAACGTCTGACATATCTTTGCGTAGCTGAATTCCATCACGCGTCGGCGTAATTATTAAATGCATCCTGATTCATTATTATAATAAATCAATACACTACGATGATTTCATAATGCAATTTACTTAGACGCCGCTATCATACGAAATGCTGAATGGAATATAATTATTAACTCTCCTTGTTGAGCTGTTGCGTGTACCTGGATACAGCCCATCTACTTCCCCAAAAACAGGTACTTATTTTAACTGCTTATAAACACAAAATACCATAAGACTATTTAATTACTATGGATATACCTTAGAGTAAACATAAGCAAGTTGCTTATTTAACAATTTTAAATTTTTTCCGTATGGTAAAAACTTGCAATAGCAATGACACACTGCATTAGTTTGATACTCACAGCTCGTCCTGGACGCAGCGAGGGTAGATAGGGCGTTGTTCAAGTGTTTGTACTCGTCTTGAGCGAGGCACAGCCTCTGCTTCTTGACATCGTACATCTCCCTCTTGGCCTGTTGACAATGGAAAAGATTCTTTAACTAAAATATGTTAATTACTTAATACGGCACAATATGGGAATATAATGGTAAAATATGATATAGTCAGATAGTTTAAAAGTGGAAGAAATCCCAATTTTAAGCAATAAAATTAAAATGGGATGATGGTAAAAGTGCATTATGATTTTTTTATAAGCTAAGGTTAACAAACGAGCACATAGTCCATGTGATAGTAAGCTATAATATAGTTGCAGCACAGCTCTACCATATGACAAGTTAACAAAAAATATAACTGTATACATATTATTTAACGTGGTAGAGACATGATGCAGCTATACTGTGGTTGCAGCACGAAGAGGTCGACTCGACCCGGAAAAGACCACGCTCTCACAGAATACCAGCGTGAAATAGCAGCTTAATGCTGCCGTGTATCGTGTGGCAAATATTGAAAACTGGAGAACCTTTTTGCTAAAAACGAGGCATTCCATTTTAGTCCTCATGGGTGACAACACATATGCATTTTTATTCTTAATCCAGAGGGACTATGTACTTGTTTGTCACCTTTTCTCTATAATAAAAAAGATATAATTTCTTCACAATATAAGTATCCGTGTATTTATTGAAATACTGCGAAATATATGAAATGAATTTAAATAAAATAATTTATTTGAAATATACGTTCTATGTATGTATAACACAATTTATATCGACCAAAAACATTTATCGTAAATTATGTTATTATTTTGATTTAATTAAATGTGAATCTGATGTTATCAGGCAATGCGTACTGAAGTACAAAAGAACATAGCTGGTAGAGCTAATCATAATACATATAATAACAGCTTAAAAAACTTCTGTTTGTTTATTTTTAATTAATGAAAACGGCCTTTTTACCATAGTTGCTAAACTTTGCAGGTCGACCGGCAAACGCAGTTTTTATTATTTTGAGTTATTATCAAGAAGATGCTACTGTTCCTTTTCCCTTTATTATATCTTACGACAGTGATCCCCTTACGGCGGAATAGTGAAAAAAAGCAAATGGGAAAAGGAAAAAATGGTAGTATATATATATATATATATATATATATATATATATATATATATATATATATATATATATAATATATATAAGCAACACATTATCAAACTCCTTTTTTTATACTGATTTAATCATAATTATTAGACAACACTATAAAATTTTCCAGAGCAATTAACGTGGATACCAGACAAAATATGGTTGTGCTAAGTACGGACGAAATCTTGTTTTGAGATTAATTTTATTATTAATCATTAATTTTTTGCTGGCTATAATGATGACGCAGAGACGATACCCACCATCGCCAATTACGTTGGTGGGTAAAAACGATCTTGTTTTTGAGTCTTAAATATTAAATATTATTTATCCATAAACTTCATAACATGTATCTCAGTATAGTCTTTGATGTCTTTTTAATACTTAGTCGAGAAGTAGTACAAATATGTTTATTCATCGTGCGAAGATTGACTAAATTCAGCACTTTTCGCATATGGCAATTTTTAAAAACAATATGTTTAATGAAGAAACAATATTTCAGTTTGAAAAAATAAGTCAAGTCTTAAGTAGTTTAAGTAACAATTAACCACGTTCGAATTACGTGATTCTACTTCATACTAAATGTAAGAATTTTTTTAATAAATATTAAATATTATTTAACCATAAACTTCATTCAAGTGTCTCAGTATAGTCTGTGATGTCTTTTTAATAGTCCAGAAGTAGTAGAAATATGTTTAATAATCGTGCGAAAATACTAAATTCAGCACTTTTGGCATATGGAAATTTTTGAGAACAATATGTTTAATGAAGAGACAATATTTCAGTTTGAAAAATAAGTCAAGTTTTAAGTAGTTTAAGTAGCAATTAACCACGTGTGAATTACGTGATTCTACTTCACACTAAATGTAAGGAAAAATGTAATAAATATATTTATTTAAGAACAAAAAGCGGTTCAAGTATAATATTAATGAGCGATGGTAGTTTAGAAGCCGGGAGATTACTTTCTTACGCAAGCGATCTTAGTTCGATCTCCGTGCAGGTACCTTTGAAAGTGCTGATGGGTTGAAAGAAGATTTATTACCTAAGGGAAGGAGAACATTTTGAAGAAGCCTACCCACCATATTTTTTAATTGAGATATACAAAATATTTTAAAGATACCTTGTCCGTAAGGTCAAAGCTTCAATTATTAATTGAAATAATACTAGTTTTTACGGAATTTATCGCGTATATTTAACTTTTTAAATACCCGACGTTTCGAGAGGTTTACAGCACCCATGGTCACGGGAAGGACTGAGATGTTCAACGTCCAGATGTCATAGTTAACCGCGGTTACCATAGATTAAAATTTAACTTTTGTTCCGATCTACACACTATGAACTTATGGTATCATGAAGTCTCGCAGTTGTATGCTTGGGTTGGGATTTAATTTTATTTATTATAGGATCCCAAGCAGATGGTAGCACCCAGCCATCTTCTCTATTGAAATTAGAATGTTTTTTGATTTCAATAGCCTCGCGAATCATCATTGGAAGGAATCGGTGTTCTTTAGCGAGGATTTGCGGTCTATCAAATCTGATGTAGTGATGTGGGCGATCCTGTACGTGTTCACAGACTGCTGACTTCCCGGAGCGTCGATTCTCCACATCAGCTATATATATCTTTTACGCGGGTTTTAATTGATCTTTCAGGAGTGTACAAGCTTGATTGTGAATGTGGTCTCTCCTACATAGGACAAACTAAACATTCACCTTACACCCTGAAAGATCAATTAAAACCCGCCTTAAAGAACATATAGCTGATGTGAAGAATCGACGCTCCGGGAAGTCTGCAGTCTGTGAACACGTACAGGATCGCCCCCGTCACTACATCAGATTTGATAGACCACAAATCCCCGCTAAAGAACACCGATTCCTTCAAAGGATGATTCGCGAGGCTATTGAAATCAAAAAACATCCTAATTTCAATAGAGAAGATGGCTGGGTGCTACCATCTGCTTGGGATCCTATAATAAATAAAATTAAATCCCAACCCAAGCATACAACTGCAAGACTTCAAGATACCATAAGTTCATACTGTGTAGATCGGAACAAAATTTTAATTTTAATCTATGGTAACCGCGGTTAACTATGACATCTGGACGTTGAACATCTCAGTCCTTTCCGTGACCATGGGTGCTGTAAAGCTCTCGAAACGTCGGGTATTTAAAAAGTTAAATATACGCGATAAATTCCGTAAAAACTAGTATTATTTCAATGTGTAGTGTTCGCTTCAACTATTACTTATTCTGCAAAATATTAAAATTTTGCAGAATAAGCTATAGATATCCGATTCCTATTTTAAACGTGGTAAAGCCACGCTGCAGCTATATTATGGTTGTACCACGAATGAGTCTGCTCGACGGGGGCAGGACCACGCTGGAAAAATGTAGATGTCTATGGGCCACAGCATCCACTTACCATCAGGTGGACTGTGTGATCGTTTGTCACCCTTATTCTATAAAAATCGTACTAGATCCAATATAGTTCATTAAATATCTTATGTTTTTTTGTACAAATAGATTACGCTAATGAAATTCTTTACTTCTAATTAATTATATGTTTTAAATCTTTCTAATACTTAATCATGCGTATATTTAAAAGAAATAAGATTAACTCATTATCAATAAATCAATAATTAAATTGTTCCAAATTAGACCTCGAAGAATAACATCACGAAAAACCAACTACCGATGGGGAAGAAAGGTTCTCGAGTGGCAGCCTCATACCAGTAAGCGCAGGGTTGGGCAGCAAGATAGTCATGACCTGGTAAGAGATGCAGGGAGTCGATGGATGCAGGTGGCTCAATAATTTGATTTCTGGCATTCCTTGGGGAAGGCCTATGCTCAATAGTTTACTTGTACGTGAACCCATAATTTCGTACTTTGCAAGAATAAACACTAACTACAAACGTAGATTTAAAACTATGTCCTTTTTATAGCCACTTTTATAAAAAATAATATAAGGGCAACTTTGGAGCAAATTCTTCATCTCATTCCTAAGATGATTTTGATGCAATGTAGAGTCCGACACTCTGCTCCAGTACATGTTAATAGACCTCAAATCATCTCAGAATATTTATATTTAATACCTGAAATATTCCAGGTTTTCCTCATGATATTAAAAAAATTTCAATTAACAATTTTAACGAAGCCGGCGACGGAACTCATGCAGAATTCCATCCCACGTACTATGAACTTTAAGGTCAGGTTCAGGGGTTACCAAGGCTGTAGTCAGTATTATATTATATTATATACTTTAAAAATAATCATTTATGAAGGTGAATGACGATAATTAATTATGGGCACGTCGACCAAAAGTCAAACATCAGCACATTCGGTCAGCCGGGTCGACGTTTCACGCGCCGGCACGAAATTCATCGAGTCACTACCAAAATTAACAAGTCATTAGAGCGAAACTCCGTTGCTTATTTTTTTGCGTTGGACATAAATACATTGGTATACAATGAGCAAAGACTTTTTGTAAGGAATGCGTGCAAAAAGTCAACGGAGAATACACATATACATATCCTGTTCTGTATGAAAGAAATTGTAAAATTTTGGTACGAGTACATTGAATTGGGTTTTATTTTCTAAAAAAGTGCTTGTAAGGTCCAGCTTTAGATTCAAATGGTTAATAGAGAGAGAGAGAGAGAGAGAGAGATCTTAGATTATCTTTTAATTAAAAGGTACATGATAACATTTTTTAAATAACCTCACTATCATAAACGAAAATCAAGCGAAATAATTAAACCGGGAAATTGAAAGTAATATTTACTGTAAACAGCCTCAACGATCCCGTAAGTCTTTCAGCATGCTGCAAACGACTCCAAGTATGCGGCGGACACTGGGGGAAGGTGCCATTCCTGCTCAGAACCTGGGTCGCAACGTAACCCTGACCTTCGTAGTACGCCACTTCGGATACCGGAACCAAACGCACTTCGGCGGAACGAATCTGACGCACTGACAATATATTTTCGTAGATCGCCTCATCCTCCAGATTCTGGCCTTCGGGGCAAAGGCGGTACCCGTACTCGCGGCTTATCTCGTCTAGGTTAGCGTACTCCGGACGCTTGCGCAGCTCGTCCAGATTCTGGTACTGGGGCTCGTCACGAACTTGTAGCCCGGGCGGCCGGGTTGTTGTAGGATCGACTCGGACGCCGTACTCGCGGACCATTCGGGCGATCTGCCGGTCGCCGAAGCAGCCGCGGCACCAGGTGTGCGTGTCGGCGGTCGAGGCGCGTGCACGAAACGTTGGTTCGAATTCGGGTTCCGGGGGAAGCGGCTGGGACCACATAGTGAGCGCCCGCCGCGACGGACACATCTTAACCCCCAAAAGGGCGCGCGTCGACTGGCGCGGGCGCGCGGAGTTACGGCGTTGGAATGCGCCCGCGCCGCCGAAAGAATGCAATCTCGGACGCATTTCGGAGGTCGATCTCTCCGAAGAGCCGTCTTCACCTCCCGCCGGGACCGCGGCCATCTGTCGCAATAGGCCCGACGCCCGTAACGGACCCTTGTGACCTCGACCCGTGCCCTCATCGCGCGAATCATTCACCGAAATAAGAAAAACCCCTACTGGGATATAAAAAAATTATTGCTTTACATGAATATATAATTATGTATAAATAAATATATTCTCAAAAAATTATCAAAAAAGGTTACGGTTAACATATCAAACTTTTTTTCGAATTTTTTATTTCGATTTTTAATGTTAAAGTAAGAATGTAGACAAGTTGCAGTACTATAAATAAGAATAAAAAAGCCTTACAAATGTTATAATAATAAACCTGATTTGAAAACATTAAGCTATAGCCACAATGTGGTATCTGAGCATCGCAGGCGGGTAGCATGGTCGGAATGCAAAAAAGGCACAATTTCACATGCGGCGGTGCGACGCTCATTACGCACTGTTACAGTGAGATTTTCTCAGATTTTCCAAGTAATCAATTTACGCGGTAAAATGGCGGAATGCTTAGAGCACGAGATGCGAGGGGAGCATCCCGCGAGCCAGGTAGAAGCGTGCATTTTTGTTCAGGAATTCCTTTACACATTTGCAATCCCGCCCTACTCTATTCGTATACCCGATTAGTAAAACCTTTTTTTCCTTCTAAACTTAATACAATAATTTTAAATACTGTTACAGCATACCAAAAGTCCGATTCTAGAAACAGACCTAACCTGTAAATTGCCTAATTGGGAGGAAATTTGCCATAGTAGCAACGCTTCGCAGTTTGGTTGACAACATCTTTTTTCTTTAAATCTTTTAGTTGCTATTTAGGAAGACTATTGCCCATCTTCTCATTTGATTCTCTCTGCCGCCTTTTACGTCACTCATGGAACGATATGGGGTAGTGGATATTCCTACACACCTACTACTCGGTAATAATTTTATATAATCAATAACAAAAAATACAACTTGGTGAAAAGTTTATTTGTAATCTATGGATAAGCTTTATTTCTACCTGAATTGCACATACATAAATTAATGGCTGCGTTTGGCAGAAAAAAGCGCTAGCAAGCGCTTGTAAGCAAAATGGCGATCGTAAGCGGTAAGCGCTGTCAAATCATAAGTAGCTATTTTCCTCCAGGACACGATGTTAGTTTTAACGTGGGAACCTAACCTAATTTAAATATATGTTTGTAAAGCATTCATATTAAAAACTTAGCAATCATGAATTTTTAATAACATGTATATGTTTATTCATTATATTACTTAAAACTAATATTGCACAAAACAACTTATAAACTCTACTTCAAAACAAAAAAATTAAATAAGCAAAATGGCGGATTGTGTCAGCGCTGCTGAAGTAGGAATCGTGTCCTGGCCGAAAACTATTTCAGCGCTTATAAGCGCTTGCTAGCGCTTTTTTCTGCCAAACGCACCCAATGTCTTTCGACATCAAATGCCTTTAAATTAACTCTCAAAATTTTACTTGATTTTCTTTTAATATTTAATAAAGAATAAATATATCTTTAAAACCAGACTAGGTCTGCCAATGACTAAAAATCCTATTAGCTATCTCTGTTAGCAGCGGCGACATAACTAACGTAACTTATATATAATATATATCACTTTTGTTTTCGACTGTACCTAACAAACTAGCGAGAGTAAGATAGATATCTAGATCTACTGAATTGTAGTATAACATGACCCCATCCCACTCCGTATTGTGGATATTTTTTCTCGTTAACTAACCACATAATTCCTAAGCCACACATGTTCAGACGTCTGCTGGTGTTTTTTATTCCACAAAGCGACATATTGCTCGTTACACATTCTGAATGTTGCTGGATTTATCGACACAGACTCGACGAACCGTTTTTAATTAACGTCTTAATAACTTCTGATACATTCCAGCCAAGTGACACTAATAAACTTAAAAGTCATATGTTTGAATCCGCTATCCTCGTAATTAAAATGGCTCTGCAATTTTTTTTATAATATTAATCGAAAGATTTTCAGTAAAAATCTAGAAACATCAGTAATTATAAGCAACATGGTTGCTAGATACAGGAAAAACTTTTGATAACAAAAAATAATTATAAAATGTATCTAGGACGTATGGCATCAGGACTTAAATAGCACTGATAGCTATTCGTATTGCTTACAGGAAAGGTATTTGCCAGTACCTGTCTTATCAGCCGATTACAATGTGGCTTTTCAAGGCAAAAGTGAATAGGCTTTAAATACGCTAAGATAGTGTGCCTACTTCATTTAATACCATAAGGAGAGTGGTATAAAATCACTGGCTTATAAGAGCTATGAAAAGATTAGCTGATGGTGATTTTTTTAACACCGGATCCATTTAACTCACATTCTACCCAAAATTTAAAGTGACCTAGTTTTTCCGAACAAGAAACTAACTCTGACTTCTTTCTGCCTAGTAGTTCTTCTGGGAAGATCGCACAGCAGTGCCTGCATTGCTGTGTTCTAGTCTGAAGAGAGTAACCATTGAGGCATCACGCCTTAGTCCTCAGAGGTGACAATCCATCCGTAGTTTCCCTTATTTAAAATAGATCGCAAGTGACCATTGAATGCAGCAGCCACTTACCGTCAGACTGTAAGATCGATTGTCCCTTTAATTTCATAAAAAAGGGGAGATAGCAAATTTAGACCATAACAAAATAAGAGATAATATATGTAACTCATATGGATGTGGGGCTATATTTCTGCCAGATGTTTTGCACCGACAACAATAACATCGCCTTCAGCGCATGTGTAGTTTAATTTTAATACAAGTCTTCTTTTGTACATTGGTTTATAGTAGAGTTGGGCCGATTAGTACTTTGGCCGATTGGCCGATTATTGAGAAATTACCTTATAGTTTGTCAAAAACCAGGCCATTTCTTTGTAGTGTACATGTGTAGTGTAGTGACCTGAATAACGGGTTTTCCCAACGCTTCAAACAATAATATGGAAATTAAAAAATTATACGAACAACGTAAAATTCCAGTTACAGTTAATACAATATGACACCGTTTGATGACGTTACACGTTCGATTCGAAGAGTGGATTAAGGGACAGGAGATCTGCCCATAAATAATTCATTTTGCCTCTACATTTGCCATAGTAGCTAATCCCACAGGTCGTTGCTTACCGACGTAAACGTAAATGTTTTATCGTATACCGTATTCCATTCCATCCGTCTCAAGATATTGCAGCCATTTCTCTAATAGCAAAGATACTGACACTCGTAGTAAAAATCAACACTCGTGTCGGCGAAACCGAACGACAACAAAACTACACGCGTTAGTCGGCGTAGCAACACTGTACACACTACATTCGGTAAATAGACTTGAGTATCTAGTGTCCCCGAGTATCGTAAGGAACCCACGGGATAAAAGGATAAATTATATTATGCTCTTCTTTATCTATTACATCGAATGACAGTTCTTTTGCTTAAGTCTTATGGTTAAATTGACGTAAAGTTACACGTCTTAAGTTAAAATTCATTTTTTATAGAATAAGGGTGACAAAAGAGAACACAGTCCACCTGAAGGTAAGTGGATGCTGCGGCCCATAGAATTAAAATGCAGATGCATTGTCACCCCTGAGGACTAAGATGGAATACCTCGTTACCTGTAAGATGGGTCTCCGATTCTCTACACTCACCATACGAACATTAAGCTGCTATTTGACGCTGGTATTCTGTGAGAGCGTGGTCCTACCACCATCTAACCGACTCATTCGTGCTGCATCCATAATATAGCAGCCACATGGCTCTACCACGTAAAAAATATATAAATCATCCGGGAACTTATTATTATTTCGCAAAATCTATCGTACAATGGAAGAGGTCTAATTTCACCGGTAGACTATGTTTGAAAATATTCTTTCCTGTCGACTCGGTAGTGCTTATGGAGATTTTTATGAGCTTATGAATAAGATGAAAAGTTTTATTCCACTACTCATAAAGTCACACAGTTTCTGTGGAACTTGTTGTGTTGACCATACGTGTAATTTTAAAACGATATTGCCTGTCATGACATACTAGCTGTCACATACTAGCTGTCATCACATACTATGTAGTAGGCCTTTTAATAGCACATAAACATAATCCGGCATTAAAATAATAAAACCTCTCTTCGTAAATCTTAACATTTTTGTATTTAAATTGTTTAAATTTATTAATGAAATGTAAAGGGCAATAAAAATGACATTGAGTATTATTTATAATCTATATTGAATAAAAAAGTTTCTGTTTCTGCAGTGGATTCCTACATATTTTTTCTATTAAGTAATTTTTTTATAGAATAAGAGTTACAAACGAGCACATAGTCCACCTGGTGCTTAGTGGATGATGTGGCTCATAGACATCTACGTTTATCTTCAATAAAGAAACAAAATGCAGATGTGTTGCACCCTTGAGGACCATGGTATCCAAATAATGTATGCCAACTGGCCAATTTTTAGAAAGACGTGTGGTGATGTTGTGTATAATTGCACACCTCAGAGCGCAATAACCGGCCTTATAGTTTGTCAAAAACCATGACATTTACTCAGCTGAAATCACCTTCTCAACAACAACATATCGTTTATATTTTTAATTTTGTTATTTAATCAGCTATACATTTTTTTCAATGTGGTAGTATAGTTGTAACACGAATGGATCGGCTCGACCGGAGAAGGCCAACGCTTTTACAGAATACCAACTTAAAGCTGCTGTATTTCGTATGGTGAGTATAGATAACTAAAACTTTTTAACTGGAAACGAGGCATTCCATCTTAGTCCTCCCGGGTGACAATGCATCAGCATTTTGATTCGTAACCGAGGATAGATGTAGATGTATATCGGTCACAGCAACCACTTATCATCAGATGGATTGTGTGCTCGTTTGTCACCCTTAGATACTATTTAAAAATGACCGCGAATACTTTTTAGCTGTATCATCATCATTACAGCCCTCCACTGCTGAACATAGGCCTCCCCCAAGGTATGCCACAAAGCACGGTCCTGAGCCTTTAGCCGACTCTGAGTTTTACCAGGTCGTCACTCCATCTAGTGGGGGGTCGCCCTACACTTCCCCTACCGGTACGAGGCAGCCACTCGAGAACCTTTTTTCCCCAACGGTTGGCGGTTCTTCGGACCATTGCCACTTCAGCTTACTAATCCGTTGGGCTATGTCGGTCACTCTGGTTCTACTGCGGATATCCTCATTTCTAAGTTTATCACGCAGAGAAACTCCGAGCATAGCCCTCTCCATAGCTCACTGAGCGACTTTGAGCGTCCTCATACGGCCAGCAGTGAAGGACCACGTCTCGGTTCCGTAGGTCATCACTGGCAACACGCACTGGTTGTACAACTTAGTTTTCAGGTTTTGAGGTATACCTGATGAGAAGATGCGTCGTAATTTCCCGAACGCTGCCCAGCCGAGTTAAATCCGTCGATTGACCTCTCGGTCGAAGTTGGACTTACCTAGTCGGACTATTTGTCCCAGGTAAACGTACTCGTCAACAACTTCGAGCTTAGTGCTCCCAACAACTACCGGCATAGGTGTGACATGGACATTAAACAGGATCTTTGTTTTGTCCATGTTCATCTTAAGACCTATCCGTTGGGAGGCACTATTGAGGTCATTGAGCATAGTGCTTAAGTCCTCCAGAGATTCTGCCTTATGGACTATATCGTCGGCAAATCGAAGGTGAGTGATGTACTCATCATTGATGTTAATACCGTATCCTTTCCAGTCTAGTAGCTTGAAAACGTCTTCCAATGCAGCGGTGAAGAGTTTCGGGGAAATAACGTCACCCTGTCTTACACCTCTCTGCAGTTGGATAGGTTTCGTACTCTGGTTCTGTACTCGTATAGATGTGTAGATATTTATATGTAATATATAAATCATATATATACCTATGTAATTACTATAAGATATAGATACATATGAGACATTAAAAATAGAAATCGTGTCTGGTCAATGTGTATCTATAAATTAAGGACGCAATTTACGACGCAGGTTTAAATTATGGCGACATTTAATGGTCTCAAGCATAAGTATGTTCGATAAGTACAATAATTTTAAGTGCTATGCATATATTTTTCTTATATATTAACAAGGCGAAGTATAAGGCGTCCCCCCACTGGATGGAGTGATGACATGGTAAGACATACAGGAAGTCAATGGATGCAGGTAGCTGGGGACCGTGCTCTATAGCGTTCCTTTGGGGAGGCCTATGTTCAGCAGTGGACTTGTGAAGGGCTGATGAAATGATGATGATGATATATTCATAAATGCCAGTGACTGTCTTTAGCTAATTCATTTTTAACTGCAACTACAATGTCAGCATTACCGAAATAGCTACAATGTATTCAAATGTGACATTAATACGGAGTTTTATAAATATTTTCAATATACTAACCTAAGACTCAATACTCAGTAAGCCGACATTTATAATCACACCACTATAACGTACCAATACCAAGAAACCTACAAATCCTCAACGCATCATTATGATGCAATATATACATAGGTATGTGTTATACGTATGTGAAGCAATCCCGTATAGGTAGCATTATATATAAATCAGTATAAGAGCCTCCATGGAATTGTTTTTTAATAATTATTTTCTTATTGTTGGAATCTGTAAGTTTGCCGTAGGGGTTTTAAGGAGCACATCTGCCTCCCCCAGACCGGTTACTTTTCGACTCATTCTACCATTCCGCTGTCCCTCTCGCACTCGCATAACACGTTGGGTATTACTGTCTCATTCCCACTCGCGGATCCACGGAACTAATTTTACGTTTTTTTTTCTTCGTCTATCTTGGAAACGGGCGATGAAGTTTTCTCCCCTCCAGTAATAGTTGCTTGGTTTAATGTTTTTATGGTGCACATAATAGAGAAAGTAGATCAAATATAGTAAACGGATTTTCAAAATATTACCTACAATTTCATAGATTAAATAAAATATTCTGTTGTTCCATGTTATTCAAGAAATTTAAGATTTAAGAAAAAAACAAAATAGCATTATAGAAATATAGTGTAAATCGTTGGACTCTAATGGCAATCAATCGGTTTTATAACGCAATGTAATATGTATTCGGTTAGTTCTACTAAGCTAGTAAAAGGTTCACTTTTAAATCCAAATTTCATCATATCTCCACGTTTTGAAGACCAAAAAATTCTATTCCATTTCTACAATAATTTTACAATGGTTTTCGTCGCTCATATCTAATGAAGATATTTTATCTATGTTATTTTCTCCAAACCGATTTCATTCGACGTTTAATTGCATTATGAATAAGGATGATTGAGTATTCAATAAATAATTTATTACGTGGTAGAGCTACGCTGCAGCTGTATCGTGGTTGTAGCACGAATGGGTCGGCTCGACCGGGGCAGGACCACGCTCTCACAGAATACCAGCTTAATGCTGCTGTGTTTTATACACGGTCAGTATAGAGAACCGGAGACACTTTTTACAGGAAACGAGGCATTCCATCGCAGTCCTCAGGGCTGGCAACGCATCTGCATTTTGATTCTTAATTGAAGATAAATGTAGATGTCTATGGGCCACAGCATCCATTTATCATTAGGTGGGCTGTGTGCTCGTTTGACACCCTTATTCTATAAAAAAATATTTTGATTTTGGAGTTATAATTACCGAATGTAAAGTTGATGGTGAGGGAAACTGGACCGCATTGCTGCGCTTGCACTAAATCATAAATATTCATTCATTCCTTTAATACAGCTCATCACAAATTGACTTGTTGCTGCCGCTGCTGATTGTTGAAGGTAGCTCAGGACCGTGCTTTGTAACATTCCTTGGGAGAGACCATGTTCAGCAGTGGACTTGTACAGACAGATGGACTGTAATGATAATTATAATGATTATGATAATTGAAAAACACTTTTCTATTTCAATAGCTTGCAACTTTTTTTATTACCAATGTCAAAGTTTTTATAATATTATAAGACGAACCATAAGATGGTTTAGTATGTAAAAATACAGGTTTGTTATATAATTTGACTGTAATGATAATTATAATGATTATGATAATTGAAAAACACTTTTCTGTTTCAATAGCTTGCAACTTTTTTTATTACCAATATCAAAGTTTTTATAATATTATAAGACGAACCATAAGATGGTTTAGTATGTAAAAATACAGGTTTGTTATATAATTTGACTGTAATGATAATTATAATGATTATGATAATTGAAAAACACTTTTCTGTTTCAATAGCTTGCAACTTTTTTTATTACCAATGTCAAAGTTTTTATAATATTATAAGACGAACCATAAGATGGTTTAGTATGTAAAAATACAGGTTTGTTATATAATTTGACTGTAATGATAATTATAATGATTATGATAATTGAAAAACACTTTTCTGTTTCAATAGCTTGCAACTTTTTTATTACCAATGTCAAAGTTTTTATAATATTATAAGACGAACCATAAGATGGTTTAGTATGTAAAAATACAGGTTTGTTATATAATTTGACTGTAATGATAATTAAATGATGATGATAATTGAAAAACACTTTTCTGTTTCAATAGCTTGCAACTTTTTTTATTACCAATGTCAAAGTTTTTATAATATTATAAGACGAACCATAAGATGGTTTAGTATGTAAAAATACAGGTTTGTTATATAATTTGACTGTAATGATAATTATAATGATTATGATAATTGAAAAACACTTTTCTGTTTCAATAGCTTGCAACTTCTTTTATTACCAATGTCAAAGTTTTTATAATATTATAAGACGAACCATAAGATGGTTTAGTATGTAAAAATACAGGTTTGTTATATAATTTGACTGTAATGATAATTAAATGATTATGATAATTGAAAAACACTTTTCTGTTTCAATAGCTTGCAACTTTTTTTATTACCAATGTCAAAGTTTTTATAATATTATAAGACGAACCATAAGATGGTTTAGTATGTAAAAATACAGGTTTGTTATATAATTTGACTGTAATGATAATTATAATGATTATGATAATTGAAAAACACTTTTCTGTTTCAATAGCTTGCAACTTTTTTTATTACCAATGTCAAAGTTTTTATAATATTATAAGACGAACCATAAGATGGTTTAGTATGTAAAAATACAGGTTTGTTATATAATTTGACTGTAATGATAACTATAATGATTATGATAATTGAAAAACACTTTTCTGTTTCAATAGCTTGCAACTTTTTTTATTACCAATGTCAAAGTTTTTATAATATTATAAGACGAACCATAAGATGGTTTAGTATGTAAAAATACAGGTTTGTTATATAATTTGACTGTAATGATAATTAAATGATTATGATAATTGAAAAACACTTTTCTGTTTCAATAGCTTGCAACTTTTTTTATTACCAATGTCAAAGTTTTTATAATATTATAAGACGAACCATAAGATGGTTTAGTATGTAAAAATACAGGTTTGTTATATAATTTGACTGTAATGATAATTATAATGATTATGATAATTGAAAAACACTTTTCTGTTTCAATAGCTTGCAACTTTTTTTATTACCAATGTCAAAGTTTTTATAATATTATAAGACGAACCATAAGATGGTTTAGTATGTAAAAATACAGGTTTGTTATATAATTTGACTGTAATGATAATTAAATGATTATGATAATTGAAAAACACTTTTCTGTTTCAATAGCTTGCAACTTTTTTTATTACCAATGTCAAAGTTTTTATAATATTATAAGACGAACCATAAGATGGTTTAGTATGTAAAAATACAGGTTTGTTATATAATTTTACAACATATTTAGTCCTATTTATCTAATATCCATTTATTTATGTTCCTATGTACCTATAACCACAGAATAAATAATTGTACTACAATAACAAACTTCCATCGGCAGGACGTGGACGTGGCAATAATACTACAGATTAAATAATGTTACTACGTAGACAATACGTACGTATGAACAAACATTGTAAGCGAAACCTTATAAATACAATACGTAGATAACTAGCTTAACTACTCACAAAACTAAAATGTAAATACGACTTACAAAGAAAGTTATTATCTAAACATACATGGTATATTATATTCTACCGGTATTTTAAATATTTAAAAACTTATAATTTTACAGTGCTGATATTTAAAATTGTCTTTTTTTAAACAGTCGTCTGATCTAACATAGGTAGGTACGTTATTCCAGTCAATTGTCATTTTTTTTAAATTAAGAATATTGAACAAATCTAAAAGTGCGCGAAAGTAGATTCGTTGCTGTCATAATAAGCTCAAGTCGAAATAGATATAAAACAAAAGCCTACGCTAGATAAGCCGCGTAAGTACGCATCCGAAATTTAAGCCGCCCTCGCTCGATGGGACGTTTCGTTTTTATTGTGTTCGGATGGCGAGCACCGGGCCAACGCTTGGATGCGATTAAAATTCCTGAGATGCCTCACGCCGTACCCCGGCGGAGCGATGCCACAGACACAACAAGTGAAAGACAATTTGTTGGTATAACATCACGGTAAAGCCGAATTCCAAAGTCTTGCTTTCGCCTATAATTAAATTTACAAGCTTTTCCGCCTTTATTAAATATGATAAAAATTTATAGAGGAAAAATCCGAGACGTATTACAGTTAGTACACTAGTGGCACAGTTTAAATTTAAAGACCTTTTTTATATGAGAGGAGGCAAACGAGCATGCGGCTCACCAGATAGTAAGTCACTGCTCTTAGTAGTATTAGTAGGCTCTTTTCTTGAAGGTCCGGCCCGGAGATGGGAGCAGTATTCCATGTGAGGCCGAACCTGCGTCTTGAAAAGTTTCAGGCGGTGTGCCGGCATGAAATACTGTCCCGCTCTGCTGAGCACGCCAAGCTTTCTAGAGGCCAGTTTGGCATTATCTTCCAAGTGACTACGAACTGAACGAAACTGCACGTCATTCGATAGGTCGACGCCGAGGATTCCAATACTGGCTGAGGCAACAAGGGGAGTGCCCTGAAACTGAGGAGATACGATAAGGGGTTTTTTAGCTGTAAACGCGCAAACTTGTGTCTTCTAAGGATTGAATTAGATTTAGTCGCCCCCAATCCGAGACTTTGTTCAACAATGTCTCGACTTCAGGCACAAGTTTGTTCCTTATTCCGTAAGGCGTAGAAATAACTTAATAATTAATTTATTTCTTTCAAATACAATGTCAGTATAAGTACGTCAAGGTAGTTTTAATAAAATTTTATGAAAAATCGATTCACTTTAATCTGTAATACAAATTTCAATTCACATGGTATGCGATTCCGTGGGTGTCATAAGAGATAACCAGACGGAAATGATACAGAAGAGCATTTCCCCAAAAAAAACTCAAAAAAAAAGCAGCAGCTGCTAATAATCCACCGATCAAATATGGCATTTTATGCAATTTAAATCAAATGATTGTATTATTGTAAATAATTTTTGGAAAATATAAAAAAATGTTAAAATAGAAATATTAAAAAAATTTAAAGACTTTGCGCAAAATATTTTTAATTTGCCGTGTCTTAGGGTTCTATGACGCAGCAATGACAGAGCCTGTCGCTGCGAACGCTGACTAGGAGTCCAGGCCCACAGGCATGCTGCATTAGCATATGACAAAAATTATAACTATTAAAACTCGACTCGCCACGTGCCTTGAGCTGAGAGTAGACAGCAAAGACTTGAACACGTAATGAAATGCGTCGTAGCTCGTAGCTACTCGCCATTTTAATTTATCAGTGACTGAGTTCATCAAGCGTGTTTCGAAAATGTTTAAAATCCAAATATGTTTATTTTAAATGTGATTCATTGGCAATGTATAAAGTTTATCATATTTATATGCATATTATATTACATTTCCACAGAATATAATTTGTTTGATGACAATCAGTGGCGCCATCTGTAGCGATTATTACAACCATGGCTGTAAATATAATCAAGGAGAAAATATGTGTTTTTTTTTTAACATTTTAATATGCAATGTAATATGATTTTGACTGTGTTATCGTTACTTAATTTTTGTGGTTATTAAATCATTGTGACAGAACAAATTGATGTTTTTTTAGTTTTATTTTAAAAATAAGTATTTTTCATTTATTTTAATGTAAGTATATGAAAAAAAAATATTACTAAATATGAAACCGTAGGAAAAGTTTTAACGTATAAAAGGATAACTAAAAGTCTTACAATATAAAAAAGTAAAAACATGTTATTTTGTGTTCGTGACAGACCAACTTCTTTGATGAAAATGGCCTTTTAAGGGAACACTAATTATCAATATTGCATGTTCTTAGAAGACGTGTGACTAGAAAAGTGCACCATCTGTGGAAACCATGCTTGATCGGGATTCGAACCCAGTACCACTAAGTTAGATCGGAAGGCAATGAAATTACGCCATTTGGCTTATTAGATGAATGTTGTAATTATGTATCATAAGTAAGTACCTATAAGCTAAGCGTAAGAACTTACAAACTTACAATAAAATTATATTGCACATCTTATAATAATAAATCCAATTACTTACCTACTTCAAACGCATAATATAATAAAATATTTTAATATATAAATATTTTATTATATTCAAACTATTATCTTCAATTTTACAAAAAACTAAAAAATAGTTTGTCAGAAACGATGCTCACACAACAAGCGGAAATAGGTATTTATACCTACTCATTACATCAAAGAATAATAAATAAATGCAGTAAGTATTCATATTTTGATCGAATGGAAACATTACATACGAAAACAGGGCTGCCAGTTCAAAATATACAATTAGTACTCGGCTATTACCTTTAAAAAATATAAAATAGCAAATTTGCAACATACCATTTTTACATGAAACAACCGCTCTTCAAGACATTATCCTATACAGGAATAACGAATAACGGCCTTAAAATACCGGACACCTGGCAACCCTTCGAGAGGGAAAAGAAAAAAGTAAAAAATAATAAAAAAAGCACACGACAGAAGGCCGCGGTCGGGCGCGGCGCGGGCGCACGAAACGCGAGGCTTTACCTTTTCGTTTTTTACTCTCATATTCTTATTATTGGGCCCGACCGACCGCTCCCGGTGTTACGAGAGAGGAATGTGCCATAGAGCTACGTCACATCAGATGCGACATTGTTTTTTTGCCTACATCACTTACTATAGTCACATTTCTGTGCCGCAAATGAAAATCTATAACATAGTAATCACATTCGATTTTTTTTGTTTAAAGAGTGTAATATAAGTAGAGTATAATTTCTGATAGTTGATTGAATTCATAATAAAATATTAAGTTGATATAACACGCAATCCATGGTATTTTGTAATCTAAAGCATCTGTAATCCAAATAAGTTAAAAATGCATTGCAGGGATAATGTAAACATATATGTTTACGTACCATCAAAGCTAACAGCTTTATCTCTCCTCACAATGTTTTTACCTACCGCCGCCACATACATTATGAACTTTCGTTCCAACGAAATCCTCTATAACAATCTTTCGTTTCACAACAGCTACCGTGCAGCTTATTATAAATTCATTTTGGGGCCTGTGACCATAATCAACACCATAAACATTTTTTTTATAGACGTCAACCTATCACATTGGAACGCTAATCGAAGTTTGTAGCCGATGCTTGGGCAGACGAAACAAAAATAAAATACTTATTATGACATTCTTTCTACTTTGAGCCTTGAAAGATTTGATTCTAATCTAAAGTTTTTCTGTTTATTACCAATAGTTGATAGTAACAATACCTGGTGTATAGAATTTGCAAATTTAGAGAAAACATAAAATTCTAAGGCTGAGATTCATAGCCATAAGTATAGCAATATATTTTTAATTTTTCCAAATTCAACATAGATATTGCCTATTCAATATTGTTGTAGAAACACGATATGTATGGTTAAATTGAAACTTTTATATTTAATTTTAATACAGGCGATCTTAACAAATGCTGAATGTAAGTAAGCTATTCAAAGTCTGAGCAAATTTTAAGACCGGTTCAGCAACAATCTCGAGTATAAGTTCAAAATCTATAATGTCAAATTTTGTGCCAGTCTGTAATTTTTAGTTAGCTCTACCTATCAATTTCAGTCCCTGTCAGGGTAGATGCGCGGTAAGAACTTTAATTTTTACGCCGTGGTCGAAGCAAAGGAGGTAACTTACGAATTACACATTAGGAAATGTTTTTTTTTTGTTTTCATTCATTTATTCATTCATAGCAACGGTTCAAATGTTCACTTCTAAACATGGGATTCGCCTATAGATTGTCTCATATATGTTATATAAATGAGATTTCAAGATCTGAAAATGTTATAGACAGTCGATGACGATAGTATTTAGATTTTTAATATAAAATAAAATAATAAGTTTAGTTAGTAATAAATTTGAGGTTTATATCACCATTGCAGCACCTGATCGTTGTATCCATTAATTTTACGTAGCTGTATCAAAACTCATTTCAAACCACTAAAACGAAAAGAGTAATCCGCTGTCGGGTCGCAAAACGCAAAACATAGTATTTTAGTTACATATTATAGGTATTCTTAGTCAATTGAATCACTTTTTTAAGAGTTCTCAAAACGAAACTATCTAGATATTTTGTATGAGAATGTCTAAAGGAGAATAGTAATAAAGTAAACGTCAGTTCTTCATTTTCATTGATGATCATCAAAAAAAAAAAAAGAAAAATAGCAATAATTCTTAAAATAATCTCTTGAAACAACTATTGTAATTTTTATCGATAGTTTTTTTTTTATCTGAGTGGTTTCTGCATATACAAAAATATGAATCAATACTTTACGCTGAAATCAGTCTAAAACAACGTGTAGTAAAAGTTTCATTTATCTGTAATTCTTAAAATGGCAGTTGATAACATCCTGTTTCAAATGCTCAAACAAAGTACATATCATATCAATATATTAATAACTAACATTTAATAAGATATAAATCGTGATGCGGAGACGCACATAGCACAATCTACCTGCGGCCTTCAAAAAGTAAACATTTCTGGAATGCGGGTAAAAAAAAGGAAATGCTCTCGTGAGAAATGAACAAAAAAAAAACAGGGCATTCTTTGTCGAGGATGGGAATTGTGTGTTCCTGGAATTCGCGTGCCATAGAATAAGGGCATTGTTGAGTTTGGCATAACGTGGCAGTTTCGTGTACAGTCCACAGATAGGGTTGTCATGATACACAAATAACATTTTGAACTTTAGACCACTGGAACATAGTTCGTTTTGCTTTAAAATAGTAAAGTGATGGAATGCTTAATCTAGAGAGCTTTATTTACTTGACACTTCATATTTAGTGATAACTTTAATATGTTTTATGCCGATTTTGACATTCGTTTGTTTACAGTTTAATCGTTTAGTGGTCCATGCAATTATTAACATCAATTATTCAAACTTAGTATTATTCTGTTCATACAATCCATTAACATGATCGCTTTTACCGACAAAGCTCATAAGTAAGGCTAATCAGTTTAGCAAATAAAAAGGGTATATAAGAATTTAGAAACCCTACAAATACAAAAACAAGTGGTTTATGGAACATGACAAGTGAGTGAACGCGATCAAAAATAAAGCTTCTTTTGTATAATCATTAATCTAATTACACCTTTATCCAAGCATGTATTAGTGCTGGCTGAATATATTAACATTTTATGCTCACGAAAAAAAAATTAAAAATAAAATCACTGTAAATAAAAAATTAGTTTTTTGAATACGCGCCTTTAGTGTTTTCTTTATTATGTAGTCAATTAACCAAAAAAAAACTGTGCTTTATAACCCTACCACATCTGAAGCTTTCCATCAAACACAGAGTTCAAGTCCAGGGTCAGTACAAATCAAAGTTTTTAACGTGCCTCTCCGGCCCTAAATGACAAGCGTCGTAATTGTATAAAATGAATAAGAGCTTTTGTATTAAATGAAAGTAATATGCAATTAAACCAACTTATACGAGTATCTTATACTTATACTTGAGTATCTTTACAAAATGAATATTCGAAACTCTGTATAAAATGTAAGTACCACAGAAATCTAAATAATAAGGTTGCCTTATTATTTAAATTTCTGTGGTAAGTACACTCAAGCGAAGGAATGTTACTAAACAAAAAAATATTGGCTAAGATCTCTCCACATCCTAAAAGAGGGAGGGAGTTAAATTGTCATCTATAAAACAGCGAATTTCCGTAAAGTAATAATTGTTCTCTTCAATGTATTAATTTGCATTCGACTTTCATATCAAAATAAAAATGAGTATTATCAAGACCTCCTGACGACAAAACAAATAGCATGTCACAAAAAATAACTAACACATAGGACTGGTTCTCGGTAGAAAATATAAAAAAAATGTAAGCTGGATGACGTAATACAAGGTAATGCAGATCTGTTAAAGGATAATGATGACTTCTATCATCTTATGTGATAATGGGACACAGAACTTGCTGGACGTAGAGACGCTGCAAATTATTTAAATTATCGTAAATGTTACAATTATAAAGAATTAGATCTTGTTTTGTGGTTTTGGCTAAACGCCAGTAAAATTGTTTAAACAAGCGAATGAAATATGTTTAAAAAGTATTGTGAGACACGAGTAAATTGTAAGAAATATTTTTGAAGGTCTCTATAATAAAGAACTGTTATGTCACATGTCAGTTTCACGCTTTGATTCATTTTTTTTAGGTACCTACGTTATTGATCGATGAGGACATAAGATTGGGATTCAACTCGCAATCAGGGGCCTTTCATTAGACACGAATTTGGTTTTGGTCTCCGCCACAGAAATCGTATTATTACTATTTCTATGGTCTCCGACTGTCGAAATTTTTATTCATTCATTCTTTACAATACATCTAAAATCCACAACTGAACAAAGGCCTTTCTCATAGCATACAAATATCCCTCATATCTGCCATACATGTCGCACTTGGCAAGCGGGTTCGCAACCGCATTTTTTATAAGATGCTGCTACTCACCTCCTACTTCAGTTCTATCTGTTGCCTCCTGTAGCATCTACGGGATGACAAAGGGTAGTGGATGGTCTTGCGCCTTCATATAAAATATCAAAATATAAATTATAAAAGTTTAAAAATTTATTTATAAAAGTTTTTGTCACGTGGTAAAGCCACGCTGCAGCTATATTACGGTTGTAGCACGAATGGGTCGGCTCGACCGGGGAAGGACCACGCTCTCACAGTATACCAGCGTTAAATAGCAGTCTAATACTGCTGTGTTTCGTATGGTGAGTGTAGAGAACCGGAGACCCTTTTTTACTGGAAACAAGGCATTCCATCTTAGTCCTCAGGGGTAACAACGTATCTGTGTTTTGATTCTTAATCGAGGATAAATGTATATGTCTATGGGCCACAGCATCCACTTACCATCTGGTGGACTGTGTGCTCGTTTGCCACCCTTATTCATAAAAAGACAGATTTTCTGTCATCTTCTCACTCGTATACAGTTCCTTTGAAAGTTGAAAATATAACATTGAAACAAGCACGCGTTCGTATAGTCAGTCGGTGATATGAGTAGACTCGTTGCATATATATCGGGTTACAAATATAAACTTAAACACCGCAAACGCACGAAAATCCAGACACAATTTCCATAGACCTAGAACAATTACATGTCTAAAAATAAACAAAACTCGATTAAAACTTGTATTTAATATAGTGAGATTATTATAAAGCACATGTTTGTCGTATTTCAAAAAGGAACCTATATTTCGTCTCAGATTTAAAACTAAAATCTCTTTTAAGAAAGAAACCCCGCGAAAATATTAAATTAAAATGTAACGAATTCCATTCGACAGCAAATGTCAAGTTTCGCGAAAATAAAAGGCGGAATGTTTTGTAATAAGATGGACAGAGTACTGCATTAGATGATAAGAGTTCAATTAATTTGATAAAGTCGTAGAGACAAAATACATCTAGGGCCTACATATAAGTACAAAGAGACAAAAATAATTTCAAAATTCAGCCTGTTATTACTATCTGAAAACAACACTAAAGACTATCATCGAATAGGTTACCTTTCATATTAGTGGCGTCATATAGCTTTAACGAATGGAAAGTTTATAAAATTCAGTATTGCCGCAATCGCAAGTTCAAAACAAAAGCAGCCATGGCGACCGGTGAATAGCCCGACGACGACGGTCGCTCCACGCGTAACATTAGCCCGCCAGGAACAATACGGCACGCGTCGAGGTCGCCAGGGTCGAGGACGCCCGCACAGCCTTCCCCGGCCTTCAACCCGCGTCGCGCTCAGGGCTGCCATGCCATGCTCGTAAAAGAAAGAGCCATAAAACGCACACCGGCACAGGGTTGCTATAACCACGAAAATATTTTCTGTAGCCTTTTTATTTCTATTTTATTGAATAAGGTACACCAACAGACAGTAGTTATATAAAGGTCTAAAATTAAAAGTATATTTGTGTTGATCTAAACTACACACCAAAGAAGTGTACACGGCATAATAATATAACTGCAGTATAAACTTAGTCTTAGCAAAAATAAAACAGATAACAAATACATTAAATGTTAAGAGAAACACGTAAATTTCTTTTAAATCTAACCAGACTACTATCTAGATGTACGTTATACGTTACGAATATATCTAGATGAACGTTACTACGCTTAATCTCGTCGTAATCACGGCACATTTTAACAACAGGGTTGAAAAAGGAAGTGTTATTCTTGTGTACGTCTAACCTGAAAATTCTTTGAACACGTTGTCGTGTTTGTTCAACTAGTGAGTTGAGTGATTATTAACCATTCATTGAGTTATACGTAATACGTACAGTACATATAATTATATCGATGGTATTAACTGAGTACAATATAAG
The DNA here is from genome assembly GCA_907164705.1 of Parnassius apollo. Taxonomy (NCBI): domain Eukaryota; kingdom Metazoa; phylum Arthropoda; class Insecta; order Lepidoptera; family Papilionidae; genus Parnassius; species Parnassius apollo. Next base: position 4,889,728 of record CAJQZP010001558.1, read on the forward strand.
TTAACGACGATGATATATCCTAAAATTTAGTTTTCTTTAAAGGTGACAAAAGAGCACACAGCCCACTTGATAGTAAGTGGATGCTGTGTTTAAAGAATCCAAATGTAGAGGCGTTGTCACCCCTGAGGACTAAGATGGAATGCCTCATGTGCAGTAAAAAGGGTCTCCCCGGTTCTCTACACTCACCACCATACGAAACCCAAACACAGCAGCATTAAGTTGTTATTTTAAGCTGGTATTCTGTGAGTGCGTGGTTCTTCCCTGGTCGAACCAACCAATTAAAATTGATTTATAATGAAAACTATTTTCTTAGATTTTACAATATTTTTATATTTATTAACCTTTCTTTTTACGAATTGTCAAAACAGTTTTTAAGCTATTGCATAGCTTCTATCGCGGGCCTTGAGCGCGGGGACCGAATCCAGAAATTCCGTAACGAAAAAAAACCTCACGCTCCCCACTCCGACGGGCACGGAGGTGTGGCGTTGAAAGCCGTGCATCGTCTAACGTCGTTTCAGTTCGGCAGACTTCGGCACTCGGCAGACTTCGGCACGGTGTTTGTGTGCGTGCGACTAGACGTATGCGTGTACACTAGCTGCTAACTCAATGATAAAAATTCCTGAATAACCTACATGTATTGTAAGATATTAAAAATATTTTAAACAATATTAACTTCTCATTTATTCAATAAGAGAAAAAATATTGTTTTCTTATCGGTCACCACGCTCAAAAAGTGTAACTTGATTTAATATCGAAGACTTAACTGCATAAATAAAATAAATAAATAGTTATAATTGCATAAGTTGATAAAAAAATGCTATGCAATAGCTTTACCGCGGCAGTCACCGAATGCCACACGTATTTTTTTTTAAATATCGTGTATTGCATGTCCTGGACGAAACTTAAGTAAAATGCTAAATCATTAAGGATTTTAAAACAATTTACTAATTTCCGAATATTGATTTCAGGTTCAACCCTGTATTTGACTGTACCTCACACACACTTCAAACTGTGTTGTTTCAACATCGTTCAATATAAGAGAGAGAAAAAGAAGAACTAAAACTCGCCTTAATTTAGTTTCTAAGTTTTCCTTAGAGCACTGAACTAATGTTAATTGACATCTGCTACAAAACACTAATAAACGATAGTGTTTACATAAAAAGGTAAAACCGATTTCAGGACAAAAAAAGAAAATATCTATTTTAGACCTGAAATTGGTTTTACCTTCATTCACCATGTTTTTCAAATTCTACTACTAAACGAAGGTCTCTCCATAGACTGCCTCATAATATTTGCCACTGTTGCCACGCTTGGCGGGCGGGTTGGCAACCGTACTTTTTATTTTATTTCAGGAAGACAGTGCTGCTTTGGTGTATTCCCCCTTGTCACCTCTTACGACACCAACGGGACGATATCCACCACGCATACTCTTAAACTGCCCCTAAACGGTAGATGTAGGCTCTTTTAGTTACAAATAACATTTTGAACTTATAAACGTCATAATCTACCGCTGGTTCGAATAGCTCAAGGAGGTAATAAATATATTTATAACCTCCTTGAAATAGCCACATTTATAAATAGATAAATAAAATCCCTAATTTTTGAAGTTCTCTGAAATATTTCAGATTTTTTCAATAATGTCATTCTAAATTAATAACAATTGAATGAAATTAAAGTTAAATTACGTTCATACCTATTACAACATAATAAATATGTTATTGTTTCATGCGATCATTAATGCAGAAATAATTTTATTTCCCCATACTTCCTTATACTCCAAGTACGCCGAGCAATTTCTTAAGCTTTTGTTCAGTCAGTTTAGTAGTAGCATTATGAAGTTATTTATTTATATTTATGGATCTGGTTAAGATTTAATATTTTATTTTGGCTAACAAGGATTGTGCAATTTATAGTTGCTTGCTCCTACTTGCTTGGAACATATTTGACATAGTTGTTACTAGGGATGTAACCATTCCGATACCGATACCGATATATCGGCCGATATAACCGATTGACTGATATATCGGTATCGCCGATTATATACAATCGATATCAAGAGTTTGAAAAGCGCACGAAACGAACAACGCACGCGCGACTTTCTTGGATTAGTTGCCTCTCTGTCTGTCTCATACAAAATGATTTGCGTAACAGATTATCTGCTGATAATTTAAACAAACTTTTTTTTAACAAAAATCTACCAAAAATTAACTTTAATTACTGACCTTAACTTTTATATTGATTTACCATTTTGTGTAATGAAAATTACTTTCTTAATTAACGCTTTGATTGCTTGATTATTTCATAAATAAATGATTTCTTTGAATTTTGAATTTTTTAATTGAAATTTTGATTTGAAATTTTTCCTTCTCAAGATTAAATCTCTGATAAATATAGGTAAGTTTATAAATAATATTATTCATTATCTATTTGTTTTTTTCTTTTCTATTTCTACTAAGCCACCGATAAAGGTATCGGTATCGTATCGGTACAATTATGTATCGTTACATCCCTAGTGGTTACCAATAATTTCAGTGAAAAATAATATATTTATACTTTAAACCCTAATACATTTCTGTCTCAAATTTAGTAGGTATACAATCAATGAGTTATTTTAAACAGTCCAAATTATTCATGGGCATTAAATGTTTCGATTTGTCACGTAAAGCGGAGCACCCAGCGGTCACTTTTAATTAACATAAATAAGCAATCGTAAAACGTTTAGAAACGTGAAGGAAACATCTTCAGCGGGAATTCGAATACGTCGTAAAGTCGAACAACGGATTCTTTATGACCTCTTAAAAGTCTGTATACTATAACTTAATGATAAATGTGAGTCGAAAAACTCTAACTCGCTCGTAAATGTAGTCGTATAAAGTTAAAAAAAGTAGAAACGTGTGCTGGGCCCTGGGTCATTTTTTTTATAGAGTAAGGGTGACAAACGAGCACACAGTCCACCTGATGATAAGTGGATGCTGTGGCCCTTATATCATAGAAACAACAGTTCTATGATCTGAGCTGTGGCCCATAGACATCTCGATTAAGATCAATAAAAATGCAGATGCACCCACGAGAACTACGATGGAATGCCTCGTTTCCAGTAAAAAAGGGTCTCCGGATCTCTACAATCATCATACAAAACACAGCAGTTATAAGCTGCTATTTTACGCTGGTATTCTGTGAGAGCGTGGTCCTTCCACGGTCGAGCCGACCCATTCGTGCCACAACGATATTATAGCTGCAGCGTGGCTCTGCCACGTGTAATTTTTTTTTGAATTATTATTCCATTACCTCATTTTATCACATGCGTAAGAGACAATGATTGTAATAGCCAGAAAAATTACATGGCCTTCAATAGCAAAAAATGCCAAAGCCTACGTACAGTCCCCACAAGGTGAGAAACGTATGTGGATAAGAAATCCACGTTTAAAATAATATAGAGTAAATTATTTTTAACTTGGGTTTCTTGTTAATTTGCACCGCCTTTCCTTTCAAAAATACTTGCACTACCACTGCACTGATGGACCTAATAACAAGGGAAAAAGAAGAGAAGAAGAAATTTTAGAAGCTTTTGTTTAACTTGCTTTCTTCGTATGTATTTCCGGTTCAAAAATTTCAATCAATATTTTTGAAGCACTTGCTGAAATCTGATGGAATTGAGATTTGGCATACTTGAGACATTTCGATGACAGTGCAATAAATATTATATCATTTACGTATAATATGATGCTTATCTGATGATGGCCCCGATGCTGGCTCTAGCAACGTCTATAAAAGCTAATATATTTTGTTTTTCCGTTTAATTAAATTTTATTAATTATATAAATTTAATTTAATTAAATTATATTTAAAATATTTAACAATCTGTTTCTACACTAGCTCAGTTAATGTTACCATAACAAGCTTACTGTTATCGCTGTTTGGAGTACTTAACAGTGAACATTGTATTTGATAAATGACACATTTATTACAAAGTTGTGATAAATAAATACTTTATATTTAACCAGAGACAGGCACTAATGCTTTTTATCTGAAATGTAAAGCTTCGATAATAAATGAGTGAGGTGTCACAAAAATGTGACAAAGGATCGTCAAACGTTTATGATGAGGCGGGAGTCGCATTCCATTACACAAAAGCGACTTGAAATAATATATACCATTAATATAAACGAAAGCCTGTTTTATATCATTACTTATAATTAAAGCTCTTATGGAAAATTATAAATTGAGATTTTTCGAAACGTTTAGTTTGCTTAAAACTACAGCAACCGCTGGCACTAATGTTTTTATTGTATTTACATTTAATGGTTGATTAATCATGTACCGTCTAAAATAAAACATCCTTAAGTATCTGAATGCCCGTGGAATTAAAAATATTTAGAAGAAAACACGTTAAATGTACATGTGAATGTGAAATGTATAAGGTAAAGTTACAGCTTATAAGCCTATATATTATGTTAAACTTCACATTATGCCTTCGAAATATTTTATTTATTTCTCTGAAATGTACTTTTCCTCACGTTTAAGTGCCTCGTGATGGATTATTTAAAAATTAAAACCCCCTCCAGAAATATAAGGACTGCACCGAACAATGAGGCGTATTTAGGGTGTTACAAGATATTTGAACATACAAATATTATTGTTTTTATTTGATATTAGTAGAGCTCTACCTGCCGTAGCACAAGCGAACAATACAAGGCGATAGACTTAAGTAGGCGGATGTCTACTCATGAGGTCAAAGAAACCCTAACAATGATCATATTAAGTTAATCCGCTTTAGTTACGCTCCATCTGCAATTGTTTACAAAAACAACTGACGGTACCGATATCCAATAATAGAAATAAATTATAATCTATTTCATACCTACTTGCAGGGACACCTTCGTATCGATACTCTTTGGTATCGAGTACTTTCTTGTATATCCCGATAATTTCGTACTCGATCAGAGTACTCGCAAGACGACGGAGTATCGCGAAGAGATGCTTTTAATAAATTCGAAGAATGATTTATAAAACGTCTAAATAATTTAGATGAACCCCATGTGACACTAATGGACAATGCACCCTCTATCATTCAGTTCAAAAAAATAAGCCTCCGACAGCGAATAACCGGAAGAATGAAATAATTTCGTGGTTGCCAACCAATGGAGTACAAGTCGACGGCACTATGTTGAAAAACGAACTTTTGCGTTTAGAGGGAATACACAACAAAGCCCCAAACGTCAATAGATGTTTTAGATGAGATGGCAAAAGAAAAGGGACATACCGTTATCCGCCTGCCATCTATCATTTACAGTATAACGCAATAGAATTGATTTGGGCGCAAGTTAAAGGTATTTAATATTTAAATGAAGTTGATTAATAAGGCATCACTAATTTAAAAAAAAAATTACTCATTGTTTTCGTTTTAGGTCATGCAGCAAGTTACAACACCAACCCACCATTCACGGCAAATAAAATGATAAATTTGGTGAACAATGCACGTGAACATATAACACCAAATGATTGAAAGAAGGTGGTCGATAAAACGTGAAGAATTTATCACATAAGATTGGCAACGTGATGTCCGCTTTGATTGTTTTTGTGATCAGGAATCAATAATTAATCTCGAAGATTGTTCCAGTGACTCTGATTCTGATGATAATGGTTGTGAATTAGCATGTACAACCCTTGTGTCAAGAAATTTATTATTGTAATTTTTTTATTAGCCCAAAATGAGTCCCAATGATTAAATACGTGATTAAAATAAATATTGGGTGCATATTTTTTATTAATATTTAAGAATACTTTATCGATATATTGATTTAATGTTCCCAGCACTAGTCACATCAAAATGACAGCTGTCATTCTAATCAAGCCATATTTAAAGAACTAGGACAATAACTTACATTTTTTTGCATGAAGCCGCATTTAGCATTCTGTGTTGTATCTTAGTTCTATTCAATTATAAAAGACTTGGCTGTATACTCCACGCCGGCCTTTGCCTCTTTAAAAGAATGAAGATAGTAATTAAAAAAAAACATTTGAATTAATATGCAAGCGGGTTAGCAACCATAGTTTTTTATTTTAGTCGTTATTAAGGAGACGCTGCTGTGCATCTCCTGATTCGTTTCCGTGTCGCCTCGTACGACACCCACGGAACGATATGGAGTAGTGGATATTCTTATACCGAAACTACACGTGTAACTTCTGAATGTCTCGAGGTCTTATTCACACAGTATATTTGTTTGTATATTTTGTCGGGACGATTGTTCATAGCTATGCTAGGATCCAAAATATAGTTACGTCTTTGGGAAGAACGTTTGAGAGAGGCAAACAGACAGATAAACACGCTGACTACCAACAAGGTGATCCCGAATTTCGGCATGGAACGAACAAAACAGTGATAAAAACTAGTTTCACATAAAAACGCTCGATTCCCAACACATACACACACAATTACAGAGTTTTATATAATATAAGTGCATAAAATAAAAGGCAGTAAATCATCGAGCAAACCTGCGGCCTAAGAGCATAGCACTAAAAAATAAAAGAATGTCGCCCGTAGGAGGAAGTTTAAAATTTATGAGGGAGTCTTGAAGGCACAATGGACCAGAGCTACCGAGTTACGCCATAGCCCGAGATTAGATATAGTTAAATGAGTCTTTGTGTTAAACCAGATTGACGGGCGAGGTTCTTTCGAATGTTAGAATGATTGTTATTCAAATGGCGCCGCTTTGGAAGATAGTGCACGGACTATAAATGACTTCTTATGAGAAATTTTGAACTTGTAATGTAGGTGATGACCTTCTTTACTCCTTATTGAATTTGTTGCAACAAACATAGCTGTATGAAATTTTAAAAGAATCTATTACAGCGTTTTATTCATACATAATGTATTAACCATAAAAGACAATCAATAATAATGATTATGGTCTTTTTGAAAAATATCTGCTCAAAGCAATTATTTAAATTACAAAAACAAAGTAAAAACTCTATGCAATGCCAATTAAATACCGATTCAATGTACGTAATACTAGGTATGTGAAGCATTTTGTGACCGGTCTTAACCGAATAATATCTAGCCGGTATAATTTATGGCAGTCCACGAGGCGCGGACATAAATCGTTGTTTCATAGACGCTACAGCACTTAGTGGCTATAGAAAATAATTGCCAGATACATTCCGTAAAAATCCATTTTTAAATATGTAACTTCGGAACGCACTATAATTATAAAGAACCGTGAACGCAATGGTCAAAGAAGTGTAGTGGTTTAAAATAAAACGCATGGAATGTTTATCATTCGGAATTCTTCGGTTTACGAGCGCGATGGGTACCGTCAACATATCAGTGCAAATTTGATCTAAATTTTAGTTTTAAATTTACTGTTTTGATTTTCTAAGTTATAATGTAATGACTTCTTTATTCTTGATAAAAAAAAATGTATTACACAAAAATCCAACCTAACACTTGATTATGTAAAATATAGACAAGTCCTTATCGGGGCGGGGACATTCTCAAATAAAAGCATACAAGAGTAATCTTCAGATTATTACCAGATATTTAGTTGCATCATTACGTGCGTCCGTCACACATTGGGATTTGGGAAAGGAGAAAGAAAATATAAGGGTTGCTAGTAGTAGTAGTAGTAGCCTAGTCCTTTACAACGGAATACATATTAAAAATCTACTTCTCTTTTTCAATTTCAAGTATTATACAGGGTTATTTTGAATAACCGGCCAAATTTGCAAAGAAGGTTCAGAATAAGTAATATAGGCAAATGGTTAAGAAAATTTATTGAAAAAAAATCTCAAACACTGTCCTTTTTTTTTCTTTTAACTCCAAAATTCGTGGTAATGCATTATTATTTTAACTGATTTTACTGCGCACACACACACATTCGTAAGGGTCGTTCGGTAGGCAAAAACGTTGATACCCATAAATCAAATTCAATTTGGGATAATTTCAAATAAAATTAGAAGCCTTCTTTACTCGTATTTTCTAAAAAATACAATAACGGTATCTACATCATAATTTATATATTTGAAGTTAAGATTAAAATTTGGCTACTCTTTGAAAAATAACCGTGTATAATTTAAACAAAACAAAATATTCTGCGGTTGGCATTTCCAATATGGACCATCGATATTTGAGGTTTTTGGGGGGAGGGGAGAGGGCTACCCCCTGTGCCATCCCCACCCTGCGGAACCCTATGGTTATGGAGATATTCAAGGTTAAGTGTCTGATGAAATGGAGGGCGGGGATATGGGATAGGGGCGGTAAAATGAACTAGATTAAATGAAGGTAAGGATGGGGATTATGGGAGGGGGAGGGATTTGGGGGGGGGGCTTGCGCCCGAAGAAATTTAGGGCAACCACTCGCGCACTACTTGAAGACGGCGCAGAAGAGGAAGCCGTGACAAGTGGCTTATTTGAGACCAACACTTGCACTTGCGTAGTAGTAGGCACAAGCGGCTCTATTCAATCCAACACTTGGGCACTACTTGAAGACAGCGCCGAAAAGGAGGCCGTGACAAGCGGCTCATTTGAGTTCAACACTTGCACTTCACTCAACTCTTCAGACACAGAAGTCTCCGAAGCCCCATGCCTCGGAGACGCCATGGTAGTCAAACGTTGTAAGCTTACAGGAGTACGTAACGGTCGACAATGATGTCGTTTCGCGGTTCTTTCTAAGCAGTGTAAAAACAAATTTAGTGATCCGCAAAAATTATCGATACCTGATTAGTATCGATACTTTCATTTCAATACCAAGTATTTTTGTACTCGATACACTTTTTACGAATAACAAATCTTTAGCTAAATTATCAGCAATTTCATTGCCCTGAATCCCGCAGTGGCTAGAGATCCAAGCTAATACAATGTTTAGCCCTTTTTTATGACAATAGTACAGAGACTTTCTAATATTTAAAATTAGGGGGTATCTAATCTTAGAGTGCAAAGGACTAGATACAATACTTTGAAGGCAACTAAGTTTATTGGTTATGTGGGGGGGGGGGGGGTAAGAAGCCGGGAAGTTGTGCTCCAGCGCTGCGGGATGAGCAGTGCCCGCCCGCCGTAGGGAAGCGAAGGCATCTCCCTCCGCGCCTCCGGGCTCTTATATACACTCTAGGGGTAGGGCAGACAAGACCACGTGGATAATGGGGTGCTCTGATTCGGTTTTGGGTACTTTATGGATATTAAATAAGTAAGTAAACACTTTATTGTAGTAAGAATTAGATAATACAGAAAGTTGCAAACAATAAAATACAAGTACAAAAGGTGTACAAATTAAAAAATACAAACAAGTTGCAAACAATGAAATACAAGTACTAAGGTGAAACTAAAATAGAGTAAACTTTATTCTATTGTATACACATATTTAATTGCACTTTCAGCTTTTCATATGCATCTAAATGGTTAATCATAATTTTTCGTCTCCAAAATTAGCGAAATGTACTCGATACCAAGTAGTATTGATACTTTTGATGCGATACTTGGTATCGAGTAGGTATCGATACTTTCAAAATTTTTGGGAACCCTACACTAATTGACGTTTGACATCAATCATTTGTCAAATTTATTTTGTAATTGCGTGTTATTTGCCAATTTATATGAAAAATTTAAAAAAATATATCTCATGAACCATAAGTTTCCGCAACCTAAAACTTTGCAAAACGCTTTCTTTTAGTGAGTACTATCTACAAAAAGAAAATACGGGCTTTGAAATCGATGGTCCATATTGGAAATATTACCCTATTCTGCTAACTATATCTGTGAACTAAGAGTAGTTAGATTGTTCAGGATAGCAAACAATGTACTTCTAAGCCGCTAAAGGATGCTCCTTCATCCTAGCCGAAGTATGTCATTTTAATTCCACTGTACTTTGTATCAGAAGAGAAACGTCTAAAGTTAATATATAATTGCATGCCCATTGAACTATTAAGCGTTCTTCGTCTGCAGTTTTTTTTTAAATTAATATATTCTTGAACTTTATAGTCTGTAGTTCTTTATTTATTTTTTGCTGCACTGCCTTGTATGTGTTTATTGAATAGCTCCGCTTAGCCTAATGGTTGACTGGGAGAGAATGCCTTTAGGCTTAAGACCGCCATATATGTATTCCAAATTCAAATTTTATTTATTTATGAAAGGTACATCAGGAAGTTGAATAGATCTTAAAAATTCAATTGCTTTCAACTCTTAGGTATACAAATATTATAGTTGCAATTAAATCTATTAAATTTCTACAACTAAATTATTTCACACTATTATTTATATTATAATTATATTTGTATGCTTAACAATGATGCAATTAAATCGTATTTTAATTAGAATAGGATATTCACAGCTCGAAGAACCGATATCCGATGGGGAAAAAAGATTCTCGAGTGGCAGCTTCGTACCGACAGGCGAAGTAAAGGCCGTCCCCCCAATAGATGGAGTGACGCCCTAGTAAGACATGCAGGAAGTCGATGGATGCATGTGGCTCAGGACAGTGTTTTGCGGCATTCCTTGGGGAAGAACTATGTTCAATAGTGAACTTGTGAAGTGCTGTAATGATGATGATGATTTACATCTAATCGTCTAATCGAATGTCAAAAAATGATATATGCAATGTTATTGTAATATGCCTACTGATGCGTCACTTAAATTAATTAAGTAGAAGTGCTTTCTATTTTTGTGCATATAATTTTAAATAAATAAATGAATAAAATATTAACATCCCATTACATTTGTTTATTATATGTTTGATACTTTTTATTTAATTAGGTAAACGTTCGCCTTATTTATCATCATCATAACAGACTATCAAAACTCCGCTTCTGAACATGGGATTTGCCATAGTTGCCATGCTTGACGGGAAAGAGGTTATTAACTTGCTATCAGGCAGATGTTGCTGCCCATATCCTGTTCCAGTTTCCCTCTGTGCCTCTTACGACCCCATGCGATGACTTGGTGTAGTGATTCCTTAATAAGTACATATACTAATACTACCTATTTAAGTACATAACTATATATAATAAACCTTTTATGTACCTTTATGAGTACATTATTGTATGTAAAAGAACTTATTAAATGGTTTACTTTTTAGAATTGCGTGCCAAAATCAGCAAAACGGAATACATATAAGGAATCACCCCTCAGAAACTCAGTTTCTCTCTGTTCGTCACACAGGTTTTTTATAATGTGTCTTTCATAACTTGATTCATCTTGGACATAAGAGTTTTAAAACTCCAAATTATTTACATTACGAATTATTTTTTGAAGATTTAAAATTTGAGTGCGTTCAAAACGCAAGTCACTGATTAGGTACAATTTAACTACACCAAGTTAGTAAAAGTAGAGTTCAACTAAATATCACTTAAATTATACAATAAAGTATTAAGTAATAAGTTCTTATATTTTAAGGGCAAATTTCGCAATCAAACACAATCCTAGTAATATCCTAAAATCCTTTTGTATTTTTGTATTGTACTAACGAAAATTATTAAATCCATGCTTGCGTCTTGCGAACTCTACCCGTAAAAAGCTTAGTCAAATCGGTGTAATGCGGTGTGCACATGTGCTCAAAAAGACTCCGAGGCACGCAGGAAACCAAATATCTCTGGAAGTATGCGCTACAACGGCGTATGAATAAAATTTAATTGCCCACAGAGTTTAAGTATCGAATCTAAACATGTAGGACGCGGGGGAAGACGGTCGTTTGCATTTAGGTATTTAGGTTGCTCTACGGTTTTGTAAATCAGAACTTTAATATTTCTCTAACTTATACAATGTATTTATTGCTACAGTGTAGTGGCGGTGGAAGCAGATCCACTATCCCATATCATCGCGCGGATGTCGTAAGAGACGACAAATGGAAACAAATCTTCCTAGTAACAACTAGGAAATTAACAATTGCGGTTGTCAAGCGTGCCAACTATGGAAAATACCTCTTTTATGAGGCAATCTGTAATTTTGGTAAGTTACAGCTTACTTTTGTACAGTAGCAATTAATAAAATTAATAAAAAGAATAAGAAGAATTTTTCATTTGAATCGTAATGGCGGGGGATATCTGGAATACGTTTACAAAATGCAGAATGTACATAATACTTAACACCGCCCCTATATTACCACCAGATTAGATTAAAATTAGATTAGATTAAAATACTAAACACATTCATAATTTTTACCCGACTACCGCAGAAGGAGAGTAACGATTTCCGAATATATGCAAGTATGTTTCTTTTACACGCTCTGTATAGCCTAAACGGCCTGATGCATTTAAGCAAAGTGAGTAGGCTTTTGTTAAGCCAGTGTGCTTCACCATCTTAGGCTACATCACCACTTGCCATCGGATGGTAATGTAGTTAAGCGTTAGCTTAGAATAGGAAAAAAAAGCAAATGGGTGTCGTTGGATACGTCTTGGTAGTGCAAGTGAAATAGGGTATATTTATATTAAAATTTAACTCTTTTCAGTATTTTTAAGCAGTTGGGTTTATTTTAACTTATTGGTTTAACCGTTCTACTTACATAGTACGTGATAATATGGTCATCCCGTTAATATGGTAATTTCCTATAACTCAAAAACTACAGCCTTGTTTGCATAGATGACTCTGTGATACGATAGCTCTACATCAATAAATCAAGTAATAAAAGGTCAAAAGCGCGCTGCTTTATTGACGCCAATTTGACAGTTGACAATAATGTTAATATTTTAGTATTGTGTATTGTAGTTTAATTTTTTTAAGTTAATTTTTTGAAGTGTTTCTAATTATTGCTAAAGCTTGTTTGATGTTTTTTTCCTTATATATTACTTATAGTATAGGACTTCGAATTTTGGTTCCTGTCTTCTTCCTAGGTTTTGGTTTTATAGGGCGGCAAAGCTCAAGGTTATTATCGTCACGTACCTAACTATCCGTTAAAAATTAAAACAACAACTGTTTCAACCACAACACATCTATACGAGAAACCAAGATACAGATCCTTACACTAAAGCAATGTTTTAATTAAAACGCGTCGTCTGTCCACTATCGGTATGCAAAAAGTTCACAAAAAAAAAGCCCACAACCCATAACTCGGACTATATAATTTGCGGATACCGTAGCTAGCTGACAATGCACGGCAGCTGGTGAAGAAAGAATATATAATTCACAGAATAACTCGAGGCATTGACTCGAACGGAACGCGCATGTCTTATATAGAATTTAAAAAAATTTAAGTGTCTTTCTGTAACATAGAAATAACTGGCATTTTTTAAGTTCAGGGGTTGTTTGCATGCTAGCAAAACATGTACAAATATTATGAAAAAAAATCTATATATCTGTCCGGGCTAAATTTAGGAATGGCTGAACCTACGTATTATAGTATTCTATGGCTGAACCGACTGTGTTAAATCTTTACGAATAGAAAGAGAGCATGCCAGAAGGGGTCTGGGTCATATTTTGACAAAATTTAATAATTGATAAAATAAATGGTCTTTGACTATCTTAAATCTAAATAAAGCTACTTTAATAGATCCTATACAGGTGAACACTAGTTAACTTAATAATTTTGCCCACATCTTCCACTACAATTATAGATTGCAGATACCGCAATTTGTGCACTATAACACGCTTCGAGTTTTGTACACGCTATAATTATTTAAATGCGTTAAATACATACGTTGACATGTTCGTAAGATGGATATTGTTGGACGTAAGGACAAAACAACGTTTACCCAACGTAGACTGGTTAAGTGCATAATTTGAACACAAGAAGCAGTCCATCCAACTGGATTTCCTTAGAGTAAATTTTGCCTGACTAAAGGTCACTTTACCGCATTTATTTTTAAATTCTCATTTCTAAATTGTTTTGATAATCAAATATCACCATTTCCCTCTTATATTATTGATAGGGCGCTCAGACCGCGCAAAGACCCATCAATAATCTAAGATTTCCCTACTTTGTAAAATATATCGTTTTTTTTTCTTTTTATAACAGCACACACACACATCAGGATTTTCTTTTGTATCGTTAAAGCAGTTTACATATACATAAATTTGTACAATTTACAGGACACATATCCAGATCCAGGAAAACTGTAGTCCAAACAAATACTTGATCCGAACGAGATTAGAATATGTGGCTCACAAAGCTCACGAACTTAGCCAATGCATCACGGAGCGGTCAGATAAAACAAATAGTGTCCGATTATACTATTTTAAAAAGGGGTGTCTGTGTGTGTACGTTGGAGTTTTGATAAACTTTCTTCATCTTGCATATTTCGAGGAGGAATTATGATATATATCGTCTCGAAAACAATTTTATTAAATTTTTTTATAGGATGGGGTGACAAACGAGCACACAGTCCACCTAATGTTAAGTGGTTGCTGTGGCCCATAGACATCTACATCTATCTTCGATTACGAATCAAAATCCAGATACGTTGTCACCCGTGAGGACTAAGATGGTACGCCTCGTTTTCAGTAAAAAGGGTCTCCGGTTCTCTACACCTACCATAAGAAACACAGCAGTATTAAGCTACTGTTTTACGCTGGTATTCTGTTAGAGCGTGGTCCTTCCCCGGTCGAGCCGACCCATTCGTGCTGCAACTATACTACTAATATAACTGCAGCATGGCTCTACCACGTATATGATGACTAGTTACGTAATGAATACATGATAGAGCTCTCAATTTAAGACCTAAGCCGACGAGTATGTTTGCATACATATATGGATCGTTGTGTAAAAGGCGAGTGAAATGTTTCGGGATCGTGCTAAATGGCAGTACCTGGTCTTTGCCTAACCCTCTAGGTGACAGGAGGGAGAATGTATGTTTATAAATATAAAGTTCTCATTAAAATCGATTCTTAAGTTAATAAAACAAAAAATAACGTGCTTACAGTTAGCCTCCAAATGGAATTAGGTCAATATGGGAAAGTACATACATCCTGACCCGGAGTAATTATTTGATCATGTAAAAATGCTTGTCCTGTGCGGGATTCGAACCCGTGACACTTGCGCAGCAACTCATTGATAAGTCACTGCGCCACAGAGCCTATCATATTTAATTACGAGAAACACATTCAATATTGTAGGCTTCTTGACGACATATGAGCGAGGAGGCAATTTGAATTTTCATTAAGTTTGAGGAATTAATCATTAAATAAGCATCCATATATACGTGACCTTTGTCACAATCATTTTCTTGCGTCAAAAGAAATAATA
This sequence comes from Parnassius apollo, assembly GCA_907164705.1. Lineage (NCBI taxonomy): Eukaryota > Metazoa > Arthropoda > Insecta > Lepidoptera > Papilionidae > Parnassius > Parnassius apollo. The sequence continues at coordinate 4,904,891 of CAJQZP010001558.1, forward strand.
AACAATATCCTATCCCACCCATTAACAATAACCTTTATACTCTTATCCTTAAAAATATATTTCATATATGAAAGTTTGTGTGTTTGGATATTTGACTCAAACGACTTAAGAATTTTAATGAAATTTGGAATAGAATATTTTATCATGGAAAACAACATAGTATACTTTTTATAAAGCAATTCAGTTATAGGTTACCTCGACATATAATATGTATATACACTGTTACTATAATAGTAACTTAGTAACAGTTGCCCGCTTTGCAAAGTTTTTTACATACACGTAAAAGTTTGTAAAGATGTTTGCATGTTTGCTAAACAATTACGCAAATACAGCCAAACTTATTTAGATGAAATTTAGCACACCTATAGACCATGTCCTAGACTACCACATACTTTTAACCGCAGTGCAATTCATGACACCACTGAAAAATAAACAAAAAGGCGTTTCGTTCGGTTTCCCCGAAAATAAATAAAAATAATTATATATAAAATATGCTAATTCACACATCAATTTTTTAACGAATAAGAGCGAAATTTTTCATTAGCTTATCAAAAGAACCATCAGAAGATAAAAACTATCTGGCTGGTCCACATATTAGGCTATCAGAATCCAATCGAAAATATTAACATTATTTCCAAATGCAAGAATTAATTTTGCGTGTTATATAAACAAGGCTCCGACTAGCATTCGAAGCCAGGACCAAAGCCACAGAAGAAATAATGTTACCGATGGGCTACACACTCGTTAAGGTAATATTTTTAAGTGAATAAACGTACGTACAACGCTATTAGCTCGCATTAATTTTTTTTAAAGAATTCTGAGATAAAAATAATACGTATGAAAGGTCCGGAGAGCACTTTGCAAAATAGAGCCATTCCATAACATCATAGCTGATAATAATCTCGATACTGCCCTATTATTTGCATAATATAATACTCTCAACAAGTCTGTTTACCAAATGGTTATACTTCTGCGTAACGACGGGGTTAACCGATCAATACCTAGTAAACGAACCTAGTATTGCTATAACAACTAAAATATCGACCAATTTATATTGAACGCCACTAAGAAGACACATTTCATCAAGCGCGATTTAATACATTTTTAAAGTAACAAGGGTCTTCGGTACTCTAAACTCGCCATATGAAATACAGCAGCGTTGAGCTGCTATTTTGGCGCTGGTATTCTGTGACAGCATGGCCCTTCCCCAGTCGAGCCGACCCATTAGTGCTACAAATATTCTACTAATATAGTTGCAGCATGGATATAACACGTAAACATATAATAAGAATAACAAATAAGATGGAATAGTTAGTGAAAATAAATCTCCTATCATTCAAAACGAATAAAGAAAATATTGCTAAAAAGAAAATAAACAAAAATATCATACCTTTGGGTACATACTAATAATATAAGTAACAGCTAAACAATTAGCCATTGACGTAATGAAGTAAAAGTGCATTAAAATCAAATAACCATAGTGGTCAAAATATTTAATAAATTCCCGTGGGCAAGTTGAGGCAATCTATAAATATAAATGAAAATCTCATACGTCGCTGTAAAATTTATTCACAAGTGGCTACGTTGGGTAAAATATCACATAGTCGTCATGCTCGTGAGACGTCGATCAAGCTATGAAATAAACACCGTAAGCCTCAGCACCCGCATTATCTCGTACGCATCGATCACATTTCTCCGTAATGCCATTACCACAACTCAGTGCTTTAAAAGTGTGCATTCGATTACGATGGAAGAGTTTTAGCTGCTGAGCGATGACGACCGAGTCGCTTTTTAAAATTCCAACTCGAACGGTTTCGTGATAATCGCCTCTCTCGTTAATCTTTTAGGGAATGCTTGTTTTACGTCAACGGCAAGACCTTTCCTATTTAAGTGTTTAATACAGTTTTAATTTTTTGATACAATGCAAATAAGCATTAAATGTTCTGGCCTTATTTTTCAAATTTGAAAAACATCACACTAACAGATAAATATCTAATATATTCTAATTATTTACACATTAGCTTTATATCTTTTATAAGTTTCCCTCTTCATTAATTATTAGTTACTATTATGTTTTATTATAGAACTTCATACATTTTTCATACCACAAATTTTACAGCAGTTAGTAAGATTAATTAATAAATACCAAATAGCAGTAGGCAAATTTTTCAGATGTTCAAGTGGTATTCTTCAACATAAAGATAAGGAATTGTGTAAAGGCATCAAACTTTTTGACATTTTTGCTTTTTAAATAATAATTACTTTAAATGAGTAACAGATCATTGCTGACTTGTGTGTTTTGCAGAATCCGAAATGGGTTTGCATCTTACTTTTTAAAACACAAAGTACATTTAAAAAAATTCTGTAAGTTTATAAAGCATAAAATAATGAGACGATTCGAGGTCCGATGACCTTATGAATAAAAATCTACTTTACTCATTAAATTCGTCTAGAAAGCTTTGTCTAGAAGACACAGAATAATCATTTGCCTTCAACCGTACGTGTCACACTCAAAAGCATCCTTTAAAAGAAAAGGTAGCAAAGGACCGGCATGGAGGTGCCACCTCATTCTTTAACGGTTTGTTCATACATATATCAAGCACATCTTTATGCAGCAATAAATGATCCCCATTCTACACATTCCATAACCATGACTCGGGTCACACGTGTTACGAAGACCGTATTCAAAGGATTCAAATGGTATTTAAATATGAAGAGAGATGCCAATCTTGTGAACACGTTTATTACAAAGAGTATTGAGCTTAATATGTCTGTTCTGGTACTGTTCTCAAATTTATGACGTGTTACGGTCGTTACTGCTGAAATACATCAGCGAGAACAAAGACTTGCACGTGACGACAAGAAAACTGTCTTAGTCAGGGATAAGCACATTGTAGCGAATATAATTATTGGCAAATTAAACAACACAAACACTTCAAGTAAGATTAACTGGAAGGATTAAGCTTCTGCAAGGATATTAATAAGTTTAAAATAAATAATTGCAATGAAAGTACCTACATAATGGTAGAGGAACGTACTAAACTCAGAGTTATAACTTATACATATTAACCGTTAACTGTTACAGGCAGGAGGAAATTCTACTGCTGAACATAGTTAGGCCTGACTCATAGACAGAGTATTTGCCATAGTTGCCACGCTTGGGAAGCAGGCTTGCAACCGCAATTTTTTATTTTAATTCGTTATAAGCAACACGGTGTTGTTTATTTATTTTTTATTTATTTCACAAGCATGATAAAATAAGTTGTTTATAAATTTTAGGATTATTTACAACATGTCTTACCTGTATTAGCGTAGAAATAGCATAATAATCGATTGAAAGTTTTTCACAATGTCATTATTAACATGAGATGTCAATAAAATATATTACGTTTATCTAATAATAATAATAGCACTATTTTTGGTTTCCTTCTGCCGCCTTTTACGACACACCCACAAAATGATACAAGGTAGTGGATATGTATGTTACCATACACCGCTGTTATATGGTAACATACATATTATGTACGGTGAAACCTTACATCTTTGCCCACATATTTCGGTTTTTATTACTTTTTTCAAAAAATAGTTACTTTATTTTGATGGTTGCTGAAGCTTTAAACGACACTCTATGCAACAAATAAACTGTCAAAACCGGGTGACATAATTCCTAACAGATGCTAAGAAAAAAACAAAAACAGACGAGGGCAAAGTTATCTCCACTTTCTTACATCTTTGCTCAACCTAAATTTCTCAGCAACTATAAGGTCTATGACTTTGATTTTAAGATATATTGTTAGCAAATCGGCAAAATGGTATACCATTACATTTTCAAATAAATAGAAGTCCATTTTAAGTTTTAATGGCGGTGGGTAATGTTATCACCACATTTAGTCACACTTTCATACTAAGAGATTATAGTTGCTAGGGCTGTGTATCAGATGAAAGAAAAATAATAAACTGATTTTAATATAATAATGTATATTTTATTTTAAAAATTAAAAACAAAAACTATCTGAACAACAAAAAAAAATCAAGAAAATGTAAATTGTCTCAGAAATTAACCCTGATAGTTAAGATAAGGAAAAGTAGACAGCGACGATACTTATTTAATATAATACGAGTCCAGCTTATACCGATTTTGTTACCACTGATGTGCGTGGTTCACATACTGTGCGTATCAATCCATTTTGTCGGCCATTTTTGTCTGCGATCGTTAATGTCTGTCGTTGAGGAGACAATTCTCTTTTAGATTTAATTTTTTTTGCAAACGAATTGCCGCATAAATCTTATTTAAAAACTTTAGCTTGAAACTGAGAACATTTAAGGTCTCTCTTTTGGGAAACTAGCGGTTTCTGACAAAAATTCCCTACAAATATATACCTATTTATTATATTTAAAATAATATATAAAACAGTATCTAGTTACCTATATAGTTATCACAACAGTAGTTTAGTTAACAGTGGTTATTGTTATACAGTTTTTATATACCTATATACATTTATTTATTTTATTAAGTATACCTATATATTTACATTTTATTACATATTATATATAATTTTTATTTATTATACCTAGGTACATGTTTCCTTGTTTTGTTTTCAATAGTGTCAACCCTAATAACATTTTTGAGCTGGGCAATGTTGTCGACCTCAGTTTATAAAATTGCTTACAACATTACCCTCACAATTTTCTCGCTAACTAAGACAAGTGTAAGAAAGAGACCTTGATTAAAAGCAGCAACAACTAATGCCCTACACGTAAATAATAATGAATCTTACCTGCGCAGCTTTTCTTGGCAATGCGGGATGCAAAACTGCAACAATGTTTTTGCACCACCTTCGACACTGTCCCTTTGACGGTTGCTGACTGATGCCTGAATATAGTTAGCTGCGATTGTAGTATTCACTGCTGTCAAACAGATACTCTAGTTTTCCCTAGACACCATACAAAGTTGACATTTGTTAAAATAATATGTATATCGGTAGTTTTAGTTAATTTTCGTGTTTGGGCAAAGATGTCCCTCAAGGGCAAAGTTGTAAGGTTTCACGGTAGTAGTATTAAAAGGTAATGCCACAGAGTACATAACAGTACACAATTTTTGACAAATATATTTCAGAGAAAACGTCATATTATTTTTCTACATGAAATTATTCAATGTAAGTATTTTATGTGTACTTCTCAATAACTAAATGCCCCTTAATTCCCAAACGATTAATACACACGTAAGAGAAGCTAAGATTAGCGAGCGTTCTCATCATTCATACAAATCGGATCATATATTTCATCAAGATTATAATCAAATATTTAAATTTGCTCACATCGAAACGAAACTACAGTTGCGTGAAGATGAAAATATATATCGCTTGGGTTCTTATGACAAATGTGTAGACGTGGTCGATTTATAACGGCGATATGTTAATGCGTTTAATCAATTCCTAGTGGTTATTCTATACGTTCACGATGAAAAATTGTAGATCCATTCTGCATATTATCTGGATGTACCGCCTCCAGCTGGAAGCGATCATTTATATCGGTCTATTGAAACCGTCATAACACTTTCCAGCTTTCCACGGGCTATCTTAAGTTCATCACTATGAAAGGTCTATTGATAGCCTCATTGTTTGAGTCGGTTGCACAATAAATGAACATCGTAAATTATACCAATATAGAGGTACCGTATACCTATCCAACATTTATACTCATGTTGATTAAACTAAATATCATCTACAAGCAAGTAATTTTAAAAGGAATTCACAATTGTAAGGAATAGGAGTGGTTGGATACTGTAATAAAATAGTTTATGTTAGCCCAGCGTTTATTTGCTTCGAAATGAATGAACATGGACGTACAAAAAAACGGTAGTCAAGAATTGCAGTTACTGGAATAATTGCATGATATTGTAATTTTCTATACCATCGTTATATTGTGCCCGTAATTACAGAATTATAGCGTAGATAACAACAAGAAGTCTAGATACACGCGTAATTGCTAAGTCTGAGCCGATCCCGATCCGATCTAATATTAACCATTGGCGAAGATATCGTAGATAATGTTTGATTAGCATAATCCATTTGATGTATACAAATGCGTACAGCTGCCATTAGTATTCGTTAACAGGTTGGAACTACGGCCGCGGAGCACAAAATTGACATAATAATATCCTTACCGACGTACCCACAATGTTGCCAGTCTGTAATAGGTGCCAGAGATATATCATAATCAAGGCAGTATCTAGGTCCAATAAATTATCCCGTCGAGTAAACGTCACAAGGTAGGCGCTAATGGTGTACTTCACCCGTAAAGGGTCGCTAGTGGACATAACCATAATGTATGAGACTTTGCATTGTAGCTACGTTCACGCAAGTTCAATGTTGAATGCACAATTGATTTAGAAAATGAATAAACGGGAAGTATAATATTGTATACAGTCTACAGCGTATCTGTATTCAGGTAAGTCGTGAATTATATAGCTATTTATTTACAAAACACTTCGATATGAATTCTTGAAGAACAAACCGTACATACACTCAGGAGCTCAAGGGGGAAATATAACCTCAAATGGATGCAAGATCCTCTGTTATGCCGAAAATATTGCAGCATTAATTTTGAAATAAATATATGGTAAAGTTGAGGATTAATGTTAAGGACTATGTTAGACGAAATCACGATTCCGTAAAATTTTCTCGATAGAAAAAAATCCAAAGTTACCTTCAAACTGAACAATTAACCGCTGTTATTCATAAAATACTTTAAATAAGATCATGAAACTTTGCATACTAAGTAAACTAACTATAAAGCAGTGCTTATGTTATTTACTTTTTTTAAAATACCATTATTTTCACTGTAAAAAGAAATTACCTAAACTTTCGGCGTCTTGAAGCTTGATTCGTGATTTTGTTGCCACGTTAGTATCGCTTAGGCTTTTGAAGGGAGAAGAGGTGTGTCGCTTACGATCAGAATACACATTACGCAACAGGACGACGTAAATTTAAAATGGGAAATAACCGTGATAAAAATAAGAAGCGGCTGGGTTGTCGTTAAGAAACAGGCATAAATATGATAAACCTAATGAAATAAGTATCTAACGACCTATCTACTTACAGTATTAGTGATTACAAACATGTCGGTACATAGCATACGACGCACGGGAAAGTGGGGGCGAAATTAGAATTTGAGCTGACTTACTATATCCCCTTAATGTTTAAAAATTAAAAATATTGCGAAAACAAGCGAAGATCATTAACACACAACGTACTTTTACTGTCTAAAACTTCTACAATACAAAACTCTTCGGGGTAATATCATTCGTTTTAATACTCGCAGAAAATGACTTTACTTACAAAATCGCTTGGCAAAGAAAAAAAAAACAATAACATCGCTCGCAATTTAACTCCTGCATATTCCGTTACGAAATTCGCACAAGTTATTCACACAGTCGGCACTTCCTCAATCGAAAAACGTCCATACGTCCTAGCAAATACATATAAAGAAAGCGAGAAAAGACAAGATACGGAACGCGGCAAACTTACGTCGCACATCGTATCGATACAAATTACCAAGATAATAATACAGACAAAACAATAGTTATGATGAATGAGCGACCGGGTCACAGTCGGTCTCGGTTGTGTTACATTGTGGCCGCGGAGAAATGCGGTCGTTTCTTGCACTGACTTCTGTCTTCTATACGCAATCTATTCCTAATAACAGGAAGGCTGTAACAGCTATGTCATTTTATTTATTTATCCTAAATGTAACCTTCACGCCTTACCCTAACACTTCAGTAAAAAGGAAAGAAATTGACGTATAAGGATTATACGTTAGCACACAGTCCACCTAATGCTTGGAATCTGTGGCCCATAGACATCTACATCTATCTTGGATTAAAATTCAAAATGCAGATGCGTTGTCTGCCCTGAAGACTAAGTTGAAATACTTTGTTTTGGTAAAAACAGTCCCCGGTTCTCTACGTACACCAAAAAAAAAAACAGCAGAATAATTTTTCTGTTTCACGCGAGCCAACCCAATCGTGCCGCAGCCATATATCCGGAGACCCTTTTTACTGGAAACGAGGCATTTCATCTTAGTCCTCAAGGTTGGCAACACATCTACATTTTTATTTTTAATCGAGGATAAATGTAGATATCTATGGGCCATAGCATCCACTTAGCATCCACCTGACTGTGTGCTCGTTTATCACCCACATGCTATAAAAAAATATAGCTGAAGCGTAGCTCTACCACGTAGAAAAGTATAACGTGTTATTAGAGAATTATCATTATATATTTTATTATAAATTAAAAATCCATGGCCTAACGTACTATGTACATAGTCTAACGGACTACATATACCCATATATAGCGACGAAGCATGGTGTGACTATCCAACAAATCATAAGTATAGATTTAGGAGAATGCTTAGACGTACTTAATATATTTATTTATTGTATTTAATTTAATTTTATAATAACAATAATTCTTATAATAATTTCGTGTCTAGTAATTAGCTAATTAGTAATATTTTTTATTACTTTTCGTTTCCATCTTCTTTATTATAAGCTCGCTCGTACTATTCCAACTAATGGTAGGTGACACTACAACTCATTAACACCTAAAACCTACATAAAGACCTGAAAAACCACCAACTTTCTAACTGCGGGCTACCGCTACTGATAATTTCTTGACAGAAAAATAATTGATTTTGGCCTAACCCGATTCGAACCCGTAACAACCAGATCAGCTGTCGCGTATACAACCAAAAAAAGCATTGGGCCTTGGTTTAATAAATTATGATAAACACATTGAATAATTTCACATTATACAAATAATATAAGAGACGAAACAGATAACTAAAGCTCAAAACAACACACTTCAGCTGAAGATGTAGTGGAAATACAAAGCGAAAATTACGATCTGCGCCGCATTCCGCCATATTTATACGCCAATAGCACGGCGTAACATGGTGGCGGAGCGTAAGTATTATTTATGGTAGGACTTTTTCGTTTTAAATTCACTCAAACGTCGAACCTCGGATAACCACTTCGCTTTAATCGTCGGCGGTTCATCGTAAAGCTTTCGCTTTAAACAATTAACATTGTAAGAATATTCGATACATACAAACAGGAGGCGTATTCATAAGCGATATTTCATTTCTTTTTTTTTTTAATACAACCGTAACATTATAGGATTGAATACATATATTTAATCATTTATTTACAAGGTGTTTTAATATTGTGTCCTTAAATTATAGAAGCACTACATTTTACAAATTATTAAAATTTTATAAATTATTAAAAGAAAGAAATTATTTCTTGTATATTTCTTGCATATTGAAACTAAAAATTACGCTTAGCTACAAAAACATAATAAAATTCTGTATGGTAGTGCAAAAGTTACAAAAGTAAGACGAACAAAAGAGTACGCGAGCAACCAGGGCTCGATCGCCACCAAATAATTGCGACGAATCATTTATTCGCCACTGCCATGTTTTATTATGCCCATCTGCCACGAACACATATAATATTTAATATTTTCCCAATTTCCCCGAATAAATATGCCCCAATGCCCCGACACATATTATGCTACATACATAATTGAATTGAAGTTAATATTGTGCAGTTACCCAAAAAGTTAGATATTTCACCTAAACTAAAAAGTTAGATATTTTTACGTGGTAGAGCCAAGCTGCAGCTATATTAGTAGTATAGTTGTAGCACGAATGGGTTAGTTCTACCGCGGGAAGGGAAAACGCGTGCTCACAGAATGCCAGCGTAAAATAGCATCATAACACTGCTGTGTTCCGTATGGTTAATGTAGAACCGGGGTCCCTTTTTGCTGAAAACGAGGCATCCCATCTTAGTCCTCACGGGTGACAACGCCACCGGTAACAAAAATCTGCCTTTTGATTCGTATTTGAGGATAGATGCTGATGTCTATGGGCCACAGCAACCACTTTCCATCAGGTGGACTGTGTGCTCGTTTGTCACCCTGTCCTATAAAAAAGCAAAAACAAAAAATATCAATATTATTACTTTTTACCCCCGACGAAAACAGACGGGTGTTATAAGTTTGTAGTGTGTATTTCTATATCATCTGTGGCATCATAGCTCCTGAACGAATGAATCAATATTGTTTAAGTTTTTTTTTTTTATTTGAAAGGTGTCTTAATCGAGAGTGTTCTTAGTTATGTTTTCAAGATTATCAGCTCTTTTTATTTGGAGTTTTTTAAAATTGTTAATTTTGCAAAGTTATAATAAAAAGATGCAATAAAAAAATATTTCCATACTCCTTCTCCTGCCATTAATCAGTAACACTAATAATATGATCTGATTTTACCATTTTTAATTGTAGGTGCATCATTTTAATTGCAATTTGAAGTGCTGATTTAACACGTGTTCGGTGGTAAAGGAAACCATCGTGAGGAAACCATTCCAATAAATCGAATCTAAGAATAATAGACCATGGATCCTAGTATTTATTCACAAGAACATCGTACGAGTGTACCGCAACCGGGTAACCGGCATAAGCAATAATAGAAGCAAGTGTGCAGCCAGTGTTATAAGCAGTTACTCATTCTTGTGACGTGCCAATTAAGTTATAAATAGCTAAATCAATTAGTTTCATCCTGTTGAACGTAGAACTTGCAATCACTGTAGCCGTGTCAAGTTATACTTGTAAATGTAACGTATATTAATTACGTATTTAACGCTTGATTAACATTTTTAATTTTTAGTCTTTTTAGAACGCACACCATAACAATGAGCTTCAGACAAAATTTCAATCAACGGAGACTAGCCATCTCCGAAAGGACAGAATTATAGTGCACGAGGCACTCTCTATTCCTTCACTCTTATATTCTGATGGAACGGCAATTCAATACGACCGGTGAGGGCTGGATCATTACGTGCTTGTGGTGAAACACCGCCAACTTCCTGACTCCAAGCTGTTATTGCGAATTTCTAGACAGAAAAACCCAATAACTTATTTTGAATCGACCGACGTTCGAACACGGGACACCTCATGAACTGCAGTCGCGCTTACGCCCACTGAGCCAATGCGGCATTCTCACCAAATATAAAGATGTAAAATGTCACGCTAAATATGTAAGCCATTTCTTCCAATACAGCCTAGGCTGATAATTATAGATAATAAATGTCAAATTCTTGAAAAGATTCGTAAAATGTCACATTTCTTAAAGGATTTTATATGAGGAAGTTGCGTGAAATGAAGAACATTTAAGTAGATAGATCAACTGGTGGTAACGGGGTGCTTTGTAGCATAAACACCTAAACCATTCTTGATTAAGAATCCAAACACAAGAAGTGTTGTTGTAGTACTCGATTTGCTGGTAAACCTTTCTCTGGTTCTTGTCACTCACTATTCAAAACACAACAGCAATATGTTGACAGTCTATTCGCTTGTAATGCAGCAATTCGACAGTTAGCAAGCAGTGAGCCCTGCGTGCAGCTGAGTTGGGTAAGGAGATAAAGTTTGTAAATTCACTTTGTGCCTAATCTAAGATATGTCTATATTACTAGTACGTATTCATTGATAATTAATATTGGCAGAATTAACGTAGAAAATGTTATGACATATTATCATGTACCATATAACTTGGTCGTTACATTATGTCATAAAAAGTTGCATATTATATTTTAGAAATAAATATCTATAATATACTCAATACAATTTCCGTTTTAATTGCAACAATAGAACTTTACAGGAAATCGCTTTAATTGGAGACAATTAGACAATCAGTGAACAATAGACAATAAAGCGAAAAGAAGTGACACAAATAAACAATAAACCTTAAAAAAAAATCAACGTTAACACAACATGAACAATGTAAACTCGGACCTTGACTCCGAGCTGAGACCATCAGTTGACATTTGCCTGCACGTAATGACGGCAATCAGGGCTTCTGAGAAAGAGCGCCAAGGTGACGCTGCCATGGAAAAAAAGCCTCAAACGCATCTCGGCTTCTTTCCTCAGGTTAATGACATACTAGACGCATCATCAAACATCGCCAACTTATATCATTACGCAATATCTTCAGTGGAGTTGAAGGGCTATTGAATCTTTACAACCGTAGACTGTATTTCCGTCTAGGCGTCAGATTTAAAACCGCCAAATGTTAATTTCATAAAGTACAAGTTAAATATCACTATTAAAGGGACGGCGATTCATATGACCTTTATGAAATCAGTACACTAAATCTTACTTCATACAGACCTTTTTCGAATGTAATTTTGTTAATGCGATTTTATGTCTTTTGTGTACTGTCTTAAAAATAATTCCTTGGAACTACTACGTTTAGCCTCGAACTTATGAAGAGTTGTAATAATGAAGATGATGAAACTGCAAGTAGAACTGCAACTTGACATCAGTCAAACAATGACTTGCAATAGTTTCATCATCATCATCATCTATGCCACCTGATGGTAAGCGGTGATGCAGTTGAAGATAGTAAAGCGCACTGACTTAGCTTAACAAAAGCCTGTCACTCTTCACTATTAAGTATTTCCTTGAAGACAGCCACATTCTAATCAGATGGAGGTAAATTAATATGAAATGTGATGATCTTGACAAGTGGGATACTTCAATTGTCTTTAAAAATATACCGCTTCTGCCACCTTGCTGTTTAACACGACTCTGATGACCGACTAATGAAGCAAACCTCATTCGTACACTACTTATGTGATTTAAATTATAAAATATATTGTAATATTTTAAAATTTAATCATATTAGCTCCTACTGTACTATTATGGCAAGATACTCTATAAATACCAAACAAATACCTACCATTCAGTGTCTGAAAGAGTTAATAGGCGAACTTTCCCTCTCCTCGAAATGTTTTTGAATTATTAGATATGCAGGTTCATTTAGATGTTCTCCTTTACCGCCGAGCACGTGGTAAATTACCATTTAAAAATAAAACTCGGTATGCTCGCGTACCTATCACTAATCACTCAAGGGTTCTTCACTCCTGCTCGGACGGCGGTCAGATAACTCATCTGTTAATTGATTTACATATAGATGAACAGGGTAACGCAAAAAGAACGTTCGGACATAATCGGCATAATCATCACCACCATCATAATCATAATAATTATCAGTCCCTCATTTCATTCAGGCCCAGACTCAGCGCGAACCTTAAGTCCGATGAAGCTGTAAGGGCCAACTGGCTAATAGCACTAACATCACAGAAAACAGAGATCAAGCGGACAATTTCAAATTTGTAAAATTTAGCTTGAGCTCATTTCAACAAATTTCAAATTTCAATTACATAGTTTTCATAAAAATACTTTGGAAAATATGCTACCATTATTTATTAATTTTTTTTTATAGAAGAAGGGGCAAACGAGCATGCGGCTCACCTGATGTTAAGTGACTACCGCCGCCCATGATCAACCGCAACACCAGGAGAATTGCGGGTGCGTTGCCGGCCCTTTAGAAAGGAGTAAGCTCTTTTCTTGAAGGTCCCCAGGTCGTATCGGTCCGGAAAAATCGCCGGTGGTAAACTATTCCACAGAGAGGTTGTACGTGGAAGAAAACTCCTTGTGAAACGTACAGTGGTGGACCGCCAAGCATCCAGATGGTGTGGATGGTATCGGGACGTTTGACGTGTAGTGCGTTCACGAAATTTGGCGGCTGGGATTAATCCGAACAATTCCTCAGAGCACTCCCCGTGATAGATGCGATAAAATACGCAAAGAGATGCAACATCTCTTCGCAGCGCCAGTGAATCGAGCCGATCGGAAAGCACTCGGTCGTCGACGATTCGAGCCGCTCTGCGCTGGATGCGGTCAAGTGGAAGAAGCTGGTACTGGGGAGCCCCAGCCCAGAGATGGGAACAGTATTCCATGTGCGGCCGAACCTGCGCCTTATAAAGTTGCAGGCGGTGTGCCGGCATGAAATACTGTCCCGCTCTGCTGAGCACGCCAAGCTTTTTAGAGGCCAATTTGGCCTTCCCTTCCAAGTGACCACGAAACTGCACGTCACTCGATATGTCGACGCCGAGGATTCCGATACTGACTGAGGCAACAAGGGGAGTGCCTTGAAACTGAGGGGATACGACAAAGGGGTTCTTTTTAGCGGTTAACGCGCAAACTTGTGTCTTCTGGGGGTTAAACTGGACTAGATTTAGTCGCCCCCAATCCGAGACTCTGTCCAGCAGAGACTCGACTTCAGACACAAGTTTGTCCCGGCACTCGGAGACGTTTTCCCGAGAAATATTGGCTCGGCCGGTGTAAAGAGCATCACCAGTGCTGTCATCTGCATAGCAATGAATGTTACGGGTATGCAACATGTCATTGATATGCAGAAGAAACAGCGTTGGCGATAGCACGCAGCCCTGTGGAACACCAGCATTAATAGGCTTGCAATCGGAGCTTGCACCGTCTACAACGACCTTGATGCTCCGATCTGCAAGAAAGTTATCATATATAGCATTATAGCATATACATGCAGGTATAGCATTATCTGCCGACCTCAACACATCAAAAACAAACGTGCTTTTATTTCTCAAACCCTGCATTCATTTTTTGTTTTCCCGAAATAACCTACCCGTAGTTATCAATTTCACAAAAAAATCTGGGAGCCCGGAACCCCTCCTCTTCACCTGTCCAACTAAAAGGATGCAAGAGTAGTGATGTTTTAAGAACAGCCTTAAAAGACTTAACCGAAATTGATATGCATTAATATAAATATATACATCTTTCCTAAATGACTTTCAATAAGAATTGTAATCTAAAAGAATTTTTATAATAAATTAACAATGACATTAAAATAACTGAAGACTGTTTTTAAGAGCCACGCTGCAGCTATAATAGTTGTAACATGCATGGGCCGGCTCGACTGGGAAAGGACCACACTCTTACAGAATACCAGAGTAAAATAACAGCTTAATGTTGCTGGTTTCGTATGGTGAGTGTAGAGAACCGGAGAATTGTTTTACTTGAATCGAGGCATTCCATCTTAGTCCTCATGGGTGAAAACGCATCCACATTTTGATTCTTAATCGACGTTAAATGTAGATATCTATGGGTCACGGCATCCACTTACCATCAGGTGGACTGTGTGCTCGTTTGTCACCCTTACCTTATTTGAAAAAAAACGTACTTACAGTTCACCTGAAGGTGCTAGCTACTGGAAGTTCTGGAAAGAAGGCTACAGATGCGTTGTCACCTCTGAGAACTACTCGCTCTTTATACCCTTCATACTGAAACACATCATTGCACACAGTGATATTGCCGAAATAGGTAAGAGGGTAGTTCTAAAACAGATGGACTCAAAACAGGAAATAAATCCCACGAAGTAGTTAAAAAGTTTATACGCGGTAGAGGCATACTGTAGATAGGGTTGCCAGATGCTCGGGATTCGTCTGGATTCTCCCGACATTTTAAATGATGTTCAGACTTCCGACATACTCAAAAACTCCAGGCAAACCGCTACTCGGAAATTTGAAGTATGGCCTTTGATATAATAAAAGATGAGTGAGTAATAAGACTGAACTTTGGAGTAAATTGTTTGAATTTTAAATATTTTCTGAATACAAATAAAGGATACAAATTGGTAGATTCTACTAAACTCCAATGCCGAATACACTTGGCAACTTAAAAAGTACTTAAATTGGTTATGAGTTAACAATGCTGTTTTTTTGTAGCCTCTTAATTTAAAAATATTTTTTAAAATATTTATTTCGCCCGACAACATCCATAAAATTACGATATTTTCGAAATTTGTCCAGATTTGGTCTTCCGATCTGGCCAAGCTCGATGATGACTACGACAGTAATCAGGCGAACCCTGTGTTCGTTTCTATTATTACTTGTATTAAAAACTTTCTTCGTACCCAAAAACCTAAACCATTTCAACAGAAAGGCAAAGCAACGTATTAAAGATAATACATATAAGATTTAAAATCTTCTGATCTCGATCTTTGTTCTCAGATCTCAATACTACAGTACACCGCCCATCTCTAAGCGCGACGACCTTCATTCCAGGAACGTCCCGGGTCAGACGTAATGATCGCACCACCCGCCAATTACGCATCATCACAATCAAAACACAACAAATTACACGTACCACAGACCCAAAAAAGTAAAATAACCGAACCGAAACAATTATGCGGTTTTAACCTTTATGGATATGGTTTGAAGGGATTTTTTCCGACCCCCAGAATTAGACGGAAGGTAGGCATTGT
The DNA here is from genome assembly GCA_907164705.1 of Parnassius apollo. Taxonomy (NCBI): domain Eukaryota; kingdom Metazoa; phylum Arthropoda; class Insecta; order Lepidoptera; family Papilionidae; genus Parnassius; species Parnassius apollo. Next base: position 4,921,091 of record CAJQZP010001558.1, read on the forward strand.
GTGGGTTGGTGCGAGTTATTTTTTGAGATTTTATGAAATTGTACACCGTAGCCAGTTGTTAACCTTATAAAATATTCAGGGTGTGCACAATTAAATATGTATTAGCATTTGCTACGGGCGCGCATTTGAATAATTGCAAAGCCAAGCTGAATGAGTGCTAACTCACCGTCGACAATCAGACTGGGCGTTGCAGGCGGTGACATTAGCTGAAAATTTATCTCGTACTTTAAATACGTTCTAAACCATTCTAAATGTGTAATATCTCAACGATTTTTTTGTTCTTAATAACTCTGTTAAAATTAAAAAAAACTTTTTTTTTTAATTTTAATAGAGTTTAAGTTCGAAAAGGTTCTATATTCGACGCGTGTTTTATTATGTTTGTTTACCGATTTCTTGGTAACGTCCGAACCGTTATATATATGATTATTTTTAATGTTTTTATTTAGTTAATACTTCCGGCTACGTTTTATATAATTTTGAAGAAAAACTACCATTAGAGTGGAAAATCAGTGGACGAAGATTTTAATGTATCTATTTGATTAGTTTTTGGAGGCAGCTTTATTTTTGATTAAAAAATCGTTCACGAAAGAAATCTCGAAAAAGTCTTTTATCAAAATAACTTGAAGACTTTCCGTGAAATCAACTTTTTTTTGTAATAGGCTTTTTTTTAAACTGAAAAATTTGCGTCGATTGCCGTAAATCACATCAAAAGCGCTTTGATGTTGAAATTAGCGGGAAGTTCCAGGGATGGCCTGCAGGGTAAACCTATTTTTTTATATTAGATATCTACCAAAAATGAAAATCATCAATTTGCCATATAAGGGCGGCGACTCAGAGAATTCCATTAGTGGATGAGGTAAGTGGTGACTATAGGATATGCCAAAAAAAAGCCATCATGGCTTTCGATAGATAGCGGTATAACCATTACGTTTATACAAAACGTAATATAATCAGATCGTGATGAAAAGTAGTGTCAAAGGTGCGAAACTTCTAATAGTGGGATCATCTGCCTGCCAAGAGTAGCGATTATGGCAATTCCCCCTCACAACGAGCAATTAATTGTCAAACCATGTCAATCAGTTACCATAAGTTGATTGTAACAGCTTGGTCCATAATAAAATTCATTACACATAATGTTGCGACTTAATCCTTAATGCACTGGATCATACACAGATAAGAGGCTTTACAAACCCCAGTCGCACACTGAGGCACTTTGACGGCACCGTAACTCAGTGTCTGCGGGTTTGAATCCCTCACGGAACAAGTGTTTGTAAGTCCTACAATCTGGGTCTGGATGTGTGTCCTTGTGCAATTATGTATGTGAACTACACGATACAGGAGAAAATGCTACTGTAGGGGTAAGCACGAAACAAGTGTACCTTTAGAGAATTTATACACGGTAGAGCTAACCTGCTAAATTATGGTTGTGGCACGAAGGGGTGACTCGACCGGGGACCGCAAGGGCTCACACAGAATACCAGCGTAAAATAGCAGCTTAATACTGCTGTTTCTCATGGTGACATCGTACCTGCATTTTGATTCTTAATCGTGGATTGACATGGGATACTTGCTGTGGGCCACAGAACCCACTAATCATCAAGTGGACTGAGTAGTCGTTTGTCGCCCTTATTCCTTAAAAAATTATGTTTTACGATTGAGTTCTCTCAATTAAATCAAAAAGATATTTGTTTTCGTCTACTAAGTAAGAGGAAATATACCCACTAACATTTACTCCAAGTGGTAACTACTTCTATAGATGAACACATTTGTGATTGTTCCTACGTATCACAGCCGCATTTCGACACTCAAACGGAAGGAAAGCAAGCATCGTTTTCAGATATTTAAAATTCTATAGAATGTCGGTCCAAAACCATGTTTGCAACTAGCGGAAACGGTTATGACGCAGACAATACTGAGACAAGATAAAAAGTAAATAAAGCACCGTTTGTTAGCACACAACACTAAAACAGAGATGATATCATATCGTATACATAGCTCTGAAAGGAAATGCGTTGTGTGATTGAATTATATAAACGAAAACGAAAGTTACGAAATATGTACTCGTATTATATACGTGGTAAAGCCACGCTGCAGTTATATTGGTGTATATACGATGCTCTCACAGAATTCCAGCGTAAAATAGCAGCTTTATGTCTATCGTTAGAGTAGAAAACGGGATACTCTTTTACTAGACACGAGGGATACCATCTTAGTCCTCACGGGGTGACAATGGATGTAGATGTCTACGGGACACAGCAAATACTTACCGTGAGGTAAACTATGTGCTCGTTTGTCATATTTAAAAATAGTTATAACACTGTAAGACGAAATAGCCAACAACATTTTCGTCTTAAACGTCTAGGTACAGTAGAATTTTCTTACCTTACCCACATTATCTATGTTCGCAAAGATTTTGGAAAGTAAGCGCTCTCTTAACAACACTTGACGCAAAAATGAATTCGTTACATTTCAGTAAAAAGCCACTTATGTCACGTATTTATGACATGATTCTTGTAACCGGATAGCTGGACCGACACGCTATATGATATAGGTGGCGCACGCCTCTTCGTGGAAACGACGAGATGGAGCTGTGTTGAACCTTCCGCGAAATCTTTTCGAACCCATACCTATTACGTTCTCCTCAATGATAGGGTTAAGTAGCTTATAAGCAACTGTTGACCTAAATATATTTTTTTCGGAAATTTTTACGTTAGGGTTTAAACTTTAAAAAATTTAAACTGTTTTCAAAAATTTTAGAACAATATGGTGTCATTCAGACCGGATTTCGTAAAGGCGCCAGTCTCAACGAAGCATAGGCATGTGCGCATGGTTGGACTATAGTGCACGATTGTGTGCGCAAACATATCTTAATGCATTCTATTCCCTCATTCTCTTAGTTCGAAGGCATGGAAATCCGACATGAACGAAGAAAGGTCAGGTGTAGGACCAACGGCTTTACGTGCCTTCCAAGACAAAAGAATGAAACACCGCTGACTTCCTGACAATAGGCTTCTACTGAGAATTACTTAATAACAGATCAACCTAATATACAATGTTGGACTGACCCGTGATTCGAACCCCGGACCTCGTGATCTGCATTCAGTCTTAAGACTACCACACCAACGAGACAGTCAAGAACTAAAACAAAACATTAAAAATAAAAAGTAAACGAAAATAATTACATAATATTTACATATATATTTAGTCAATATGCAGCTTCTTACTCATTAGGCAACAGAATAAACGATTGTATTATTAAAGCAATATTGCAGCACGCAAAGCAATAAGTTGACGACCTTTAAACATGTTCTGTTATATTTGTATACAAATCCATACTAGTCACGAAAACATCCAAACTGTTCGTTTACTTAGCATTTAATAAGAAAATTTTCCCCGCAATATTACGCAATGTTACTTCTGCGAAACAGATGCGAAGAAATTTCTTCAACAACCGAGTGTATTAATAATTTATTCGTAAACTTTATTTTATTGCGGAAATTGCACCAACCTAATTCTTCTCGTGTTAGTCATAGCTCTTATTGAGGAGAGATACTGATTCAAATATGTAAATATTTTTTTTTTTTGGAATCTAGAACTGGATATTAAAACAAAAAAAATAGAGAATGTAAAACAGATATCTTAATGTAGCAAGACTTAAATATAAATAAAATAATTTTTAATGAAAATTTACCATTTTTTATCTACTAAATTTAAAAATAAAAGTGTTTCTATTACGCACATTTCAATTGACGCCTTAACTATGCTCAACTTCTTAACATACACTCACGCATACATCTTTCTTCTTCCTTTCTTTATCAGCCCGTAAGAGTTTACTGCTAGACGCACACATACGCACGTTAATTATTGTAGATGCATATGTGTACGTAAGTGTGTTTTCCTTCAATAACTTCAGCAGGGTCAATAGAAAGACATCAACTTCTTTTTTTAATCTTCTTGTAATCAGCGATTATAAGTTAAGCCGATGATGAGAGACCGACCGTAAGATGTTTTAACATTTGTCTATAGTTATTGTATTTCCTCATAATTTTAAATAATGTTCGGATTGATTATGCTCGCAGGAATCATGCGCAGGTAAAACCATGCCGAAGTCTGTTATTATTGGAACTGATCAATAAATCTGAGGTTCTGTGAAACGTTTAAGAAAAAACAAGTCCATTTCTATTTTGCTTAAATTTTTATTTGCTTTGAATTTTATATATATTTCAATTAATTTTAGTTTCATACTAATAAAATACTATTTAATTACTTAATAGTACTTAATTCAGGTACGGAATAACTATTAACCTTTTGCCCTCAGTCCTTCAAAATAAAGTAGATAGTGTAAAACACTATTTAAACACGTAAAATTTACCTCACGTATATGGGCAGATGTTGCCAAATACTCTACGAGCTCTAGGACCTCGTTCTATCCTTGCGCAAACAAAACAGGCACGTCCATACTAAGAGCCTTTAAAACAAGTGTGTAGAACAAGTCAAATATACCATAGGAGATAGTAAACACCATGGTGAATCTTATAGTGGTTATAATAAGCAACTAAATCGTTTAGTACCGCGGTGCGAATCGGTAAATTGCTGTTTCTTTATGTGCGCATACCTCCACGTATGCTCGATGCCGCGAAGCTACCGTGCAACTATTATAGGCTACAAGATAACGCCGCGAATTTTTATATGCCGCCCGCATATTAAGTGTCCGTCCATGTTGGAATTACAGTTTATGCAACGCTAGGATGCAATATACTATTGTAATAGCTCCGCTTATGTAGCTTGAATAGAGTGCGTGCTGAAATTTCTGCAATGCGTACACACGACTTCTATAGTCTTCGTGCGAAAAATCTTAATGAAACCTTCAATAGATTGCATTATTTTATATTTTAATAACAGATACTGCAGAATATAAAATGGACGATTTAGAAATAACCATTACAAATTTACATATTTATCAATAATTTGATACATAGTATAAAAGGAAGTCCAATAAACGAACTTGCGTGCAGTTTTCATTGATATGATCTGCATGCCTCCAGGGATTTTATCTGTCTGTTTGTTTGCCCGGGCTGATCTTTGGAATGACTGCACATAGAGCAACATCAGGAAGCTATATCCACTTCTAGACACACATATATACCTAAAACCATGTCATTGGCTGCATATTATTTTATATGCATATGTGTGCGTGAGTGCGTGTTCTTACAGTAAGCTGAGCATGATTTTGGCTTAGTTTTTGCGTCACTTGAATGTACGCAGCGCTCCGTCTTCCTTTCTATATTCGTCTGAAGTTGAACTATATATAAAACATTTAAATGAGAAACAATGAAATAAAGATGGAATAAATGAAATTAATGGTTTTCACAATAACACAAATATTAATATATATGTATGTATAAATAATATATCAAAGACAAATTAATTCTATAACCTTATTCTAAAAAGTATCTTGTGTTTTTAATGGAAATTCAGAAAGTATTTACAGGCACTTTCGTCATAAATTCCGCAACATTTACCTCGCATTTAATCAATCGAATATAAGCGGAATTTTACCGAAAATTACGTCACAGCTGAATGACTATTTCTCTAATGATTACCCAAACAACATAATTATGAACGCCCCTCGAACTGGTCTCAAACCATTATAAAATACCAGAATATCAACTGGCAAGAATAACACATTGCGAGATCATGTTGGGAGGGAAAACAAAACAAAATTGAAAATAAAGAGACGTAGTAAGCTATAAAATGAATGCAAAATAGGAAAAAATAGAGAATTTGTATACCGATGAAGCGATACCTGTTGCTTTATTCTATTTGTATAGCAATCTGATTGGCAATGAATAAGGCCTATGGGCAGCTGCGGGCTGTGTTGGATTATGATTATGTAAAACAGCGTCTTATTGTGGGTAATCGGACCAGAAAAATTAACAGGTAAATAATTTATTAACATAGCCCAACGGATCAGTAAGCTTAAGTAACAATGGACTGAAAACCGATGGGGAGGAAAGGTTCTCGAGTGGCAGCCTCGTAGCTGCAAGCGAAGTGCATGGCGGACCCCTACTAGATGTACCGACGACCTGGTAAGATGCATGAGCAACCAGAGTTCGATCCCCGCCGGCACCAACAAAATTTTCATTGCAATTTTAAGAGTGTTGTTATCACGTGATCGGCGATGTAAGAACACATCGTGAGAAAACTTGCATATATATGGAATAAAAATATTTTGAACAAATATCACAGTGAAGACACTCTATAGCCCTCTCAGAAATAAAAGGTCTGTGCCGAACAGTGGTACGTATATATGCTATTATTTTTTACTTTTAACCACTACAGAACTGTTGTTATGAAAATATATTTCAGGAAACTGATCTTTTCTGGTCAGTATTTTCATTGACATAAAATTTGCGATAACTTGGACAGGACAGTCCCCTAAAACTTCATGGATATTCTACATTATATTTATATATTCAACTAAACATAACTAAATATCAGAATTTATATTCAGTGTATGATGTTAACTAAGGTTAATACAAGTTAATAAGTGTTTTACGGTCCAACCGAAAATAATAATTCATGAAGCGATAAAATTAAGTAATAACAAAAATCTTTGCGACATTAACAGAATCATTTAGACACTGGGTTTTATAATGCATTAATTTAGTGATTATTTTGTGTACAATAAACAAAAGATAATAAGATTACCTGATTTTTAGTTATTAAATAAAAGTTTTGGATGTGATAAAATACAATATAAATTAATTCAAAATGGTAGTGGTATTAACAAAATCAAGAACACGTTTACTTGTTTCATTTTTATATTCGATGAATAAATTCATATAGACGGTTGAAAAAAAATTCCTTAAGAATATGTAAAAATTTTCAAGCACTTTCCTATTAACAAAGAGAAGCAAAACGTCTTGTAATCAGAAATACTATAACATAATGCTTCACAACCTTTAAACGAATAATATGGACACAAGTCTGCAATTTAGAGCAATGTTGATTTCTTGTATTCATAACACCGTCGTCATTAAGGTGGACATCAGCTTAACAGCAAAAATAATTTATTAAAATAAACCATTTAAGAAAGTACCTAAGATTATTATCAAAGCTAAAAAGTGAGCTTATGCAAAATTAATAATTTACACCAGACCGGATTTCGGTCGCGGCGGCCTGCGTCAACGGAGACTAGCCATCGGCGAAGGACAGGATTAATTAGGACAGGACAGGACAGGATTCTATTCCCTCTCTCATAGTCCGATGGGACGATAAACCGACACGACCGAGAGAGAAATCAGGGCAGGAGCAACGGTTTTACGTGCTTTCTAAGGCAAGGGGGTGAGACATCACCAAATTCCTGACTCCGGGCAGCTATTGATAACTTCTTTACCGGAAAACTCAATAATAAATTTGCTTGTTTGCCAAATTTATAACTTTAAATGTGATTATAATTTTTATTTTCTTTCACAGGTTTATTTTATTTATTGTTGATTTTACAACGGGAGGCAGTTTTTTCAACGTATGATACCTTAATAGTTTTTAACAACTAAAGGATTCAGAGACAGGTGGAAATAACGACGTTGCATTTTCAGCGGCTAAGACAAATGAGCGAAAAGATCGTGAGTTCGATAAACCCGAGCGAGCCGAAGTCAGTGGAGCACCGGGACGTATTTAATTAATCAAAATTAATCCAACGGACGAGTGCAATCCGAAGATAGACTCACGCAGACGTGGCAACTATTCGCGGAAAGCTTGTGGTACCATATTTTATTTTCGCACTGAGATATTCCTTATCTATTAGAATCTTAGTGAAAATAGTAGTAAGATTTGGAATTATAAAGTTATAGTAATAAGATAACTTGTTTAACATATTAGAAGCCAGTAATTGACTACAATCGCACCTAGTGGTAAGTAGTGGTAAATCGCAGCGTCTTAGAGTAATAAAAGTCTATTCACTCTTTCCTTGAAGTCAAGGCACCCATATTGTAATCCAACGAAAGAGAGGCGCCAGCAAACTATTCAGCTTCTCTATAAATAGTAAAAGATGCTTCAGTCAGTTGCACTGCACGGATAGTATTTTTTCACATATGTTTAAATACATATTTTTTTTATTAAAACTACTTTTACGGATTTAATTGCGTAGGACTGCGGTGACTGACGTCCCTATGTCAGTGTTAACCCGGAGTATTATTATATAAAATAAATTACGGATAAATTTACGTAAAAGTAGTTTTAATCAATGTGTAGTGTTCACGTAAATATAAAAAATCATTACATTATTTCTTTTATAGAATAAGGGTACAGACGTGCACACAGTCCACCTGATGGTAAGTGGATGCTGTGGCTCATAAACATCTACGTTTAACCTCGATTAAGCAACAAAACGCAGATGCGTTGTTACCCCTGAAGACTAAGATGGAATGCCTCGTTTCCAGTAAAAAGGGTCTCCGGTTCTCTACACTCACCATACGAAACACAGCAGCATTATGCCACTATTTCACGCTGGTATTAAAATTTTTAATAACATTTCGTATGAGATTAGAATGCCACCAATTTAAATGACTTAAAATTTTAATAAAAACTTACGTCGAACGATAGATAGTATTACACAGATTTAGAGTTAAAAACACATCTGAAATATCTCCAAACCAAATGAAATTGCAACCCTACGAGTATTTACTACCGCGAATGGCGCATTAGGAGCGCTTGAGTCAGATTTTATTTAAAAGCCGAGTATGTTAAGAAATAATGTGTTATACATTAAATGTTCAAAATGATACCAGCAGTCAACGACATATTAAGTGAAATGACACACATTCCACCGAAACTTTTTACTGATATTATGTCCCAGTTTAACAAAGGTTTGGGTTGTTCTTAAAGGAGGGTCGGGGATAGAGAAACTATTTTTTTTTTTTTTTTTTTTTTTTTTATTAGGAAACTCAACAGCATATTTTTAACAATCATACTTAAAATACATATTAACACACTTAGCCAATAACAGAGTTTCACAACATGCTGAATAACACTTACAAAGCAGAGAGGTAAAATTGTAACTTAATACATATTATCTAAATACATAATATTTTACACACGATTGCAGTACATGGTTCTATATTATGTGATTTGTATACAATTATGTTTAGATTTAAATTTAAATTTAAGTTGACAGCTTTTTATAAAATTAATAAAACAACAAAAATAAAATGATATTCACTGAATAAAATAGAATAAATAATATAAATACATAAAATAAATATGTTACATGTTATTTTGTATACCTTATAGTTCCATTATAACTAATATAACGACATGATTTCCAAATTGATATTTTTACAGAATTGTGATAATACAGATGGAGTTATAGAATAGATGTACATTATGTGATAGTTACTGCTTCTTAGACAGCTTCAGGATAAGTTTGTGTTTAAAGTTAGACTTAGAAAAGTTGAAAATATCAACATTACTATATTTACTATTATAAATTTTGGGTAGACGAGTCATGACAGCGTTCATACCGTATTTGGTACGATGTTTAGGTACATTGAAAAGTGGGGTCTTTCTAGTACGGTACTTAGGAGTGCAGAACTGGATACCTGCGAGAAGATTAGGACTATAAATGTTACTGTGAAGGATATCATGCAAAAAACACATATCAAGTAATTCTCGTCTAGATTCCAGCGACAAGAGACCGTATTTAATACACTCCTCATTATAAGTTTCACAACGACGCATGCCGGTTTTGTAATTGAGGTGCTTTATGAAGAGTTTTTGTATTCTTTCCAATCTGTTTATATACAAAGCATATTGCGGCGACCATATAGAGCTACCATATTCTAGAATACTGCGACAATATGCGTAGTAGATAGATCTGAGACTGTTTATGTTTTTAAAAGGTTTACAAGTCCTCATAATGAACCCCAGATTGCGATATGATTTATTTACGATATGGTTGACATGCTCAGAAAACGTCATTTTAGAATCAAGGAAAACTCCTAAATCCTTTACTATCTCAGTCCGTTTTATGCCTTCATTTTTAAAGTGATACGGAAAAACAATTTTATTTTTCTTTCGGCTAAAACTGATACATTGACATTTACTTATATTTACTGTTATATTGTTTCGGACATAATATGAGTGTAAGTTATCCAAGTCACGTTGAATTAGTTCACAATCTTTAATCGAGTTAATTTTCAGGAACACCTTTTTGTCATCAGCGTATAGTAGATGATTTGAAAATTCAAAACATTGGTTAATATCATATATATATGCAGAATAGAAAAGTGGACCAAGGTGTGATCCCTGAGGAACACCTGATGGAATTTGTATGAAATCAGACTTGAAGCCACCAATGACAACAGCTTGAGAACGATTAGAGAGATAAGAGGTAGTCCATCTTAGTAAGTCACCATGAATTCCAAGCCTGTACAATTTGTCTAAGAGGATGCTGTGATCCACACGGTCGAAAGCTTTTTCAAAATCCGTGTAGATCACATCAACCTGTCCACAGTCTTCCATCCCACTAATAACATAGTCACAAAATTCTGCCAAGTTAGAGATGGTAGACTTTCGTTTTAAAAAGCCATGCTGATGATGTGAAATGCCTTTTACAATTACAGGGTAAATGTTATTATAAACAACTTTTTCCATCATTTTACTAATTGTGCATAAAATAGAAATGGGACGGTAATTACTTATTTCCATTTTTGAACCCTTCTTATGAATCGGTATAATAAATGCTTTTTTCCACAATGTAGGAAAGACGCATTGGTTTAACGATGTCTTAAATAATAAATATATAGGATATGCCAATGACTCAGCACAGTTGCGTAAAAATACGGGTGCTACTCCATCACACCCAGGGCCTTTAGAAACATCTAGCGTCTTAAGCATATTAAAAACGTCTTCCTTTGTTACGGTTAGACCAGATATTGTGTCAAAGGTGCAACATTCACCGTCACCATTTACAGATCTAGCACACTGAGGGCAAGAACCAGAAAACATACTCTTAAAGTAACTATTAAATTCAGCACATATAGCATTGCCATCAGTAATGGACTTACCTTGGTAACTTAATTGCTTGGGGAATCGAGAACCACCACGCTTCGATTTAACGTATGACCAAAAAGCCTTGGGAGTGAGATGAATCCTATCCTCCATGCAGTTGATATACTTATTAAAACATTGTTGCTGAAGTAATTTTTCACGAGAACGTAGCAAAGCAAACTCATCGTAATCTCGAGGATTCCTAAAGCGTTTCCATTTGTTATGTATCTTGCTCTTTTCATGTATGACTTTTATTAAAGCAGAGTTATACCAAATGGGATAATATTCTTTAGTGCTAGTTTTATTTTTTAAAGGTACAAATTGATCAAGACATTCTTCTAATTTACTGTAAAACAATGTCGTAGCCACGTCTATCGATTTATTCTGCAGCGTACCATCCCAGTCAGTTTGTATAAAGAAGTTATTAATTGCAACATAATCACATTTGTAAAAATCACGTCGCGGTGTGACGACTTCTTTGAAAGGGGTCACAAATAGATCAGTGATGTCAATACACAAAGAAGGGTGATGTTTGTCCTCTGTCAAAAGAGGGGAAGAACATCTTAGAACTTCTGTGTTTAGATTGCAGAATACTAAGTCCAGTGTACGTCTGTTACCATTTAAAATACTATTAAATTGTTTTAAGCCCAAGAAAATCATACCCTCCACAAGCGAAAGCGCTGCATCCTGAATTTCCATACTCATGTTATGAAGTAATTCGTGATGACCATCCTGCCATTTAAAGCACCGAAGATTAAAGTCACCCACCAATAGGCATGTGTCTCCTGGGTACCGCTCAGTTAATGATGTGACAAAGTTGTTTACTTCATTTAGTTGCGATGGTATATTATATGAATCAGGAGGAATATATACCAAAATAATATTTAGGTTACATTTAGTTCCCAATTCACCTGCAGGCAACGTTATACAGAGTAACTCAGTATTAAAGTTAGAACTAAAACCATGCATTTGTCTAGCTCCATATTCACTCCTTATGCAAGCCATTATACCACCACCAGTTTTTTTCTGTGTTTGGGGTAAGTTACGGTCTAAACGCATGACGTCATAACGATTATCACATAATTCAGAACTTAGAATGTCATTCTGAAGCCACGTCTCAGTAAGTAATAGAATATCATAGCTATTGCTCGCAATTTGTTTATAAAGATCTACACATTTCGTTCTAAGTCCACGCACATTTTGATAATACACAGATATTCTTTTGTCCCTCCTAACTTCTGTAGATATATATAATAAGAGAAACTACGATTGACATTAATATTATATTGTATGTATAAAGATCACCACAATAGAGAGCCAGCATCGTTAAATTATTTTCTGTATTAAATTGTTGTATAAAGAGTTGATTTATTAGTAAATAACACATCCAGGTTAGGTAAAAAAAATAAATTAGTTTCAGTATAATTTTGGTTATATTAAAGATTATAATATTATGACAATATAAAATAATTATCGTGCACAACCCTTGCTGAATAATAAAAAAATACTTACAAATGCATGCGAAATTGTATTTTTTGCAATTTATCGTGATAAACTACATGTGAGCTGCCAACAGTCCAAAACCTTTGAATATTATTATTAATATATAAGAACATCATATAGTCTGCAATCCTAAATAAAACAATACACTCCAACAAACACAACAATACGTAATTATGATATGATTTTGTTGTGTTTTTACATACCATGTTAAAAAAGAAGAAAAAACAGTACCGATACAACATTTCAACGAGAGTACATATACGAGTATATGGATGAAGTATTATACTGATAACAATAAAACAAAGTCATTTAAGCTTATCAAGTGTTTCAGTGTTACGAATAAAAATTGCTTCGCTTGTATCCGACTTCCTCATGTAAATGCGACCAGCACGAATCCAGGTGTATCTGTATTTGAGCTCTCTCCCACGTTTACGAGCTGCAGCATGCAGCTGCTTATTTTCGGAGGAGAGGTTCTCAATAACAAAGACAGGTTTCTTTTGTTCTGTGTCGAAGCCAAGGTCATGAGTGTTGAGCTTGTTCTCCTTGTTTACTTTGTTATGCCTGTTGACCGCAGAAAGCACCGAATCTCGAATTCGTGGTGAACTAAACTTCACTATGATTGTACGTGGTCTGGGGCTGGCCGGGTTAAGCTTAGCGACGCGTGAACAGTACAGAATATCATGGTCACTCATTGTATGGTTAATGGCGCATCCTAGCTGTTTTACTATGCCTACAACATTCTCCGTTTTTCTTTCGGGCACGCACTGTATCTCCAAGGAAGATGCACGGGAAAGTTGATCGAATTGGTTCAATTTATTATTGAGGGTGTTAATCTCGTAACGCAAAGAATCGTTTTCTTTTTTTAATACCAATATTTCTTGTTGTTGAATTTTAAATTCGTCTGAAATCTTATCGAACTTGTCACTCATAAATTCAATAGAACATTTAAGATTACTTATTTGTCCATTAATTGTGCTAATGCCAACTGTGAACTCCGTGGTGCAAGACTTTAACCCCGTTGCTATTTCTTCGCGAAGTATTTCTCGCAGTTCTGAACGACGCACATAATCACTTGTATTATCTACAATGATATTAGTATCAAGTTTTGCAGGCGCCTTGAGTCGGGACACGTTATTAAACGACATTTCGGCAAACGATGTAGGTGTTGAGGGGCGAGCTACCGATTCGGAATCGGAATCGGAAACTATCGTCAAGGATCATTCTCAAAAGAATTATATCATATCATCTTATTTTTGCTTAACGTTAGATAGTATTTTATTGTGTTATGTATTTGTTTTTCATCTATAGTAGGAAAACTTACTTGATGGCTGAGTAATACTATGTTATTCTCTCTGTAGCTATTTTGATATCACGTTCACCATAAAAAATCATAACTTAGGGAAAACTCTAATTGAAAATGAAAGTAAAGTAACAACCTGTAAATGTCACAGCAGCGAGTGTTAACGGAAATTAGCTATCTTCGCTGGGCAGGATTATTGTGCACGAGTATATGCGCAACCACAATTGCAATCTATTCCTTCACTCTCATAGCCCGATGGAACGGCAATCTGACGCGACCAGAGAGTGAGCAGGCGCAGGAATCACGGCTTTCCGAGGCACGGGAGTGAAACACCTTCAACTTCCTAATACCGGCTGTTATTGCAAAATTCTTGACAGAAACACTCAATTACCGTTTTTGGCCCTACCCCGGATTCGAACGCGGCACCTCATGATCAACAGCGGCATTTGCGACCACTAGACCAACGCGGTAATCAACAACCTTTAGACGTTTTACAGATAAGCAAATGCCTTATCTAATTTAAGCTTTTAAGAAAAGGAAATGTCTGTCGCGATGCCCTTACGCGTGTTCGCAGACTACACATGTCTTCGAAATATATTTGTTTTAATTTCTCACAAATGCAGGTTTCCTCGCGCTGTTTTCCTTTCCCGCCAAGCTGATAAATTTTAAAGTAAAGATGTTTATCAGGCTCTTTTTCTCTACCTTAGAAGAAATTCTAAGAATATGCAACTTTTAGCCGTCTTTTTTTCTGCCGTCAATCATCAAAACATTCACTTTTGCTTTTCAGGTAAAAGGGTTTGAGATTTTCTAAATCCTCACAAATTTATAGGCTTCGCCCAAAACCAGGTACAAAGTACGTTCCAGAGCCATCTGCATCCATCGACTCCTTCCTACATTTATCCATAAAAACAAAATAAATTATGACAATTTTCAAGTACAATTATTTACCGGCATGACATTTGTAAGCAGGACATGCAAGTTGTTAATAGAGAGACAACTTTTTTAATCTTTACCAAGGTGAACCGCACCTTAATGCTTAAGTTTACGTAGTATGAACACTAATAATGAATGATACAAGGACACTAAGTGCATTTTTGTTTATAGCGGTACTTTTAGGCTTTGATTATACGTCGATAGTTTATATAAAATTTCGATACGATAATTTGTTTGCTTCTGTTTTCACCAGTACAATGAGAATAAAACACAAGTGAATATTTATTACTAAAGGGCACATTATAACCAAAACTTTTATTTATTACCCGACTGCAAAAGAGCGGATAAAAAGGCAATATTTATTTCTGGTATTTAATGAATGTATGAGAACGTTTTATGTCCGTGCGTAACTCTTAAGCCAGTCATCGGTTTTTGACAATTTATAATTTGTTGCCATCTACAATAAGTTATAACACGTAGAAAACGTGTCGTTTATGGTGTAATTCCATTATTAATACGTGTGCATTCCATATATATATGTATATATCATGTCCCATTAAATTGATCATTTCTTGAAGTGGCCAGGTATATCAAGAAAAGCAGCTCTTATTCTTTTTCTCAGTTATTATTGGCCATTGTCTACATTAATCGATTATTCACATTTGGCCAGTCAATGAAAAAATATGAAGATAAAATAACTATTTTAATACACTTCGATGTATGAGAAATTACTTATATAGTGATACTTTGAAACAACCGTACAAATTTGCAAAGAAGCTTCAGAATAAGTAATACAGGCAAATAGTAAAGAAAAGTTATTAAAAAAATCTCAAACATTCTGTCCTTTTTATCTTTTAAATTCAAAATGCGTTATTTTAACTGATTTTACTGCGCACGCACACATTCGTAAGTGTCGATCGGTAGGCAAAAACATTGTTGCCCATAAATCACATTCAAAATTGGGATAAAAGTCTTAAGAAGCCTTATTTACTCGTATTTTCAGAAACAGCAATGACGATATACGACGGCTACTCTTTGAAAAATAACCCAGTATTAGACGCAATATAAACTACAGCAAAAGCAAATTTTACTCGGTAACCTTAGTTTTAAGCCTATTCAATTACTATTCCAGACAAAAAGCACTCTAATACTATATGCAAGGTGCTTCACGTAAATGATCTCCCACACATTTGAAAGTCCATTACACTTAATTAAGTCGATGCTTCTTAGTACTCAAACGTTGGTGATTCACTGTTTAACAGCAGCAACAGTAAAACGCCAAACTGGCATAAAATATTGGTATGCAAAGCTTTTCCGGCCAAATACGGAATCTAAGATATCTAGTACACACGGCTAATCACTGCTCACGCCATACCAGACCGTGCAGCCTCAACACAATGGTGATATTTGTGTACGAGATTAGAGATAATGTAATCAGCTTTATTGCTGGTGGTGCGCTCGGAATTTTACCAGGTCTACAAATCTCAGTCAAATATGTATGGACTAAGGAAGCGCAAAAGAGCGCTTTGCAATTGCATTGATAAAATTGATATTGAAAACATGCACGGCATTTTGATCAAGTATTGGCAATTAATATTGTGTATATAGATAACATGTTTCGGCAGGTAATACCATAGTACGTGTAACTAGAATTAACCAGCAACGCATTTCGTTGAAGTAATAATTCCCAGAAAACAGGTGTATAATGATGGATCAATCAATGGAGCATGTACAAATTACGTGTTATATTATAATAGCAACAAGAAACAGCGGCAGTCGGAATATGGGGAAGGAAATATTTACGTTAACATACATGTAATAAGATGTTTGGAAACCGGGCATCGCATGATGCGATATTGACCTAAGCGTTTAGGAATGTAAAACACCCGAATGATTACAAAGTAAACCGGATTATAAAATCCTGTTATACAAAACTATTGCTGACCTACCCAGCAATATTAATGAAATATGTATGAAATTATAACGTATATGTACATAAACACTCACGCCGGTCACCCAGAGGGGTAGGCAGAGACTACGGACGTCCATTTGGCATGATCCTGACACACCTCTCTCGCTTTCTCCACATACATATACCTACGCATACATGCTCCTCGGTTAAGGGTACTCTTGATTTGGCCCATTTTCAATATATCGCCAATTTGGTCGATAAACTTTTCTTATTATAACGAGGTAAGCGAATCAAATACCCCATATCATTCCGTGGGTGTCGCAAGAGATGGCAGAAAGAAATGATACAGGCGATGGGCAACTGCATCTTGTTGATAACAACACAACATAATTAAAAAACTAGGACACATATAATCCCCCATGAGGTCATCATCATCATCATTACAGCCCTTCACAAGTCCACTGCTGAACATAGGTCTCCCCCAAGTAATTCCACAAAGCACGGTCCTGAGCCACCTGCATCCATCGACTTCCTGCATACCTTACCAGGTCGTCACTCCATCTAGTGGGGGGGGTCGCCCTACACTACGCCTACCGGTACGAGGCTGCCACTCGAGAACCTTTCTTCCCAATCGGTTATCGGTTCTTCGAGCTATATGGCCAAGCGGGGCAAGCTGAAGCAATGGCACAAGAAAAAAGATTAGAGGTAGGCAGTGCAGCAAATTTACCATTGTTCTTTTATAATTGGCTTCATATTTGCAAAAGCAATACAATTTTAAGGTGGGTTAAAGATGGTTATAAAATACCTCTATTACACCATATAAATTAATCTAACCCCCCGTTAAATAACTCTTTTAATAGTTTAGAAATTACCATAATTAAAGAATGTATAAAAAATTTGATGAAGATAGATGCTGTAAAAATATGCACCCCTACTAAGGAACAATATCTTTCAAAAATATTTGTAATTTCTAAACCAGATAAATGTTATCGTTTTATTTTAAATTTAAAATCTTTCAATAAACACGTTGAAACTCAACATTTTAAATTAGAGGACATAAGAACTGCCTTAAAATTAATTTCACACAATTCTTATATGGCAACTATTGATCTGAAAGATGCATATTTTTGTTTACCGATTCATAGCACTTCTCGTAAGTTTTTAAGGTTTTATTTTAACAACAAATTATACGAATTTCAAGTGCTACCTTTTGGACTGTCATCAGCTCCTTATGTTTTTACCAAATTAATAAAACCCATTGTCACATACCTAAGAAAACAAGGTTTTTCATTGGTTAATTATTTGGATGATTTTTATGTATAGAAAATTCATTTGAGAAGTGTGATCAAAATGTTAAGGCCACTTGTAAATTACTTGAATCTTTAGGTTTTATTATTAATATAATAAAAGTAAGCCCATACCACAAAAAAGTTGCAAATTCCTTGGATTTATACTAGATTCAGAAAATTATGTTTTGGGTATACCAGAAGATAAAAGAAATGATCTTTATAAAAAACTAAATATATTTTGTAAAGCTAAGACATGTACTATACGTTGTTTTGCTTCATTGATAGGTAGCTTGGTTGCAGTGTGTCCTGCCATTCCATATGGCATGTTGTACACAAAAAGACTAGAGCGTTTTAAATTTTTGGCCCTTCAGGCAAATAAGGGCAATTATGATAGTAAATTGGTTTTAGGAAGTGACATCATGGAAGACCTCACTTGGTGGCAAAATCATATACACACATCCACAAATCCCATTAGAAAGGCAAACTATAAAAAGGAAATATTTACTGATGCCTCCTTAACAGGATGGGGGGTGGTCTGCAATAATGAAAAGCTTCATGGTTATTGGAATGACAATGATAAAAAGCACCATATAAACTATTTAGAGCTTACAGTGTTTTTGTAAGGATTTAAGAAATTGTCAAATTTTGTTACGCTGTGATAACACCACAGCTACTTCTTATATTAATCGAATGGGTGGGATACAGTACCCACATTTAAATAACTTAGCTAGGAAAATTTGGCAGTTTTGTGAAGATAAAAATATATTTATTTTTGCATCATATATCACTTCCACAGGCAATTATCTTGCAGATAGAGAGTCTAGGAAAACAAATGAAAGCACGGAATGGGAACTTCATACCCATGCATTTAAATAAATTGTTGATAGACTAGGTTGTCCAAATATAGACCTTTTTGCCTCAAGGAAAAATAAAAAATGTGAATTGTTTGTGTCATGGCACATGGAACCAAACTGTTGGGCTGTTGATGCATTTACCATTTCACGGAAAAATTTATATTTTTATGCATTTCCACCTTTTTCTCTCATATTAAAATGCTTAAGAAAAATAGAAGATGACAAAGCAAAAGGAATTATAGTGGTTCCCAACTGGCCATCACAACCTTGGTTTCCACTATTTAAATCTATGGTTAAATCAAAAATGATATTTTTCAATCCTAACAAACATTTATTATCATCTCCTTTCAGGAGCTGTCATCCTCTTCAGCAGAGCCTTACATTAGTTGCAGCCATTGTATCAAAAACATGTATTTAAAGAAGGCTATTCTGAAAATAGCATTTCTATTATAATAAGTTCCTTAAGTAAAAACACTTTAAAACAATATGATTCTTCTCTTAGACAGTGATGGGTTTTTTAGCCAAAATCACAGCAAAGACCCATATCAAAAGCATATACCAAGTATTTTTTTCATTTCTTACTGAGAAATTTGAAAGTGGAAGTGCTTATGGTACCATTAATTCAGCTAGATCTGCATTATCCCTGCTATTTAATTATGATTTGGGTAACCATAAAGATGTGAAGAGGTTTTTTGATGGTTTATACAAAATAAGACCCAACAAACAAAATTATGAAGAAACATGGGATCCAGCCCAAGTTTTAGAATATTTAGCCAATTTTTACCCCAATAATAATTTATCTTTGGAAGTATTAACAAAGAAATTGGTCATGTTATTAATGTTAGTTACTGCTCAAAGACTATGGTTTTAATTAAAATAGAAAATATCAAAATTGAATCATTAGGTGTAAAAATTAGAATCCCGGATCTGATTAAAACATCAGGAAAAAATAAATTACAACCACTACTCCATATACCTTTTTTCACATATAATGTATGTATAGGTCCAGCACAAACTTTATTAGACTATTTACAAAGAACCAGTGAACTTCGTCAGTTTGTTCAAAACTTATTTATAACTCTAAAAAAACCTCACAATTCAGCATCAACACATACATTAGCTAGATGGATCAAGGACATTTTGTCAAAATCTGGCATAGACACCTCATTATTTACAGCTCATAGTACTAGACATGCCTCAACATCTTTAGCAAATCGCAGTGGTATTAATATTGACCATATAAGAAAAACTGCTGGTTGGACTAATAGATATAGTACATTTGCAAAATTTTATAAAAAGCCCATAACTGATCATAATAATTTTAGTAATTGTATACTAGCTAGCTTAAGTAAGTAAAATGTTAATGTAATGCTTAGTTTTATCAACACTGACTTTTTTTTCTCAATTGTTTTTTGTCTGTTATATTTCATTAAATAATTAAACACATTACTGCAATCTCATTCTTTAAACATCTACATAGTAAACACAGACGAGGCGTTAACGCATATAATTAAGTGATCAAAGTAACTTACCTGTAAGTGAACTTCGATCATAATTATATGAAGTTAACGCCTCGTCTGTGTCCAACCCTCCCTTATATAATGTGAATATATAGCCCTACCTATAGATTGCTATGTTATTAATTATTTATTATTAATTATTTTGTTTTTATTCTTTAAACTCAATGACAACAGATAGTGCTGCCAGCTATGGTATGCTTAAGAAAATATATTTTTTTAATGAGCTTTGGATACTCGTGATTTGGCCACGTCAAGACGCGACTACATAGGAAACACAGACGAGGCGTTAACTTCATATAATTATGATCGAAGTTCACTTACAGGTAAGTTACTTTGATCAATTAATTATATATTACAAAACAATCTTAAGTTAAAAAAAAGTTAAGTCAATCAAAACTGACACCTAACGATATAACACGAAAAATAATAGTGTTCATGTAGCTTAAATTAAGGTCTAAGGTCATACGGCCGTGGCTGATCGATCTAACATAGGTTTTTGTTTACGCCAGGCATTATCGATCAATTGACGTCAGTCGGTAACCGGGGGTTATCACTGATTAGCTATCCGCAGTTTGCGGGAGCGTAGGTCAAGCCGCATTCTGACCGTATGGGCAGACGTGTAGAGGTTTTTTATTAAATTCCTAAAAATGGAGATAGCATTTTTTTAGAAACTATTTCATGCATTACTTCCATTGTATCCGTAGCCTTAAGAAAAGTTTATATTAACTAGGCAATATAAACCTGTAAGACTGATTTAAAAAAAACATAGATACAACCGCATGAATAATACGATTACGAAATCTGATCCTATCAAATCACTGAAAACTTATTTTTATAAAATAAGGATGACAAACGAGCACATAGTCCACCTGATGGTAAGTGGATGCTGTGGCCCATAGACATCCACATTTATCCTCGATTAAGAATTAAAATACGAATGCGTTGCAACCCCTGATGACTAAGATTGAATGCCTCGTTTCCAGTAAAAAGGGTCTCCAGTTCTCTACACTCACCATACGAAGCACAGCAGCATTACGCTGCTATTTTACGATGGTATTCTGTAAGAGCGTATTCCTTCCTCGGTCGAGCCGAACCATTAGTGCTGCAACCTTAATATAGCTGCAGCATAGCTCTACCACGCATAAGAACATGTTTCTAGTTAGTTAATTTTCAAAGTGAAAAATTAACTTTTAATAAAAAGTCGCCGACTTCAAACTACTAAAAAGAATACAATAGCTTCACATTCTAAAGTCCCAGCTTAGACTTGATGCATTAAAACCCGAGCGTGCACGTACGCGAGCAACCCGGGTTCGATCCCCGCCGGCACCAATGAAATTGTTGATTGCAATTTTAATTGCAGATTTATCACATGCTCGGCGGTGAAGGTAAACATCGTGAGGAAACCTTCATGTCTGAGAAATGTGAAAAATAATCTTTCGAAGACATGTGAAGTTCGCCAACACGCATTGGGGCAGCGCGGCTGACTTTGCCCTAAAACCCTCTCAGAAATTAGAGGAGGCCTGTGCCCAGCAGTGGGACGTACAGGCTGTAACTTTAAACTTTTAATTGTTTGAATTTGATTTATACATTTAATTTAAAACAATCTGTTTATTTTAGACATTGGCCTCTATATTATTGATAAGATATTTACTTAAAAAATACTATGTTAGTACCTACAAAAAATATAAAAACTAACATTCTTATAAAAAGGTAGTATTTTTTGCCCTTTTGAGTGAACTAAGGAAAATTACAATCTTAATGTCATCGAAATAATTACATATAACTTCATTCCCTATTTTGCCACCCTTAGTGGTGTAATTTTTCTCCAAATTTACATGGCTCCTGAAGTGTTACCTATTTAATCAAAAAGAATAATAAAAACCGGTTTAAAATTGACGAAAATATTGCGTTACATACAAAACACATACAGTAGCCTTTTAGAGAAAGGGAGGCCCCCTTTCTCTAAAAGGCAACATCCGTCTCGTGCTTGGGCAAGCAGATTAGCAGACCCACTGGAAACATATCGCACGTGGGAGAATTTCCAAGTGTTATCGTGCGGAGCAATCCGGGAGAGTAACAAGGACTCCATCACGTCCACGACTAAGCGAATGATACGCAACGTGATAACGGTACTCTCATGGAGTGCGAACTCAGATGGACGTGACGTGTTTGCCGAACACTCCAAGTACACTGCGTTTGTAAAAGGCAAATATTTGCCGGATTCCCAGTGTGCAATTTCAACACAACATTATAAATTAATGCAAGATTTAGCTTCGACTTTTTTTTATAGGATAGGGTGACAAACGAGCACACAGTCCACCTGATGATAAGTGGTTGTTGTGACACATAGACATCCACATTTATCAAATCAAAATGCAGATGCGTTGTCACCCGTGAGGACTAAGATGGCCCGCCTCGTTTCCAGTAAAAAGGGTCTCCGGATCTCTACACCATATAAAACTCAGCAGCATTAAGCTACTATTTCACGCTGGTATTCTGTGAGAGCGTGGTCCTTCCCCGGTCGAGCCGACCTATTCGTGTTACAACTATACTTCTAATATAACTGCAGCACAGCTCTACCACGTAAAAACTTTACTTTTACTTAGACTTAACGAATAACATTAAAAAAGTCAATTCCGTTATTTCGTCATATTACTTATGACTAGTATCTTTACTAGTATCATTATATTATAATGACACTGTGCAGTGACGGTGTAAGAATCTGCACTGCAAGACTTCAAGATAATGTAAGTTCGTTTTGAGTAAATCGGACTAAAAATTAATATTCAAAAACTGAAGGTAGCCGGGCTAACAATGACATTGGGACGTCAAACATCTCAGTCTCCCCCCGTGACCATGGTTGCTGTAAAGCACCCGAAACGTTGGGAATTAAAAATAAGTAAAAGTAGTGAAATAAACGCGATAAAATCCGTAAATTTAGTTTTATTCAATGTGTAGTGTTCGCGTAAATTTAAGAAATATTACTATATATTGCAAGATTGAAAGTAACATTCAATACCGAACAAACGTACGCCTTAACGCATTCCATAAGCTAACCTTGCATAGTATGGTGGTAGGTCCTGCCCGCTTTGGCTTCAAGCCAGGCGAAACTCTTAACTGGATTCCACAATTGTGCTATGAAACTCTATGAGCATTTTGCAACAGTTGTTGATATAAGAGATCAGTGATATATAAATATTATAATAATATTATTATTTGACTAGTGTAATGGCGGCATAGAAGTTGCACGGTAGATGCACTAACCACTAACATCTGGTGGTGAGAAACCTCAGAGAAAAATTAAACATGAGGTGGGCTAAAGCATCTTCCTGATTTCGGACGACTCTAAATAGTAAAAAACTGCGTCTGACGATATTTTTATACGTGGTTGAGCCACGCTGCAGCTACTTTATGGTTGTAGCACAAATGGGTCGGCTCGACCAGGGAAGGACCCCGCTATTTTATGCTTATATTTTGGGCCAGCGTGCATTCTATTCTCAGTCCAGCCGACCCTTTCAAGTTGCGTAGTAGCTCTAGCAAGTACAAAATATCTACATGAAACGGATAAACATATTATACAGGTTTTTTTTTAAATAATTTTTTTTCAGTTTTTATCAAATAGATGCTGCTGCCCATCTGCATCTACTGAGAGGTTTTCCAGTGGCTGTCTCGTACCGGTGAGCGAAATGTAGGGCAGTCTTCCACTAGATGGAGTAACGACCTGGTGAGAAATTCTATTTGAATTTCTTACCAGGTCAGCACGCCACTTTCCATCAGTCGGCACAGAAGAGTGTTTTGTGGCATTTCTTGAGGGAGGCCTATGTGCTCAGTAGCAGCCTTGTCAATGGCTGTCTATCCTTTTACTTTCGATTCTTGTCATTATTCAAATAGCTCTCATTTTTCGTATTGTCAGTAATTCTACGCCTTCCCCAGTTACGTCGCGTTCTCAATTCGAAACAATAAACGCAGCCACTTATAGCTTATCTCCCGTTATCAGAACCATCGCATTCCAACGTTATCTGTGCGAGGAACCCGAATCGCGCTTAATGTATTTTTCACCGCGTTCATTATAGATAGGCGGTTATTAATCGATATTCTTTTTTAATTAACAGTAATCGTTCGAAATTTTGTTGCCAGTATCGTATGGCAATACAGCTATCACACAAATTATTTTGCGTCTACTAATAATTCGATTAAAAAAATATTTCCACGAATTATTAGATTCTATAAATAACGAATATTATTGAATTTATTAATTTCTTTTTAAATTCAGAAATTATAATTATCTACTGATTTAACTTGTAACCTGTAAACCAAAAAAAAGTTATGGGTATGTAAATTCGTACTTATTTTTGGTTTTTATATTAAGATTAAATAATTTTTTAAGAATAAATTTTAATTATTTTTTAATCTTAAATGAAGTTTAATATAAAGTGACTTATTGCCTGCATTCACTGTGTAGTTGTATGAATGGACATGACCCAACATTCTAGATTTAAAGATCTTTATAACGTTCGAACGTGTCGAATAATGCTTGTAATAATGCGTACTATCTAATGGCAAAATCGAGCCGCGACTTGACCGCGACTGTCTAATGCTATAAGCGCTTGAAATTATTTTCAATGTACTTACATCGAGCGCCTCCTGCGCTGTATGAAGGTATTCCCTCAGCATCGCTTCTTGTATGCTGAGCCATTCTAGCCTCGGGTCTTCGATCTGCGTCACCTCTGTTGACAAAAATATACAAACATTAGTAATGCGGTTGAAATAATCTCAGGATTCTATAAAGATTTACCTAATTGATTTCGACCACGTCAGCACCCTTCAAATATTATTCGAAGCTATAAAATGATGCGATTCCTGCCCTTAGCAACTTAGGTTCTTAAGCCAGCCCTCTTATCACCATCTGCGACAACTAGTCGCAGATGCAGTTCGTTTAGGGTTAATTACATACAAACTATAATAAAAATTTAAATCGGTCGTCGAAACCGCGGTGTCGTGAGCGTCTGCTAGAGAAAGTTAAAGTTAACATAAAAAATCAGTTTCCAAGTTACTTCATATCAAACACAAACTTTATTTTATTAACTCTAAATAATATAATTAGATTAAAAAAATTAACTGATGGCAGCTGGCAACATGGACAGTTATTTAAAAAAAGTGTAAACTGAAATGAAGTGTTTTCATTATAGATTAAGTAATGAAAGTAACACTTGCATGCATTAATTTTTTATAGAATAAGTGTGATAAACGAGCACCCAGTTACATCAATAGTCGATTAAGAATCAAAATGCAGCTGCGTTGTCACCCTTGAGAACTAAGATGGAATGCCTCGTTTCTAGTAAGAAGTGTCTCCAGTTCTCCACACTCACAATACGAAATACAGCACCTATTTAATGCTGGTATTCCGTGAGAGCATGGTCCTAGACCGGTCCAGCCGACCCATTCGTGCTACCAAGTATATAGTCGAAAGATCGTCATACGAAGATACAGATATTGCATTCTCTTTCCTACTTTATCGGGCTTGTGTTTTTATTAAAAAAAATATAATAAACATTATTCTAAAAATAATACGTATGTTAACATATTCTTCGATCGATTCACAACGTTCAACGGCCAGTCCACAGCGAAGGCTATTTAATATGCAATATATACAAACGGTTACATAAGACGACAAGTGGTAGCTCGGAAACCTTGGCTGGCTTCGTTTGAAAGTTATCGAATATTGGCTCGTGCTATTCCAATGTACATATGTTAAAATATACAAATCAACACACAATTACACCACCACAATTGGCCAGTGTTGTGCAAAAATGTTTACAACCCACAAATACTGAAAGTTATACAGATTTGAAATAAGAAGCCCTATTATACCATTCAATTTTCTTTAAAATTATATAAATTTAGCGTTGCGAGTTCGCACTTTCCTTAAAAGCCTTATGTTCAACAATGGATTTTAAAAGACATGATGATGATTGATGATGAACAAATAAGATGAAATGGCAATGAGCCATATAGCTCGAAGAACTGACCACTGATGGAGAAGAAAGGTTCTCGGTGTCGTGCTGTCCTCTGCAGGGCAAAATGCCGTCAGGTCTCGGGCCTCGGGGTGTACCCCTTTACCCGGATGTTCCTCACGGCACACTACAATGTGCCGGTCCTGGGCGCCTTGATGTTTGTTCTCGAGTATCAACCTCGTACCGGCCCCTACTTGATGGAATGACTGTCTGGTGAGGCATGCAGGAAGTCAGTGGCAGTGGCATTGTTTGGGGGAGACTTATATTCTGCAATAGACTTGTGAAGGATTGCAATGATTGAATGAATGATGATGATGAAGTCTTTATTTAACTCCTTTTATTATCAAGTGTTAGTATTAATTATAATTAGTTAAGAAAATAGTAAGAGCGCGCTAAGAATTATTTAACAACTAGCTTGACCGAGCAAAAGTTCTGCTCGTATTACTCTAAATATTTACTCTAAATTCACTAAAGACTTCTCACTGTGTAAGTACCATTAGCCATTACCCATTTAATATTACACGTTACGTAGTAGAGCCATGCTGCAGTTATATTATAGTTGTAGCACGAATAGGTCGGCTCGACCGGGGAAGGACCACGCTCTCACAGAATAACAGCGTAAAATAGCAGCTTAATATGCTGTGTATCGTATGGTGATTGTGGAGATCCGGAGACCTTTTTTTATTAGAAATGAGGCATTCTATCTTAGTCCTCAGGAGATGCCAACGCATCTGCATTTTGATTCTTAATCAAGGATATAAATGTAGATGACTATGGGCCACAGCATCCACTTACCATCAGGTGGACTGTGTGCTCGTTTGTCGCTCTTATTCTATAAAAAACGCTAATCAATTATAATTTTCTTATCTTAATAATTAGAATCAGTTAATAACTCGAATCGGAACCTACTGGATACTGGCATAGCAAATTTCTAAAGATTCTGATTCTTAAAGATTAGAGTCGAATCTGTTAGTGATCGTGTAGTTAGTTACACGACCACTAACAGACTCGACTCTGGTGATCGTGTAACTACACGATCACTTACAGACTCGCCAACGATTATTATCATATAAGATATCCACATATTATATAAAATTATCTACAAAAACCACATTTCTAATACCTTTTGTTTGTTTTTACTTTTTATAAGCCAGTGTTTTACTACAATCGCACCTGGCGGTAAGCGCTGACGAAGGCCTAGATGGTAAATCACAGTGTCTTAGTGTAACAACAGGTAATACACTCTTGCTTTGAAGACGTCCAGATTGTAATCGGATTGAAAGAGAGAAGCAGAAGTAGAAGAGAAGGCAAATTATTGCACTCTCTTGTTGTTCGCATAACAAAAGACGAAACAAACAGCATTGAGTACGTTTTTGTGTGACAGTGATTTTTAATAAAAAAAATTATTAATTACAAGCGACTCGCCCTAGCGTCGCCTGGGTAGGATCACATGGATAGATCTGTTAATGTAGTGTTATCTAAATTTCAGATAATCAAAGATCATTGATTTCAACATTTTTGTTTTTTGTTTTTTTTTTTCAAAAAAATCTCCAAATTTTTCGGATAAAATATCCTAGATCACTCTTGGCATTGCTTTCCCTCTATTGGTGGAGTTTCATTATAATCGCTTTAGCCGTTCCGAGAATTAACCCGGACAGACAGACAGCCAGTTAATGAAGCATAGTAAATAGTAAAATAAAATCAAAAATTTAAAAAAGGATTATTTATGTTTAAATAGTGTAATATTATTTTCAATATTACAGAGAGACACTTCAATTATATTTATATGTATAAATAATTTTAAACACGTGTATCCACAAATCACACGTATTGCAGGCTTACGTCAGAAATAGCACCGTTATCAAGGATCACCTGATCATACGTCATTAATGTAATCCATGCTCATTAACACGCACGTATCGATTATTTCTCTGACAAATCGATATCGACGTACCGAGACGTCGTCATCGGAAAACACCGATAACGCTCTGCTACCGATTTATGACAAATACATGATGGCATTCGGTAAACGCTGATAAAGATTGTTTGTTTGTTTTGATAACGTCATAACTTTTGTGCTTTAATAGGTAACACAAAAATAATCTTTGAAGAATATAACGAGGAACGTCTGAAGATTTTTTTGATAGACTAACAAAACATATAGAGCGCACATATATAGAGCGCACAAATAGTGCGCGCAAAATATATAGAGCGCACACTTATGCTATGGCCAGACTAGCACGATTATTAATGTGTTTTAATCAAAGTAAAGCAATAAATACAAGCTATGTCCTCCCACAGCTGGACACAGACATATAGCAATTCTGCCCCAGTGCTTCTTAGCGGACATGTCTTGCGAAATATTTTATTTCTCAGACTTGCAGGTTATATTACAATGTTTTCCTCACTAGAAAGCACGCGGTAAATCTGCACTTAAAATTGCAAATAACAATTTCAATGATGTCAACCGGAGTCGAATTTTACAGTCGTTACAAAATTTCACAGTGAACTACCACGGCTCCCCTTAAAAAAT